>CM045496.1:49138413-49872815 GCA_024704745.1 Rosa lucieae
TTTTATCTTTTTTATCTTTATTAATCTTATATATTCTCTTTAATTCCCATAATTCATTCCTTTATCTACATCCACAACATCATTTTCGATCGACTAGCGTAGCATGAATGGCATGAATGAAGGATAGTTTCTTACTGGTAATTGATTGAAAAAGAGTCTAGGCATGATTCAAAGATAGTTACTTTCATGTAATTGATTAAATGGGTGCAGACTTTTTGGGTTCATCTCCAGTCTCCACGTACTATTTTTTGAGTTTCCACTATCAAGACCATATTTCATATGATCTTTTTAATCATAGAATGGAAATGGTCAATTTAACTTTGCTTATTGGGTACTAAGATTCTCTGGCTTTCGTATAAACTTGAAATCATGTAATTGTCACTCATCAATCCTACGGTGATATTTTGACATAATTGAAATACATATGATAGATATTTGTATTTTTTCTGCCTAGGAGAACCATAATGAGTTTTAGCCCCATATTTGAGGAAGTTTAGAGCAACATTTTGGAGCTTGCGCTAAGAGTTTTGAGTGAGACATCCTATACTGAGGTAATTAAATGCAAATGTCGAGTAAAATAGTTTCAGTTTTTGTTTATAAAGAAGCATAGTAGTGAGATTTCAAGTTCTATTTGCAGCTTGGACATTGGAGTATTGATATAAGCACTAAAAATTGTATATTGAGCAACATTTATATATCAAGGTTTTAATTGTAACTCTTGATATCAGAACTAATCAAGTTCCAAAGCATTACCATATTCTTCAAATTTTGTTACTTGGATCATTTGCTTACAATCCTCTTCTCCCAACATGTTTCATAAAGGGAACAAGTAGAGGAAAGTGGAATTCACAATTTACTAACGCCATGTTGATCTTCAAAAGATAAGGGAAAAGTAAATTGAAACAGCAAAATGTTCTGTCAAGAAACTAAACGTTTTGAGAAGCAAAAAGTTCCTTTCCCTTCTTATTTTACTGTGTGCTGTGATTTAACTTT
Organism: Rosa lucieae; assembly: GCA_024704745.1. Lineage (NCBI taxonomy): Eukaryota > Viridiplantae > Streptophyta > Magnoliopsida > Rosales > Rosaceae > Rosa > Rosa lucieae. The sequence continues at coordinate 49,139,407 of CM045496.1, forward strand.
TTGCTTGGTTTTCTGTCATTCCCTTACTCAGATTTCTTGGCTATTTAGGATTTGTAGGCTTGTAGTTGGTAATGGCTTGGTCTGGTTGAGTGTACTGAATAGTTGAAAGCATTTTCTACTGCTAAATTTGCAGGTTAGTCCTGTGACTTTCCTATCTGATATTCATTTTGTACGAAAGATGCTATTGTATCTAAATCTAGTGGAAGGTACTTCTAAAATTCGAGGGTACATTCCTTATAACAGTTATATTAACTTGGCTGGAAACATCTAACTAGCTATTTCATTGTCACTGCAGCTCCATAATGAAAACAATGATTATGATAGGGACAAAGAACTAGATTGACTATTTTAAACGTGTTAGCTTCAAGGGCAAGGGTTTAGCCTTATATAACCTTTGATATATCTCTCCCACTATTACCTAAAGCCTCTTTCCTTAGTAATTATCATCTACATATGATTATCTCATTTATAGATAATTGTGCAGCTATACATATTAATATCTTTGTATTTTGTTACCACTTTAGTGATTAAGTTCTACTACAATTGTAACTTTTGTATGCATATCAATATAAATATAGTCACTTGACTCAATTTTTCATAAGTGTGTTATTATGTCCATGCCTCATTCACCAAAAATGATTCACTAATCCTTTTGATATAATAAATTGATTTCAATGGGAGAGGAGAGGCAACAGCCAATACACCCAAGCGGATATTAATCAAGTGCGAAATGAGTGGGGGAAGTTTGTTGTCAACACATATGTGCATGAGTCATGAAGTAGCGCGCTTGTTGCTGGCACATTTTCGACAAGGAAAACATCTTTTTTGTGCTTTTTTGCTAGTACGTACATTGTCATGCACCATGTGTGGCATATTTTGGAACAAGTTTTCTATGTATTAGCTTTTTGATGTCCCAAGTAGATGGGTATGCACTAAAATGCTTTTGTTGTTTAAAATGTTGGCTTCAATGATTGGGAAATGCACCCATTTTGCTTTTGAAGTTTAAAGTATTGGTTAGATTAATCATTTGATGGTTTGCAATGTTTGTATTTGATGAAGTACTATTCATTTGGTAAATGGATCAAATGAATGCACAATCTAATTTAGGATGGGATGTTCAAATGATCACAAAACAGATTAGATATAATGATGACTGCATGTTGTCTGAATGGCAAAAAATGGGACAGAAACACATTGCAATCAATCATATCACACATCAGTTTTTAACAAATCAGTGTCTTTTAATTTATATTCAGACAACATAATCAATTGAACTATGTTGTCCTAAAATGTAATCACACAACAGAACCAATTGAACTTTGTTGTCTCAAAAGTTAATCATACAACAGATATAGTCCAAGAACTGAAGTTTGAAAATCAATCAGACAACAGACAAAATAAAAATATGTTGTCTGAAAAACTTAACATAAAACAGCTTGAAAACTAGCATTGTTGTCTGAAGACAGCGCCTCAACTGCTGCGCAGCTGTGCTTGGCATCTGCTGAGCTATCACACAATACTTATAATACATACCTGTTGTCTGTGTGTTTCTCAGACAACTGTGTTCCACCGTTGTCTGAATTTTCAACAGACAACGGCACAGTCTACAACAGTGGCCCTCAAAATCACACAACGGATTTCTCCCGTTGTCAGATAAGGTTTTTGGTGTAGTGTGAGTTGCAGACTAGGCTCATCCTCACTGACTTTATGTTTGTGGGTTGAAGTTGAGGATAGAGCATGGGATGCTCAAGAGCCTGGAGGTTCATTCGTTGTATGGTGATATTCTCTTCCCCATATCCTTCTGTTACTTGACTAGTGGGACTAGTTCGATCTTATTTAACCAGCGGGGCTAGTCTTATTTTCTTGAGTATCGAAGTTTCATTCTATTTACTTGGTTGTTTGTGACTAGCAGGGCTAGTCGGTTTTCATGAGCTAAACATCTTTCGGATTACTTTCCTAAATGTTTTAGCAATGTTGCATGCATCACGGTTTTAAAGGATGAACATGTGGGAAAGTATTAAAGCTTGCTTTATTTAAATTATCTTGCTTATTTGTATTGGTCCACTCATGCTAACTTTTTTATAGGCTTTCCCCCTAGGCCCTTTGGTTTCAAATGTTCAGTTCTCAGTGTAGCTGTTCAGCATTAGGAGTTGAGGCTTAGCACCACCTCTGCCCTCTATCATTCATAAGTTACTTGCTAATCTACTTTGTGTACCGTTTTTCTATTATTCCTAGACTGCTCTGATAACCATGGGATTTTTATTTATTAATATTGTAAATTATGGATTGGTTGGAGATAGAAATTTTTCTTCTTGAGTTGGTTGTAAACTTGAAATATTTGAATTATTTTGATAATTTTTGTGGAGTTGTCTGGATTTGAGAGCAGGTGATATGCTCAAAGTGAGTGCCAATTTAAACCCTGCATTGAATTGTAGTATGAGTAAGTAGGGTATCATTCTAAGTCGGGGATTGGGGTATACTTCCTATCAAAAACGTTAAACAAATTAGTATGATTCACAAAGTATAAAAGAAAAATAAAACAAAGTATATATCTACAAAATTACAAGATAGGGGATTTCGAAAGTTGTATCTAAATCTAACTATATAATACATGTGATCGATCAACCATGAATCAAGATAGAAGTAAATGAATGGAGAAGATGTAAGATGTAGTTATCAACCATTAACACAAAAACATAATATCAAATTATAAATCACGAATCAACATATGATAAAGATAGAAATCAATCAAGAACAGAGATGAACGCATACAAAATCCTTATTACTTCCCTTAATTAAATTAACTAGATAAACGCACCATAGTTAACCCTATTAAATATGCAATGCTAGTCATAGAACGCTACTCACTAACAAAACATATTTAACGCATAAAGATCAATGAAAGTTTGATTGATTTAAGCAAAGACATCATGTTAGAACGCTAATCTTATCATACAAAGCTCATTGTTGATTTACCTAAGGAACTATAGGTTTTCCACTTAAGAAATTAAGACCTAGAACGCTAGCAAATCTTAATTTGGATTCAATTACATGCAAACCCTAATTGTTTCGAACCAACTAAGATAAACACAAAAAAGGTAGGATTGAAGCACAAAATCAACAAACAATCATCATCACATAGAGATATCGTAATTAACAATCTGAAAATCCTAAAATGTTTTCATGCTTCATAGTTATAGAAAACTAAACATCAAAACATACTCTTTATTCTCACAAATATCTTAAACATCCATTTAAAACAAAAACCTAGAACGCTAGTATAATTGTTTTTAACGTTACAAAACAAAGAAACCAAAGACAAAAGATAGAATGGCATGGTTACACTTTTGAAGAGATTCAAGGACGCAAGATGATCTTCAAAAGGATGGAGGACGTTGATGATGACTACGGCAAGGAGATGGAGATGTTTCATAGCTTCAATGCTTGAACAATGGAGAGGGATCGAAATTTAGAGAGTAAAGGGAGAGGATTTGCATTTTGATTCTGGGTTTGATGATGATGAAAACGTATACACCCTCCCCTATTTATATTGCATGGCTAGCTTGGTGTCAAAATCTTTCTCTACTTGCTTTAGTAATTCTAGGAATTAATTAATTGGTCTGCATAATACAAACCAATTAAATAAATCCACATCACCTCTTCTGTGTCATTCAACCGATGAAAAGGCTTCAAAATTGTACCTTGATTTTAGGAAGATAATCTTTTCTAAATTAACATGAATATTTTCTGATTTTATTTAATAAAATTCTGCTAAATAGGGGTGTGAGCAACAAGCAGCGTATCTGGACTTGATTCCATCATTTCTTGATGCGGCTGAAATAGCCTCACAATTTAACCCTGCAAAATGTAGTTGTCAGTATAGGATAAGCAGGGATCGTTCAGTCCGGGGATTGTAGGGTACACCTACACTAAAAGGTCAATAAACAAATAAAAGAATAAAATGGGGGGTTTTGAGATTTGGTTCTAATCTACTTAAAATAGAAACAAAACAAATAAATTTATCTACAATGATCGACTTCCGTAACCTAGACCACTACCACTCGAAAATTACTAAGTGTAAAAACAGAAAATCCATTTCAACATGCTACAAAAACGTGCCCATCTTAAATGCCTAGATAAGAATCCAAATGAAAAGCCTTAGCGGTTCAATCCATTTATCTAATTCGTTCTAATGTGGGCTTGGATCAGAAAAGTCCTTACCAAGCCCAATACTACAAATTTTCGAAAACACTTAGCGTAATTCTCTTAACTAGTAGTATTATCTAACCCTCGAATCAACTCACACGTGCAAATTAACCATTACACATAGAATTTAACACGTAATTTCCAAATCGTTTAACCATTGAAACATGATTTTTACCACTTTTTAGAACTAATTGCTACTTGTTTAACTTAGCGCCTTAACAGATAACAATTACTCTTGGCAAATGAAGCAAACACACAAGAACTCTCACCTTTATTCTAGCATGCAAACTTATCAATCTAACTCTGAAAATTACCTAAACACATAAAAGGGCACAAGATTGTAATATGCATCATCAAAGAATTCTCAAAATTAACTTAATAATAAACTGAAAATCTCAAAAATATTAATAAAAATATTCTGAAAATCTCATGTCTCCAATTACACAACTCACAAATCCAAACAAACAAAACCGAAAGAAAGATTGTAAGTAGAGTCATAGTTACACTTTGAAGCTTTCCTTAGCGGCTTGGCAACAAGGTGATGAACTCGTCTCCGCTATGGTGGTGGATTGTCCTTGACTTAGCGCCTAAGAACTTCTTGGAATGATGGAAGGATGGTGGTCACGATCTTGTAGGTGATGGAGGTTTGAGAAGTGAATTGGGCAGAGCTATGGAATAATTTTTAACTAGGAACTGATCTTGGTCAGGAAGTGATGATTTTGGAGTAGAGAATGGCTGCTATTTATAGTGGAATTCTCATCTCTTGTGATGCAATCATGGCCAATCATCTTGAGGTGATTTCTCCTCCAAATTTGCTTGATTTTCTCTTGACAAAGTCATGAATTTTCTGATTTCTTTTCCCCTTAATGGCTCATTGTATATGCCTTGAATAGCGACCAGATACATCCCTTATTCTTCTCCTTTGATTTGCACTAATTTCTTCCAAGAATTGTGCACACAATAAACTCCTACAATCAAGAAAAATCAGAATTTAATTAGAGTTTATAATCAATAAGAAATCAGATAATTATGAATAAATATTGATTAAAAACAATCCATTTTATCTCCTCGAATTCTTCCTGATTAATCCTTCAATTTTTCTTGATTTCATCACTCAAGAGTTTTTAATGGGATGGACTCTCATTAAAATACAAAAATCAGAAATAGAAAAGTTCAAATGAAGAAAGTTTCCTAAAACAAAATAGGAAATATTTCCTAAAATGAAAGAGGAAAGTTTCATAAATGACTTGTCATTAATTTATGCTCATTTATGCTCTTTTTCACTTGTTTTCACCATTTCCGACCATGAAGTAGCTAAAAACACAAACTATATTATAATTATTAATTTTAAGAGAATAACTTAGCCAAATGAGGAAAAATACATATTAAAAACGTCACACTTTGTGCTCCTATCAAATTCCCCCACACTTAGCTTTTGCTAGTCCCTTAGCAAAATCAAAACGAAACACTCAACCAAAATAAACAATTCACTACCAGACTCTACACAAATGACACACAAAGACTATATTGCCCTTAACATTTGTCTCATAAATCCTTACTCTCATGGCATCAAAATTAGCACTTAATCAAGAATCAATATTTAGATATTCGAGAGTTAATTGAAGCATATAATCCACATATAAATCAGTAGGACTTGGTTGTAACAATGGTGATAGGTGGAGCTCAACATGTTTCAGACAAGTATGATTCATATCCTCACAAGGTATATCCACTCTTTCTTCTCTCAGAACAGGGCAATGCTTAAAAGCTTATAATCACTCAAATTATATGTGAGAGAAAATATTTTGAGGCAATCAAATAGCTCACATATATAAGAAACGAAAAGCACTTTGTGAATATAATTTTTTTTTTTTTTTTTTCAAGATCTCATGAAAGATATCAACTACTTGCACGGATGGACCCAAGCCATAGGTTCAACTCTTATAACTCATCTCCACAGATCAAAGGATGTCCCATCTTAAGGATCAAAAAGGTCTTGTAAAGGTTGTAATGGGGCCAAGGCTCAAGGTTTTAAGAAATGAACGGGTAAGGAATTTAACAAAGTGTCCTAAAAACCTAGCAGAGCATTTACAATTCACTTTATGTCACCATATTAAAGGCCATATTTCATTTTGTTGGGCCCAACCATCCCTTTCAACTCCTTACATCATTGTGAAAAAGAACAAAGGCCTCATATTATGATTTTGAGCCTTCAACATACACAAACTCCTAATTCACAAACAACGAATCATGTCCAACACTTTTTTTTTCTTCTCTTGCCGCTTCTTTTTCATCAATTTTTTTCATTTTTTTTTTTTTTATGGCCTCATTGTTTTTATTTTCTTTCTCTTGGACAAATCCTCCCCCACACTTATTTGTCATCATCCCTTCACACAATACATCATAAAATTAAGCTCTACTAGGCCCTAAGGACAAGGGTAGAGTCAAAACTATACTAAGGTTCACATGGTGAAGATTATGTGGGTGATGAAAGAAAGGCTTATACATGTAGGCTCAAAGGGTATTATTATCTAAGGGAGTCCCACGACGGGCACAAATATGGACACAGGCTAATTTGGCTTTGGTGGTGATTCCTATGGTGCCTCTATCCTTTCCAGAATCAGGGACATGTATTGATAAAAGTCTCAACAAGCACAAGAGTGAATTCTAGCATTCTCTAGTCCATCAAACTTAATCTATGGCAAGCAATCAATCAAATGAAGAATAATGAGATCATCAAAACATCGCCAAGAAAATAAGAATATATTCTTATTATCACTCCAAGAAAAAGGGACATGGCTCAAATATCTCACATGGGCTTTTATGAATCAAAACTCATCCTAACATGCTCATATTCTGTACCAAGGTCATGAAATCCATATCCACTACTCATGCATATGCTTTTCATTTATCTCAATTAACCAAGGAATACCATTTAAAATCATCTCAATATTGTGATCCTCTTTTAGCCATAATTTCAGAGATATTGAATCATCCTCGACAGTTAAGGGCATCCTAAGACTCAAAATTAAAAACAAAGGACTAAGACTGACCCCAAAAAGGTTTTGGACTAGGGTTATTTCCTTTCTCCTTTCGGTAACTCCTTTGGAACATGACCAGGTGAAGAGGGGACCGATTTTGGCGGAGCTCAGCTCACTTGATTGACAGGGGACGAGACCCTTTGTCAGCACTTCTCGGATCCAAACTAGACCTTAGACATCACATCCCATCAGATGCGCCTACGATGAAGAAAGTATTTCACCCAAAAATCATTTTGACTCAATAAATGAAAGCAACGAAATTTTTTTTTTTATATTTTTGACATTTTTTTGATTTTTTTGTATTTTCAATATATATGATTCAAGACAAAAGTATAAATCCCTTCCCCCACACTTAAATATTGCATTGTCCTCAATGTAATCAATCATAAGCATGCAATGGAACAATTAAGCATATAGGAATGGAATTTATGAAAATAAATACGAAAACAAAGAGCAAAAACGAAAATAAAAGACAAGAGAGAAAAAACAAATCTGGTTGTAGACTCCATCACAGTATATTCTGAATTGGGTTGCCTCCCAAGCAGCGCTTGTATTTAACGTCTTTCAGCCAGACGGTACTTCCTGTCAATCCTCCAATTGTGGGGCACTTTGGAGGGGTACAGCCTCCACTTCATGCTCCACCAAGGACTCATAGTAGGGCTTGAGACGATGCCCATTAACCTTGAATTCCTGCCCCGTCTTCTCACTCTTTATCTCTACAGCACCATGAGCAAAGACATGAGTAACTATAAATGGGCCAATCCAACGAGAACGAAGTTTACCTGGGAATAGCTTGAGTCTGGACAAGAATAACAGAACTTTCTGGCCCACTTGGAAGCTTTTTCCGCGGATCATTTTGTCATGGTAGGCCTTTGCCTTCTCTTTGTAGATCCATGAAGCATCGTAGGCCTCATTCCTTATCTCCTCAAGCTCATTTAGCTGTAGCTTCCTATGTAGGCCTGCTTCATCATAATCCATGTTGAACTTCTGGACAGCCCACCAAGCCTTGTGCTCTAGCTCCACTGGAAGGTGGCATGCCTTTCCGTAGGCCAACCTAAAGGGAGACATCCCAATAGGCGTCTTGTAGGCCGTTCTGTAGGCCCACAACGCATCATCCAATCTCTGGCTCCAATCCTTCCTTGTTGGGCCCACTGTCTTCTCAAGTATCCTCTTAATCTCCCTGTTGGACACCTCTGCTTGACCACTCGTCTGAGGGTGGTAGGGCGTGGACACTTTATGGGTTACCCCATACTTTTTCAACAAAGCCGCGATTGTACGGTTGCAAAAATGAGAACCTCCATCACTGATCAGCACCCTTGGCACTCCAAACCTGGAAAATATGTTAGTTCTCAAGAAACCTGCAACCACTTTTGAATCATTAGTCCTGGTGGCTTTTGCTTCCACCCACTTTGATACATAGTCCACAGCCAATAGTATATATAAATAGCCATTAGAAGAAGGAAATGGGCCCATAAAGTCAATGCCCCAAACATCGAAGATCTCTACAGTTGTTATTGGGCTCATGGGCATTTGGTCTTTTGGGCCAAGATTACCAATCCGTTGGCACTTATCACAAGAAATACAAAACAAGTTTGCATCCTTAAAGATAGTAGGCCAATAAAATCCACAGTCTAAGACCTTCAAGGCTGTTCTACGGGGCCCAAAGTGGCCTCCACACGCTTCACTATGGCAAAATGACAGAATTGACCTGTGCTCAGACTCTGGGACACATCTCCTAATGACTTGGTCACTACAATGTTTCCATAAATAGGGCTCATCCCAAATAAAGTGCCTAGCCATATTCTTCAATTTATCCTTACTAGCTTTGGAAAGTGTGTCAGGAAATGTCCTAGTGACTAAATAGTTAACTATATCTGCATACCAGGGCACACTAACCTCTATCCCAAAGAGCTGCTCATCTGGGAAAGTTTCCTGTAGAGGCTGGACGTCCTCCTCATGTACTATCCTGCTCAAATGGTCTGCTACCACATTCTCGCTGCCCTTCTTGTCCTTGATCTCTAGGTCAAACTCCTGAAGCAACAGGATCCATCGAATTAATCTGGGCTTGGCCTCCTTCTTGATCATCAGATATCTCAAGGCTGCATGGTCAGTGTAAACAATGACTTTAGAGTGCAATAAATAAGAACGAAACTTATCTAAAGCGAAGACTACAGCCAAGAGTTCTTTTTCAGTGGTGGAGTAGTTGAGTTGGGCGTCGTTGAGGGTTCGAGAAGCATAATAAATAGCATAGGGCTTCTTATCCTTCCTTTGGCCCAACACAGCTCCAACAGCATAGTCGGAAGCATCACACATAAGCTCGAAGGGTAGACTCCAATCCGGAGGGCATATGATGGGGGCCGTGGTCAACAACTCCTTGAGCTTTTCAAACGCCTTCTTGCAATCCTCATTGAACACAAAGGGCACGTCCTTTTGCAATAGGGCACACATAGGTCTCGCCACCTTGGAGAAGTCTTTGATAAATCGCCTGTAAAATCCTGCATGGCCAAGAAAAGAGCGTACCTCCCTCACAGTTGTGGGGGAGGGTAAGTGACGTACAAGATCAACCTTAGCCTTATCTACCTCAATGCCCCTAGCAGAAATTATGTGTCCTAACACTATCCCCTGTGTTACCATGAAGTGACACTTCTCCCAATTCAGCACAAGGTTAGTTTCTACACACCTTTCAAGTATCAATCCTAGATTCTCTAAACAAGTATCAAAATCTTTACCGAAGACACTAAAGTCATCCATAAAGACTTCAATAATATTTTCAATGTATTCTGAGAAAATGGAAAGCATACATCTTTGGAAAGTACTTGGTGCGTTGCACAAGCCAAAGGGCATGCGCCTATAAGCAAAGGTCCCAAAGGGGCACGTGAAGGTTGTCTTCTCCTGGTCCTCGTGGGCAATGCAGATCTGGTTGTACCCACTATATCCATCTAAGAATCAATAGTAAGAATGGCCTGGTAAGCGTTCCAACATCTGGTCCATGAAAGGCAAGGGCATATGATCTTTCCTCGTTGTGGCGTTCAGCTTTCGGTAATCGATACATACCCTATGACCAGTCACTAATCTCTGGGGCACCAGCTCATTATCCGCATTTTTCACCACTGTCACCCCAGACTTCTTGGGCACCACTTTCACTGGAGAGATCCACTTACTATCAGAAATGGGGTAGATCACCCACAATCTAGTAACTTGATTACCTCATCTTGGACCACCTTCATCATGGGCGGATGTAGACGTCTTTGGGCTTCTCTTGTGGGCTTGGCGCCATCTTCTAACAGGATCCGATGGACACATGTGGTTGGGCTGATCCCCTTGATATCTGCTAGAGTCCAACCAATGGCAGTCTTGTGCTTCTTCAACACGTCCACTAACTTCCTTTCTTGATCTACCCCCAACGTTGATGATATGATCACTAGGAGGGTCTCCTTTTCTCCTAGGTACGCGTACTTCAAATGCTCAGGGAGTACCTTCAATTCCAACTTGGGTGCCTGAACCATAGAAGGTAGCATTTTTTTAGTAGAAACAGGAATTGATAAATAGGAAACGGACCTCTTTATAGGCTGAGCCTCGAGTGAGGCCACAGTCTTGATCACTCTGGGCTCCTCCATGTCCCACTCAACCTTGGGGATAGGTTCCCCATTTGCATCATATCCGACCCCCTCTTCTAGGGTTAGAGCCAATTCATCCTCAACCATTGCTTCAGAGAAAACCTGTGCGAGTGAATCAACTACATCAATAGCAAAGCAAGGTTTCAAATCAGAAACAGGGTACCTCATGGCTTCCAGAATGTTGTAGCGTATAACATCACCATCAAACTCCATGGTGAGAGTCCCTTTGTACACGTCGATCTTCGTTCTTGCAGTCCTCATAAAGGGACGCCCTAGAAGTAATGGAGTGGTATTCAGGGGCGATTCCTCCATGTCCAATACATAGAAATCCGCAGGGAATATCAGATGGTTTACCTGCACAAGAACATCCTCAACATACCCTTGAGGGTATTTGTTAGACCTATCAGCAAGTTGAATGATAACATTATCCCTTTTAAGAGGGCCTAGACCTAGGGACACATACAAATTATAAGGCATAACATTTATGGAAGCCCCTAAGTCTAACATCACATTTTCAAACCTGGTGTCACCAATGATACAGGGAACAGAAAAACTCCCTGGATCCTTCAACTTTGGGGGTAGTTTCCTCTGGATAACGGCTGATACCGTTTCACTCATTTTCACCACCTCCTTCTCTCTTGTCTGCCTCCTTGTGGTGCATAGTTCCTTCAAGAACTTGGCGTACTTAGGCACCTGTTTGATGCACTCGATCAGGGGCATGTTCACTTGAACCTTCTTGAAGATTTCCAAGATCTCTTGATCAGATTTATCTTTCTTTGTCTTGGCAAACCTGCTTGGGAAAGGTATGGAAACAACTGGGTTAGTCTTAACTAAACCACCAGAGTTAGGAATCGTACCTTTGGGTGCCTCATCTTGGGGCACGTTAACTTCCACCATTGATGTAGCTGGGTCCTTCTCAACATCCTTCTTGGACAGCTCCACAACATCTTTTTCTTCATTATGGTCCATTTGTGCCTTCTTGTGGGCTCTGGGAGGATCCACTAGCATACGTCCACTCTTAGTGATGATGGCTTGAGCGTGCTCATTCCTTGGGTTAGGCACCGTGTTGCTTGGTAGCTTCCCTGTTTCAGCAATTCGGCCCATAAAATCCACCACTTGGCCCATTTGATTTTTGAGCTCTGCAATATCCTTTGAATGGGTCGCTTGTCCTACAACCAAAGCTTGAGTAGCCGTGTTAAGTTGTTGTTGCCCCGTAGCAAGGGACTTCAACAGTTCATCATAATTAGGGGCACTCAAAGTATTAGAAACAAGAGGTGAAGGGATAGTATTGGGAATACCAAAAGTTTGAGGTACTTGAGGCCTCAAAAACAAACCTGGTGGGCGTTGAGAATTCTGACCTGGACCTTGAGGTGGTCTCAAGGTGTTATCATTGTTGGCCCAACGAAAGTTGGGGTGGTCTCTGAGCCCAGGATTGTACGTATTGGAATAAGGGTTGTACCTCGAGCCTCCTTGATACCCTAGGGCGTTAACAGATTCCCATGCTTCTGGAGAGGTAAGCTGGGGGCATTTATCAGTGGGGTGCCAAAAATTGATGCGGCTGAAATAGCCTCACAATTTAACCCTGCAAAATGTAGTTGTCAGTATAGGATAAGCAGGGATCGTTCAGTCCGGGGATTGTATGGTACACCTACACTAAAAGGTCAATAAACAAATAAAAGAATAAAATGGGGGGTTTTGAGATGTGGTTCTAATCTACTTAAAATATAAACAAAACAAATAAAATTATCTACAATGATCAACTTCCGTAACCTAGACCACTACCACTCGAAAATTACTAAGTGTAAAAACAGAAAATCCATTTCAACATGCTACAAAAACGTGCCCATCTTAAATGCCTAGATAAGAATCCAAATGAAAAGCCTTAGCGGTTCAATCCATTTATCTAATTCGTTCTAATGTGGGCTTGGATCAGAAAAGTCCTTACCAAGCCCAATACTACAAATTTTCGAAAACACTTAGCGTAATTCTCTTAACTAGTAGTATTATCTAACCCTCGAATCAACTCACACGTGCAAATTAACCATTACACATAGAATTTAACACGTAATTTCCAAAATCGTTTAACCATTGAAACATGATTTTTACCACTTTTTAGAACTAATTGCTACTTGTTTAACTTAGCGCCTTAACAGATAACAATTACTCTTGGCAAATGAAGCAAACACACAAGAACTCTCACCTTTATTCTAGCATGCAAACTTATCAATCTAACTCTGAAAATTACCTAAACACATAAAAGGGCACAAGATTGTAATATGCATCATCAAAGAATTCTCAAAATTAACTTAATAATAAACTGAAAATCTCAAAAATATTAATAAAAATATTCTGAAAATCTCATGTCTCCAATTACACAACTCACAAATCCAAACAAACAAAACCGAAAGAAAGATTGTAAGTAGAGTCATAGTTACACTTTGAAGCTTTCCTTAGCGGCTTGGCAACAAGGTGATGAACTCGTCTCCGCTATGGTGGTGGATTGTCCTTGACTTAGCGCCTAAGAACTTCTTGGAATGATGGAAGGATGGTGGTCACGATCTTGTAGGTGATGGAGGTTTGAGAAGTGAATTGGGCAGAGCTATGGAATAACTTTTAACTAGGAACTGATCTTGGTCAGGAAGTGATGATTTTGGAGTAGAGAATGGCTACTATTTATAGTGGAATTCTCATCTCTTGTGATGCAATCATGGCCAATCATCTTGAGGTGATTTCTCCTCCAAATTTGCTTGATTTTCTCTTGACAAAGTCATGAATTTTCTGATTTCTTTTCCCCTTAATGGCTCATTGTATATGCCTTGAATAGCGACCAGATACATCCCTTATTCTTCTCCTTTGATTTGCACTAATTTCTTCCAAGAATTGTGCACACAATAAACTCCTACAATCAAGAAAAATCAGAATTTAATTAGAGTTTATAATCAATAAGAAATCAGATAATTATGAATAAATATTGATTAAAAACAATCCATTTTATCTCCTCGAATTCTTCCTGATTAATCCTTCAATTTTTCTTGATTTCATCACTCAAGAGTTTTTAATGGGATGGACTCTCATTAAATACAAAAATCAGAAATAGAAAAGTTCAAATGAAGAAAGTTTCCTAAAACAAAATAGGAAATATTTCCTAAAATGAAAGAGGAAAGTTTCATAAATGACTTGTCATTAATTTATGCTCATTTATGCTCTTTTTCACTTGTTTTCACCATTTCCGACCATGAAGTAGCTAAAAACACAAACTATATTATGATTATTAATTTTAAGAGAATAACTTAGCCAAATGAGGAAAAATACATATTAAAAACGTCACACTTTGTGCTCCTATCATTTCTGCATGTTGTAATCCGTTAAAACTTTCCAAGGATGATGCCAAACTCTTATGGAAGCCTCTAGGACGTCCCACATGCAATATTATCTGAAATATGAAGCATAAATTAGGCTATGGGCTTCCCAATGTGATTTGGACCACAAAACAGAAATTCCTGTCAAAAGTCCAATTCACCGCAGCTTGACCTTCCTGTACTAAATAGTCTATAACTTCTTCTAAAAAATTGATATTGATGAACAGTAAAAATCTATAGAAACTAGACATCCGTAGCTTTCCAACCATATAAAGATCATAATTTTCTTCATTCTAAGCTGCTCTCAGGACTCTATCAAAGTTTGTTGATCTGTACGGGCAGATTCCTAATTTGAAACAAATTTGACTTTGATGCGTTGTATCTTGTGTCCAATTAGGATTCCTTGTCTAATCTTGATTGCTTTGCATCCATATGCCTTGTACATGTTGTCCATGACATCATCTAGAAGCTTCATGAATGTTCTTGGGCTCTCCTAGTCCACTCAGGTATCCTAGTATCATCAGGACTCCTAATGCCAACAGGTCTCCTAGTCCAATTAGGACTCTAGCATTTTCGCCATTTCTCATGATTTCCCCGAGCTTGACTCCATGTTGACTCAGGATTCCTACTTCAACTTAGATTCCTTTTCCTAGTAGGACTGGGAAAACTTCATTTCTCCATTTTCGCTCATTTATGCGCCTCATTTCCTCCTTGCCTTCATTTTCGACTCAAAAGTATCTAAAAACAAAAACTAAGTTAGAAATGATAATGGTAAGAGAATAATTTCGTAAAATGTAGAGAGAAATGCACTAAAAACATAGAAAATATTAGTCCAATCAGCAGGGTGGCTCCAGGAGGATAAGGTTGGTTTATTAGAAGTGAAATGTGTTTTAACAGGTTTTGGATTGTCCACTTTTAGGGGAGGTTCTGCCAAACTTTCTTGAAAAGTGAGCCCTGTAGGGCACCTTGGGTTTCAGATGAAATTTTGGGTTAGGTCCTGTCATTCTAGGTCTTAATTATTAAGTGGAAAACCTATAATTCCTTAGGTAAATCAACAAAGAGAATTGCATGCTTGATTAGCGTTCTAACTTGTATGTTTTTCTTAAATCAATGAAAAAAGGTAAGTGCTTATTGCGTTGAATGTCTTTTGTTATGGGATTGATCACTCACTAGCATTGCATGTATAGTAGGGTTAACTATGGTGCATTCATCTAGTTAATTTAACTAAAGAAAGTAATAAGAACCTAGTAGGCGTCCCTCTTTGTTCTTGATTGATTTCTTCCAAGTGCATGTTTTGATTCATGTTTTGTTGTTTGATATCTTGTTTTTGTGTTAATGGTTGTTGACTACATCATACATCTTTGTCGTCCATATTATCTATGATTCATGGTTTGATTGATCAATGTAATTAGTTTAATTTAGATTATAAATAAAAACAATTCGAAAACTCCTTTCTTTGTATTTTTCATATATATTGTATAATTGTAATTAATATTTCTTTCTTTGATGTTTAAATGACAAGAGCACCATCAATCCCTAGATAGAACGATCCCTACTTGCTATATACTAACAATTGTCAACAGGATTAATTTTGAGAACTCATTTTGAGTCCATCATCTAGCTAAAGTAACGAGATCACATATACCTGCTGCAAATGTGCCTGCAAGGATAGATGTCCTTATAGGAAGCGTCGTCCCAGATGGACGAGGTATGACCATGGCGGCTAACCAGTCACATGTCCCTACCCAAAAGCAAGGTAGATCACTGAGTTCGAAGGATTCTTATCCCCGGAAGAGGGTAAAACCAACATAAACTAATCCACTAGACATCGCAATTCATATCAACTGATCCATCTCACAAGACAATTCTGGATTATGAGTTCGTCCTAGAAGAGATGACATTGGGGGATGCTCCAACGTCTGAACCCACTCCCGAGAATAGAGAAATCTCAGTAAATTATGCATGCTTAAGTGGGATCTGGAATCGGAATGAAATTATCATTTATGATATATTTGTATTTGCGGTAGCTACCAAAATTTTAACTAGTGATGACATCGAACCTCGCTCCGTTGATGAATGTCAACGTAGAGATGACTGGCCAAAATGGAAAGAAGCAATCTAGGTCGAATTAGATTCCTTGACAAAGAGAAAGGTGTTTGGGGCTGTCGTTCCCACACCTTCCCATGTTAAATCTGTAGGATTTAAATGGGTATTTGTAAGGAAGAGTAATGAGAAAAACGAGATTGTGAGATACAAGGCTCATCAAGTGGCGCAAGGATTTTCTCAACGCTCTGGGATTGATTACGAGGAGACATATTCTCCCGTAATAGATGTCATAACGTCAAAGATATACATGAAAGTTTATGAAGGACTTAAGATACCCGATGCAAATAGTTCTAGACTACGGAAAGTTTGAGGCATTCACTTTATGGATTGAAACAATCAGGACGGATGTGGTATAACTGTCTAAGTAAATATTTGATCGAGATGGGATATGTAAACAATGAACTATCCCTATGGGTGTTTATTAAGAAAACAAGTTCTGGATTTGCAATTGTGGCGGTCTATGTCGATGACATGAATCTGATTGGTACTCCTGAAGTGATCAAAGAAACCGCAAAGCACCTGAAGTCTGAATTTGAGATGAAAGATCTTGGGAGAACTAATTACTGCCTTGGCCTGGAGCTCGAGCACCGTGCTGATGGGATTTTGTTTCATCAATCAAACCACATCCAGAAGATGTTAAAACGTTTTAATGAGGATAAAGTGAAGCCCTCAAGCACTCCCATGGTCGTCCGAAGTCTAGTAAGAGAAATCCTTTTTGTTCTGCAGATGATAACGAAGAGATATTGACACTAGAAGACTCATACCTAAGTATAGTGCGTGCATTATTGTACTTGGTTCAATGCACTAGACCAGACATCTCATTTTCTGTAAACTTGTTAGCTAGATATAGCAATGCGCCAACACGCAGCCACTGCAATGCCATAAAAGACATTTTTTGCTACCTTAGAGGTACGACTGATATGGGCTTATTCTATCCCTATGCATTAAGAAATGGATCAAACCCCCTTGATCCTCATAATGATGCTCACCTTGTTGGATATGCTGATGCATGCTATCTATCAATCTGCACAAGGCTCATTCCCAAACTGGTTATGTCTTTACCATTGGGAATACTGCAATTTCTTGGATGTCTACAAAACTGATGAGCTCAAAATGAGTTCTCAAAATTAACCCTGTTGACAATTGTTAGTATATAGCAAGGATCGTTCTATCCAGGGATTGAGGGTGCTCCTGTCATTTAAACGTCAAAGAAAAGAATATTAATACAAATATACAATATTTATGAAAATTACAAGGAATTAAAGGGGGGTTCGAAAGTTGTTTTATTTACTAAACTAATTATCTAACTAACTAATTACAATGACCAATCAGCCAAGAATCAAGATAAGATGAACGGATGAGAATGTATGATGTAATTAACAACCTTTAACATGAATTCAAGGATACAAATTATAATTTTCGAATCAAAACACATACTTGCACGAAATCAATCAAGAACAAACCATGGACGCTTGCATAGGGAATATTACTTTCCTTAGTTAAATTAACTAGATGAACGCACCATAGTTAACCCTATTAAACATGCATGCTAATGAGTGACCAATCCAATAACACACATATCCAACGCATTAAACACTTAGAAAGTTTGATTGATTTAAGAAAAACACACAATTAGAAAGCTAATCGAGCATGCAACTCTCTTTGTTGATTTACCTAAGGAATTATAGGTTTTCCACTTTAATTAACAAGACCTAGAACGCTAGCATCTTATTATGGATTCAATCATGCAACTCGAAACCTAAGTTGGTCATCAGAGAAATCGAAACATGAAACGTGGGATTGAAGTACAAAATCAACAAACATTCAAGAACATATAAAGAATTCGAAAACTATAAATCTGAAAATCCTAAAACGAATTCATGCTTCAAGGTTTTTGGAAACTAAACATCAAAACACATACTTTAATCTAACAAGAAATCGCAACATCCAAGAAAACCAAAAAGATAGACGCTACACAATTTGATTTTTAAGTTACAAGATAGTAAAACCAAAAACAAAGTTCTAGGTTCATGGTTACACTTTTAAAGATGCTTCAAGAACGCAAGAAGGTCTCCAAAGGTGGTGGACGGCAAGGAGAGCTACGGCAAGGATGGATGAATGGAGGATGAACTTGCTTCACGGCTTCAAAATCTTGAACACTTGGAGAGGCTGAAACTTTGAGAGAGTAAAAGGGAGAGATTGTGATTTTGATTTAGGGTTGAGAGATGATTTTCACGGCATTGTATCCCTCCTTTATATAGTGCACGGCCTAGGGTTTAATTCCCTAAGAATTCTTCAAGTTTGCATCATCCGACCAATGAGAAAATTCCATTTGAATTAGAGAACAAGTCATCTTCCTTTGGCCGAAATTCTCCAATGGACTGAGCCATAATTCGGACACCATGCATGTAGAATACAACCAAGAAACCTAAAATGATTTTATTTTATTTTATTTTCCTTTCTTGGTTGCAAACGAAGTAGAATTTCTCTCAAACTCTCCAAATATGCTCTTGCCGAAATCTTCATGAATCTTCTATTTATTTTTGGCAAAAATCAATAAGAATTGATTTAGGGTTCTTCCAAGACGTCAAGAAGGATCTAGAAACTCATGTGCAAGCCACATGCTTCAATCTTTGGGAGGCTTCTCAATTGGACAATTTCAAAGCCCATTCTTCAATTGCCGAAATTTCATGTGCATTCTAGAACATTCTTGAACCATCTTGAGTCATCTTGAAGCCACAGCATCTCCTAGTATCACCAGGACTCCTAGTGTCATCAAGTTTCCTAGTCCAACTAGGACTCTGTCATTTCTCATTTTCGAACACCATTTTTCCGAGCTCACTTCTAGTTGCATTATGATTCCTACTTCAACTGGGATTCCTTTTCCTAGTAAAATTAAGAAAGCTTCATTTCTCCCTTTCTTTCCCATTTCTGCACTTCATTTCCTCCTTGCCTTCATTTCCATCATTTCTAGCTCTTCTTAGCTCATTTCTTGCATTTAAAGTTCATTTTTACCTTAAAACACAAAACTAAGTTAGAAATGATATTGTTAAAAGAATAACTAAGTAAAATGTAGGGAAAATGACGTTAAAAACATAGAAAATATTGCTCCGATCAAAAACAAACCCTTGTTGGTACCTCTTCGAATCATGCTGAGATTCTAGCTCTTCACGAAGCAGTACGTGAATGTATATGGTTGAGGGCCATCAAAAAGCATGTTCGAAGCACATGTGAACTGCATTCCACCACTGATGAACCAACCACTATCCATAAGGATAATACTGCTTGCATCGAGTAATGAAGTCGGGTTTCATCAAAGGATACAACACCAAACATATTGCACGGAAGTTCTTCTTCAATCATCAACAACAGGAGCATCAGAAGATTGAAGTCAAGCATATTCGATCCGAAGACAATCGTGCAGACCTTTTTACCAAGTCACTACCAAAGTCTACATTCCAAAAGCATGTACAATGTATTGGTCTATGTAAATTATCTAAATTACCTAACATGTAATTTTCAGGGGGGGTCGAAATCAGGGGAGTATCCCAAAGCATACGCACTTGACCATCGTGTACTCTTTTTGTCCTCCATCCAGGGTTATTTTGTCCCACTGGGTTTTGTTACCTGGCAAGGTTTTGACGAGGCACATCTTTTGCATGGTCACCCACTTACGGGATCCTGAAGATGCTTTGATTCGACATATATGCATTTGCTCATCTTTTCCCTTCGACCACGGGTTTTTCCCACTGAGTTTACTGGGCAAGGTTTTGGTGCAACAACTCTAATGCATCCCTCTCGTAGACATACTACCTACTTATGATGCTAACAAGAAGACTTCACTTATCTCTAAAGTTGTGATACGATTCATCCACACTCACGCGTGTTGTGCTCTTTTTCTCCTTTGACCAAGGTTGTTTTTTCCCGCAGAGTTTTTATTACTTGGTAAGGTTTTTGACGAGACAACTTAGAAGCGCACAGCCTAGGCAACACTATTGGCATGAAATATCCAAGGGGGAGTGTTGTAAATAATTATGGCTAAATCATGTAAATAGATGTAGAGTGATATGTGCCTATCCCTATCGATTAGTAGTTGATTGACTTGTATGTAGGAGTAATTGATGTTGCTATTAAACCACAAAAACCTTACCAAGTAAATGAAAACGAGGTAGAGTCTCTTCTTCAAGTGTGGGGGAGATGATACTTTTTTATTGTAATGACCCTTAAGCCAATGAAAATTTCTCTCATTCCCCTCAAAAAAAAAAAAAAAAAAGACACTCCTTGCACTTCCTCCGGCCCAACTGATCAAAACGGAGAGCAGCTAAAGTAGAGAGAAAAAGGGATTGGCGCCAACTAGAAATATAAACAAAATATCCCGTAGCAACCAAGGAGTTTAAGTAGTTGAACACATTTTCTCTTGGACGAAATGTTGAACAAATCAACATTCTCAAAACGATAGCTTTAATTTTGACATTGTTCTGTTTTTGAATTTTGTGCTCAATGATATGTGTATTATTCGGAATTGAATGAATTCACAATTAAAGAAGGTGAAAACGAGTAATACTAGTGTTTGTGCCTTGTTCAACTAAGTCATCTTATAGTGTAGTACACAGAACAAGGCATAAGTTTAACTCCAAGTTAAGATTAATCATGTCACACTCGAGCTCCCGTCATTCTCTGTACTGCACCATAAGATGACTTGGTTAGTTGGCTGGAGTTAATTCAATGATATCTTTTCTTGACTTAAATCAAAGTGTTGAATGGTATGCATCAGAAAAAGATTTTGACGTTTGTTAGGCAATTTCATTACTTCTTAATTTGGTACTGGTACTGCAATATTGTTTTGGTTGAATGAGAGGAAGTTGGGATATTCTATTGATCAGAAGAGCTTGGAGGCCACTCTGATGTCTGCTAATAATTAATTGAACACCCTCAAGTCATACAGTGCATTAGAAATGAAATATCTTGATATTGTGATAATTCATTAGATCCTAAAAGCATTCATTCCTTGATATCTGTAGCTGCTATGTGCAAGAAAGTTGTTCTTTTGAGAACCTGTACTATGTGAAAATAAGACACAGTGGACTTCATAAGGGGAATGCTGCTCTAAGTTCTTACTATATCAAATTGGAGTGTAATTTGATCTTGTATAGTTGTCTCAAATATTAATCATGATATGTAGGCGAGGAGGAGTATGGTACTGGTCCAAGATTTTTGATACATTAATGCTGCGGCCTTGGTAATGGACACTATTCCTGGAGATCAACTTGCTACCTCTAATGTTCAACCAACAAAAGGTAGACCATCTTAGTTTTGGACAACGAGGTAGAGTCCCCTCTTCAGATGATCTTAGTTTTAGATAACATTTAAGTATCTTAGCAGATGTTATATGCAATTGTTGTGGAAATATCCGTAGTATTTTACTTAGTTTCGCAGAAATCTAGGTGATCTAGAGGTGGGGGAGCTCATAGAATTGGCTGCCTTGTAAATTGTAAACTGTTTCCTACTAGGAAAGATAGAAGAGAAGAGTATGGAAGTTGGAGGCTCTGGGGTCTTCTCTAGCAAATAATGGACAACCCTTTTCTATCTCGTTTGCTCTCATAGTAAAGTGTTACCTAGAATTATAGCTCAGGGAAGGTTGAATACTTGTGGCCTAAACCCTAGACCTTCTTGGTGCCTCTCTTTTTTAGTCAACGTACTGAACTTCATTCGCCTTTTGTGGATTCTTAGTTCATGAAGTAGCAGGGATTTTGGTTCTAGAACCAGCTCTGCTCTTTTTTGGTCAGAAGATTCAGCTCTTCTCACTGATGGTGCCTCTTGGTATATTCTCCGGAGAACCTTGCCATGTACTTCTGGGACGCTCCACAATTTTCTGGAGCACACTTAAATCACTGAAGGTAAACGTTACCGCTTTGTTTTCGAAAATTAATTTCACGGTACTATTTTTTCTTAGTTATAAGTAGCATGTGAAGCAATAATTACATTTCATAAACTTGAAGAATTAAACATAACTATTATTCTAGTTCCTTGTAGAATATGTGAATTGTGAAAGTCTAGTTGGATATCACATAGTAAATCCAAGTCTCATTCAATACCATCTATATAAATAGGATGGTAGAAGCACCTCAACCTAATTGCTTTCTTCATTTGGGAACTCCAACCTGACAGCCACCCATTTGTCATCACTGATGGGCAGCACAGTTATGCACTTGGGGAATGCAATATCTGGAAAATGTGTGTAGACTCTAAACCTGTTGCACAGCAAGTAACTTTTCAATCCCGTTAATTTCCCTTCATTTTTATCCGCAATTGAGATAGCCGAAAGATCAGTATGCATAAATGCTGGAGAGGAAGGGTATTCTTTAGTTGAAGAGAGCACTGGTTCCAAGCATGAGGAAGGCTTTCCAGTTTTATTCATATTATCGATTTCCAGTACCATTGCATCAGGTGCATTACAGTACACAGCTTTGAGATTGATGTTGTCCAATGAATTGTCTGACCCTTTAACTTCATCAATCTCTGCATGAAATATGTAAAAGGGCTGGTTAAACAACACGAAAATGTTTGTACATGCAAAAGAATCTGTAGGAGGATTTTGAATGTTGTGCTAGGTATCAGAGGAAGATTCCACCTTTAGTTTCTAAAGCACATTCCTTATTCTTGGTAGTTGGAGAGGAAACCAAATCTTGTTCAGGAACAAAATTCATTCTCCAGTTAGTGCTTTGAGTGGTTTTCAGAGCACCTGCACAGAAATTAACCTTATTAATGTCAATGTGCCACACACATTCTGCCAGGAAAATGTGCATTATCAGAAGCAATCAAGCATGCACATGACTCCAACTTGGATAAACAGATTGGCACTGCAACAATGTGTTGCACAATAAAGATAGGAACATTAGATACCCAGAAGATAAAATGGGTCAGATCTATTTCTTGCCGGTGGGTGCTCACAGTAAATGAAAACCATAACTTACTTACGCTCTTTTAAGGTGGTGTAAGCAACCTTCGCAGCACTCAACTCTGCCTGTTTTTTGGATTTCCCCACATGTCCGGAGAATTTCTCTCCTTCCACATCCACAGTGGAATAGAATGTTGGCATGTGAAATGCACCCGAGTTCACAGTTGTATATGCTGGCATGGAAAAACCTTCTCTCTGAGCCAACTCCTGTAAGAGATTCTTGTAAAGACGACCAGGTTCGTCCTGCATAAAGAATGGCCGAAAGAAATTAGAGGGTTCTTCAGCACAAGGTTCAACGGGTTAAAACAAATTATAGAAAATCACTGCATTGAACGAATATGATTGAGTAAACGCATTTAGAATAACAATTCACAAGAAATCATTTGCAAATTATCTGTCTCTTTCTTTTTCTTTTACTTGTCTTCTAATTCAAAGAATTACTTCCAATTCACAGTGCAAATGCAACATTTCACATGCATAATGTCATGTACATAACAAGACGAGCTACAAGATACTACTTGTTTAGTAATGCAACCAATTAACAGAAACTGACATCATAATGACAGGAAGTAGTGCCGAGATCTTACATCCTGAAACCCGTCTGAGAATGAAATAGACATGGAAGCAGCATTCTCTGCCTTCTTTAAAGTACTAGTAGTGTTGAACTCTGGGCTCTCCGAGGTGCTATGCTCATCCACTGTAACAGTACTAGCCTTAAACCCAACTTCAAGAACTAATAGAGGGTCCATTTACAAAAAATTAATAGAGCAAAAATAGAAACCAGATGAGAAATCATACCCGGTGAAGGTGAAGAAGAAGGTGGAGAGGTGAAGTGAAGAAAAGCGACCATGGCAGCTTGGTTCTGGGCTCGTTTGAAAGATTTACAAGTAACCGGCGAGTCAAAGGAGTAGCCATTTACTGAGACACAAGCCTTGAAGCAAGGATTGTGATCCGGTCCATCTTTCATGGCAGTGTATCTTGGCAAACCCCATTTCTTTTCATGGCACAGCTCCTGCAGCTTACTCTTGTACATCATATGTTCTTAATTTCTATCTCTTTCTCTGCAATGGATGAAATCCCTTTTTGGCTTGGCTTCATTCTCTAATTCACACAGCATGAAATGCTTCCCGCATGTTTTGTGATCATATATCGTCCATGTTACTTTTCTTTCTTCCACGCTCTTTCGAGTGAAATGGCCGAGGGCTAATCAGGTGATTTTGTTTGGTATGGAGCTAGTTTAGTGAGGTCTAGATATCACTCATTATCTTTCTGCATGTTAAAAGCATGAAGAAAATGCATTCTATTTGCATGTCTGACCAATCAAAGATACATGGTGGGTTTAAATTATATGTTCTAAATATAAAAGTTAATCCATTTATAAATATGTTTCCGATCAAATTAGAGACGGTGTTTTCATCATGGGTTCATAACTATATCATTAAGACTTCTCTTTGGCTGCCACTTCCATTTCCATGTCAAATCATTGATTCATCTCTGCGATTTGCCATATGATGGTCACAGCATTCAGGCCACTAAGAAACATTTGGTCATAAAAAGGAGCTAATTGCTTCTTACTCAAAACTTGATTCAATGATCTTACAATCTAGAATATAAAGATAAAGCAGAAGCATACTTTAAAAGGGAAAAGTACACTTGGACACGCTAAAAGCTAAGAAAGCATATACAAAAACTGCTACGTACAAAAGATGTCACCAACCTTGAGACTCAAAAACTGCTACCACTTTTTTACCATAGAATCTACTTTGCCAACATCTCCCGATTGTACTTGGCAGCAGCAACCATATTGCTGAGCGCAGGCCGTACTTCAGAGTACTTGCGTGTCTTGAGACCACAGTCTGGGTTAACCCAGACATTGTTGTTTTCAAGGACCTTAACGATATTCTTAATCTTGTCACGAATTTCTTTGTCAGATGGGATCCTTGGTGAGTGAACATCATAAACACCAGGACCAATGCCAGCACCAAATTGTACTCCCTCAGGGAGGACTGATAGCAGCTTCTCATCTGATTTGGAGTTCTCAATCGTGATCACATCGGCATCCATGTCAATGATAGAGTGAATGATGTCATTAAAATTTGAGTAGCACATGTGGGTGTGTATCTGTCCAAAACAAGAATGTCGAGCATAATACTTTTAAGTTTCTCATCAGGAAGGCCAATTCATATCATAATTCCAATATATTCAGTATTTCAGTTGATGGAACTTATTTCTTTATTTTTATTTTTCCTTATTGAACACACGTTTACCTAGTCAAGCACTAGAAACATAGCATTAAAATTAAAAATGTTTGAGCTTGTTGATTGACAGACACAAAATGAATGGTAGAGAAGGGGGGAAGGAACCTGCGTAGTGTCTAGAACTGTACAATTAGTTATCCTGAAGGAGCGAACAGCCCAATCTAGATAGAAAGCCTGCTCAGCCTTCCTCAAAGGCAAACCTTCTCTTAGAGCAGGTTCATCAATTTGGATCACAGTAATACCGGCTTTCTCAAGATCCTGAACCTCATCCTTCATGGCCAAAGCAATCTGATAGCAGGTCTCAAATCTAAGAAAAGGTAGATACTCATCATTGAAGAACACAAAAGAAAATAAATATATATATATATATATATATATAAATAAAAAATAATGGCCCCCAAAAAAGAAGATGCCGGACTAAACTAGTATGCTTCGACCAAAAAAGAGGAGTATGAATGTATGATTCCAATATTCTTACCGGGGTTGGTCGTTTCTCACGAAAGACCAATTCATAATTGTAACTGGTCCAGTGAGCATTCCCTTCATCGGTTTCTTTGTCATACCCTGAGCCAGTGAAGACCAGAAAACTGTCATGGGTTTGGGTCGGCTCACATCACCATATATAATAGGTGGCTTGACATAACGGGAACCATAGGATTGGACCCACCCATTGGAAGTGAAGGCAAAACCAGATAATTGCTCTCCAAAATACTCAACCATGTCATTCCTCTGGGTTGGCAAGATACAGGAAAAATATAATCAAACATCAAAAACCCTCTTTCGACAAGAAAAGCAAGGCCTACTTGAACACATCAGCGAATAAGCATTCTACTAGTGAAACCTCACCTCGGGTTCTCCATGTACCAACACATCAATGTCCAGCTCTTCCTGGAGCTTGACAACTTTGTTAATTTCCTCCTTGATTGCATTGACATAATCTTCCAGTGAGAGTCTACGAAGATACAAAGAGCAATCTATTGTATACCGTAGATGAAAATCAAGAAGGTAACAAAACTTTAAAAAAAAATATATAAAAAATAAAATAAAAAGGATTCTCACCTCTTATCCTTGTACTCCCGGCGCACTCTTCTAATATCCATCGTCTGAGGGAAAGATCCAATGGTGGTTGTTGGAAGAATAGGAAGGTTCAGCTTCTTTCGCTGAGTGTCCAGCCTGCCACCCACATCTGTGCCCCGACGCTGCTCAGAGCCATTCAGAGCAGCAGCCTAGGCAAGAAAACATGGACAATAACCCCCATAAGTGCCTAAAATGTAAGCCATGTTCAGTATAGAACATGTAAGCATAAAGACCTTAACACTTACAGCCTTCTGGACAGCCTCATTCATCACCATTGGAGAGGATTTTCTTGAAGCTTGAGCTGCAGCATTGGCAGAGAAAAGTGCCTGCAAATAAATAGGTAGTGAGCACCTGAAAGACTACACATAAGAAAAGATTCTAGAAGTACGAAAGCTTTGAAGAATTACCATAACGCTTCACAACATAGAAGAATGCATCTAATATCAGACCCCAAAAGAAAATATCAATCAAATAGGAGAACAAATAAAATGATTGGGCTCAATTTTATTTGCAGTTGCTCACCAGCTGCTACACAAACAATTAGTTTTAACTACAAAACAAGAAAGTTATTAACTACGGTTACAAATTCAATGTTCAAAATGTCACTGGATCAAAGTAAACGACAACAGATGACAAGTGAAGAACAGAAGACTGCAAAAGAAAATGGTGTACATAGTGTTTGACACAAGAATTCATGTACATCTCAAACTAATACTGGTAAGAACACCGAGAAACTCCTTTAAAAAAAATATAAAAGAAGAAAGAAAAAAGGTAAAAGCTGCAATGGTATGCAAAGGAACGACTATACCTGGACAAGAATTTTCACACAGTTGCATCAAGAAAACTGAAAACAAGACAGCAGAAGCAATAATACATGCAAACCAAATAGGAGCTTAAAAGTTCAGCATTTTACAACATTGCAACGTCACAATCAATCAAAACATCAGAGAATGAGAGGTCCCTAAGATCAGAAGTAAGTGATGCCCAAAGAGATGACCACAATCAATCCTATCCCTGAAATCCTTAATTCATCTTGTCCATCCCCAACCTTCTCTTAAAATATCTCTGCTTTCTTCCACAATAAGTTTGGCCTTCTTCCAACCCCAAAAATTGTGGTCTTCTTCCTTTTGCATCTCACCATCAAACCACCTTCGCAACAGATTTAAGTCTTCAAGATTAATAAGAGAGAGGACTACTCTAAAATTGACACCCCCCACCCCCCTAACATACACACTCCTAAAAAAAAACACAATATGAGGAAGATACCAAATTTTGTATTTCAGCTGTGCGAGAAAAGGGGAGAATCACTACACTAACAAACAGTGGATTAAACGCTCATGCCAGAGGAGATGAAGATCACCAAGTTAACCTGTTCATATTCTGACATCTGGACAGAAGATATGACATGCAATAAAATCATATGTGTTCAGTTCAAAAAGATCAAAACCAATATTGTTTTTTCCTTTGCTTGGCACTCTGAAAGCTCAGTGCTTCCAAGTTTTTTAATGCATAACTGCACAATGTAACTTCCAGTATTGAACTTGTTAAAAGGAATGTTCAGATATCTTAAGGATTGATGAAAATAGACTGCCATCAGAAAAGCAAAAAAGTTCTCAATATTTAACAACCTTATCTTTTTTCTGGAGAATGTTTTTTATATTTTTGTAAAATATTTAACGACCTTATCTACATGCTGAGGTTTTACATTTAGTTTGTTTTGTCATTTGAGAAGAAAGAAACTTTTACTAACTAAACAAACAGTACATGATTAGAACAAGATGATGAGCTGAAACCACAAAGCCATAACAACACAGCAGATGCAAGAAAATGCACCATTAACCCAAAAAATGGCAGACTTTAATCTATAACTATATTTAAATTTTGCATGATGCCTGAATAATAAAGAAAAATGAAAAAAAAATTGATAAAAAACCTCATCTTTTTGTCCGGATAATGCATTAGCCAAGGCATTTACTTCATCAACTTTTTGGGCTGCAAATGCAAGCCATGATTTTATATCTTTATCTAACTTAGTCTCATTCACTAGATCAACTGCAGTGTGGAGAAGAGAGCAGGATGTAGAGACCACAATCTTATCTACACAAAAAAAAAAAAAAAAAAAAAAAAAAGGGTATTAGATAGCAGTAGCACTACTTCCAGCAAGTTGATACATCCTTCACATAAAAGAATGCAATTATTAATCAAAACCTTTTCCAACAATGTCCTCAAGGTCCTGCAAGGTACCAAGGGAAGATGCAAGATCATTGGCCCATATATTCCTTCCATCAACCACTCCAGCAAAGAGTTGTTTTCCAGAAGGGAATCCATCCTTAATCAATTCAAGGGTCTTTGCTCCACGAACCAGGTCAAACCCATAACCAGTAACACCCTTCAAAGAGGTGAGTGTCCTGTAGTTGTCAGCTGTAACATCAGCAAAGTATGTCTCAATCAGAACATTCAAACCAGATAAAGATGACTCTAGCTCTGAGTAGGCATGCGTAAATGCTTGCAATTGGTCGGCATCAAGATCCCATACAAGGGTGGGCTCATCAAACTGGACCCATTTAGCACCAGCTGCCTTCAGTTCAGCCACAACCTCCCTGCATGCTTTTATAATTAGTAGAGATGATTAAAACACAGCTAATACAAACAAATAAATGTTTCCAAAAATGTAAAGACTTTACTTGTAAACCGGAAGAATATAGCCAATTAGGGAGAGGGGGGAAAAACATTGTTCAATTCCTCTAGCTGGTTTTGATAGCAACAAGTACGACACAGGTCCTATAAGGACAGGTACAGTATCCACTCCAAGCTGCATGTTATAAAATATCAAATTTAATGAAATGCTACATCAACAATTCATACAAAGATAGGTCATCTAATTAAAAACCACAAAGGAACTCATTTACGTCAAAAAATTGTTCTAATTCTGTATTAGCAAATTGTTGAAACAAATTCAGAAAAATGTTCATCTCCTTTCAATCATATGATATATTTACCCACAAAATCCATGGCATAAGAAATGAAAGTACTTAAAATGAGATACTATTCTCAGATTACAATGTCAAAATGATAAAGTAGGAGATCATCAAGTGTGAATTAAACAATCCCTCTATTTTACGACACATAGATTTCATGCAAATAAAATTGGATAAGTCCATCTTAATTTTCTGAAACTACTACTTCCAACAGTCTTTTCAAGTTTTCAAACTGATAAGCGGCCACTCAGCCATTTGAACTGATCAAATATCTGATGTTCACTATATCTGCTTTCTGCAGTTGCTTAACTAAATAGCAAATCACTAATACAAAAGAGGAAGGTGGATTGGTGTGGGAGAAAGAATTCCATTTTTGGTGGACAACTTGGATTTCTCAAAATATTAAACAGGTACTTGGAACAAAAGAGAACAATATCTCAAAATCTAGGAAAGCTTACAGCTTTGGCCTCTTTGAATTCATCCACTGCCTTGTGAGACGCATAAGAGAACCTCATATGAGGGCCTAGTTCAGGTACAATGTAATGGCTGCACAGTAGGGCATGTCGTTGGTAACCCATTACAAAAATTTGTCAAATAGAAACGAAATCCATTAGAAATTTTCACTTACTAGTTGGTGTCGAACCATTTGGTCATTTCCATAGCAGGAACATTGGCATTTCCCCTAGCCATGGAAAAGTAAGTCTCAAATCCAACCTCGTCGCGTTGCCAACCATATCTAAGGGGTACAGCCCCAAGCATGGCGGTGGTGTCTAGCATCTGATCATAGTATGAGAAGGTGTTACTTGGAATATACTTAATACCGGCGCCGGCCAGCTGCTTCCAAATGGATGACCTAATACCTGCAGCCACGGCCTGTAATTCGTCGGCACTAGTCTTTCCATCCCAGAAAGATTCCAGAGCAAACTTGAGCTCTCTCTTGGGTCCTATGCGGGGATAACCAACAATGTGGGACTGGGATGCCATTGCTCTGTACCACCATTGTCGAAATTAGATAATAAATATTATAGAATTATATGTACACCCATTTACTTATGATGCTATCAAGTTCATCCAAGCAATAAAACTGAAACTACACAGAGATATAACAGTTACAGACCATCAGTTGCAGTTCATCATTTGACAAAGAGAATGAAGCAGATGAAAGCGTAGACAAGTGAGAAATGAGAACCCAGAAAAAAGGGACAGAGAGAGAGAGTATTAATACCTGGTAGTGGGGCATCGGAAGGGGAGCTTGAAGCGACGAAAAGAGGGTGTCCGGTGGACTGAGAAACAGAGAGAGCCGTAATAAGGCCGGAAACTAAGAGATGAAAGTTGGCTCATCTCTCTTTCGGTATCAATCACACTATCCCTTTTGCTTCGAATGGATTCGATTCACTGCCAACCTTTGTCTTTCTTTTCTTTGTCTAAGCCAGTCATGGCGGCATGGCAACTTCAGCTTGTTTTTCGTTTTCCTCCACGAGGTTTTTTTTGATAAGAAGTTTGAAACAAGTTTTTATACTTTATACTATTTAAAGTCCAATAAAAATTGAATACAATTTCTAAATTACTCAGCATATAAAATTGAATATTAAATACAACTTCTAAATTACCTAACATATAAAATTGAATACAACTTCTAGAGGCCTTACTTTTGAAACAAGCTTTTATACTTTATACTATTGAAAGCCCAACAAAAATTGAATACAACTACTAAATTACCCAACATATTACCAAGTCATTTGAACTTATCTAGATCTTGTAGAACTAGGCCTCATATCTTTGCGTCGATAGTCTACTACAAACTTTCTTGTATATTTTGTACTTGTCTATCTTTAGCTAATGCATACTCGATTTGTTTGAACTTAAGTAGTTAACTAATTGAAATTAGGCTCCATTTATAGGTTATGTTATTCTTATTTTCATAGTACCCAAAATTCTTGTACCAAATACTTTGTAAAGTAGCAACAATATGCTAAAAATACAGAAAAATAAAAAACAGGTTATGATTTCCGCCTTAGGCCTCACTTACCATTGGGACGGCCCTGTATAGAAATACTAGATGGGAGCCAAGGTTCCCAAACTTTTTCCCTGTTACAGTTTAGTCCTAGATGAGCACAAGCGTCCACAGCAAAGTTTGCTTCCCTAAAAATATATCTAAAAGTTATATTTCTCTATGAGAGTGAGTTGTTGTAATATCGTCTTTCTTTTCTTATTTGTTTTTTTAAGTAGGTTTTTTTTTTTTTTTTTTTGGGTGAACAAGGGGCCTCAAAGGCTAGCAAAAGGAAAAAGAAAAAACTAACTAGCAGGCATCAGAATCATGCCCAGTTTTCAACTTCCGAGTCTGTTCCAAATCATCCAAGTACGCCTACAAAGCATGAGAAGGAGGGTTGGCAAATTCAATCACTCCATAGTCATGGTTGATACTGTTTTTTGCTAAGCAGCCAGCACCATATTGCACTCCCTATATATATGCTTAAGAGAAACATAACTAAATCTCTCAAGCAAAGTTCTGCAGCAAGAAATCAGAGAGCTTAGAGGGTGCAATGTAGTATCGCTGTCAAGAACAAGTTTGACCAAAAGAGCCGAGTCAGATTCGATTTCCAGCATATCAATACCACAAGAAATAGCTTGTTTTAAACCATAGTATAAGCTCCATGATAGAGCCGGCCCTGAGATTTTCGAGGCTCTAGGCGAACTAAAAAAGTGGGGCTCCATGAAATTTTCTAAGAGTTTTAGCTTGAAGCTTAGCTTCTACATCTTTCCTTTGCTTGAGGCTTAACCAGGCGATGAGATACGAGTCCACCACTGTATCCAAAGCATCTAATTTTTTTCAATACAGGAAAGACATGTGCATATCATTTGTTGATAACTTAAGGTTTAGATAGAGCGTATGAAAGAAAGTCCCAAAAAGAATGAAAAACAAAATCAGAAATCAACTCATAAAGGCACCAATCCAGCTAGCCAAGATTCAGTTACAATAACAAAAGTGATCAAAAACAGAAACACAACTAACCCAGTAAGGACAAACCCAACAATCCAAGATTAAGATTTAAATAAAGCAATTTCAGTTAAAAAATCATGATGAACCAAAGGCATGGATTCAGGAAAATATATTTACAAAATTTGCATATATAGATCGATAATAAGAACCTGAAGAGTTTCTTTCATATGTTCATCCTTTTTAGTCAAAGAGATATTTATAAATTTAAACTAAATCCATCGTTCCTCTCCTTAAAAAAAAAAAGTATTGTTGATTGGAAAAAAAAATTCTTGTTGCTTAGAATTGAGATTCTCCGATTCTGGAGGTGGGAGCCAGTAGGCTTGAGAAAGAACAAAAGTCGTGTAGAGTCAGAAACACGACAGCAATGAGTCTCCAAACATTTTTTTTTTTTTTACATATATATAAAAGGAGATGTAAATTTTTTGGGGGCCCATGAAATTGGGGGCCTTAGGCCTACGCCTATTGGGCCTATGCCCAGGGCCGGCTCTGCTCCATGATTCAGCATGTAAAACCTCTCCAATACCCAAATTGGCCTGAAAACCTTTGATCCAAGTACCAAAAGAACATCTCATAATACCACCTGCTCCAATTTTGCCATAATTACCATTCCTATAACCATCAACTTTAAGTTTAAACATACCATTAGGAGGTCTGGACCAAAGTAGTTCTTTAATATTTTTTGATTCATTCATTCAACATTTTCAGTAGTAACTCAATTATCAACCTCTTTCATCACTTGTACTAGCTCAAAACACTATAGTAATTTTTTACATGTGAAGTTGAAGGCCTAATTTGTTCTATGGGATAATTTTACAAATAGTGACCCAACGGCATGTCATTTATGAATTTAATACGTTACATTTCACTTTTATCATATTGGTACCTCAATAATTAAACTTGACACAATATTGGTGCTTGACGTCCATAATGTCGTCAACTCTAGTGCCATATATGTGACTTTTGTCCACGGGCAATTTCATCTCTCCATCTCTTCTCGCCAAACCTGATTTCATCACTGCGCCAACTCTGCTTTTTCCTTCCAAAAAATTATTCCCTTCCCTTTAGAAAAAGAACTACTACATCTTAAAAGTGTATGAGAGAGGTGACGAGTCAACATCACATTCATGCATTGTATTTTAACTTATTGTTTAAAACTTATTTGTAGATTAACTAAGACCGACTCACTGACCTAAAAATGTCTAGCGGTACTGAGTGTAAGCTCACCTTTTGTATAGGTACGACACATTTATTAAAAAGATGAAGCGCGATGACATTGTTTTCAATTACTAGACTCTAAGCCCTCTTTTGATTTGTAGAAAAGGAAGGTAATTTCATTGTTTTTCACCTGGAATAATGAGAAATTAATTTTTCCATGAGCTTTTCATTCTAGTGTTTAGTATCAAGAAAAATTATCAAGTCGTTAAAGTATTTTTCCATGAGCTTTTCATTCAGTGATCGAATCCCTGAGATCAAACTCAGATCAGCGCAATCTGATCAGACTAGCCTCGTGCCCGCCATGAACCCTGGCTGCCTCCAAACCCACAATCCAAACCATCGACAAGACTATTAAGGAACGAATTGAAACCTACCAACCGCCGCAATCTCCCCCTCCCTCACCCCACAAACAGCCACCACGATCTCACACCAGACCCACACATAGTCAACAATGATCCATCAGACGACGACATAAGGACTCGTTGCCGGACATGGTGGAAACTCACTTTTCTCTCCGAGGCACGTGCAAGCGCGTTCTCTATAGACTATGAACTAATTTAGACTGCCACAATTAGAGATACCTAAATTGTGAATACTTTATTGTAATTTTCTTTTAGCTTAATAGCCAATTTGCTAACCTAGGTTTTCATAATTAGCCAATTTGCTACCCTAAGCATTATTTCTGCCAATTTACTACCTTATATTTTCAAAATTAGCCAATTTACTATATTTTCATCATATTAATTTGTCCATTTCATCGTCCAAACATGAACTAATTTTCAAATTTCAAGGTAGCAAATAGCTAATTTAAAAAATTTAAGGAAGTAAATTGGTTAATCTTGAAAGCTTAGAGTAGCAAATTTGATGGAAGGGTAGCAAATTGGCTAATTTGGAAAACCTAAGGTAATAAATTGGCTGAATTATAACTTAGGGTAACAAATTGACACTAAGATGAAACCTAAGGTTGCAATTTAGCAATTATACATTTTTTTTGTTTGAAACAAGGGCTGATGGGGCCACCCTCAGGCCTTGATGGATGAATACAAAAGGGGTGGGGGTGGGGGGACTTAAGGCCTGAACCCCATATTACAATATGGCTCAGGGGGACATCTAGAATAATAACAGAAGTCTCAACTACTAGCATGTATTCAAACATGCACGAAGTAGCAAAGAGTGTCATATTGACTACTCCATTTGCTTTACAATAATGGTGGCATATCGGAAATCCAAAGTAATGCCATAAAACCAATAAAGTGGCTTTGCAAAAATATCTCTCTTTTTTTTTTTAGAAGAAAGGGATATATATATATATATATATATATATATATTGTTAAACCAAGATATCCCCCATCCGTAGGTAATGACTAATTCCTCTCGAGCCGGGTCGGACCCCATTTAGGGGGGAAGCTCTCCCAATACTGGCTGCTCCATTCACAAGACTCGAACTCGAGACCTTGCTTAAAGGGAACAAGCTCCTTACCACTTGAACCACCAAGCATTGGTTAGAAACGGATAATTTGGAAGAGAGGATATTTTGTTTTTTTATTTTTTATTTCTCGATAGAGAGAGGATATTTTGTTAAAGACAAGGATACACAAAGAAATATAAATAACAATATCAATCGAAACAAAGGTACATTATTTATTGGAAAATATATATAAAAGTAAAATAAAGAAGCATCAGCTCCCTCTTTCGCTCAAAATCGCGGTTGGGCCGCAGGACAAAACTGAAAAGAGCGACTAGAGCTGCTGAAGCTGAGCGAAAGTTGTAGAAGAAGAAGACGTGCTGCTGTCGTGGTTAGTCAATTCGAAACCTGTTAGGTTTGTTGGCATTTTGATCTGTCTTAATTTGATTTTTCTCAAACGCGGATTAGGGTTCTATCCTCATCTTCTGCTTCTTCTTTCTCTCTATTCACCAATTCATATTCGATTGCTGCTCGCGGAAATCATCATTGTCAAAACACCAACGCAAATATCGATATCCATGGATGCCCATATTTACACAACTAGAGTTGAATGTATCGATTTGGATGGAAATTTGGGGAAAATTTACAAAATGAACGAAACTTAATTTTTTTTCTTTTCTTTTATCAGAGCAAGTATATGTAGTTTCATGATAAATGAATGGCATGTAGAATGAATACAATGGGTGCTACTCTCGGTGGCACATTTGTTCTTTTTTTATTGAACTTGATTGTCTATATGCATTCCTAATCAATCTGTTAGGTCTCCTATTCTTAGCTGTGATTGTCATATATTTTAGCTTTGTAGTTGAATAAATTTGAAGAGGAAGCACATGGAAGGAATTTAAATAGGTGGTGATTGCTTTATGTTATTCATCTCAGAATATGGAACGATTTTATTTTATTTTATTTTATTTGTTTGTGAATGGCATAGAAGGAAGCAATGGAAGAGGGCAAACATAAGTCGAGGAAGGAGGGAGAATCCAAGAGGAGTCACCGAGATCGGGATCGCGAGAAGGAGAGCAATAAACAGAAACACAGGGATAAAGATAGAGATAAGAGAGACCGTGGTGCTCGACGTTCTGAGAAAGAGAAGAGTTATGATTCTGAAGAAAGGTATGATAAAGAGAAGCATCGAGACAAGGACAGTGATAGGGCGCGTACCCGAGATGATGAAAGAAAGAAAACAAGAGAAAGGAAGAGGGATAACAATAAAGAGAAGGACAAGGAGAGGGAGGGGGAGAAAGACAAAGAAAAGGAGAAGAGGGAGAGGGTTAGAGAGAAGGAAAGAGAAGGAGAAAGAGACAAGGAGAGGGAGAGAAGAGAACGAGAAAGAGAGGTTGAAGATAGGGTGAGAGAGAAGAGGGAGCATGAGAGGGAAAATGATAAAGATCGAGAGAGGAGGATAAGAGAGAGGGAGAGGCATAGGGATGCTGATACCGATGATATTGATGATCATGTTAGGGATCGTGATAGGAAGCGGCATAGGAATGATAAAAATGAGTACAAGGAGACAGACCGGGAAAGGAGTAGTAGTAGGGTAAAGACACATATGGATGATGGAGATGAGAGCCCACAAAAGAAAAGTGATGAAGATTCAGTTCAGAAGCCAACCCGTGAGGAGGAGTTAGAGAATGAACAAAGGAAATTGGATGAGGAGATGGAAAAACGTAGGAGGAGAGTTCAGGAGTGGCAAGAGTTAAAGAGAAAGAAGGAAGAAGATGAGAGAGATCATGGGGAAGGGCATGTTGATGAACCGATGTCCAGAAAGACCTGGACTCTTGAAGGAGAATCTGATGACGAAGAAGTTCATCCCTCAGGGACATCAGAGCCAGGTACAAACCTCAATGGAGAAGGCAATCTTATTGACAAAGAAGATGGAGATTTCATGGTAGATTCTGACAACGAAACAGCTGCACTTGCTTTACCAAATGGAGCTGATAATGCTAGCGGGGATGAGGAGACTGATCCGTTAGATGCTTTTATGAATTCTATGGTATTGCCTGAAGTTGAAAAGCTGGGCAGTGCTGCAGATGCATCAATTTCTGATGCGAAGAACGATAAAAAGGATGGTCGAAGTAATGGTGAACAGCAGAGGAGAGGTTTTAATAAATCTGTGGGAAGAATTATTCCTGGGGAGGATTCGGATTCCGATTTTGGGGACCTTGAGAATGATGACAATGTTTTAGAAGATGAAAATGACGACGAGTTCATCAAAAGGGTGAAAAAAACAAAAGCTGAGAAACTTTCTTTAGTTGATCACTCTAAGATAGATTATGAACCATTCCGCAAAAATTTTTATATTGAGGTGAAGGAGATCTCAAGGATGAGTCCAGAAGAGGTGGGTGCATGCCGGAAACAATTGGAATTGAAGATACACGGTAAGGATGTGCCGAAGCCCATTAAGACCTGGCATCAAACTGGACTTACCAGTAAAATTTTGGAAATAATAAAGAAAATGAACTTTGAAAAGCCTATGCCAATTCAGGCTCAGGCATTACCTGTAGTTATGAGTGGTCGAGACTGCATCGGCGTTGGGAAAACTGGATCAGGGAAAACCCTTGCATTTGTTTTGCCAATGCTGAGGCATATCAAGGATCAGCCACCCGTAGAAGCTGGAGATGGGCCTATTGGGCTTATAATGGCACCAACGAGGGAACTTGTTCAGCAGATCCACAGCGATATTAAAAGGTTTGCCAAGGTACTGGGTCTCAGGTGTGTGCCTGTATATGGAGGTTCTGGTGTTGCTCAACAGATTAGTGAATTAAAGCGGGGTGCTGAAATTGTTGTATGCACCCCTGGTAGGATGATTGACATACTTTGCACAAGTGGAGGGAAAATAACAAATCTGCGTAGAGTAACTTTTTTGGTCATGGATGAAGCTGATCGAATGTTTGACATGGGTTTTGAACCTCAAATCACTAGAATTGTTCAAAATATTCGGCCAGGTCGTCAAACTGTTTTGTTTTCAGCCACTTTCCCTCGCCAGGTTGAAGTCTTGGCGCGTAAAGTGTTGGACAAACCTGTGGAAATACAGGTTGGTGGCAGGAGTGTTGTGAATAAGGACATAATGCAAATGGTTGAAATGAGGCAGGAAAATGAAAGATTCCTGAGATTGTTAGAGTTGCTCGGTGAATGGAATGAGAAAGGTAAGATTTTGATATTTGTCCAGTCCCAGGACAAATGTGATGCTTTGTTCCGGGATCTGCTTAGGCATGGATATGCTTGTCTCTCACTTCATGGGGCCAAAGATCAAACTGATCGTGAGTCCACAATATCTGATTTTAAGAGTGATGTTTGTAATTTGTTGATTGCAACAAGTGTTGCTGCCAGAGGATTAGATGTCAAGGAGCTTGAACTGGTGATCAACTTTCATGTCCCAAATCATTACGAGGACTATGTACACCGTGTTGGACGTACAGGCCGAGCTGGCCGGAAAGGATGTGCTATAACGTTTATCTCTGAGGAAGATGCTAGATATGCTCCAGATCTTGTTAAAGCATTGGAACTTTCTGAGCAAGTTGTTCCGGATGACCTGAAATCTCTTGCTGATAATTTCATGGCAAAAGTAACTCAGGGACTCGAGCAAGCCCATGGAACTGGTTATGGAGGAAGTGGTTTTAAATTTAATGAGGAGGAAGATGAAGTCAGGAGAGCGGCAAAGAAAGCTCAGGCTAAAGAATATGGTTTTGAGGATGACAAGTCTGATTCAGAAGATGAAGATGAAGGTATCCGAAAGGCAGGGGGCGACATCTCTCAGCAGGCTGCCCTTGCTCAGATAGCAGCTATTACTGCTGCCTCCAAAGCTAGTACAGCCTCAATGCAGACCCCTGCCTCTGCTACCCAACTGCTTCCCAACGGTGGACTGTCTGTTTCTCTTCCAGGTGTCCTTGGTCAAGCATTATCAGGAACAGCATCAGTTTTCACTGGGACTGGTTTGCCTCTTGCTAGCAATGATGGGGCAGCTCGGGCTGCTGCGATTGCTGCAGCCATGAACTTGCAGCATAACCTGGCAAAGATTCAAGCTGATGCAATGCCTGAACATTATGAAGCAGAGTTGGAGATAAATGATTTTCCTCAGAATGCTAGATGGAAGGTTACCCATAAGGAAACATGGGGTGCCATATCAGATTGGACTGGAGCGGCCATCACCACCAGGGGTCAGTATTTCCCACCTGGGAAGGTTGCAGGACCTGGAGATCGCAAGCTCTACTTGTTTATCGAGGGCCCTACTGAACAGTCTGTCAAGAGAGCTAAATCAGAGTTAAAGCGGGTTCTGGAAGACATCTCAAATCATGCATTCTCACTTCCTGGTGGAGCTCAGCAAGGCAGATATCAAGTTATATAAGAGTGAGAACTTAATTCCAACTTACTCTAGAATGTTATTTGCTTATGCTGGACTTACTTTGACATTTTGACTCTGAGTTCGTTGTTACTTTTTCTCAGTCACCTAATAATTTTCATAACTGATTGCTTTGCACATACATCATAGCTTCTGCTGGATAAGGGAAATCTCATTAATATTTTTCTGAATCACAGATCAACTTAATTTACAGGCGTCTTTTTGTTTTGATAATGAGTGATCAGAGAACATGTTGGTTTTAACTTTTAAGTGTCTGTGAACTGTTGTGATTTTCTCTTGCTTTCACACTTCTCTACCCTCCTTTTGATTTTCTTTTCTTTCTTTTGTTATTGCTTCCCATGGCGCGAGGGATGTTATATGCATATGCTCGTATTTTCAATATTGTGTCTGCCCGTTACAAAGCTGTCCAAGAGAGGCGACTGTGGTACAACACTTTTCTCTTCATGGTACTATAATTAGTTTAAATGGACATGTTTAGAATTTTCTGATCCTGTTGTAGTTTGTTTGTGTTCCATGAGTCATGGGTTCTGTCAATTTTACACATGTATTTAACTCCTTTTTCTTTGGGTGTGTGTTTTCAGGTTTTAGATGGAAATTTCTTCATGGGGCCAAGCTGCTACATAGCACTGTGTTACTGGACCTGAAAGGATGGTTCTTGTAAGAGAGTCCTTTGTTCTTTTGCATACTTTCCATGGTATTGAAAATAGTGTAGTCATCCTTTGCTTCTGTTGGATTAGCTTGTGTAATGGATTAAGCTTTTGTGGCTTTGATCTCTGTAATGGGTATTCAGCTCCGTATTACAGAGATCACGAGCCTTTCTCTCGCTGCTCTTTTGACGGTGTTGGGTCACTCTTTTTACCTCTGTTGTTGAGGCTGCATGTGACTAGTCATTATTGCTTTTTCATTTGTGTCAATTTTATTTGTTGGGAATTTTCTATGTAGTGGAAGCTTTTCTTTCTACTTTCAATAAAGATATGGTATACTCATTTGATTTTGTTTTTATGAGTTTGGTATGCTCACTTTGCTGTGGACTGCAGAATGGAGATGGAGATGGAGATATATGTCGTTTGTATGTTTCAGCTTGATCTATCAGCAGCACAGATTCTAAATCGAGTAATCATTCTCATCCCATTAGCAGGTGGGATGATGTGAGCAGTTTAGATAGTGGCCTCCAGAGCACAAAATTTTGCTGACCTGCTGGGGAGCGGTCGCTTTCAGCTGCTGGGATTTGAGGTAATATGCAGGTTATCGGCACTTCCTTGATATTTTTACAGATTACTAGTTGGTGATTTGAGGTGTTCTGATTCCCCAGTTAATTGTACGAATACCTGGTTACATGTTGCTCAGTTATGTGGGTTAAGATGGGGCAAGAATCCGTCTAACTTCAAGAAATCTTTATGCCCAATTTGTATTTCTCATGTACCTTCTCGCATTTGCGAGTAAAACTTTCTGTGTGAATAGCAAATGCAGAGTGCAGGCTTAAAATAGCTCAAGATTCCAAGTTTGTGAAAGTAGAGTAGTAACTAGGTAATGATTCCGCGCAATGCTGTGGGAATGAGCTTTTATAGACAGTAAACGTTAATCAAAGATGTTATTGTTTTTTGATGGAAAAAATATGTTATTGTTTTATATATTATGTTTTTTAGAAGGGAAATTTTTAAAAACAGTACACGACAAATGGGTGACTTCGAAGTTTAGTACATTTTCTTTCGAACAAATTAAAACGGTACATGGACTTGTAATTTCAACACACTTCTAGTACATGACGTGAATAACACTATTAGCCTTATGTTAGGGTGAGGTTATTGTCATCATACCATTTTCTTTGTTTACCCTACTTGCTCACTATACCATACATTTTAATTTTAATTATTAAATTTACTTACTTAACCCATTTCTCTTTTCAAGAATATTCCTAAAGAATATTCTTGATACCATTCCAGTGACGCTGCGTTGGCGCTGAGCTAAATCTAGCTAACAAGTTCATTGAGAATGCAATGTCTAGTCGATTACATTGTGCTAAGTACAATAATGCGCCTATTTCACTTAGATCGGGAATTTCAGTTCCCAACACCTCTTCGTCATCTTCATTTGGACGAAATGGATCTTTCTTTGCATCCAAGCTTCGAATGATCATGGGAGTGCTAGCAGGATGCGCTTTGTCCATGTTAAATTGCCTGACTTTTGGACATATGCAGACTAGTGGATTAGTATTCCACAAACTCGGTGTTCTAGTTCAAGGCCTAGACAGAGTAGAGTTTTCTCAAGATCCTTCATCTCAAATTCGGATTTCAAATAGCCCGTGGTTTCTCTTATTTCATCAAGAGTACCTATTATGTTCATATCCTCGACATATACTGCTACAATTGCAAATCTGGAACTTATTTTCTTTATGACTACGTAGGGGCATAATTCATCGTTCTTATATCCTTTCCCAATCAAGTAGTCACTTAGACGGGTATACCACATCCACCCGGATTGTTTCAATCCGTAAAGTGAGCGTTTGAACCTAATTGCAAACCTACTCCGTGGTTTAGAGTCACTTGACCTGGGTAATGTAAGGCCATCAGGCACTTTCATATATATCTCTGAATCTAGATCCCCATAGAGATATGCAGTAACCACATCCATGAGCGGCATTTCCAGTCCTTCAGAAACTACTACGCTAACTAAGTAGCGGAACGTTATAACGTCCATTACGGGAGAGTATGTCTCCTCGTAGTCAATTCTAGGGCATTGTGAGAAACCTTGCGCCACAAGGCAAGCCTTGTACCTCAGGACTTCATTCTTCTCATTACGCTTTTTGACAAAGACTCATTTATGTCCTACAGGCTTTACACTTGGTGGGGTTAGCACTACCTAACCAAATACCTGTCTCTTTGTCAGAGAATCTAATTCTGCCTGGATTGCTTCTTTCCGTTTAGGCCGATATGCTCTTTGTTGACATTCTGCAACAGAGCGTGGTTCGATATCATCGTGCTCTATGATTCCTTGAGCAACAGTATATATCGTCAATGTGTATGGAATATCTTTCTATCAACTCATAAGCACTCTCATAATCCTTTGAGATTTCTTTGTTCTCTGGAATCATTTTAAACATCAGAGCGTCCTCCAGTATTGATTCATGGACATAACTATAATCAGAGATAATCTCATGAGAGGGATTCTATACATTAATGATTGGTTTGTGCCTTACTCGCCCTCTTCTTCCTTGGGTGAGTGTCAATCGAACCAAGTGGCCTCCCCTTCTTCCTTTGGGGAGCCACGACCTCAACCACACCTCCACTAAATGTGGTTGCAGTGCCTCTATTTACAGCACCGTGCCCCTTGTTGGGGACTTCTAACCTTGCAAGCATATTTGCAGCTGGTATATGTGATCTCGTCACTTTTGCGATATCAGTAAACGCATCAGGCATCGAATCTGCTACGTTCTGAAGATTGATTATTCTTTTCACTTCACTTTCACATTGTGAAGTGCGGGGATCAAAATGAGACATAGTGGGGACAAACCACGACAATTCCTGTCGTTCCCTTGGAAAATCCTTTTTCCTATCTCCCCCTAACGACGGGAAGATTGTCTCATCAAAGTGACAATCCGCAAATCTAGCGGTAGAGAGATCCCCTGTCAAGGGTTCCAACTAGCAGATAATTGTTGGGGATTCGTATCCAACATAAATACTTAATCGTCTCTGAAGACCCATTTTGATGCGCTGTGGGGGCGCAATAGGCACATATACTGCGCAACCAAATATGCATAAGTGTGAAATGTCAGGCTTATATCCAGTTACCAACTGGTACGCAGAAAATGGTTGGCTAGTAGTGGGTTGAAACGAATAAGTAAAGCTGCGTGCAATATTGCATAACCCCATGCAGATATAGGCAGGTTGGTGCGCATAACCAATGCCCTAGCCACCATCTGTAGCCTTTTGATGGTGGCTTCTGCGAGACCATTTTTTGTATGCACATAGGGTATAGGATGCTCTACATCGATCCCGATTGACATGCAATAATCATCAAATACTTTTGATGTAAACTCTCCAGCATTATCAAGCCTTATAGACTTGATAGGGTGATCAGGGTGGTGAGCCCTTAAACCTATAATCTGTGCTAGGAGTTTTGCAGCATTTCTTGTGGACAATAAAACGACATGTGACCAGGTTGTCGAAGTATCCACCAGAACCATAAAGTACTTGAATGGTCCGCATTCTGGATGGATAGGTCCACATATATCTCTTTGTATCCTTTGTAAGAATGGAATGTTTTATGTTATATCTTTAGCATAGGGAGGTCTCGATCCTGTTTTTGCTAAAGAGAAGGCTTTGCAAAACGAGTGATGTGCCTTTGAGATAGTAAATGAGGCATAATGGGAGGGAGGTAGTGCTTCTGGTACTTCAGAAGGCAATGACTGCATTTGAGCAATACTAGAACCGACACCTTGCAGTGTGATGGATTTTTGTCCCATTTTATGTTTCACTCGAAAGAAGGGATGTCCATATGAGTTTTTTAAAATACGGATCATCATGTCACGACCAGGGTGCCCTAGGCGGTCATGCCAAAGCCTGTATGATTCAGTATCCCACATTTCATTATGAGTGACAATCTAGGATTTAATGATCCGAATCGTAGTGAGGTATAGTCCACTAGATTGACTCATGAGTTTGTCTAAAATGTGTTTCCTTCCACATTCATTAGAGGTAATATAAAAGTATTCAATTCCATTCTCACAGTGTGTTTTTACATGATAACCGTTGACAAGAATATCTTTGATACTTAACAAGGTTCGATTACCTCTTGGTGCATACAGAGCATATCTCATATTCTTTAGAGTATTTGTATTTGGGTAGAATGATAATCTTTTCATTCTAATAATTTTGTCTCTAGATGTATTGCTTTACATCTTTATAGTGCAATTTCAAACCATGTAAATATGTGTAGTAAATAAATTTGAATAAATTCAGTACTTCAGAATAAAATTCAAAATTTATTAATAAGCCAACGATAATCAAATCAAGGTCTTTGTTCATAAATCTAATTCATCAAACCATTATTGAAATAAACTTTAAGACCAAGTAATAGTCTAATTAAAAATGAGGCGTTATGCCTTCACATCTGTCTTTGGAAAATAAATAGATAAAGCAGGT
Organism: Rosa lucieae; assembly: GCA_024704745.1. NCBI lineage: Eukaryota > Viridiplantae > Streptophyta > Magnoliopsida > Rosales > Rosaceae > Rosa > Rosa lucieae. The sequence goes on from CM045496.1 coordinate 49,184,189, forward strand.
CAGGCAAAATCTAGTGCATCCATTGACTGAGCAAGTTCCTTGTTGCCATTGAGGTCTGCAATTGTGAGGTTGACATCTGGGTCATGGCCTCCTTCTTCCATATAGTGAGTTTCTTGTTCTTTAGACTCCCTATATCTCTTGTAAGTGGCTGCAGCTATGTTGCTTGCTTGCCAGTTCTTGTACCAATGCCCAATGATTCCACACCTATAGCATGGTTCATTGCCAACTCTATCCTGTTTGACTAAAGGGTTCTTAGGTGCCTTTTGCACCTTGTTTCCATCACCTCTATGTCCCTTTCCACGTGGTGCATTGTTGCCACGTGGGTAGGGATCAGCACGTCCAAACCCCTTTGCATTGGAGTTCTTTCCACCTTTTATTTTTCCATAATTAGCCTCGGGAATTTTCTTTGTCCCAGTGGGCCTCATTGTTGTTCAAGAGATCCTCATTTTGCCTCTCAGCCACTTGCAGCAGGCTGATCAACTTATTGAAGGTTTTGATTCTTTTGCTGTCATACTCCAGCATATACTTGTTCGCTAGCATAAACGCTTAAGTAGGAAAGGTGGAAAGAGTCTTGTAGATCATATCATCTTTTGTGATTTCCCTTCCACAGAAATTGAGACGTGCCTTTAAGTGCAACATGTCCTTGTTGAAGTCATTGACCCTTTTATAGTCAAGCAAGCGGATTCCATTCCACTGAACAGCGAGTCCTGGGAGCAAAGTATCGTGAATGTTCCCAAACCGTCCCTTAAGGTCATCTCACAATTCTTTGGGTGTCTTCAACTGAAGGTACTCCCAGCGTAGGCTAGGATCAATATGTCGCCTCAGAAACATTAAGGCATCTGCTTTCACCTTATTAGATAGTTCATCATCTCTGGGGTCGGTAATGGTGGTGGTGTTGTCTTTTGCCACAAAGGTAGTTTCTACATCGGAAACCCAACGGTGGTACTCAAGTCACTATGAGTCCAAAATGTCAAACCCAGGTCGAGTTGGATCAGCCATCTACATAAAAAAAGAGGGAAGATATAAATTACGCAGTCATAAAGACATCCACGTGAATTATTTTCCAAAAATATGAATTAGATTTCAAGACCAAGATTCGTAATGGTCACATTTTTTTCCGATGCTATGTGAAAATACTTTATCACAGTAAGTTTGTGTGTATAATGTGCATGAATTTTCATTATCATGGCAAAACGCAATTTTTGTATATTGCATTCTAAAAATAAGCATAGCACATTTAAACATAGCATATATAAGAAATAAAGTCCATGGCATGCTCAAATTTCATAAATATACAACAAACTATATACTACACATAATCATAGCAAATTATATAATAATAGCAAGAATATATCATGCATAAAATAAAATGTAAACAATAGTATAATACAAGGCATGCGTAGACATAATTTATATAAGCGTAAAATAAAATAAAAACATGCTCAAAATTTCATAAATAATATATAACAATATATATAGATAATAATCATGCTTAAAAATAAAATATATAATCATGCTTAAAGATAATCATATAAAGCATAAATGACAAAGCATGCTTAAAATGATTAATATAATCTAACTAAACATGCTCGAAAATTTTATAATAAAAGCATATATAATAAAATCTAAAGCATGCTTAAAAATAGAAAAGATAAATCAAATTCACATGCTTGGTTAAAAAAAATAAATAATAAAGAAAACATACTTGATTTCGAGAAAATAAAACAATCCTAGCGCACGCGCGTGTTGATGCAGGCGTGCGTAGCGATGTTTTTGTACTTGAGAAAAAAAACTGGGCCGCTTCCTCATTCTTTACAGCAGTGGGCCATGAGGCCTCTTTTTTTTTGTTGGCCTGCTTTTTTCTTTTCTGGGCCGCAGGGCCTGTTTCTTTTTTTTTTTGCTTTTTTTTCTTGGGTCGCAGGGCCTGTTTGTTTGTTTTTTGTTTTTTCTCTTTGCATCTTTTTTCTTGGGCTGCAGGGCCTGATTTATTTTATTTTATTTATTTGGGCCGTATTCCTTTTTCTGGGCCACTTCTTTTATGTCTCTTTTTTTCTTAGGGCCGGTCTTGTTCTTTGGGCCGGGTCACCTGTTTCCTCTTTTTTTTTTCTTCTTTTTCCTTCCTTCTTTTTCGCATTTTTCTGCTTGTTTTCTGGTTCTTTACAGATGGTGGCTGCAAGGCTGATCAGCGGCTAGGTGCGAGGTGGGCAGCGGCTAGGTGAGGTGGGCAGGGGCCATGCGAGCTTTGGCGGCTGTTATCTGTGCAGGCGGAGCCTCATTGGGCTGCTGGGATCGTCCCAGGCGGGGCTGTGGTTGCTGCCGGATGCAGGGCTAGAGGTTGAATGATCGATCTGGCTGTCCGGTGGTGCAAGGTTGGATCGGAGGCGCTGGGCGAGTGGGCTGTTGATGCGCTGGTCGGTGCAGCAACGTGTGGGCGCGGGGGCCCTGTGCTGGTGGAGGCGGGGTGCTGCAGCGCTAGGCCTGGTGGGCTGGGATCTAGTGGGAAGGCCACCGGTTGTGGGAGGCTGGGCGAAGGATCTGGAGGGGCAGGGTGTGATGGGCGAGGACCCGGGAGGTCGGTGGGTGCAGAGAGCAAATTGCTCTGGGCTGGGTGAGAGACAGGAATGGAGGTGAGGCTGGTCTGGATGGGGCCGGTCTTGGACCGAAATTTTTTTTTTTTTTTTTGTTCTGAGAATTGTTGTTGTTTGTGGCGGCAGAAAAAGAAGAAAAAATGTTTTTTTTTTCTTCTAGGGTTTTGATTTTTTTTTTTGACGGGAAGAAGAATGAAACTAGAAAATTAGATTTTTTTTTTTCTTTGGCTATTGGCTCTGAGCGTGCTGATAACGTGTTAAAGTAAAATGACAATAGGAATTGGTCTCCTCATTTCATTTCATAGTCCCTTTATATAGGGATAGAATTACAACGGAAATATCGATTACATTAATGATACTAAATGCTGATTGATCTGTAATTGCGCTAATTGATGGTAATCACTGATTTCTTGATTCCCTCTCCGTCAGTTGCTTTGACGAAGGCACACAATATGTTTTTCCTTTAACAATTTATAGTTTTTATGAATTATTTTTTAATAGTTTTGTTAATAAACTATATTTATTATCTCAAAATTGTCAATTATCGTTCTAAATAGACCACAAGAGTCAGCAACATAAATTAAATCCAGTAAATATAAAAAGTAGAAAAAATTGTGAAATGAAGTTCTTAAAAGTGGATGTTGAACATTTAAATAAATTATTTTTTCTAGATTTTGTATATCTGTTAGATATGTAGAGTTTATAAGAAATAGTCATCAATAGAGTCCTCATGGTATGTGAGATAGATTGAAAAATGGGCTAAATACTGTTTAGTACCCTGTGGTATGGGTCCAACATCTATTCAGTCCCTCAACTTTCAATTTCATCAAAAGCACCCCCATAATATCATCTTCTCGTCCAATAGGTCCCTCCGTCGGGATTCCGTCAATTTAAGTCGTTAAGCTGCTGACATGGCGTTCCAACTCAGCAAAAGTGGGGCCCACATGGAAGTGAAATTCCCAAAGTGACCTTGATTCTATTCTAACCCACCACCAGCCCCAAATCCATGGCTTCTCACTTCTCATGCAAAAACGACCTTGTCTCTATTCTAACTCAGATTACAGCCCCAAATCCATGGCTTCCCACCTCAGATCAACAAAGATAAGAACTCCATGCAAAAACGACCTTGTCTTTATTCTAACTTAGATTACAGCCCCAAATCCATGGCTTCCCACCTCAGATCAACAAAGATAAGAACTCCATGCAAAAACGAAACCAATAATTCTTGTCATTCACAAAAGTCGCACTTTTTAAGGATTGGAAAAAAGTTAAAAAAGCTCCAAGAAAGTCAGAGCACTGTGAAAACCCTAGAAACACAAATTCTAAATGCCTCGTTCGGCGGCGGGTCCATGGGACATCGTCGTCGGACGGGTGAACTGGTTCTGTGAGTCAACCAGTGAGGGACAGATGTTCTGGGGCCGGAGCAGAAGGCCGGGAATGCCTGGGTTTCATCCAAAGAGGGTACGACAAGCTGAGGGGATCCTCCTTAATCGTTTTAGATATGCGGGGCGGGGGTTTCAAGCAAGCGCGAAGCGATGGGGGGCTTCTAATGCTCGGCAGTGGTGGGCTGCGGTTGTGGTTTCCCCTGTTTTGGGGCTGAGAAAGACTGATGGACGTCGTTATCGATCTTGTATTGGTGTGGGTTTTGGGTTGGAATCTAGATCCAAGGCGATCCGGCCGGCGGAGTTAGTTGGTGGTTATGATTCGGTGAGGCGACATGATCTGCTGGAAGTGGCAGGGCTGTTCCGGCAACACAGACGGGTCATCTTCGACCGGCCCAAGCTTGCTGGGTTTCTGGGCTTTTTGGGCCTGGTCTAGGCTGTTGGGCCTCATCTGGTGGGCTGACTTTTTCTTTCATTTAAAGAATAAGTTTTATAATTTTTATTTATGTTATTTTGTTATTTTAATTCGACGTGGCTTTATGCCTGTAATAAGTCCCTACCGTATTGTGGTAGGGTGACGTGGGCTCTGTCCCGGACTGCACACCTTGTGACAGGACCCGCCCCGAATTTCACCCTGAAATCCGAGGTGGCCCTGTGGGGCCCACCTTAGGAATAGCTCTACCAAAATTTCGGCAGAGTCATCCCTAAAATAGACTACCCAAAAACCTGTAAAACACACAAAACACTTCAAGCAAACCAACCTTATACTCCTAGAGCCACCCTGCTCCCAATTACCATCAACTCCACTTTCACAAAACACAAAACTCAACAATACTAATCCCAAAGGTTATTAGAGCAATACTAATACATAAGGATATAAAAAGAAGAGTAAAAGATCAATTAAGGGATCCTACAATGCGGAAGTAGTGACAATTATGCCTCAAATGCCATGTACTCCCAACCTCCACTAATTCGCCTACAAACTGGGCATTTGAAACTGAATGGCCCAAGGGAAAGTAATTTAAAACACGTTAGAGTGAGTGGACAAAATAAATAAGTAAGTTAATTCAAATGAAAGTAATGCTTTAATACTTTCCCACATTTATTCCTTTAAAAACTCGATGCATGCAACGTGGATAAAACATATTTCTCGCAACACGAAAATTCGTGAAAACATTCCAGCCCTGCTGGTCAAAAGAAATCGAGCTAGCCCCGCTAACTGAAGGTATCAGTCAAATATGGGGAAGAAGTTCTCACCATACAAATAAACGAGCCTCCCAGGCTCGGGTCGGAGTGTCCCACACTCTGGAGCATCCCATGCTCTACTCTACTCACCCACGAACACATAGTAAGCAGGGAGGAGTACTAATAGGCTAGCTAGCAATAAATATGACGACCCAGGTATGGTGGTTTAAAACCATACGAAAACTTGAAAATCAGTAAGGCTTCCCCAATACTCACGAGAAAAGACATATTCCAACGACGTGGTCCCGCACGCCAAAATAATCTCAAGTCAATAAACCATTAGGCGAGAAATAGTCGATAAATATAATTCCATCGAAAATCCCATTTTCGAAAAATATTCCAGAAATCTCAATATCGACGAATAGAAATGTATTATAAATTTCGGGAAATCACCTCGGAAAATAACTCGTCGAAAATCATGATTTCAAATAAAAGCCATATATCGGAGATACTTATCGAAGGCTCAAAATTCATTTTCGAATCATAATTGAAAATAAATCATAAAACCAAATCCGAGCATAATAGATTTGTAACCCAAATTCATATGGAAAAACAATGTCAAAATTATAATCCAAAGCAAAATATTATGCTCGATAAATAAAACGATAATTAAATAAATCAATAATTTCAAAATAAATGCATGCATCATTATTTAAAACAAAAGTCCACTCACTGTATTATTTAGGCGATCACGCATCCGAGTTCCTTCGTCGAGCAATAGCTTTGTACATCGCCCTGTACACAATTTTATTCCGTGAATAACAACTCGGCCATTTAATACGATTCCTAAAATCAAATTCTCATAATCACATCTCCACTTCTTCTCGGACTCAACCCAAATTATACAACTAATACCAATTCGCTAATTTAATGGTTCCAAGGCAGAACCAAGAGATATCCGACGGTCAGATTCTCGTAAATCGATAATCGAAACTCATAATTTTTGAAAATTCATAATACATTCAAAACCTCACCAATCTTCACCAAACTTCATATATAAGCTCCACAACATTTATAGGATTTAATTAAGCTAAAACAGAAATTAAAAACCTACTTTACTCGCCTCCACGCGCCCGCAGCTACCATCTCCAATGGCCACCAAACTTTGACAGCAACAACTACTCAACACGCCCAACATTTTTCTCAACTACAACAAATTCCAATTTTACCTTTAAGTGCACGAAATCGGCTGGTGAAATTTTTCCAAAAAATTCAAAACCCTAGATTCTGGTATTTCTTCGATTCGACCTCCACACTGAGAATTGGAGCTAGAGACTTGGGGGGAAATGTTCCATAGCTCGAGGCGCGTCGATTGACCCGGAATTGTCGCCGGGGACAGTAGGAATCGGAAGAAATCGCTGGAATTCGTCAAATGGGACCGTCAGGCTTTTAGGCTTCGATCTCACTTTTCCGACCAAAACATCACCACCCACGGCCACAGCAGTGTAAAGGAGGAGAAGTCGCGTCGACCACTTACCGGGGCTCACCTTCTGGTGGCCGGACGGCGCCGATCTCGACGGAGACAGAGGAAGACCGAAAGAAGAGGGAGACAGGTCGGGGGAGAGGAGAGAGAAAATGAGAGAGTTATCTGGGTAGTTTCCGAAAATGGAAGCTACCACAGTAACTTCTACATTTTTGGCCATAACTTTCGCATACAAACTCCGATTTTTACGTACCACATACGCATGCGCTCGGTTTAACGTCCTCTATAACTTTCATGGAGGAAATTTTCTCAAATTTTGACCCAAACAAAAAGTCAACTTTTAGGGCCACTAAAAGTACTAAAATGACAGTAAAAGTGAAAGTAAAGATCGTTTACCGTCCAAATGACTAGTAAACTGATGAATTCAGGTTCGGGACGTTACACCTTGTGTGCCTTGTCTGCTCTAGGAAGGAGGCGAGTTCATTTCTTTGCCAAATGGTCCCAACCTCCTAGTGGCAGGATGAAACTAAGTGTCATCGGATGAGTTTTCCGGTGGCAACATAGTGGGAAAGCTGAACTTATTAGTATATTATAGCTTCGAGTAAGAATTTAGTTTCCAGTATGTCACCACCTTTGTAAAGCAGATAGAGTAGCCAGATGTGCACTCTTCGCTAATCGGTGCATGTTAGAATACATAATTTTTATTGAGACTTCCGTTGTTATCTCGAGATGTTCTCTCTATGTTTATTGTAATTTGGGGTTCAGGTTTCATGTCCCCCCATGTATTCTATAGTTTCATTAATGATAAATGCTTAAGGGCAGCAGTACTAGCCCTATTTCAAAAAAGAAAACAACATCATTCACAAAAGTCACAATCAAACCCAAATTCAGCAAAACCAAAAAATGGCCAAAATTCCATAATCAGATCCGACCTCAATTATAGTCCCAATTGCTCAAAACTGCAAACAAATATAAAAAACAAACTAAAACCCTTTCGATCAATAAACCCATCTATCATTGATCGAAACAACGCGGAATTCCCAACAATTCAAACCCAAATTGCCTCACAACATACAAACAGAAAACCAAAATTCAGCAGAGTCTTGAATCACTCACCTCCAACACAAAGATCTTCTTCTGGGCTAGAATTAAAACCAATCAATCAATCAATCTATCTACAATTTTCACCATTTCTCGGCAATTGGATTAAAGCTTTGGTTAGTGAACCCAAACCCAAAGAGTGCTGATTAGCCGACGGCGGCTATGGTGCTTGAGTGAGATTCCTAGCGTCTCTAGAAGATGTGGTGGCTGGCCTTGACTTGTCGCAAGCCAAGTTCAATGAAAGAATGAACCCAATCAGATTCGTTATAATATGATTCCCCAAATTCATGGCTTCCCACTTCTCTCTCTCCGCTGTCTTTCTTCTCACCCTTCTCACTGCAACTACCTCGCCAAACATCGCTGCAACCACCTCAACTTCTCCGACCCCAACGTACTGTAGTCTAGCTCTGGTGCCATCAGTGGCGGAAGGACATGGTAGGGTATATGGGCTTAAGCCTAGACAACATTTTGGGCTAAAAACCTTTAAGTGTATGTATATATATATATATATATATATATATCTACCTCCAGCCCATACCAGCCCAAAGAAAAAAAAAATTATATGTAGAAGTCCCGTTGTGATGCCCCTGAAATTCGTAATTATTTTCCGAGGAATTTCCGGAATCTAATTTATGGTTGTTGGACGGTTTCGTGGCTCGTGGACAGAGCAGAAGTGTTTCGGACGAATTAATTATTTGAAAAGTATGACTTTAAGGGGATTAAAGGTTGACTTTTGATACGTTGGGATTCTCCAAAAACTTCCTTCAGGAAAGTTGTAGAGCGCGTCGATACGAGTTCGTGGACATGCGGAAAGCGAGAATCGGAGTTCGTATGAAGAAGTTATGGGCTTTGGAAAAACTTTTCATTTTTGTATAAAAGGACGAAAAATTCCGGAAATTGCAAAAAAGGCCAGGTTTCCATTTTGGGAAACCCAGCTCGGTTTTCTCTCTCCCCGAGCCCGAATCGCTTCTCCATTTTCGCCGGCTTCGTTCTCCCTCCTCCGGCCACCATAGGATGCGATTCAAAGTGGGTTCTCTTCGCCTCAATCCCCTCTTGAGGTCTGTGGAAGGATTGAAGAGAGATTCGAGCTGTGGAGGGAGCTACATCGACTGGAAGTGGCTGCTTCGGGGATGAAATCGCCTTGATCGGAGTTGGAGATTCCGGCCACCTTTGCCGGTGATTCTTGAGGGCTTTTGAAGCTTGGAGGACGTTGATGCTTTCCACAAGGTGACTTGCATCGATTCAACTCGTGGAGGTCGAATTTTGGAATTGAAATTCTAGGGTTTCAATCGAGCTGTTTTGTTCTAAGGTAAAATTCGATCGATTGGTTCATTTTTGGACTTTGGTGTAGTTATGGAAGTTTAAATTGGAGTTGAGATGAAGAACTTTGGTGTTGGGAGTTTTGTCAAATTCCGACTTTGGTCCGGCGGCGGTGCCGCCACTGTGGTGGTGTTTTCCGGCGGTTTCCGGCCACCTCAGGGATAGTTTCTGTTCCTGAGTTGGATCTACTCGTCGATACGAGCATTTCGATATATTGTTTGTAAATTTTGGAGATCGTATGAGCATGCTAGGGTTTTTACGGTTTCGGACCGTTCGATGTTTCGATCCGTGAGGATTCGAGCTTCCGATCGACTTGTGGTTTTGGCATAGCGATCGTAGAAGTATTCCAGAGACATTGGGTGGTCTCGGATGTGGTTTCGCCTCGATTGGCGTCACTTTGGGGATTTTAGTTCAAAACAGGGGTTTCGGACTTAAATCGTTTGTGGTTTGTTGCTAAGTTGAAACCATATGTGACCAGGTATTTGACGAGGTATCCTTGGACGGGAGTTTTGTGGTGTGGCTACCTTGTTCTGTATTGAAGACGCAGCAGGAATTTCGAGGTGAGTAAATCTCGCGATATGTGTTATGAGCTTAGTTACCATATTGTCTTGGAGTTATGGGATTAACTGTGACTTTAGATGGTATTAGTGGTATCTTTGTGTGAATGACTATGTGCGTATATATATATATATATATTATGGGGTATATATATATACATATGTATTCATGTATTAGTGGCTTCGTGGTGAATCTTTGTGATGATTTTCGTGTAAGACTTGTATATGAATATCTGTGTGATGAATATGTGCGAGGATCGCTATCTTTGTGATGACTGGCGATATCTGTGTGATGATTAGTTAGATGAATCGATGACATCAATATGATGAATCTTTGTGATGATTGTCATGTAAAGCTTGTGTAGAAATATATGTGTAACTTGTGTAGGAATATCTGCGTGATGATTGCTATATGTGTGATGACTAGCAATGAATCTATGTGATGATCGCTATCTATATGATGACCGGCGATATCTGTGTGATGATTAGTTAGATGATCGCTATCTTTGTGATGACTGGCGATATCTGTGTGATGATTAGTAGGATGATTTCCATCTACGTGATGATCCTTGAAATCTATGTGATGATCCTTGAAATCTATGTGATGATCAGTAGGATGATGAATATCTAGGTGAAGACCGGTGGTATCTATGTGATGATCAGTGTGATGACTGCTCGTTAACGGAGCTGAATTGTTATTAAGTTAACAAAGATCGAGAGGACTGCTGTGATGGTCGAGGCTACCCACAGACGTCAGAGTGAGGGATTACGATGACTACTTTGATTTGAATTGCTTGACTTAGTGTGACCTCCTGAACTAAATTATATGCAGGGGTTACCATAACTTGTTTTGCTTGTTTTGAATTGTGATTGCCTTGTTTTCTTCTTGATTTGATTGATTGATTGTTTGATTTATTTTGAAGACCATAGTGGTGACGATTGTGCTCTGTGTGAGGATAGGAAGGTGATTCATTGTTTTCACCTTGATGTCATGTTGATGACAAGTTTTCCGGTGGGAAGGAAATGAGTGTGATCCTTGTGACTCACTATTGTGTGTCTAGGGATTTTCAAACATTATCTAAGGAGATTTTGTTTGACAGGGAAATTTGTGTAATGAGATGCTAGGTTTAGGGTTTAGGGAATCTGGGCATGTAGTTTAGTCACCAGTTGACTTATGCAGGAACGATATGGAAAATTATGGAATCAATGGCTGTAGGTGTGAGCTATGTGTTTATCGTGTTTAGGTTGAGGTGACTTAAGAAATGTGTTTTGCTTTGTGGTTTTGAGTTTACTCATACGAGCTTCATAAGCTTACCGGGTTTGTTGTGTGGCAACCCGGTGCACTATTCAATGGAATTGTGTAGGGGTTATTTCTGCAGGTCAGGTTGATCGTGGCTGAAGCTGAGGTGGCGTGCTGGCAGCATTATGGGTAGGAAGCAAATTTTGTAGGCCTTGTCATTGTTATGACTTCCGTTGTGTAGCAAAACTCTGTGGTGCATTTACATTTTATTTTGCATTGATGGCTGAAGTTTCACGCATATATAATTATGGGGTTATATATATCGATTTTTATTTGTGTTAAAAATCAGGGGCGTGACACCCGTGTATTCCCAGCTCCCACAGCAGCTCACAGTCATAGCCTCACTACCTCACACAGTTACACTACTCTAGTGTTTTGATGGAGTTTATGGACTTATCGATTGAAACAAGGTATGGAGCTCTATCGATCTCCTATGTTCTTCACTTATCACTTCTTCTTCCTGCTCTGTTTTTCCCAATGGGGTTTCCTCAAAGAAATCCCAGTTCTCCTTTTGCCGAATGTCGATTCTGTTTTCTACCACTAGTTGTGAGTTGGGCTTTTGTGTATGAGTTGAGGTTTGGGGGAGAGAGAGAGAGAGAGAGAGAGAGAGACTGAGAGACTGAGAGAGAGAGAGAGAGATTCCATGTTAGCTGAGGATCTTAATTCTTGATCATGGATTCATGGTCGGTGAGTCAGTCACTCGGTGGATAGCCGCCTCATAGGCTAATCCGCTAATAGGCTATGATGAATTGATGATTCATGAATTTATTTTTAGTTAGAATTACCGACTGATGTAGTGATGTTTTTGTTGATCATGGTCTGATGGTCGGTGGATAGGTGAGGCTATGAATCTATGATGATTCATGATTGTATAAATTATTGGCTAAAAAAAAAAAATTATTGTGCCCTTCTAATTAGCCTAGACAGGAATTGGATCCTGGTTCCGCCACTGGGTGCCATCCCAGCAAGCCATCACAGTCAGATTTCGCATCAGAGTCAGCGGCTTCATGAAGATTCTAATTTCTACATCATCGGAGAAGTTCCACCAATCTCCGCCGGGCAAAATTGTAGAAAACCGAATACTCGCATGGAGCTGCTCAAGCTTGACCTCGATTTCGTCAGCTGTATGGTTTTCCTTTTCTTACTCCTTCACCACGTAGCCAATAAATGGATGCCTATTTAAGCGGAGAAAATCTGGAGAGTCTGGCATTAGAGAAATGAAAGGAGATAGAAACTCGATGGTTGGCTTTGGCGATGGGTTAGAATAGAGTCAGGGTCACTTTAGGAATTTCACTTCCATGTGGACCCCACTTTTGCTGAGTTGGAACGCCATGTCAGCAGCTTAACGTCTGAAATTGACAGAATCCGGACTGAGGGACCTATTGGACGAGAATATGATATTGTGCGGGTGTTTTTGATGAAATTGAAAGTCGAGGGACTGAATCGATGTTGAATCCATACCACAGGGTACTAAACAGTATTTTGCCCTTGAAAAATTGTGTTTAATTGTTAATCATATTGATGTCATTGCGGTTGATTGAGTTGATCATTATTGAAAAGAAGCCGAAAACCGTTAATATTTTTAGTATGAACATAGAGTATTGGACTAATGTGATTCAATAGTTGGTTTCTCCACTTTTGCATGTTTGGCTGTGGTATCCATTTGTGTAATCTCATATATAAATATTGGGTTGTAAATTGAAGTATTGATCTACAGTTGACCAAGTGGATCGTACTCGAAACTACGATGAAATTGACCTATGTTTTTTACAATAGATATAGAATATTAGGACTCCGTCATTTTACAGTTAGTTACCATGTATTCATTTGTGTTGATGAAGTTCCCCTTTGAGTAATTTAATATATACAAATATGGTTATAAAGATAACTAGGTTTGCCCAAGTGGATCGAAGTCGAAAAAAAATTGAAATTAATTTATACCACAGCCATAAAACAGTTAAATCCGCTCATTCAATGGTCGGAAGCTCTAAATTAAGATTGCACCACATTGTTACTATCGAGAGGCTGACACATTGTACAACACTACTAGGCACATTATATTTCTTGGTGCCAATCAAAATGAATTTTTTTTTTTTTTTAACCTTTAGATGTATCGTAGAGTACTTGTAGACTTTGTGTGAAGTTATTGGCATGGTAGTTGGTGGATAAAACATTGGTCAACCTAGTGTTTACATAGCTAACTTCGGTTTGGCCAAGCGGATCGAAGTCAAAACATCCACTAAATTGACTAATTTATTTGCTAAAAGCCTATAATATTGAACTCGTCTCATCCAACAGTCTGTTTCCCCTATGTCACATGTCTCTAGGTATGTGGTTTCCCTTTGAGCATCGTTTTTTTTTTAAATTTATTTTTATTTAAAAAAAAGGATCAAAGGATTTCACTCTAGGCCTCATCATATGGCCCTTGGGCCCTAAGCCCGCCGGGCCCGTAGGGCCGAAGCCCGGCCCGGCCCTTCCATTAGGGCGGGCCGGCCCGACCCTTTTTTATTTAGGGTAGGGTATGGGTCAACCAAATAAAGCCCGGCCCTACCCTACGGCCCGGCCCGATTGAGCCCGAAAGGGCTAGGCCCGGCCCGGCCCTAAAATTTATATTTTATTTTTGTTATTTTCTATTACATGTGTTATATGTATAAAACTATGGAAGTGTAGAAAATTATTTCAATCTGCCATATTAGGAAATGAGTCTTTTAAATTGAGCCATATTTTGAGAAGAAAAAAATATATTTTTTTAAAGAATTAACCGTTAATTCGGCAAAAACGCCGCCATTTTAATATAATCTTATGGGTATTTTAATATTTACCAATAATTACTGTTAACTAATTAACTGTAATAATTACAAAGCTATTATTTCAAATTGGACAATATATTCATGTAATACCAATTATGAAATAAATCAAGTAATCAACATAACTAAAAATAATCAATTGGTCGAGTTGAAACCATTTTACCAATGTAATGTTAACTTCTTAATCAGCAAAATGGGGGACGAAATGGAATTTTTTAAAATGCACCGCTGGATGTTATTTGCATATGAATATATGTTAGTGGTAGAAAATTCAACAATTTCCGCCTTCGTTTGGACCTCGATCTACCCGGTCAACTCAATACCCTAAATAGAACATAAAACAAATATTCTCTTAACCGGTCCTTGGCAATTCACTTTTTTCGATCTTTCAGCTCCCACACTCTCATGGGTAGGGGGTCTACTTATGGATGTCAAAATTCCGCAACGTTTGTCCGCGCATGATGCCGCTCCCCTTAGGGAAGTTTGCTTGTGAAAAGCGTTGACCGCTCCGTTAGGTGCCTTATTCACGGCAGATCAGCCTAATTTCTTTACACAATACCTATCACTATTGTATAAACATATAAGAATTTTCCGATTGATCGATTTTCATTTCAAAATTTTTGGATCGCACATAATCCTTATATGTCTTGTAATGTAGTATAACTAGTTTATTAGGCTTGTTACCCTCCATGAGCAAAATAGGGGACGAAATGGAATTTTTTAAATTGAACCGCTGGATGTTGTTTGCATATGAATATATGTTAGTGGTAGAAATTTCAACAATTTCCGCATTCGGTTGGACCTCGATCTACCCGGTCAACTCAATACCCTAAATAGAACATAAAATAAATATGCTCTTAACCGGTCCTTGGAAATTCACTTTTTTCGATCTTTCAGCTCCAACACTCTCATGGATAGGGGGTCTACTTATGGATGTCAAAATTCCGCAACGTTTGTCCGCGCATGGTGCCGCTCCCCTTAGGGAAGTTTGCTTGTGCAAAGCGTTGACCGCTCCGTTAGGTGCCTTATTCACTGCAGATCAGCCTAATTTCTTTACACAATACCTATCACTATTGTATAAACATATAAGAATTTTCCGATTGATCGATTTTCATTTCAAAATTTTTGGATCGTACATAATCCTTATATGTCTTGTAATGTAGTATAATTAGTTTATTAGGCTTGTTACCCTCCATGAGCAAAATAGGGGACGAAATGGAATTTTTTAAATTGAACCGTTGGATGTTGTTTGCATATGAATATATGTTAGTGGTAGAAATTTCAACAATTTCCGCATTCGGTTGGACCTCGATCTACCCGGTCAACTCAATACCCTAAATAGAACATAAAACAAATATGCTCTTAACCGGTCCTTGGCAATTCACTTTTTTCGATCTTTCAGCTCCCACACTCTCATGGCTAGGGGGTCTACTTATGGATGTCAAAATTCCACAACGTTTGTCCGCACATGGTGCCGCTCCCCTTAGGGAAGTTTGCTTGTGCAAAGCGTTGACCGCTACATTGGGCGCCTTATTCATGGTAGATCGGCCTAATTTTTTTACACAATACCTATCAATGTTCTATAAACATATGAGAATTTTCAGATTGGTCGATTTCCATTTCAGAATTTTTGGATCACATATAATCCTTATATGCCTATTAATGTAGTATAACTCGTTTATTAGGCTTGTTATCCTCCATGAGCAAAATGGGGGACGAAATGGAATTTTTTAAAATGCACCGTTGGATGTCGTCCGTATATGAATATATGGTAGCGGTAAAAATTTCAGTGACTTCCACCTTCGGTTGGGTCTCTATCGACCCGGTCAACTCCATACCCTAAATAAAACCTAACACAAATATGCTCATAACCAAGAATTTGCAATTTTTTTTTTTTGATCTATCAGCTCCCACACTCTCATGGGGAGGGGGTCTATCACCTGCTGTCAAAATACGGGGATGTTTGTCCGCAAAAGGTGCCGCTCCCCTTACGGAAATTTGCTTATACAAAGTGTTGACCGCTCCGTTTGGTGCCTTATTTAATGCAGATCGACATAATTTTTTTACACAATAGCTACTACTGTTGTATATGCATATGACCATTGTCAGATTGATCAATTTCCATTTCGAAATTTTTGGCCCGCCCGAATAAGCCCTAAATTTTTTTTATTTTTTCTATTTTTTAATTATGTTTCTCTTTTTTCTATAGTATGCAATTTATTTATTTCTTTGTAATTGATTTCATAAGTTTTGTTTTCTTTAATTTCTATTTTCTTTGTTACACAACAATTAATATTGAGAGATTTATATAGATAGTTAATTGAATATAACCCCCTTAACTAATATTAATAAATATTATAAGTTACAAGTGTGTGTGTGTGTGTGTATTAAATATGTTCAATAAAAAACAATGAGTCTTTTATTACCAATATATACCATTAAGCCATATTTTGAGAAGAAAAAAATAATGTTTTTTTTTGTTAAACAAAATAAGGCCCTTTTTTGGCCCATTTCGGCCCTATTTGGCCCTATTTGAGGGCCGGCCCGACCCGGCCCTTTCGGCCCTAACGGATCGGGCTTTTCGGGCGGGTAAGGGTTAGCATATTTAAGCCCTGGCCCAACCCTACCCGGCCCTAAATTTTGTTGACTTTGACTAGGCCCGGCCCGACCCTACCCTAAGCCCTAAAATTTAGGGTAGGGCCGGCCCTAGCCCGGCCCATGATGACCCCTATTTCACTCCTATCCCCATGGTGACTCGAACTCATGACCTCAATTTTAGGTAGTGGTACTCTAACCATTGAGCTAACACCACCCTTTGAGCATCATAATGTATTGATATTGTTTTATAAATGTTACTACGGTTGACCAAGGAGATCGTAGTCAAACGTATGATTATATTGGCCTAAAATTATACTGTAACCATAACACAATTTAATCCGCTAATCCGAGGGCTAGAATCTCCAAATTAAGGTTCCACCGCGCAGTCACTTTTGAGAGGTCTACATCTTCCTATATCAGCATGAAGAAGTCTTACAACCCCACTAGGCACATTGGTCAACTTTCGCTACCAAACAAATTGGAATTTATTTTTTGTTTTTGTTTTTGACCCTTTAGATTTGTTCACCAAGTAGTTGTAGACGTCGTGTGAAATTATTGACATGGTTGTTGGTGGATACCGCATTAGTCAACCTAGTGCATAATAACTAACTTTAGTTTGACCAAGTTCATTGAAGTGGAAACATCGACTAAATTGGTTATTTTTTTGCAAATAGCCTAGAATGTTGAACTCATCTTATCCAATGGTTTTTTTTTTTCAAATTTTAACACCTCTTGATTTAGTTCACTTTGGGTGAGTATATGTCATAAAAGGAATCTTGAAAAAACATATCAATTGGTTAACCTCAAAGTTCCAATTTATTCAATCTTATGCAATACTGAAGATCAAGGACACAATTGCGTAGAGCTTGACGAGTAGACCAACTTCTATACCTAAGTTGAAATCAAAGGTCGCCAGAAAACATAGAAAATGCCTAGAAAACTCATAAAACTTCTCTCCTTTGATTTGCCCTAATAACTTGTCATATAAACAAACAAAAATCTTAGAAAGGTTGCTGACGTCAAGAGGAAGCTCCACTGAACATGTGACACCTCGAAATGGCTAGAATCGAAAAATCCGCAGGGGAACTTAGAAGCTTTCAGGCTTCTTCCCGCTGCCATTGCTACTAGTTTGGAGAAGAGAGGACAGGGTGTAATACCCCAGAAATTTGTTATCATTTTCTGAGGATTTTTCAGAATTTATTTAGCGATTGTTGGGACAATTTCATGGTTCGGGAATGGAGTGGAATTATTTTCGGACGAATAATTATTCGAGATGCATAGTTTTAGGGGGTCACGAAGTTTGACTTTTTATACGTTGGGTTCCTCAGAAAACTTCCTTCACGAAGTTCGTGCATATGTGGAACACCGAAATCGGATTTCGTATGAAGAAGTTATGGCAGTCAGAAAAAGTTTCCATTTTGGTATAAATAGCAAGTTTCAGAAAATAGTTTCAAAAAAATGGAAATTTCCGTTTTGGTCAGTTTCCGGAAAATTCGAGAAACCCAGACTCTCTGCAATTCGGTCGACCCGGTCCGACTTTTTAGGCTGATTCCGGAGTCCTCCGGCCACATCATTTGTCCATACCATTTAGACTGACCTCGCCTACCTCCCTATGGTGGCAGCTGTGGTGACCCGAGAGTGGGGTCCCACAGCGCCGCGACCCCGAGCCAATGAGAAACCGACATGTCACAAATAACATCCCGATAACTCATCAACCCAAAATCGCAAGGCCTTTTGGATACAAACTGTTGGTTTACAAAACACTTTCTTGGACAAGTCGTTCTAGCAACCAAGCAACACATTTTCAAAAGCAGAATTTGAAATGGGCTAAGAGTTTGGGCTTGCAGTCGGAGCCCAATTTGGAAAATAAAACAGAACACTAAATAACCACAAACATGGGAGACGCGCCCCAGGGTTACGGGTCTCCCGGAATTTTTGTAAGCGAGTAAGAAATAAATAAATAAATAAATAAATAAATTAATAAGTTACTTCGAAATCCGATAATGGACCCAAAACCGCACTTTAATAAAGACAAAGAGGAATACGCCAAGCTGGGCCATGTGCCTTTCCTATACGCTTCCCGACCACATGCTCAAGACCTGCACACTGTTGTAGGGGTGAGCTTTCGTCCTCGCATGCCCAGTAAGGGCCGACCCAACCATGCTAGGTTTGAAAATAATAATATACTTGAAAATATTTACTACATAATATTGTGCACGTTTATCGAAAATACTTTAAAAATAGGCAACCACAAACATTTATTTCTTTTCTAAAGCATATGCAGTATGCTTCACACAACTTGGAGCTCCGAGATACTTACCTGCCGGCTAATATAAAACAAAACGGTGACCGACCTGGTTCGTCCTGAATTCGAGAACCGGCCAACTACTCTGTAGTACTTCTGACTACAAGTAGCGAAAGTGTCCATTTCCTGGCCCTGAGTCTCCTATGACTGGTTCACTGTCTATACTTATCTTTCCTCGACAAACATAGGAGCACGGCCCCCTCCGGAGGTTCATGGTTATCGACACCGTGGGATCCCTAGGAATCTAAGCGTCTAGGTCCCATTCACTTTCAGGTCACAAGTATAAACATACAAGGGTACAGTATCTCAACATGCAAGTCTAGCCTCGGTTTTCGCAATTAGCAATTATCAGTTCTGAAAACACATGTATCACGAGGCATCAACTAATGAACAACCAAAAACGTTCTTGCAGGCAACATACTATCATAGTATAGCATTCTACATATACTGAAAAGCCTCTAACAAGGAAGGGACAGCTCACCCTACCTGGAATTTGGAGTGCTCGTACACAATTAGCTGCGTTTCGAAATTTCGATACTTCTTCCAACTTCACGTGCACACGCTCGAGTCCTTAATAATAAAAGTAAACCAATAAGTAACTTGACGTCATTAACTTAATCAATCGAGCACCTAAGGCATTCACTTAATTTCCTTAAAGTCCACTAAATTAACCTTTAACATAAAAATCTACTATCCATTCCCAAATAATCCAAATGATATTGCATTTGAACCGTTTGGGATATGGTGCTCATGCTTCTTTCTATAATATGCTTCGGATTAAATATTCGATACCATTTCCGCTTAAGCAACCAATACATTTACCATTCCCGATGGATTACAATTTTTGAGATATGGTAACTTTAAAATACTTCACTTGTAATTTACTTAATTCATCGATACCAAATATCTCAATTTCACTTATTCATAGAAAGGTCGCCACTTTCGCTACCCATTCCCACTCGATATTGTTATTACTCAAATTCCTTACTTATTACCAACTTTCAAAAACTCACCAAATAAGCCATTCACCTTCTCATCTTGCATAATAACAAGTCCTACATTGATAACAGATTCACTCCTTTTTAATTAACAAAGCCCAGATTCTATAAACATTCAATTAAGTCATACACGTCAAGCAACATCTCAAATCTCATTCCATTCCGTAACAAACCACTAGAATTTTACAATCACCTCGCCAAAACCCACAGTTTGGCAGGGACCAAACTTACCATTTCTTCTTTTCCAAACAGAGACCCGCTTCACCGGCCATGGCTGCTCTCCTCCACCAACACTCACTCCAAATCCTGGCAGTCACGACAAGTTAACAAGCCAACCCTTGACCACATTTATATCCAAAACAGAGTCGGGTTCTCACCTCAACCAATTCCAAAATCAGAGAGCAGTGAATTAGGGTTTTCAATCCACATCAAAATTGGATGTTTAATCGAAAAGAGGGGTACGACAATTACCTAATCGTGACGGTACGAAGATCTGACGTTCATGAGTGGCGGAGCTACAGTGGTCGATGCGCCAGCGGCGGCGCGTGTAGCGCGTGAGGCAGCTCTGGTCGGAGTCGGAGGTCGAGGTCTCGGGAAGAGGTGAGTGGTGAGGCGTGGGTTCCGTTCATGGATGTGATTTAGCTCGTTTCGGAAGGGAGATTGGGGAACAGAGACATGCAGAGCCTCGAGCTCCAACGATTCTCTTGCGGCGTCGTGCGTCGTCGATCGGTGATGGGATGTTCAGGGCTTGATGGTCGGCGCTCTCCAAGCATCATTGGTGGGTCGAAGTGACGGCCGGAAGTCAGTGAGCACAGACGTCGTAGTGTCTTCGTTTTCCAGGCGTGCAAGCTGTGACGGTTCTGGGTTCTTGATCGGCGGAGAAAATGGCTGGGGTTTGATCGGATTTAGATGCTGGTTCGAAGGGTGGAGACTGTGTGGTGAGATGGGGGCCGGAACTGGAGTCTCCGGTGGTGGTAAAAAGAAGGAGAGCGAAAGAGAGAGGTTGGGGTCAATGCCTGGCTTCGAGGGGTTTTGGTCGGATTTTAGCACTAAGTTGATTTGGGGGAGGTGCTGTGGTGAGAGGGTGGCCGGAAATGGCGTTTTCCGGTGATGACAGAGAGAGAACGAGAGAGAGAGAGAGGTCGGGGAGAGAGAAAGAGAAACGCGGTCGAGAGGGAGAGAGTGAGGGCTCTAGGGTTTTCCCCTGCCAACTTTCTATTTATACTAGCGCGTGAGAAATGTCGAATTTGCCCTCACGTCAATTACGTAATACTCCTTGCTGGCCGCTTTCGGGTTTTCAGGCTCGTAACTTTTATTCGTTTTTAACCAACGATTTCTCTAACCGACTCAATATTCAAATTCGCTACAACCTAATTCGTATCCTATTCCAATTAACTTCGACAAATTGGTCTCGATAAATTCTAGTAACAATTTAGGCCCAAATTAAAGAATCCCGTCACCAAAGAAATCTTCGAACTCAACTCCTTCACTTAAGCAACATTGTGAAAAATCTTATGAGCGAAAAATTTACCTTCAAAAATTAAACAAAAATCTTCGGGGGCTCACAGCAACTTGCTCCGATACTCACCTATGGTGGCGGATCGAAGCGGCGAAGTTAGGATCGATCGGACCCAACTGGAAATTCCAACTCTAGCAACGACTGGGCTTCAAACTAGGCTTGTTCTTCTCGTGGGAGCATCCTCGTTCGATCCATAGTGGTGGTTGTGGATGATTTTCACCGGAGAAGAGTCAACTTGAGGTTTACAGTGGATTTCAACTTTTGTGCTTGATCTCGGCCAATCTAGGCTGATTTGGCTTGAACCCCAGGTATTAAAGTTGCTCTACTTGGTATTCTTGACATTTTGGACGGTTGGATTAAGGTTGTTTTGAGTTTGGTCCAGCAGTGCATGTGCAATTATTTGTGGCGGCACTTAGCAGCAATTCCAGCCATGTCAAGGATAATTTCTGGTTCTATTTAATATTTGCTCGTCAATACGGGCATTTCGATATATAAAATGTAATTTTTGGAAATCATATGAGCCTGTTATGGTTTTTAACGATTTTGATTCGCTCGGTTTTCAATCTGTGAGGATCCGACTGTTCGATCGACTTGTAACTTTGACATATCGATCGTAGGAGTACTCCGGAGACTTTGGGTGGTCTCGGATGGAGGTCCGCCTCAATTGGCGTTACTTTTGGATTGTAGTTCGATTTGGGGATTCAAATTTTAATCACTTTGTAATTCGCGTCCTAAATCGAGGTTGTATTTTCCTTAGATGCTTGACAAGGTGCGTTCTGTAAGTAGCTAATTGTGTGAAGACGCAGTGGGAATTTTGAGGTGAGTAATCTCATAATGTTCATTTAAGAATTGAGTTACCTTTATTGTTTTGGGAGTTATTTGTTTAACTGCAAACTATAGTTGGTATTAGTAGGCATTCCTGAGTAAATGACTACGTATATATATATTTACTTGAAATATATATATTTATTGGTGGTTTTGTTGATTGAGGAAAACAATATGCATGTCTGTGCACATTTATTGTTTTGAGGTGTGGCTTTTCGGAAAACAAAGGGATGTGGAAATGTTGATTTCTATTGTTTTGAAAAGCATTGCGATTTGTGTAATATTTTGAGTCTTGTGAGACTTCTTTAAATGTTTTATTCCGAGGACCAAGAGGCCTAAGGATTCAAGGTCACAAGTTAACATTTGGCAGTATATCGAGTAATCACATCTTTGGGCGGATGAGTGGTTATGATTTAGTTAGAGCTCTAGTCTGTCTGCCAGTGTATCTCATGGCGTAACGGAGCGAGGTTATTTCTAACTCATGAGTATGTGTTTTAAGGAATCAAAGAGTGAGTTGCTTTCCTTATTTACGATTTGAAAGGAATCAAGGTGTGAGTTGCTTTCTTTATTTCGTGTTAACATAAATCAAGGTATGAGTTGCTTTCTTTTATTTCGATTTGAAAGGAATCAAAGTGTGAGTTGTTTTCCTTCACTACATTTTTGACAGGAATCAAAGTGTGAGTTGTTTTCCTTGCTACGTTATTGAAAGAAATCAAGGAGTGAGTTGCTTTCTTTACTTCGTGTTGACAGAAATCAAGGTGTGTGTTGCTTTCTTTTATTTTGATTTGAAAGGAATCAAAGTGTGAGTTGTTTTTCTTTACTACGTTTTTGAAAGGAATCAAACTATGAGTTGTTTTCCTTGCTATGTTATTGAAAGAAATCAAAGTGTACGTGAGTTGCTTCTGTTCATTACGTTTTAAAAGGAATCAAAGTGTGAGTTTTTTTCCTTATTATTGAGTTAGTTGTTTCTTGTGTTGCATTACCATTATTTGGATAACGTGATTTGGTAATTTGCCTTGAGCATTGATTATGATTTCAAACATTACTTGAAGTGATTTTGTTTTGAACTATGATCGTGAAATTGAATGCTAATTTGATTTTTGAGCATATATTGTCATGAGTGGGTTTTACTGATGCATGCTATTAAATGATGTAAAAATGATAGTTGATACAGTGATATGCTTATTGATTGTTAGGTTGAGAGGACTTAAGTATGTTTTCTCTTGCTGGTTTTTTAGTTTACTCATACAAGCTTGCAAAGCTTACTAGGTTTGTGTTTGCAACCCGGTGCACTATTCCATGGTGTAGGGGTTTATCCTGCAGGTTAGGATGAGCGTGGTTGAAGCCGTAGAACCTTCCTTATTGTTGTAGTGGTAGGTTTACTACCTAATTGTAGTACACACTTGTTAGTCTTCCGCTATGTAATGAGAGTAGTGTGTGTAGTTACTTACTGAATTGATGTTTCAGTTTAATTTGTAAACTTTGCTTAATGTAATATGTGACTCTAAAGAACGAGTTTGTATTTACATTGTGGGTTCAGGACATCATTAGTTGCCTTGTTTAAAGGAAGGGCTAAATACTGGTTACTACCCTGTGGTTTAGGTCCAAAATCAATTCAGTCCCTAGACTTCTAATTTCATCAAAAACACCCATGTTCTTTCAATTTTGATCTAATAGGTCCAATTAGTTAATATTTTGCTATGGGTTCAACTTATAGTTAGATTATTTGATGAAAAACTTTTTATTTGATAGATTTCTAATAGTGAGACCAAGTCCTAAATTGACTATGCATGCCAGCTCAACACCATATCATAAAACATAGGCCATATATGAGCCACGTCAACAAGTTAAATGACTCAATTATCGGAAGACTAACAGATTGGACCTATTAGATCAAAATTGAAACTGCAGGGGTGTTTTTGATAAAATTAGAAGTCTAGGGACTGAATTGATTTTGGACCTAAACCACAGGGTAGTAACCAGTATTTAGCCCTTAAAGGAAAAAATTTCACAGCTATTTAGTATTGGTGTCCGAACCATCATGCCCAGTGCTTTGTATTTGATGTAATTGTATTATTATTTGTGTTTGAAATTTGGGGCGTGAGACGGGCCTTCTCTTCATGCCATCAGGAGGAAGCCAATAGTATCGCGCTAACGTTAGGAGGTGGCCAAAAATTCAAGAAAAAGTCAAGTTGTTGTCGCTGCAAAACAGGTCGTGATGGTTTATGGTCAAGCGGTCTAATTTGATCCTTCTCGAGCTGATTCAACCTATAGATAACCAAATCCAACAGTCGAGATTAAATGGTGATTAAAATGAACGGTCCATATGTAGCCACCTAAAATTCTATTTTTAATAAATTTTTGATTAATACCAACTTCTAAAAATCATTAAAAATAGCTCGGGAGACTGAAAAATTCTACAAACTCGTAACGACCTCTACTTTAATCTTACAGCTTTGAAAAATAAAATTTGAAAAACTAAAAATTTAAATAATTTCAAATCTATAAAAACTATAAAGTAATAAAAATTCCAATAAAAATAGTTCAAAATTGTTTTTCCTTTTCAAAATAGAAAACTAAAATTCCGAGATCTCACAATATGACTCTATTTGGTTGACAAACTTTAGGGTTGAAGTAGTGAACGAGCTAAGCAGCTTGGATTGAGTTCATAACACTCTGCATCACCTAGCTACAGTCTAAGCTAACCAAGAATAGCAATCACATTGAAGTACTCTGTGCTTTCTCCATAAGCAAAAGGTTTTTCATACGGTAGTTGAAGTATTTGGGGCGTCGATCTAGTATTTAATTGTTGTGGGTCAAACCAATTTGGTATTGATTTCTACCTTCGCTTCAGATTGATTGTATCAATATACTGTTTCGATGAAGTTTTGGAAAATCATTTGATAGGAGCATTTTAATGCGACATTTTAAGTGTTATTTCCTCATATTTACTTAGTTATTTCCTTAAATAAATCCTTATTCTTTAGGAAAGTTTCTATTTTTAGGTCCTATAGAGCAAACGAAGCTGAAATGAGCTCAAAAAGAGAAAGAAAAGCTTAGACAAGGCACAAGGGCTGCAAAGATGAGCTGAAACGAAGAAATAAAGTTTTTCTGGTCCAGCCAGGAAATCCTGTTTCAACTAGGAAACCCTGTTCAGAAAAGAAAACTTTGACAAAGCAAGACTCCTAAGCCAACCAGGAAGTATGGTCGAAATAATGAAGAAAAATGATGTTGAGAGAAGAGTCCTGGAGGCACTAGGAGACTATATGGCTTGAAGTGGACACATGGAGGCCCAAGAACCTTCTAGGTTAATGTGGATTTCGGCAAAATGGTGAAAGCCCAATTGATTTTGGGTTGTTGGACATAAGGAAGATATTTTTGGGAATTAAATCTGATTTTTCCGTGGGAAATCATGAACATAATGTGAAAAATCAGAAGAAAATCAAGAAAATGACGTTGGGATATGCTTTGGAGAGTTTCAAAGGATTGTGCAACAAGATAAGCCTCAAAACAAGTCCAGATTTGTTTCTAAATCCCCTCAAGATATTTGGATGAAATAAAAAATAAAATCTACATTTTGCCGTGAAAATCAAGGGGAGTCGTTAAAGATAAGGCCATGGAGCGTTTTAAGGGAGAAAATGTTCAAAATGCGTCCAGATATGTTGTCTAGGTACATCCCTAGATATTTGGCCGAAAATGATGAATAAAATCAAAAATAATCCTTGGAAATTCGGCAAATATATATATTAAAGGATTATGGACTTATTTTGGAGCTTTTCGATTCACTACGTCAATAATGGCATCAGACGACAGTTTTGGACTGTCGTCTAATGAGTCTAGGCGCTGTTGTTAAAGCCTGTGCCATTTGATAGGGGTGGTCAGACAACAGCATAGAACTGTCGTCTGAAGAAAGATAGTACAAGAGCAGATGTCTACATACCTGTTATCTGAATACCAGAAAAGACAATTGTAGATTACTAGTGCCATTGTGGGATGTAAATTAAGTCAGCAGAAGATGAAGACCGGTAACTTGTGAGAACAAGTCAGAGAACATTGATTTTAGAAAATGTGTTGTCTCTATGAGTCTTCAACATCTAGGTGTAGGTTTTATCTGTTGAGTGGATTACGTTGACACAACTTATTTTTGGTAAAGTTCTTGTCTATTAATGTATCACAATTCATCATTTTCCAATATAACTGTTGTCTTGTTAGTAGTGGAACAATAGCTTGTTAGCCTTTTTCCTCCTTAAAGCGTGTTTCCAACAATGCTGTTTTTGAAAAGATGTAGTGGTTAATGAAGTCAGACAATAACTTGGTTACAACTTTGTTCTATTCTTTGTTGTCTTCCTTTACTTCAGACAACAGAATATGTAACTTTGCTATTGTGTTTCTTAAAGTTGGATAACTGAACTTGGTTGAGTGATATTGTAGTTAGGTTTTACACACAACAGTTTTTTCATTTCAATTTTATTACGTCCAGTCATTAGACAATAGTTTTTATTTTATTTTTTCTCAGAATTGAATTGTCTGAGATAGCCTCATAGGACATGCATTCTGGACATTGCATCTAATTAACAAGAAAAAGCTATTGATCAAAACATCCACAAACACATCCAACATTGGATTCCAAAAGCTAGCTTTCCATTGATTCCAAAACATACAAATTCCATCAACTGTATTCATATCCCAACAGTACCACAGTACCCTGCCTATATATACATTAAGGCTAAAAACATAAAGGCAATAATCATGAACTTGTCCATATATGTGTCCAATGTGCGCACATTAACCATATTTGCCTAAAGGCCAAAAAACATGATCTACCTATGAAGGAATGGATGGATTTCAAAACTTTTTAATTAGTGAGGAATTAGTTTAACCATTAAACTACTAACTAAACATAAAATTCATTCCTTTAACCCATGATCTTGGCTTATTGTGATATCTATATAAACATAGCATGCATAGTAAGGAAGAACAAATAGGTAGTTTATGTTCTACTCACCCTTGGAGCGTGATTTTAATCCGATCCAAGTGAACCACCAAAGTTCCTCTCCTTGATCTCTCCTTGTGTGTGTGTGTTTCCTCCACCTTGAAGCACTTTGAATTAAGAACTCCTTTTTGTACTTGTAATATTCTCCTTGATGTAACAAGTAGAGCCACAAAAGGATATTGCCTCTAAAGATCTTCACCAAGTGAATCAAGAGATGAAGAAAGATGAAAGAAAAGAAGTATGCAAATATTCTTCTTTCCTTTAATTTTTTGTAATGGACCAAGGGATAACTCTCTCTCTCTCAAATCTGAAAATAATAGTGTGGAGACACACTTATTATTATGTCCATGCTTTCACTTTTATATAATAGGAAATAACTCCAATTACTACAAGAAAAATATTGACTTTCATAAAGCCAATATGTTGGTTGCTCCATACATGTTACTGTCCACACCAAAACCCGACAATCGTTTAGGCCCAATAGGTTCGGTTTTACCCGAAAATCCTAATTATGTCCAAATAATAAATCTAATTAATTATTTGGTCATAACCAACTCTTGTTTAATCTTCTTCATATACAATCTCAATGATTCACTTATATGGTGTGCGATCTCTTAGGTTCTAATTAACAAGGCAGTGAAGTTTATAGAAACCATTCTATTTTGTTTACGAAACAAAAACTCCATTTTTTGATTCTCCCTTGTTATTAGGATTATAAATATTTATTAATCCTTTGGGACTTCACAAGTCATGAGTGACGTCTTGCAACATATCATGACTACCCTAGTTAGTGTAGAATGACAAAGAACCTATTCAATTGGAATTACAATACAATACGGTCCTTCTTTAACACGATGTTCTAAATCACATCATCGGGATATGGAATTGATATGTCAATCCCCTTGTGATTTTCATTCTTATGTGATTCTTAGAATGTGATTAGAAATTCCTTTTTAATCTCATTCAATGCTTTGGCCAAAGACTCATTTTTTAATCTCATTCAATGCTTTGGCCAAAGACTCATTGAATCACATCTTTGAACATACACCTTATTTACTTAAGGATAGAGATTCCTTATTGTACACTCACATGTCTCCATGACCAAATTGATCATACCAATGAATGCATCTATTATATCTATTAAGGGACAAAATATTATTGCATCATCAAGAGATAATTCATTCACACATAAGACAACTATGGTGTCTCAGGTCAAATGACTAATTTGTATTATTGCAATTTAGAGTTCAAGTTTGACATTTAAGTAAAACTCCATACAAGAACTCTAATGATCGCGTTCAGTGTACTCTTTAAGTTAAGAGCACCCACATACTTGAATTAGTTTCTCCACACAAATGACAAGAGACATATCATTCTCCATATTGAGCATACATAGTATGTGCTAGTCTTTCTGGATTATCAATGTCCAAGTGATAATCCTATGACTAGTAACTTTTTACGATAAAAGTGTGAAAGAGTAAAGGTCTCATACATCTAACTCTTTAGATTACTTTCTCTTTATGTCATTTTCCTTAGACCTTGTTCAATCAAATATTAAATATAAGCAATGAACAATAAACTTGCCCTTAATAATAATTTCATCAAAATGATTGTTTTAGGACATAACTCCTTCAATCTCCCACTTGTACTAAAACCAATCAGCCATGAAACGTACACCATCTTCTCAAGATGTCGTTCTAGCTTTGCTTGTGATCAAGGCTTAGTGAATGGATCCGATATGTTATCAACAGATGCTACTTTGAGAATGTTAGTTTCTCCACGATTAACAATCTTCCTTATAATATGGAAACGTCTTTCGATGTGTTTGGATTTTTGATGAGACATTGGTTCCTTGGCTTGAGCAATTGCCCCATTGTTGTCACAGTAAAATGGAATCGGTGACTCAATGGTAGGAACAACATCAAGTTCAGTGATGAACTTTTTCATCCAAACTGCTTCCTTCCTTTGCAGCTTCTGCAGCTGCAATGTATTCTACCTCAGTAGTGGAATATGCAGTAACACTTTGTTTGCAGCTTTTCCAATTTACTGCACCTCCATTCAAGGTTAAGAAAAATCCTGATGTGAATTTTCTGTCATTCACATCAGATTGAAAATCTGAGTCTGTGTATGCTTCCACTTGCAACTCTGATTACAAATCTCCACCTCCATAAACGAGGAATAAATCTTTAGTCCTTCTCAAGTATTTGAGGATATTCTTAACAGCATTCCAGTGTTCTAAACCTGGATTTGACTGATATCGACTAGTTATGCTTACGCCATAACTAATATCAGGTCTAGTGCATAGCATCGCATACATGAGGCTCCGTATTGCAGACACATATGAGATTTTGCTCATCTTTTGCACTTCCTCAATCGTTTGTGGGCACATTTTCTTAGAAAGGTGAATCCCATGTTTGAAAGGCAAAAAGATTCCCAAAGAGTAGGATGTCATCTACATAAAGTACAAGGAACACAACAGCACTCCCACTGACCTTCTTGTAAACACAAGGTTGATCCATGTTTTGTGTGAAACCAAAAGATTTGACTGCATCATCAAAACGGATGTTCCAACCACTTGAAGCTTGCTTGAGTCCGGAGATGGACCTATGAAGCTTACACACTTTATGAATGTCATCTTTAGACGCAAAGCCTTCAGGTTGATCCATATAAAGCTCTTCCTCAAGGTTGCCATTCAGAAAGGTAGTCTTTACATCCATTTGCCATATCTCATAATCATAGTGAGCTATAGCAAATAATATCCGAATGGATTTAACCATGGCAACAAGAGAGAACGTATATTCATAGTTAATGCCCTCTCTTTGCTTATAGCCCTTTGCCACCAACCTAGCTTTGTAGGTTTCTATTTTACCATCTGAGCCTATCTTTTTCTTGAAGACCCATTTGTTTCCAATTGGTCTAATACCAGGCGGAGGGTCAACGAGAGTCCAGACTTAATTAGTATACATAGAGTCAATCTCGGATTCCATGGCTTCTTGCCATTTCTTTGAGTCAATGTTTGACAGTGCTTCATTATAACTAGAAGGATCATACAGGTTTTCATTGTCACCAATGAGATTTAACTCCCCAAGGTTTTCATGACACAAACCATACCTCTTGGGAGGTATCCAGATCCTATTAGATATTCTTGGAGTTTGTGTTATAGTTGGTTTAGGAAGTTGTTCAACTGGAAATGAAGTGTTAGTTTGTGGCTTGTTGAACACTTCCTTGAGTTCTACCATTTGCTCAACATTTCCATCAAGGATGTAGTCCCTTTCAAGGAAAGTGGCATTCCTGCTAACAAACACCTTTTGTTCTTCAGTTTGATAGAAATAATATCCTAAATTGTCTTTAGAATATCCCACAAATAAACACTTGCTTGATCTAGCTTCAAGCTTGCCTGCTTCTAGTCTTTTGACATAAGCTGGACAACCCCAAATCTTAATATGATTAAGACTTGGTTTCTTCCCATGCCACATCTCACATGGTGTAAGAGGGATGGACTTGGAAGGTACTCTATTCAACAAATAAATTGTTGTTTGAAGTGCATATCCCCAAAATGATATAGGTAAATCAATATAGCTCATCATGAAACGAACCATGTCCAACAAAGTTCGATTTCTCCTTTCAGAGACACCATTGAGTTGTGGTGTTCCAGAAGGAGCTAGTGAAGAAACAATGCCTTCTTGTTTGAGATAATCAATAAACTCATTGCATAAGTATTCACTTCCTCGATCGGATCTTAGAGCCTTAATACTCTTGTCGGTTTGTTTCTCAACTTCATTTTTAAATTCTTTGAACATTTCAAAGGCTTCAGATTTGTGCTTCATAAGGTATATATAACCAAACCGAGAGAAGTCATCGGTAAAGGTTATGAAGTATGAGAATCCACCTCTACTAATAGTGGACATGGGACCACATACATCGGTATGTATTAGGCATAAGAGTTCTTTAACTCTTGTTCTCTGTCCACCATAATGTGACTTGGTCATTTTGCCTTTTAGACAAGACTCACAAGTAGGCGTAGGATCAGATCCTAATGACTCTAAATATCCATCTCTAGATAACTTGTGAATTCTATCTTGGCTAATATGACCAAGCTTAAGGTGCCACATCTTAATGGGGTTAACCGTTTCTCAAGATCTCTTAGATCCCAAAGCATTTTCCTTCATATAGTTAATTCTACCTTCTAAAGCTAGATGAAAGAGACCATCAATAATATTAGTATGACATATCATGCGTCCATTAATAGATACAAAACCACCTAGTTTATCAAAAACTACTCTATAACCATCCTTCAAAAGTATGCAGATGGAGATAAGGTTCTTTATACATATAGGAAGATTAAGACAATTCTTCAACTCCAATGTATCTCCTGATGGTAACTTCAAAAAATAAGTTCCCATGGCCTTGGCATCAACTCTTGTGCCATTTCCTACACGTAGGGAAATTTCTCCAGCTTTAAGCTTCCTTGCTCCCACTAGGTCCTGCAACGAAGTGCAAACATGGTGAGATGCACCTGAATCAAATATCCAGGTGGAAGTATTATTAACTGTAAATATTGATTCAATCACATTGATTATACCTACTGTTGAAGACTAGTTCTTCAAGGATGCAAGATAAGCTTTGCAATTCCTCTTCCAATGCCCATCCTTGTGGCAAAAGAAACAAACACCTTTTGGTTCCTTTTGTTCCTTCTTCTTCTTCTTTTGGATTGCTCCTTTAGGCTTTGCCACTTGTTTCTTCTTCCCTTTGCCCTTGCTTTTGGACTTGGTGGAAGAAGAAGTGATAATGGCCACACTCCCACTCTCTTTCTTAATTTGTTTCTCAGCTGTTAGTCTATTACCAGCATATTGAGAAGATCAGGAAGAGTATGATCCATTTGCTGCATATTATAGTTCTATAAACTGAGAAAATGAATCATCTTGGGAGGATAGAAGAAGATCTTGACCTAGCTCCACATCAAGTGCAAATCATAGGTCTTGAATTTGCTCAATAAGACCTATCATTTTGAGACCATGTTGATGCATAGGAGCACCCCTCACCTGCTTTGTCTTAACAAGCTCATTGACAGCTGTGAATCGCACATTTCTATTTCTCTCACCAAACAATTAAGTGAGATGGAGTAATATAGAACTGGCGCTATCCAATGTGAGTTCATGGATGCAAGTATAACACATTTAGCTTGAGTGTCATCATCCTTATACTTTTGATAAGCAACACGTTGTGCATCGGTTGCATCTTGAGCCAAAGGAGTGTGAGGGGGTGCATGTTGTAAGACATAAGCGATCTTATCGAATGTCAATACAATTTTCAAATTGCGGAGCCAGTCATTGAAGTTTGGGCCCTCAAGACGATTTTCATTGAGAATTTTGGTGATAGGATTCCTGACATATTGCAATCTACATAACATAAAATAAAATAAATGAGATTGATTTTAAAACCAAGTGACTCGGGTCTTAAGAATCAAATGGCACCCTCTCACTATTTTAACAAATTCCAAATCCGTCACGGAATTTGAGAGTTTAAACTAAAACTCTTAGTGAGTATGGAAGACTCATTTCCATTAAGCCAATCACATCATAATAGAACTATAAGTCAACTTAATTTTCATGAGAGGATACTCTTATATAATCACATCAAATGTGAATATCCATAACTTTGGTCTCTAAAGTAAGTAAGTCTCACCATAATAGGATATTGACAACTTACTCTAGTTAAGCAATACCCATCATCTCATGAAAGTATAGGGATCAAAGTTAAATCTCATCATAATAGAATATTGACCAAGATTTGTTCCCTACCTTAGAACATCAAATGTCGAATAACCTCTCTTCAAAGCTCTTAGCAAGAAATACCTTCGTTCGGAATGATATTCACATGCAAGAACATCTAATAGGAGATTACAATGTTGGAAGGCCACAAAGAAGCATTCATAATGACTCTTCATTTTTCAACTTAATATCATTTTGAGGGAATTTTAAGGTCTCAACTTTAATAATCTCATTAATAACAATCACATTACATTTGCTTTGATCCTAATGCAATCACACATTCATTATACTTGATCTATAATAAAATACTCTCACTAATTGTTTTCATAAAACAATTTGATTTCATCAAATACATTTTTCAAATGGAATCATGAGAAGTATAAAATTACTTGATCAAGTGCAATGAACATGCAATTATAATAGATCACATAGAATGATTATGGACTTGAAGTTTGATCCAACATGAGCCAATATGTTGGATCAAGATCATGTTTGGGTGGTTGATTTTAATTACGCGTAACGATTACGAAAATTAAACAACTAAGCTAAGCTATTACACTTTGCACTTGAACTTCTTTCAAGGCTAGATGACTTCAAACTTCTTCTTTGGATCATCCTCATGTGCTTCCATCTTCGATTACAAGAGTGGATAAGGGGCATACAAATCCCATTTAAATTTAATCAAACTTGAATAAATTAAGCAAGCTACTTAGTTACACAACTAAATGAATTAATAAAATTAATTGCATATCCCAAATGAATTAACTACTTTAATTACATAACCACATTCATTCAAAATGAATAGTCGGCCAATCTCATACTCGATTATATTAGGTCATAGTCCATAATCATCCTTTAATTAACCAAGATTAATAAGGTTAATTAAACAAGCATAATTAACTCAATCAAAATAAGTTAACCACTAAATTACTTTAATTTAATGCAAGTAAATTAGTTGAGTGATTTCGGGGATGATGTCTTACATCATGCGTCACCAACTTTTGGTGAGGGATTTAAGGAGACATGTCTTTTATCTCATTCCAATTTTTGGTGAGTAATTTAGAGAAATTAATAGTGAAGATGACTAACTCTACCAACTATTTGGTGAGGTAAACATGGAAATGATTTTACGTCATCATTAACTATTGGATAAATTTCAATTCATGAATTTATGGATCAAAAATGAAAGCAAACACCATGAAAAATTAGCTATTTCATAACTAGTTTAGACAGCTGGAAATAAAATTTCAGCTTTGTGTTCTTCCATTGAACACTTGTTTACTTCATCTTTGAAGCCAAAAATCATGCATACCCTAAAGCATATATAATCTAACATGTTTCTAAGAATAACACCTTAATTAAGAAACATAGAATCCCTTAATACAATCTTATATGCATCAAAGTTTCATAAAACTTAAACCACTTCTTACATGTAATTTCTAGAAACTTTTCTTGCTATCACAAAATCTACCTTACATCACATGCTTCATAACTTTTATGATCTAAATTACATATTACTCTAAGCTTAAGAAAATTACATCAACCAACATACTTAGCCATGTTTATAACATACCAAAATTAAGCCAATGGCTCTGATACCAATTGAAGGAATGGATGGATTTCAAAATTTTTAATTAGTGCGGAATTAGTTTAACCATTAAACTACTAACTAAACATAAAATCCATTCCTTTAACCGATGATCTTGGCTTATTGTGATATCTATATAAACATAGAATGCATAGTAAGGAAGAACAAAGAGGTAGTTTATGTTCTACTCACCCTTGGAGTGTGATTTTAATCCGATCCAAGTGAACCACCAAAGTTCCTCTCCTTGATCTCTCCTTGTGTGTGTGTGTGTGTGTTTCCTCCACCAGGAAGCACCTTGAATTAAGAACTCTTTCTTGTGCTTGTAATATTCTCCTTGATGTAACAAGTAGAGCCACAAAAGGATATGGCCTCTAAGGATCTTCACCAAGTGAATCAAGAGATAAAGAAAGATGAAAGAAAAGAAGAAGTATGCAAGTGTTCTTATTTCCTTTAATTTTTTATAATGGACCAAGGGAGAACTAACTATCTCTCTCAAATCTAAAAATAATAGTGTGGAGACACACTTATTATTATATCCATGCTTTCACTTTTATATAATAGGAAATAACTCCAATTACTAAAAGAAAAATATTGACTTTCATAAAACCAATATGTTGGCTGGTCCATACATGTTATTGGGTACTAAAAATGTGTCTTGGGCTTTCATTTAAATCTCACTTGGTGAAGCCCAAGTCCAAACCAAGACCCGACAATCGTTTAGGCTTAATAGGTTCAGTTTTACCCTAAAATCCTAATTATGTCCAAATAATAAATCTAATTAATTATTTGGTCATAACCAACTCTTGTTTAATCTTCTTCATATACAATCTCAAGGATCCACTTATATGGTGTGCGATCTCTTAGGTTCTAATTAACAAGGCAGTGAAGTTTATAGAAACCATTATATTTTGTTTACGAATCAAAAACTCCATTTTTTTATTCTCCCTTTTTATTAGGATTATAAATATTTATTAATCCTCTGGGACTTCACATGTCATGAGTGACGTCTTGCAACATATCATGACTACCCTAGTTAATGTAGAATGGCAAAGAACCTATTCAATTGGAATTACAATACAATACGGTCCTTCTCTAACACGATGTTCTAAATCACATCATCGGGGTATGGAATTAATATGTCAATCCCCTAATGTGATTTTCATTCTTATGTGATTCTTAGAATGTGATTAGAAACTCCTTTTTAATCTCATCCAATGCTTTGGCCAAAGGCTCATTGAATCACATCTTTGAACATACACCTTATTTACTTAAGGATAGAGATTCCTTATTGTACACTCACATGTCTCTATGACCAAATTGATTATACCAATGAATGCATCTATTATATCTATTAAGGGACACAATATTATTGCATCATCAAGAGATAATCCATTCACTCATAAGACAATGGTGTCTCAAGTCAAAGGACTAATTCGTATAATTGCAATTTAGAGTTCAAGTTTGACATGTAAGTAAGACTCCATACAGGAACTCTAATGATCGTGTTCAGTGTACTCTTTAAGTTAAGAGCACCCACATACTTGTATTAGTGTCTCCACACAAATGACAAGAGACATATCGTCCTCCATATTGAGCATACATAGTATGTTCTAGTCTTTCCGGATTATCAATGTCCAAGTGATAATCCTATGACTAGGAACTTTTTAGCATAAAAGTGTGAAAGAGTAAAGGTCTCACACATCTAACTCTTTAGATTACTTTCTCTTTAATTCATATTCCTTGGACCTTGTTCAATCAAATATTAAATATAAGCAATGAACAATAAACTTGCCTTTAATAATAATTTCATCAAAATGATTGTTTTAGGACACAACACCTTCAACCTAGGGTAGTGCAGTCAAAATACCAAAACATTATCCCTCCATTTACCAACCATATAGCTATGCATGATACTTCAAGACAAACTTGACTCACTCTAACCTCACATCATCAAGATCCTTTTGGGTGTAAACCAATTCCGATTGTCGTTGCCACTGAAACAAATAGAATAGTAGAATCTCAATATCACAACCATTCATGCAGCAAGAAGAAAATGAAGTTACAAAGCAGTCCAGGCTAAAATTTCAGGCTTTACCCACTACTACAAATATGACTTTTAATGACAATGTTTAGATGACATTTGCTCGAAAACGTCATTAAATACCCTTTTTATGACTTTTGCATTAATGACGTTTTCATTTATGGAAACGTCATGGATCAAAATTTCGTCTTAATTTTATGACGTTTCCGAAATGTCATTGTATGTCTTACTATTTGATGACGTTTTCTAACTGTCATTGTCCTTATGATGTTTTTCAATAGTCATGGAAAATATTTCTATGACGTTTGATAAATGCCAGGAATAACAATGGACTATGGCGTTTGTAAAACGTCATGAAAACACATTTCATGACGTTTGGTAAATGCCATGAATGACATAGGTAGACATACCCCCATGCTATGCCACACTATTGATTTTCGGCCACATCTATCCCTCTGAGCATTGTAAATTTTGATTCCACTTCAACAATAAAACAGAAGACATCAACAAGCTTTAATCAATCGATGGCAAACAAACAAACAACCACCTATATCATCATTCCATCATTTTATCAAAATCAGAGATACTCTAAACTTACTTCTCCACAACTGTCTGCCATTCTCCACCAACTAGTCGACGCCTTAGTGGATCCATGAAGCAGATAGTTTCTTCCTCTGGGTTGACAACAGTCAACATCCAATGCTTAAAAATTTAAACAAAAAAATTATGTGAAATCCAGTTTTTGTATTATATATAGACATACTACATTTAAAAGACCATTCAAGTAAGTAGATAAATTAAAGATAAGTCACTTACCCTGCATTATACGACAACATAAAAATCTGGCCTTTCTTTGCATTTTTGAACCTATTTGCCAGTTGATGCGATCTTTCTGTTGCACTTCCACATGCAAGTGCTCCAATTTGTGCAGGGTCTACAAAGCCAACCATCTCTGGCATCTTTGATTTCTTCAAGACTTCGTGCAAGTAAAATACAAGCACACATCGTTAATATATATTTGCAATCGAGTGGAGTAAAATACAATTATAAACTAATAATATGTTATGAAT
Organism: Rosa lucieae; assembly: GCA_024704745.1. Taxonomy (NCBI): domain Eukaryota; kingdom Viridiplantae; phylum Streptophyta; class Magnoliopsida; order Rosales; family Rosaceae; genus Rosa; species Rosa lucieae. Next base: position 49,221,620 of record CM045496.1, read on the forward strand.
GACTAATTATTATTTTTTTTATCAACTTACAGAATATACATAGAGATCACTCCACCAGACAGTTCAGACATGGTACACAATGCATAAATGTCTCCCTTAAACAAATATTGCTTCCTGTTGATGCCAAAAACTTTATCTTCCATCTGAAAGGACATTGTCCTCCCATTTGCCAAATTGTCTCTAGCCCACAACCACAAGCATTTCAATGGTGCAGGGTAATCTTTTGGCAATTTCTTCAAGTCGAGATCCTCCTCTTCATCCCCATCTACTGGCCTTTTCCTCTTCTTCAGACCCTTAACAAACTTAGGCCGTTGTTTCTATATGAAAGTAGTTTCAGTTATTATTAAATACTATATACTTTAACATGCATGCTTCAATTCCAAATCCAGTTACTTTACCTTCTCTGTATGGGGAGGGGGTTGAACTATGAGGTCCCTTGGCCAAGCAATGTAAGTTCCAACAGCATCCTTAACAATAACTATCTCATCAGCGACTGGGAATGGAAGCTTAGCTTCAGGATCAAGTGGATGCAAAATCGACACTCGCACATTCCCTTCTCCCAAATGAGCACCATGAATTGTCTGGTTGGCGCATGCAGTGTTGACTTCAACAATGGTTGCAATGGCAACAATATTGTTGATGTCACCTACAGCCAATTTGCACTCTAAGTCCTTGAGTTCCTGTTTTATGAAGAAAAAAAAAACACATTTTCCAATACAAATCAAGAAATCAACAGATATCAGATTTAAGGCAAAAATCATATGCATGAAAAATAAGTAATTTACATCTTCAGACTCTAATAGTGCTTATATACCTGTTGTGTGACTTCCACCAATTGAATAGCCTTTTCTTCAACCTCTATGGGCACTGGTTCTTGCACCGGTAGGTTTACAACATTTTCTTCTTGTATTTTCTGCTGCTACTGGTGCAGACCTCGCTCTTGTAACTCTCAATGCTTTAAGAATATTTTCCTTTGCTCTAGAGGCAGCCAATGTCTTTGAAGGAGCCATAACCTACAACCAAAAAGACATAGGTTAGCTAAACATAAAAAAGGCAGATTGAAGCATGGTAAAGCAAAATAAAACAAAGATTCAGAATAAAAACTTATTATAGTAAATTTATCTAAGGCAAAATTATAAGTGATTAAACATAACATATAATGCAATAATATACTTTAAGCAAAGGTAAACGTCAAGTAATAACATAGATTCACATTGAAAATCAAATGAAGAATCACAAAGGTTTAAATCTGAATTGAAATAAGTACAACAATCAAAATAATGATAAACAACCCTAAACTATGACTTCACACTCATCATTCCATCCATATTCCTTCGTCCCCTTCCCGCATATAATTGCTAGTTTGTTCACTAGTGCCTTCAGTAGTATCGATCGGTGGCATGGTTGCATCAGAGTGCTCCTGCTGAAGTTCAATGACTCCAACCTCTTCATCATCACCACCATGGTAATCCCTATCCGGACATCTTAAAACCACTAACCAATTGGCGTTAAAAGGGTCAGATATGTAGCAAACTTGCTGCACATCTGTCCCTAACACAAAAGGATCGTTGAAATGACCTTACTTATTCAAGTTTACTAACTTAAATCCCAAGTCATCTATCTTAATGCCCTTATCAATATCAACCCAATCACAATGGAAGATAGTACCCTAAAGCTATGATAGTCTAACTCCCATATATCTCTAATGACTCCATAAAAATTTGTGTCATCATATTTAGGGTTCTTATCCTTTGCACTAGAGACTAGCATGGCATTTGCAAACAATGAAACCCCACTGGAATTGGAACTGAAAAATGCAGCAAGTCTGATTGTCACATGTGACGATGAGGAAGAAAATAACTTTAAAAAAAAAAAAAAAAAGGCAGACCAGTTGTGACTTACCTGCACCACCCCTTCTCTTTCTTCAATAAACAGCCAACTGGGAGACGCCTTCCTCATCTACAATTGAAAAATGTCAGGAAGTCAGATTGTCAACTGTGACTATGTGGAAGGGGGGGGGGGGGGAATGCCACAGACTAGCTGTTTACCCAGAAAGTGAGAGTATAACAATCACATATAGAAAACTGTGACTTACCTGCCACCCTCCTCCTCCTTTAATAAACAACGAACTAGGGTCCGCCTTCCCCTCCCTCCTGGGGTCCGCCTTCCCTTTCCTCCTGGGGTTTACCTTCCCTCACTAAGTAGTCCCCCGCATCACGCCACGCTTTGAAATGTTTCTCCCAACTTCGAAATCTCTTCACATTTCGAAGCAAGGAAGGAACACGACTCGCATCGGCCTCTCTAAGCCAAGTTGATTTGGGCAAAGATCGGGACGATGGTATATAAGGGGCTGCTTGTGCATCAGATGAATCAAAACCCCCTTGTACCTCCCCAACCATAACTTGTCCAATAGATCTTGGGGAAGGAATAAGCTAGGAAGCCTATTATAAGGCTGCCAAGTAAACTACAAAATACATACATTGTTAGAACAATACGACATTCAGTAAACAAAGACAACTAATATGCAAAAGTTGAGGGGTATGTGAACAAGTGTACCTGATTATCGTTGTCCCAAAGATGATCCAATTGCAACTGGTATTTCCTTTCTTTGTGCCTATTTCCAAGCTTTGAGGCAATCAGTGGTGCCCAACCAACTGACAATGGAAACACTATAGGATAATCAGGAGAGTTGGCCCCAAAGAATTCTACAGCAAAACTAGGGATATGCTCGATCGCCTAAACCATGAGCATGAACATGTGAGCACCTATAGACGTCTTGTTGTCATTCGATGCACAAGACACTATACAATAGTGAATGTGGGCGAGGACTGCATGTTCCCATGCATATTGCCTAAGTCCCTCCCTAGACAAACTCTTCAAGTAGCACAAGTTCACATACTTGTGATCATTAGTGGCTAATACTACCGCACCTACAATGTAGAGGCAAAAAGCAGTAACATGAATAGCCAATATATCTGGCTCTACATTATGAGGTAGAGTTTGATATTTTTCCCTTAACCAACTAAACTCAACAACATAACCATGTGGCTTCATGCGACTAGTAGGCACCTCACCCAACCCTCTTACTTTGATGGTTGCATCCCTCTTCCTGTTACCTTTGATCACCGGTTCTTCCTTCACCACTAATTCCCCACTAATCTTAAGCCCAGTAATATAGACTACGTCTTCTAAACTAAAAAATATATCCCTACCTTGAACTCTAAAAACATTATCCTCAACACTGTAAGTATGTATAAGAGCCTGACCATAGCATTGTCATGCTGACATCTACCCAAAAGGCTTGCTACTCTATATAAATGATCAAAACCCGTCCCCGCTAATTCATTAAGGACCCTTTCGTCAGGTTGCCATTTGTCCAACAAGGCTAATTTTTCCCTAGCAGTAATCCTTCTGCAAATAAAAAATAAAGCGAATGGTAAAATCTGACCACTAAAAACCATATATGAATAGTAACAGAGCGGTCATACCTTCTAGCCATGCTTCTCAAGTTTCTCTTCCTCAGTTTTCTGCAAAATGAGAAACAGTATACATAAGAAGTTGTTATGTGTGGGATTAAAGAAACTGAAACTGAATACATAAGAAGTTTTCTCCATGTTTTTGGCAAAGAGAAATACATTGACAAACCATTCATTTAATCACAATTAATTAAACATCAAAACTGCAGATTTGATAGAAGATAACACTTATATATAGAAATTTGAGATTCATATATCTACTATTGATAAACATGATAAGCAGGCTTTCATAAGCATGATAAGATTCATTTAATCACAATTAATTATATCTGCCATTGGAGAATAAGAAACTAAGGATTATTGGAATTAGAGGGTGCTGCTTTTACATGTTATTTAGTGTCAAATATTGTATTAGGGACAGTGTTTTGTGTGTATAGCTATAATAACTCATCAATTTTTCGGTGTTTTGTTCTGCAGATATCAGGAACAGTGAGCTGTCAAAATCTCCAAGTATTTCAAATTTAGGTACAAATGTTTGGATCATAAATATAAAAAAAAAAGAAAAAAAGAGCAATTTTATGTTCAAATGTAAACATGCACTGGCAAAAGAAGAACATGAGAAGGAAAAAAACGAGTAAACATGCACCCCTCTTTTGTACAATTGTAACTAACAAGTAGCAGCTGCATTGACTACAATTTTTGGTTTAACTGTAGTCAACTAATCAACTGAAGCATTTTGTACAGTGGAACAACCTTTTTTTGTAAACCAACTTCAGTTGATTATAAAGCAATGTTATGTTTTGAAGATACAATGCAGCTGTTGTGCTTAACAGTATTTTTCACTTACTGTTACTAGGTTAATCAATGACAAATTTGTAGAACTAGCATTTTTGTATTAGGTATAATTCAATGTAAACAATGTAAAAGTACTTATATATCAATAATATGTTATAATCTTTGTTTTCTATATCGCTATTTAAACATCTGTTTCTTGCTTTTTACAAATTCTGATGTTTATGTTTTGCGTATATCTTATTCTTCTTTTTTCTTACCCTCTTGCTTCTTTATGTTTTCATTCCAATTTACATCTTACATTATTGTAACTATTTTTCTATTCTGATTTTTGTACTATTAATGACTACAAACTAATATGGTTTACCCCAAAGAGTAACATTTACGGTCTAGATATGGGCATTATTATGTTAATGTAATTTTTTCAGGAGCTTTGTCTACATATGGTTGTATAAAATATTTATTTTAAGAGTGCAACCTTTGGACAAACTATTTTTCTATTCTGGTTTTTGTCGTATTAATGGCTATAAGCTAATGTAGTTTACCCAAAGAGTAACATTCACGGTCTAGATAAATTATGTTTATGTAATTTTTTTTTTCATCTATTCCTTCACGTTCGTTATCCACAACAAAAAATACAGGCTGGACCGGGGTTTTACCAAAATCAGGCCTTGCGGGCCTTTTAGAACATATTGAGTAGCGTAATGTGTCACAGTCCGGTAGTTTTAATTTTTAATTTTATTTTTTTTAACCTCAAAGAGTCCAATCATTTTGTTTAATGAAATTACTCCAAACGGCGTCGTGTGGAGGCAGCTTTTACGCTTCAAAAAAGAATCAGAGCGGGTCCTCCTCCAATTTTGTTATTCCTTTATGCCCAGTTCTCCTATTTTTACAAACTGAAAGGTTTTCACAGCCTCAAACTCTTTAACTTACTCAAAAATTCGAGGTTGGTCAACTGCACTACCTCGCCACCCCGTGAATCCGCCCCTGGTCTATCAATGATTTGCGTGTTGTTATATTCCGGGTATTCTTCAATTTAATTTGATATCGGATGAAAATTTTGGATATCAAAATGCTGGTTGCTTGAGTTTGAGCTTGTAATACCCGCCACCCTTACGCCGCCGTAGGATTTGTCCTCCCGCTGGGTAACTGGGTAAGCTTTGAAATTTAGAGTCTTTGTTTTTGAATTAAGAAAAAGATTGAAGAATTCATGAGAAATTCTGGTTTTTGGGATTTGGGAATACTAGTGTTTGACCGTGTTTCTGACTTTCTGGTGTTTTGCCTCAATTGCTTGGAGACGAACCCTGAACATCTTGTTGGTTGTTGCTGATTTTATGGTTCTACTCTTTCGCTCACTTTAGTGTTAGATTGTTCCATTACCAAATCTCCAATGCCAGGCTTTCACTATTACTTCTTGCAAATTTGTTTTCTCAAAGTTAAGATTCATGATGATATCGAGTTATCACTGGAATGTACTTGATCAGATATGCCAGCCTCTATTTCTGGGGTATTCTTTGATGGGTTGAATTGTACATCTCTCTCCCATGTACTTTGTTTCCACAGATTTTGGCATTTTGGTGTCTTTAGTGAAAGCTATACATAGAATTAGTTGTTAGGGAAGCTCTACATTGGTTGGTGATGACCATAAAATGCAGCAGTATTAGAGTAATTAAAAGTCCACATGTCAACTTTTGCTGTTAAAGCAAGTGTTAAAAATGGAGGCAAAGGGGAACTTTCTTAACCTCTGGAATGTGGATAGAGGAGTTTTTTTTTTTTGGCATTGCCATCTTGCTTTTGTTTGTTTGATGTGGGCTTAGTCGAATCAAATCCTTCATGTTGTATGTTTTGATTGAAAATAATAAAGGCGTGAGGATGAGCCTCCCATCTTTGTCATGTCAGTGTATCTTATTATACTCCAAATTACTACAATCATTATACAATTAAGTTCATCAAACACTTGTTTTGAAATATTATAGGTAACTGATCATGTAAACATTTCATATAAATTCATTAATGATTTCCATGTTATTTTCTAAATTTCGTTCATTTTTTTTCAAAAATTTACTTAGATCGACATTTCTTCGATATTTCTATCGAAATTTCCATTTTTTAGACTATCAATATGCCGAAACATAAGCATAAGAGTAAAACGCCACATTTTTTTCTTGTAAGATTCAGCCCCAATTATTCAGTTTCAGTTATTCATTAATATGTTCAAATATGAAACCAAAATTACCTCATTCTCATTGCCATAGACTGAAGCACAATCAATATGCCGATATCCTGCCTGCAATTAGACGAATCACAAAAAGACTGAAATTTGATCTCAATCGGGTACAAAATTCAACAATCCTATTGAGTAAAAGGGGAAGAGCAAAACCTTGATGGCGGCATATATAGACTCTAAAGCAAGAACAACTTTTGCAGTATTGCAACGCCTAGATTTTATATAATGTGCTTGATGGCGGCATATATAGACTCTAAAGCAAGAACAGCTTTTGCAGTATTGCAACGCCTAGATTTTATATAATGTGCCTAAAGTAATCCCAGAAACACAATCCAAAGAAAACAAACATACTACTATAAGGCAATTAATCCAAGTTTGGGAGAACTAAAATCATATGAAAAAGGAAAAAAAAAAAAAACTACACACACAATGCTTTAATTCTAAAACCAAGAAACAATGCAACAGAACGAATATTAGTACTTTCATATTAGTTCGCAACAAATCCAAATAAATAAATAAAAAAAAATTAAATATAATTATTTTTTGGTGTTGATCCAATTTAAAAAAAGAGACTTAAAACGGTGCTGGATTTGGTGATGATGCCCCACTGCTGGCTCCCTGTGGTTGATACATTTTTATCATTTCCTTCAGTTCCTTCTTTGCATTACCGACCAGCTCGTCCACCTACTCCAAACAAAGTAACAACCAAATCAAAATTGCAGCCATTAAAACTAATAGCAATCAAATAATAATCAAAGATCAAGAACATTCGCAGAGCAAGAACTATACCAGTCGAGCATTTTCCGCAGCATTTGCCGCAATGGCATCCTTAAAGCTTTGCGTAATCATCTGCATGCTTTGATTCCAAGCTTGCCTCGAAAGTTCGGAGGTTTCCGCAGCCATCTTCATGTTTTGATTCCAAGCTTGCATAGAAAGGTCGGCTTGATGGGCTAACCGACCGTTGATATCAGCTATATGCTGCCAAAGTTTCGCTTGGTCATTCCCTTGCACTTCGATCTGGGCTTGCAGATCAGTTATCAATTCATAAAGAGCAATTAGCCCAGACTGACCCTCCAAATTGAGGTATGCGCCGCCTAGAGGAACTAGGATAGCTCATCCGATCCAAAATAGGATTTGGATTTGAATCGAAAACCTTCGGAAGAGAAAAATTCTGATCATTCGGAAAACAAAAATTTGGATCCATACCTTCATCACACTAAATGTGGAGACATCGATATATAAAATCAAACACCCTCCCTTCATTATTGCGGTAACTTTTCCTAGGCTACTGACTGAAGGGGTAGCCTTTTCTGCAGATTCTCAGCTTCGAAAGGGGTGATGGATTTGAAAGGGGGTGTTGCCTCGCCTGGGGAAGAGAAGAAGACCGAGTCAATTCCTTGAAAAACAAAACATTTGAATTTATTCAAAAAGCTGACACCAAATAAAACATTTAGTTGAAAGGAATTATTTGAGATTGATGAAACTGATATATATATATATAAAAAGATATCCACATTTAACTAAATCCTCTGCCAGCAACAATGGTTGGATTGATTGTATTTTCCTTGTATACAACCAAGGTTTGAACCTCCAATGGGTTTTTTTTTCTTTTCTTTTCTGAATTTTCAGTTTAAATTGGGCTATTGGACCACGAGAAAAATGAAGAAATTTCGTGAGATTCACCCTAATTTTTGAAAGTTTCAAAAATATCGCGATGTCGAAAATTTCGTATCAAATTATCATGGTATATAAAGTTAACATCACCAACTGAGAAAAATGAACGACAAATGGAGAAAAAAACTAAACTCTTTTAGGGGCCATATCATTATGTTGTCTTTGTGTATCACGTGCTTAGGCCTCATCAAAAAGCCTGCGGATCAAGTGGGACCTGAGGGCTGACGCCGGTTAAAAGGAATTATTTGTGATTGATGAAACTGATATATATAAAAAGATATCCACATTTAACTAAATCCTCTGCCAGTAGTAATGTAACGTCCCGAACCTAAATTTACCGGTTTACTAGTCATTTGGACGGTAAACAGCCTTTACTTTCACTTTTACTTTCGGTTTAGTACTTTTAGTGGCCCTAAAAGTTGATTTTTTGTTCGGGTCAAAATTTGAGGAAAGGTTCTTCATGGAAGTTGTAGAGGACGTTAAACCGAGCGCGTGCATATGTGGTGCGTAAAAATCGGACTTAGTATGCGAAAGTTATGGCCAAAAATGTGAAGTTACTGTTCATGGTAACTTTTGATAAAAATGGAAAGTTACCCGGGTAGGTTTCCATTTCCGGAAACCACCCCAGCTCTTTCTCTCTCCTCTCCCCCGAGCTCTCTCTTCTCCGGTTCGGTCTCCTCCTCACCCCCTCCGATTTCCGGCGATTCCGGCCACCACAGGGCGTGCCACCGGTCACCAGAGGAGCGCCTCCTCCCTCCGAGCACCCCAGCAGCCTTGGTTTTCCACGATTTGGACGGAAAACCACGGATCGAAGCCTAAACCACTCCGGCTGCAGTTTGGGACTTTTGCCGATTCCCGGCGATTCCGGCCACCTCCGGTCCCCATTTCTTCGTCGAAGGTTTGGTTTTTATCACTGATCATTTCCCCTATGGTCTTGTAACGCGATTTGAAGTGTAGTGGCCGGATCGAATTAGGGTTCTTGAAATTTTCTGGGTTTGTGTTCTTGGATTGATTTCGACTGTTTCTAGTTGTTATTTGGGAATGTTGTAGTTGAGAAGTTGAATCAGTGTGTTGAGTAGGTGCTGCTGCCAAAGTTTGGTGGCCATCGGAGCTGGTGGCGGTGGCGGCGGTGCCGCCACTGTGGGCGGCGGTAGCGGCAGCTAGGGAAGCTTTTTAATTTCATTTTCTGGCTAGTTAAATTCTATAATTATCATAGAGCATATATGTGAAGTTTGGTGAATTTTGGAGGAGTTTGGAATTGTTTGTGAATTTTCGAAGTTTGGAGTTTTGTGGGGGAATTGTGGGAAATCCGGCCGTCGGATTTCCCTCGTCTTCAATATGAATATGTAAATTGAGGAATTGGAATTGTGGAAGAGATTTGGGGTGAATTTGAGAAGTAATAGAGATAGAGATTTTCAGGTTTCGTTTAGGTTCGTAATTATTTTATCGGATTGCTGTTTACAGAAATTTAATTGTGTACAGGGCAATGTTGCGAGCTACGGCTAGATAAAGGAACTCGTTTGTGTGGTCGCCCAATAGTACAGTGAGTGGACTTTTATTTTTCAAAGAATGATGCATGCATTTATTTAATCGGTTCCGAAGTTATAATTATTTATCAATTTACTTTTCGAGCATATGGTTATTTTCGGAAACAGTTTTGGTTAATTGATTTATTTGATGGTTTCATGGCGTGCGGGGTCACGTCATTGGATTACGCTTATTTCCCTTTATCTATTTATTTCCGATATGATTTCCGGATTTATACTATTTATATTATATTTATATTCGGCAATTGAGATTTTTATGAAATTCGTTGAAGTTAATCTTTATATTTATTTATATTTCCTTTTATTTTGAAGATGAGATTATTTTGGCGTGTGGGACACGTCATGAGAGTTCTTTTACGAGAGTTGGGGAAGTTTTATGGATTTACTTGGCTTTCGGATTTTCTTTGCCATACTTTGGGTGACTTATCATTGCTAGCATTGATTTCCGCCTTTGTGGCGCGGTGATGGGATCACCGTAGCCCTCCGCCTTTGTGGCGCAGGTTACTGTCTATGTGATAGTAATTCTGTAGCCCGGTATCCTATCGCTACACTTAGTGGCGTAAGGGTATATTACGGGAGTCATGGGAGTTTCTTTAGCCTGGGAGGCTATCACCCAAGCCTGGGAGGCTCACTTGTATGGCTATCGCCTTCCCCTACTCACTTTACTACTTTAGCTAGCGAGGCTAGCTCGATTTTCGTTTATCCAGCGGGGCTGGTATTATTTTCCTTGAGTATCGGAGTTTCAACCTTTTCTTTTATTCGTATGTGACTAGCGGGGCTAGTCGATTTTTATGAGTGGAACTCCTCATGTTTTATTTTCGTTAATCATTGCATGCATCGGGAATTTTAAAGAAATAAATGTGGGAAAGTATAAAATCCATTTGGTTTAAATTTGTTTATTTTTGTCCACTCACACTAACGTTTTTATATACTTTTCCCCTGGGCCCTTCGGTTTCAAATGCCCAGTTTGCAGGCGTTATTAGTTGAGGTCGGGCGTACGTGGTTCGAGGCATAGTTGACGAATAGCTTCCGCACTTCTTTGTTTGGCTCTGATCTATTGTGGGTTACTGTTTTGGGTAGTCCACTTTAGGGGTGACTCGACCAGTTCTCAGTAGAGTTATCACTAAGGTGGGCCCCGCAGGGCCACCTCGGATTTCAGAGTGAAATTCGGGGCGGGTCCTGTCAAGTAATGGTTGGATTGATTGTATTTTCCTTGTATACAACCAAGGTTCGAACTTCCAATGGGTTTTTTTTTTCCTTTTCTTTTCTGAATTTTCAGTCCAAATTGGGTTGTTGGGCCACGATAAGAATGATGAAATTTCTGTTGGGCCACGAGAAAAATGAAGAAATTTTGTGAGATTCAACCATATTTTTGAAAGTTTCAAAAATATCGCGATGTCAAAAATTTCGTACGAAATTATCATGGTATATAAAGTTAATATCACCAACCGAGAAAAATGAACAACAAATGGAGAAAAAAAACTAAACTCTTTTCGGGGCCATATCATTACGTTGTCTTTGTGGACCACGTGCTTAGACCTAATCAAAAAGCCTGCGGATCAAGTGGTCTGATGGAGGCCCGCCGGCCCTGAGGGCCAAAAGCCCGGCCCAACAAGAAGCCCGCCTCGGTAGGTAGTGGATCAGCCAGCAAAAACCCTCCCCGGCCTATAGGCCCTGCCCGCCAAAAACCCACTAGGCTCGGCCAGTAAAAGCCAGCTAAGCTCGGCCCGTAAAAGCCCGTAAACTATTATATATGTGTGTTGTGTGTGTGTGTGTGTGTGTGTGTGTGTGTATATATATATTTATAAACACACATATATCTATATAAGTATATATATTTATAAACACACACACATATATATAGATATATATACTTATATATATATATATATAAACACACATATATCTATATGAGTATATATATATATATATATATTTATAAACACACACACACACACACAAATATATAGATATATATACTTAGGAAGCCGTTCGAGAGCGGACGTCCGCAACCCAGAAAAAGAGAGGAAGTCGCTCCTCCGGCCTCGATCGAGAGTCGACAGCGCGGCACGGCTTGCCGAATGGACACCCGGGGTCTGCAAAGCAGGTCTGCGGTCTGGTGGAGTGGCCGGCAACCGTTCTGCAGTGCTGCACAGAACCTGTAGTTGCAGGTGAGGTGGCTGCCCATAAACCGGCAACCCCGACCTCCTCCGACCTCGATCACTGCCCAGAAGAGGTCTGGGACGCCTCCGGCCTACCTCAGGCCAACCCCGCGCCGCCGTCGCCCCCTGGAACCGCCTGCTGTGTCGACGTCCGTACTTTAGTGAAAGTGCGGACGTCCGCCTGTGATCGGGCCTCTATGTACTTATATATATATATATATATATATATTTATAAACACACATATTGGGGTAATGTCGGGTTGTTATAGGCTTGTCGAATAAGTAAACTAGCACGCTCTTATTCTGTTTAATCTGTATTGTATACATTTTAAAGCTCAGATCATAGCCATCAATTGTGAATTGTTGTTTCTTATTAAGTGTTGATTGGAGGAGGTTGCAAAGGCTAGAGATGTTGGTGTTAATAGTCTTATGCTCTTCCCCAAAATCCCGATGCTTTAAAGATTTTTACACTTGTGCATTTTCTCTACTATTATTGGAATGATGAAAGAAAAATGTAATGTAATGGATCATTGTGTTTCAAAATGCTATAGGCGATGAAAGCCTATGATGATGATGGTTTAGTTCCTCAGTCAATTTAGTTGCTCAAGGACAAATTCCCTAATCTTGTGCGTCTATGTACTTCCTTAGGCTTTTAAGTTACTTGTTATTTGCATTACATTTTTCATCAATGGAAACAATAATTATGTTTGGTTGCATGCCTAAGGAATTATTTGAATATTTATATGTGTAATTTGATTCGATAATGTAGGAATTTGAAGAACAATTTGTTTATTGGTCCTATCCATACAATTCTTACCCAAATTCTAAGCCTTAAAATTTTGTAAGTCTCATGCTTTTAATCAACTGAATTTCACGTTTATGTTGAAAACTCTCTCCGAGAACTGAGTTTTGGCTGTTGGTATTCCTTGCTATTTGGGATTGATGTTTTATCTTTTTTTCTTCGATACTGTTATGTTTGCAGGGATCTTGCTCAGAACCAACTCACTGGTATTCCTTGTTAAAAACTTATTTTAATTATAATTGTAATTTGGAACCACAATCTATATATATCAAAAATATGCAGGTATTTGGAGATAACTGGGGGTCTACAGGATATTCTCATTCCAGCTGCCAATTCTCATACAATCTCGTCTTTTTTTTTTCTTTTTCTTTTTTTGCTATTTCTGCAAATGTTTTTGTCTTCATCTAGTTTATGTATGTAGAAGACTTCAATCTTGTTATGTTCTTTTGCTGCATTTGAAGAAGTCTAGGCCCTGTCTCCCATTCTTCGTGCTCTTTGTAACTTTTCATTTGGTCGAGAATATTAATGAATATTAGAATTCTCTTTTACTTACTACCTATATGTTCATTTTGTTACTTTTTTTAGCGAGGAAACTGATTGATGAGAGCAAACTGCTTATAAATTGGAATTGAAGCAAAACAAACAATTTAAAATAAAAAAATTGATGTTATAAAAGAATAAGAACATCAGTTCTATCTCTATGCTCTGGTATTGTTAAATCAGCTGCTCATGAATGGAATAATGTGGACCTTCGATACATCATGTTGACTTGTATTATATTACACAACATCATAATTAAAGATAAACGACTTGAAGATAGCTATGAGGAGTTAGAGTCTGATGAAGAAGAGGAGAACAATATGAGGACTAGGTAGACTATGGTTTGGGAATGACCTATTGGTGATGACTTTGATCCTGTTGGTAAAAATGGTCATAATATGAACTGATTGATAGTAATATAAACTTTTTCCTAAAACACCAAACCATGCTGATCCCAACTTATGTGCAGAACAAGTTGTATCCTCTCAAGCCCCTAATGACAGTGATTCACTGTCCGCTAAGAGAAAGAGGGTTGATCATGTTGGCTATGAGAATACTATTAAGGTAAGACTTTCTTTACAAATAGCAAGCTTTATCACTGCTTTATTTATTTATTTTTATTTTTTCTGAGGTCTTTTCTTTCGTCATCTTGTATTGATTTAGATGGAGATCACCCCGGGGAATAATGATATAAAGCTTGAGTCCTAATTTGATCCATTCATAGAGTCACACCCAGTAAAGCCCATTCACACAGCTTATGTTGCTACCCACTCTCCATCTTTTGAAATACTTGTTTTGTCATCTGATGATGAGGAGGTTGAATAAATTACTATGTCTTTTCTTTTATAATGATGGATGACTACATTAACATAATAAATTCTGATATATTCTTGTTGTAGTATAGGATGACACTGTTTTTGAAGATAGAACTCTTGATTACCTTTCTGTCCCGAATTACAGTGTAACCAAGTCTTCCAGTTGCCTAGGTGACTCATCATCACAATCGTCACCTATTCTTGCACGGCCTCATGTAATTAAGTGCATTTTGTTTGATTCATAATATATTTTTATGATGATTGGATACTATTTATGGGCATAATATTTCCTTGATAATTATACTTCTTTATGCATTTACCTAACATATTAAAGCTTCCTTGTCATAATGTAGAGTTTTAACATTTCTGGGCATTTACTTGGTGGCCACCGTGTTAACAGGAAATCTTTAATCTCCCCATAAAAGATATACAGACACTTCCACTTCAATTTGTGGCATAGTGTTGGCAAACGTTCTCCCATATATCGTCTTTCCTTCAATCTTTACCCTTAACCAGATCTTGGCTTACAAATTCCAAAAACTTGCACAATTGAATGTCTTCTGTAACCATCCATCTCATCCCGCCTTTGGAACATTGATCTTGGCCTTGTGCATCCATATTGGAATCAATAAATTTAGGGAGAGGACATATATTAGGAGGAGAAATAACAAATTTTTTGCAACTATGAAATAACATTTTTTGGATGTGGGAGAATAAACAAATTTTGGATATTTATAGAAAAATTATTACAATTTTTTTTGGAATTTTTTATATTACTTTTTGCAACCTTTTTATAACCGTTACTTTGATTGTCGATTTGTTTATTATCGTTGCATATATATTAATTAAATGTCGTCAAATTCAAACTATAATTGAAACCAACAACCCTAATCTTTTTATCATTGGTTTCAAAATTGAAAACAAATCCAACAACTTAGACACGTGACCATACAAGCACCCCCTACAAAACTTGAGCCGCTAAGCGATAAAAAAGTGGCCGCAACACACCAATTCTTGGACTTGGCTCATGATGATGAGCTTGGGGACACCATACTTGATCAGCAACCACTTACTGATAGAATGCCATGAGTTGAGAGTTGGGAGGGAGAAATAGGTTACATAAGAGCAGAAAATGAAGGGATTTTGGTTAATGAATAGCGAAACTGCTTGTGTTTGATGAAAAAGTGTTATTGTAATGGTACTCTTAATGAATTGTTGGTTTTTGATGTTTAATATAATTCATATTGATGTTCTTGAAAGCAAGTTATTTCATTCTCAATTTTGTTGTTATTTTTTGTGTATTGACTTACAATGAATGTCATAGAAATAAATTATTCTTTGCATTCACTTGTATTGTATTTCAGCTTGATGTTTATGGACAATATTGACTTATTTATCTATATGTGCAGGTCATTACACACTCAAAAGGCTGTCTGAACACCAACTAAGAATACTTTAAAGTCGCTCAAAGTAAGGAAATCCAAGTCTTCAAAGTCCAAGAAGGTATGTACATCAAAGAGCTCTGCTGCAAGCGTGAGTAAAGGAAAGAATCGTGGAAAGAAGATAGAAGAGGATGAAGGAAGCACCAGAAGACTTAAGCTGCTCAAGCGTCACCCTGTTACAATGTCAAGGATGACTACGGGTAGGGTTCTAAAGAAGAGACTTAGAGTCCAGTTTGATGATAATGGCTCTCCGGTGGGGAAAAGTGGAGAAGCGTTATGCAATCCTATATCGGTGTTTTGGCAAGAACAAAGATTCCAATTTCGATAGCATCTTGGCCTGGTGTTGACAAGAAAAAAAAACACCCTTTGGGAGACTATTTTGGTAAGTGTCGAGTGATTATTAGTGAGTTCAATCAAGCACATCTTTGAGTTTTTCATGTTACATGCATTTATTAATATTATTGATTCTCACTGATGAATTTTTTTTTTAATCTATGTGTTTGTAGACGGCATTCATGTTAGGACCTGAACACAGGAAAATGGTGTTACAATCTACTGGAGCCAAATGGAGGGAATTTAAGAGCAGACTCACCACCACCTATGTGTTGCCATATGTGGATGATCCGGAGATGTTACAATTTCCACCAGATGACTATAGGTTTATTACTGTTGATAAGTGGACTGCTTTTGTAAAGGAAAGAACAAGCCCTAAGTTTTTGGTAAGTTGCATGTTTAAGATTATAACCTACATTTGTCATGTTTCAGATTATTACTTAGAGTATGTAATTAAATACTATGAACTAGCCAAATAGCTAGATGCTTAAGAACCATGAAAATATCAACAACGTCAAAAATTTAGCAAATCAGAATTTGCTCAAAGTGATTAAATTAAACTGAGTGTAATAACATGGTTGTCAACTTTTCTCATTTATATCGATCAGTGCTAATCAATTTAATGAAATGCAGGAATTGCATGAGGCTCAAAAGGCAAGGTGTCTTAAGAATCAATATGATCACCAAATGTCTCGTAAGGGATACGCAGGACTAAGAAAAGAGTTGGTTAGTACAAGTGCCCAAGTTTTTTAATTGTAAGTGTTCGCCACTGCCTAATAATGTAAAACTGATTTTCTGGTACAGTCTCAAACCATGCCGAAGGAGGAGATTGACAGAGCAATGCTTTAGATCAAAGAACGCCAAACTAAACAAGGGACATTTAAACATGATGTGATCAAGGACACAGCTGATAAAATCATATGTACCTTATACTCATGTTTGATAATTTATATATGATGAGTATTGTCTATATGTATGAGCTGCTGATCAAATAGAATGAGCTGCTTTTTTGCCACTGAATTTCAAAATCATGTATATGAAAACATGTATATATAGATAACTATAGTTTATAAAGGGGTAGCTATAGTTGGATCTGTACATGTTTATGAATGATGAAATTTATAATTTAATTCATTTCCATTGTATATGGCAAGAAACACTGAAGCAAAAGGAACTCAGTGTAGAACTGACGATTTCTGGAAGTGATGATGTACTGACATTAGCTTTGGGGGGACTCTAGAGCACCCTGGAAGAGTTAGAGGTGTGGGGGGTTATGTAAACCCAACTGATTATTTCCACCTCCCAAAACGCAGAAAGGAGAGCATCCATGAGTCGGTGAGGCAAAGCGTGAGGAAGATATTTGAAGAAGAGAAACATAAGCTGGAAGAAGAGTTAAAGGTGAAGATATTGGCTAAAGATAGGGAAAAGATAGTGGTAGCTGAAAGGGCATATTGGTGTTCTAGGATTGAACAATTGGAAACAAAAATTAATGGAACCTTGCATGAGGTGGGAGTTCCTCATGTTGGAGAAGGCAAAGTTGAAGAAAATGAGCACACATCCAGGCAAGCAAGTTGTTCTAAGACCAACCGTAAGGCTGCTACCAAACTCAACAACCGTATGGAATGAGCAGTAGTCACAAAATGCTTGGATATGATGGAGAGAAATATGGTGGAAAAACAGAAGAAAAAGGCAACTAAGATTTCAAAGCAGAAGATTGCTAAAGCACCAACTCAAGAAGTTGAAGATAAAGTGAAGGAGAATGACGAAATGGTTCCTGCAGTGAACACTGCAGTGAACAAGGATATTGAGGAAATAGAGTCAGTAGATTTGACGAGCATAGAGAAACGAATGAATGTATATTTTATTTTTATGAATGATTTTTCATATTGTTCTAGTTGTATATATGTACCACTTAAATTATAACTTACTAATTATATGTTGTTGGCACAGGAAACTCCCACCGAGAATGAATACAAGTTGGCATTAGGTGATATTGGCCATGTTGTTATTATTGGAACGGTGATGACAGGCGATGATTGTAATGCCCCGTACCTTATTTTTTTTATGAAGTACGTTTTTACCATCATTGACCGAGAAGTCACTTTTTCTTTAGTCCGGCCAATTAGGAAATTTCTTTGAGATTGTCGTAGAATACGAAAAATCGAGTTCGTGGACACGTAGTTTGTTTAAATTGGATTTATATCGGAAAAGTTATGACCAAAAATAGAAATTTCTATGTTTGGCATGATTTTTCTTTTTTGTGAGCTACTATTTGTGGTAAAAAGGGGTTAAAATCAGATGGGAAGAGAGAGAAAGTAAAAAAATCAAAAAAAAAAAAAGAAGGAAGAGAGAGCACGGGACGAACCCGAGTCTCCCCCCCCCCCCCCCTTTTCTTTTTCGCCGCTGCTCTCTCTCTCTCTCCGGCGATTCCGTCGCCATCCGGCCACCCCAGGACGAAAGGTTGGGCACGGCGTGATCCTCTCTTCCTTCTCCGTCTAGCCATGTAAGTATTTCACCTTGGGTAGCTTCGGTTTTAGAGATTCGAAGAGAATTGCATAAATGGGAAAAAATGGATTTTTGCTTTGATGTCCGGTTTCCGGCGATTTCCGGCACGATTCTTTGGGGGGTTTTGGTTGTTGGGGAAGTGTTGAACTTGTTCCTAACCTTGTTGCAGCTCGTTTTGATCGGTGGAGGAAGATTTGAAGGTGTTTGAGACTGTGAACAGTACCGTGAACAATAACTCTCGAATTCTTGGGTTCTTGTTTGATTTTTCTGGATATTTCTACTTGAATTTGGTTGTTGTTGCAGGTATAGGAACTGTTAGTTGTAGTCTATGAATTGTTGTGTTAGATTTAAGGTTGTTGGTTAATGAGTTTCCTTGGAGTTTGATGTTGGTTGTGGTTCTAAGGTGGTTAAGATTATTATCTTGGGTTGAGAACTTGTTGTCATGTTTTTAGTGTTGAGTTGAGAGTGTTGAGAGGTTGGAGAAGTATATTGGGTTTTAAATGTCAAAGAGAAATTTGGAATTTTTGGATGTTTTAAATGTTTTAGTTGATGAATCTTTTGACTTAATCTCTTGATAATTTACTATCAATGTTATTGTGGGATTGGTCTATTTTGTTGAGGAATTTGGTGTTGAGATTGTGGTTTGGAAAAGAAAGTTTAGAGAGGAATTGAGATTTAGAGTTGGATTTGTGAATGGAAATAGGGAAAGTTAAGAAAGAATGTGGAAATTTTGGAAAAGGATTTATATTATAAATTGGTGGTAAATTGTGTTGAAGGAAGTGAAATTAAAATTGATTAAGTTATCGAACGGTCCTTGTGAAGGTTTAGATTAAGCGAGGTCATTGAATGGTTGAGGAATCGATTTAAAAATCGATTGAGTTGTTATGAGTTGGAGGGCATTGAGATTGTAAGGAATTATAGAATTAATCCCAAATCAAAGTGTGGGAGTTTTATAACAATTTGTGAATAACGGATGCTTATTCCGAGGGAAATGAGTTGTTTTTTAGAGTATTTCTTTATTATGGTTAATTATATCCTATGCAATTGTGACAGGACGTACTGAGCCCTCGAGCGAGGAGGACACAGGCAGGCAGCAGGGTTAGCTGCAGGACTCACTTGTGAGTGGACCTTTATTTTATTTAAATAATGCATGCAGCATGGTATTAAGTTTTGAAATGGATTGTTATTTGAGTAAATGTGATTTTGTGGAAAGAAAAGGATTAAAAAGGAAACAGTTGACAAGGAGGCCAGTTTTGGCGCATGCGTATCTTACCTAGTTGGCAGTCCCTTCTAGGTAATAGTCTGATCAGCAGTCCCGTCCAGACTACAGCTCGGTTGGCAGTCCCATCCGAAGTGTCATCTGGTTGGCAGTCCCTTCCAGATGACTTGAGGTAGTTAGTCGGCAGTCCCGTCTACTACCTGTGGCTAGTTGCCAGTCCCAACTAATCACCGCCTCCTATCCGGTTGGCAGTCCCTTCCGATGAGTCATCGGGTGGCAGTCCATCCCCGATGGCATGAGATGCCTAGGAAGCAGTCCTTCCTAGTAATCAAATGAGTTTCTTGGAAAAAGATTGAGTTGGAAATTTTCATGAAGTCTTGCTGCATGATGGTTTTGTTAAAAAGAGAAATGGGGAAGCATACCATAAATTGTTTTGATTCTCGTTTCGGTTTTGTCCACTCACTCTAATGGATTTTATATGTTTTCCCCTGGGCCCTTCGTTTTCAAATGCCCAGATTTCAGATTAGCCAAGATTGCGTCCAGGCTCAAGGACTTTGGAAATCAGCGCTTCCGTTTTTGTCCGTAGGTTATTACTTAACCTACCTTGTATGATATCAGCTTAGTTTTAGTGTTGCTCTGATAAGCCTTTTCTTTTGAATTTGATGGATGTTGTTGTTCGGTTTGTTGTTGTTACGGAGGTTATGTTGGGATTTGAACTTCCGGATGTAATATATGTGCTTGGATTGTAAATATGATATAGTAGGTTGAGTAGAAGTTAAAGTTGTAATCATATCCAGGTTTGTGAAATTTTTGGGTAGCCCATATTTAGGGGAGGTTCTGCCGAATTTTCGATAGGATTTCGCTTAACGTGGGCCCCACAGGCTCGTATCCAGGTAATTGGGGTGATTCCTGGGTCGGGTCCTGTCAATGATCCATCCGCAACTTGTCATGGGACTCCATTAGGAGATGAAAATTTGTGTGTTTCTGTTTATGCTGCTATTGAGGAGCAGGCTATGATTCCATTTCCAATAAAGGATGAGATTATGACAGTGAAGCAAGCTATGGGGAGCTGGATCATGTGGCCGAAAAACTTGATCATATATAATGAAAAGGTGTATTCAGTTTAAATTTCTGATTTGAAACTCTGTCATTTCTCATTTCTGAACACCATTTTTCCGAGCTCACTCCTAGTTGCATTAGGATTCCTACTTCAACTGGGATTCCTTCTCCTAGTAGGATTAGGAAAGGATAACTAAGTAAAATCATTTTTGATCATTTATGCACCTCATTTCCTCCTTGCCTTCATTTTCGACTCAAAAGTACCTAAAAATAAAAACTAAGTTAGAAATTATAATGTTAAAATAATAACTAAGTAAAATGTAGAGAGAAATGCACTAAAAGCATAGAAAATATTCGTCCGATCAACAAACACTAAATCTTCCGCTCTTTGTGGTGTTGTTCCTCCTCACATAATAAATGAAATTGTAAGTACTCCAATTTCTCTCACAACATGAAGAAGAGCAAGGTTGACCTAGAACCTTGAAGGCTATGGTTTAGAGAGATGGTGCCGAAGCTCCATGGACAGCCCACCATGTTATAGGATGCATAATAAACCTATCCTTCATAGTATCTCCTCTTCCAAACTCTTGCATACACATAGAAAAACTGGCAAATTGTATGTTAACTTTCCTTCGATCTTCTTCCTTGGCAAAGTATCTAAGGATACAATGTTTCCTCTTTCTTGTAATCTCTAAATTTTTGTGGGTTTAGATTTTATTAGTATCTTCACTAAATCATTCTGAACTATAATACTTAGATATAAAATAAGAGTAAGTTTAATTCACATTACAATCTATGAAAGATTAAACAAACAAGCAAAAGGGAAAACACATGTTATACTTACCTAGGATTAAATGAATGTGTCAAGCAATTGAGGGAAGTATTGCTCTTGGATCAACGAGTCATTAAAACCTTATACACCGCATCTCAAAATGGAGACTCTTGATGAAGTTGTTTCATTTCTTTCCAATAGATAGTCTTCTTCACTTACTCAATCATACTATCCCACCATTCATACACCAAATGAAAGCCTATTAGTGTTTACTTTCCTGATCATCTCATAGATAGGCCCAGTAAAAGAAATGATGTAATCAATGTCATCCCACAACAACTTATCTAATCATTTCTCTTTTACAGAAGCTACCTTCCTAACATCATCTTCTTTGTAATCATTCCACTTTGGACTGATGACCATCCGTTGCAAACTATTTTTAATTTGCCTAAATCTCTTTAGCAGGATTATTGTAGATGCAAATCTTGTGAGAGCAACCAAAAGCAACTTCAAATTGCAATAGTCATTAAACATGACCAATCTCATTCCATGATTCATATTGAAGTTCTTGATAAATAGAACATCCTCAAAAACTGGCTTGTATCCAACAACTTGCATAAAACACATCCATGGTGCTTGCAACTAATGAAGGTGTGCAAATATTCTTGACAGCAACCTCACCATCGTATTGCTCCCTCGCTGAGTTTTTGAAGGTCTTTTCAACGAAACCAGCAGTTGTTTTTCTCTTCTTTACACCATCACTTATTGTTGGTGCTTGTGTATAGGCATGATAACTCATTACATATATGCAACCATTGATAGAAGAGTTGCTTGTGTTCCTAGTTCACACAATAGAATAGCTTAAATCTGTTGTACAATTTCTATAGCATGCAATAGGTGTACCTAGTGGAAGACATTTAAGCAAACTTTCTCAAAATTTAGTGCTCAGTTTCAATCATACAACAAAAATAGTTATACCATTGTACCTAGTAGCCCAAATTTCAATGTTTCAAGAAGCAACCAAGACTCCAGAGTAGAGGAAAATCTGCTGCTAAATTTTGTACGACTCAGACAAAGGACTTCCCCGAAACAGGATGTAAATTTACCAAAGTTGTGTCTTCCATCATAATTTTGATGGCTCTTCAAACTACTAGTGTATGATATACATATATTATTGCATTAATTTTTAATGAATTTTTTTTAATTACTTTAATGCCATAATATCTATGTTGGAATAAAGAAGGTTAAGAAACACAAACAAAAATCTTGATGGAAACGAAACACAAATAGTGCACATCGACCACAATTCATAGTGGTGTCATGTATTAACTTGGAAGTAAAGTTAAGAATATTATTGAGGTGACTAACAAAATAGATGCCTACTATGAACTTCGATTCTTCAAATATTTGACTATGAGTCTCCCCTTGTTTTAAAATTGTTATATAAGAAATTATGATGCCTCTCAAGGTTATTAATGTATGAATTTACAAAATAACAACCTTATTATTGTAGCGAAGTTATTTAGGCCATGGATAATGAAGGTGAAGGAATAAATAAAAAATCATACATTAATATAATAATGTCCATATCTAGACCGTGAGTTTAGGGATGTGATATTGTTATTATTGAGGTGACAATCTTCCAAATTTCAGATCAATCGGAGAACTCAATCCTAATGAAATTTGAACTCAAAACAGCTCCATTGCATCACAAGAACAAATTTCAGCATAGTACACTTAACTTCATAAAATCACTATTATTCAACCACTTCATCAAAGTACACAAATGAAAGTTCATGACCACAAAATTTTGAGTCAATTGAAGCACTAAATCCTAATGACTTTCGAACTCAAAACAATTCTACTGTACTACCAGAAAAGTCCTTAATCCTAAGGTTACTTCTTCTAACCCCAATATATAATCTTAGAACTTAGAAGTTTTGCAACATGCAAAGATGTACTCTAGTATAAAAGATTTCACACCTTTAAGCAAAAGTTAAGACTCTAAGGAAATCAATTCGTAATCCCTCACCTCAAGAAACCATAAATTGGAATTCAACTTCCTTTAAGATCACCAACCTTCATAAATACATGTAAAGCACTTTTCAAACTACACATAAACACCAGCAAAATTCTAAATTGATATAACAATAACCATGTTTAAATTAACAGATCTCATGTCATTCTGCAGATATCAAATCATTCCTTTTCCACTAACCCCAAAACTACGAAAACTTATATCTAATCGAACATATACAAATAAGTTGAATATACTAAGAAGGCAAACATCATACAAAACAAAAATAATGTTGGAATGCATCCTAGTTAAGCAAACAACTCAAATTTGATTTATTTAATTAACTATATTGACACATCACCAAAAGAATCGTTAGCATTTCAGTCGTGCAGAATGAGCACTTTATTGACATCCTGACCTCACAAACTATTAGAAGTTTAAACTATCATTTGACAAGCTTATATAACATCTGATGTGACAAGTATGCAGGTGGTCGTAACAAAGCATGTAACGTCCCGAACCTAAATTTACCAGTTTACAAGTCTTTCGATGGGTAAACGACATTTACATTTAATTTTTGGCTCCGTTTTGACATTTTAGGGGGCCCTAAAAGTTGACTTTTTGTTCGGGTCAAAGTTTGAGAAAATTTCCTTCATGAAAGTTGTAGTAGATGTTAAACCGAGCGTGTGCATATGTGGTAAGTAAAAATCGGAGTTCGTATGCGAAAGTTATACGCGAAAATGTGAAACTTACTGTTCACAGTAAGTAGTATATATTTGAATTTCTTCTGTTGGCCGGTAACTTTTCTTTTTCTTTCTCTCTCTCCTTCCCCGCGTTTTCTCTCTCTTCTCTCGCATCACTCTCTCTCTTCGGCCTCACCCCTGCAACTTCCTCCTCCAGCCACCTGGGAACTTGATTCTTGGAATGTTATGGTTTGGGAATGGGAGAAGAAAGAATGAACTACTTTGCTAGCAGTCTGGTACAGAAATTTTGAACATGAACGGGTGTGTGGTACCCGAAGGGTGTCGCCTTGTGGCAGTCAAAGAAGTTACATGATTAGGAACTTATAGGTTGATTCGAGGCTACTTTTTGTTATGCTTGACAACTATGGGACCTCTACGTGCACGACATTCGATCAGAAATTTAAGCACAAACAGACAAAAACCAAGTGCGGTTTTGTGGTTGCTAAGAAAATTGGTTGTTTCAGACATGGGGGTTATCAGTGAACATCTTGTGGTGTTTTATTAACTATTGGACTTTCCACAAACCCGTGTACGAATTGAAATTTTATGAAGTGTGGGTAGATGTATTATCATCATGTTGTTGGTGAACAAAGTGGATCTTCACTGTACGAGTTATATGAAAAAGAGTATGAATGCTACTAGTCAAACTGAATAGTTTGTGATAATGATACCATGAATTATTTGGACTGGTATTTGACATAAATTTCTTCACGACGGAGATGTGTACTTGTGAGTATGTACTACTACATAATTAGGTAAGACAAGGGTATTCGACTTGGAACAATGATTAGTTTGGGGATTTAAGTATATGTTTTTAGTTGCTTGCGTAATTGAGATTGTTGAAATTATCAGCTGCTCTAGTCATTGACTAAAGATTACACAGGGAAAATTTAACCCAAAGAAGATTTGATTTTCATTATGCAGTTTCAAGGTGTAGTTCGTTCAAGTAACCGACCTTGATTTAGCCTTGAGTTTTATTCTGGAAATTTTAGTAGGTGTTTCTGCTCATATAGTCGAACCATTTATAGGTTGCTTCAAACATAATGTTTTGACGATGTTCTCCCTCAGTTATTAAGGATTGTCAGCAATGAGTGGAAGTAAATCTATCTCCTAATAAAACACTGAATTTAGTAAGAACGCTAAGAGAATTATTCAGATCACAATAATTGGCTAGATTTCAGCTTGAGGATTGTTTCTTTTAAGGGTTGATCTCCCTGTCCTAATTGGTTAAGTCTTGGATAAGTTTTGAAGCTAATTTTTACAAGATTTGAATAGACTTGCACATCTTTTCTGTGTCTTATCATCGCTACTGCTGTATGATTGATGTGTTATTCATCTACGTGAATGTTTACTATGGACTGGTGTGTACTCTTCAGCGGTAT
Source organism: Rosa lucieae (assembly GCA_024704745.1). Lineage (NCBI taxonomy): Eukaryota > Viridiplantae > Streptophyta > Magnoliopsida > Rosales > Rosaceae > Rosa > Rosa lucieae. The sequence continues at coordinate 49,247,127 of CM045496.1, forward strand.
GAAATTTCGAGGACGAAATTTTTATAAGGAGGGAAGATTGTAACGTCCCGAACCTAAATTTACCAGTTTACAAGTCTTTCGATGGGTAAACGACATTTACATTTAATTTTTGGCTCCGTTTTGACATTTTAGGGGGCCCTAAAAGTTGACTTTTTGTTCGGGTCAAAGTTTGAGAAAATTTCCTTCATGAAAGTTGTAGTGGACGTTAAACCGAGCGTGTGCATATGTGGTAAGTAAAAATCGGAGTTCGTATGCGAAAGTTATACGCGAAAATGTGAAAGTTACTGTTCACAGTAAGTAGTATATATTTGAATTTCTATTGTTGGCCGGTAACTTTTCTTTTTCTTTCTCTCTCTCCTTCCCCGCGTTTTCTCTCTCTTCTCTCGCATCACTCTCTCTCTTCGGCCTCACCCCTGCAACTTCCTCCTCCGGCCACCTGGGAACGTGAGGCGGGCACCGTTGGATTCCTCTGCCCGTACCCAACCTCCCCACGGTGGTAGATCACGACGTCTTGGCCGGAAAATGGCGCACCAAGGCCGAGAAGTTTACTGTAGCCAGTGACCGTTGACCTCAATTCTGGCCACCTCCGGCGACAAAGCCAGGCTTTTTAGAAGCGTCTTGAGGCGTACTTGAAGCTCCCCAAATATCTTGAAGCGATTTGCAGCGTGGAGGAAGAAAGCATAATTAGAAAATTTTACTCTACTTCGGTTTGCTTAATTGTTCGGCCACTTAGAGGTATTTTCTGACTTGGCCACAGTTATGAAAGATTCTTAGAATATTGAGTTGTTGATGCTGGTAAAATTTGGTAGCCAGATATGGTGGTTGACCGGCGGCGCGTGGGCCAGGCGCAGCTGCCTGTGGCTGCGCGTGAGGGCACGTTCGGCCGATCCTGGTGAGTTGTTTTGGTCTATTGACTAGTATATATTGTTATGAATTTATGGATATGTGTTTGGTGGAAATTGGAGGAGGTTTGGATATTAATCAGAATTTCCGAAGTTCAATAGTTTGGTTATTGGTTTATGAGAAATTCCACTATCGGATTTCTCTCAGTTTTGCCCTAGAAACCTTCAATTAATGAATTGTTACTAATGGTGAATTTTGGGTTAAATTGGAGAAGAAATGAAAATGTTGATTTATGAGGATTTGATGTGGGAATCGTATTTAATTTCCAGATACTTATTCACTGAATGGGAATCGAAATTCCTTCCCGAGGGTTTTTAGTAGATTTTCGAGATGTTTAGTTATGGATTATTGAGTGGGGAAATGATTTTCGGGAAGTGACTGATTCAGGAAATATTATGAGAACTATCGATTTCGAATATCAGTTTATATGATGATACACGAGTACGAAGGATTTAGCAAATATTTTGAGCATGATTGAATTATCGAGATTTATTGAGTTTTGAGCCCCGCACTTATCAGCCTTAAAGTTAGATTGAGATATCTTTCTGAAAGCATTTGTTGATTTACAGAGCGTGTGATTTATGCTTTCGAGGATTTATTGAGATATTGAGGTTTGAGTCAGCGAGATAATCCAGAGTTATGCTTTCGGTGAATTATTAATGTTTTATTGAAGTAACAGCGAGTTTCTTTCCGAAAACAAGTAATTGAAAGAGGTTGTTTCCAGTTTATTGAGGAGGCTATTCAGATTCAGTTTATTGAGGAGGCTATTTTTGACGCATGCATATATTACCTAGTTAGCCGTCCCTTCTAGGTAATAGTCTAGTTGGCAGTCCCTTCCAGACTATATTCCGGTTGGTAGTCCCTTCCGATGCGTCACCTGGTTGGCAGTCCCTTCCAGATGACATGAGCTAGTTAGTTGGCAGTCCCTTCTAACTACCCGTGGCTAGTTGGCAGTCCCTTCTACCCACCGCCTCCTATTCCGGTTGGCAGTCCCTTCCGATACGTCACCTGGTTGGCAGTCCCTTCCAGATGAAATGAGCTAGTTAGTTGGCAGTCCCTTCTAACTACCTGTGGCTAGTTGGCAGTCCCTTCTACCCACCGCCTCCGAATCCGGTTGGCAGTCCCTTCCGATGCGTCATTGGGGTGGCAATTTCCCCTGATGACATGAGATGACTAGACAACAGTCCTTTCTAGTCATCAAATGAGCCTCTTGAAAAGGATATTGATATAAGGATTGAGGATGAGATTTTTAAGAGATTGCAAGATGTTCTATTTTTACGTGATTAAGAATGCAGTAAAGATGATGATTAAAAGTATTTCCAATATTGTTACTGCATGCGAGGTTTTAGAGAATAACTTGGGAAAACATTAAGTTTTACTTATACATTCGAAATTACTTATTTTTCGTTCACTTACTCTAACGGTTTTTAAATGTTTTCCCCTGGGCCCTTCGGTTTTAAATGCCCAGTTTGCAGGCCAGTTTAGATTGAGGTCGAGCGTATATGGGGTTGAGGCATAGCTGTCAAAGCTTCTGCATTATAAAAGTATCGGTCATTTATTTTGTATTAGATTCTTTTGTACGCATGTACATTAGATTGCGCTGATAACATATGAGATTAATATTATTAAGTTCAGAATTGTTTGTGAAATGGGAGATGTTGTGATATAGGGAGCAGGGTGGCTCCAGAAGAATAAGGGTAGATTATTTTAGAAGTGTAACTGTCTTCCTATAGGATTTTGGGTAGTCCACTTTTAGAGGAAGTTCTGCTAAATTTTTGGTAGAATTTCTTCTAAGGTGAAGTTCGGGGCGGGTCCTGTCAAAGCATTTCCATTATCTTCTCAAATAGCCAGCCAATCAAACAAGTTCAAGAAATGACAAAGATTAGATGACTAAAAAGATCCGAGATTACTAAACTCTAATTGTCTGCTTATTTCAATTAAAAGAAACAAATTAGATACGTAAATCTAAATGTGGCGGTGCGGGGGAGATGGAGGAAGTGCCATAAGGGTGTACGTGAGGTGGGGGTTGGCATGAAGGTGTGCGGCGGGCAAAAGAAAATGTAGGGTGGGCCAACACAATAATTGTTATAGATGAAACTCATCATCATCATTCTTATCATGAAACACAATAAATGTCGTTGATGAAACTCATCATTATCATTTGTCATATTTCGAACACAATAAATGTTATTAATGAAAGTATTTATCATCATTATAATCAAACACAAATGATTACGAATAAAACTCATACTTCAAATATTAAATATAATTTCACAAACTGAATTGAATCAAAGTCATCCAACGGAAACGTACCATAGTATCGGATCGGGCGAGTGAAATAAATGTAATGGATAAAAATACTTATCATCATCATCATCCAACACAATAAATGTTATAGATGAAAAATCATAATCAACCATAAGAACAATCAACTGGTTGATCATCATCACAATTATTCTAATGTATACTACTGAGAAGTTTGTTGAGATTTTCGAACAGATCAGCAACAATGAATAATACTTAAAAGTCATACCGTATGTGCTATTGAAATAGCCAAGCATACCGTCACAAAAACCAATCACTAAATATTTTTTAGCCTCCTTTTTCTTTTGGTGAAGTGTGAATTATGACACACTAAAATTTCTTCGTTTTTTGGTGAGATTTGTGGTACCATGAAGAATTGTTCACACTTCAATAAAAACTGAAGAAATTCTAGCGTGTCATTTCTCTACATAATCTTGAGTCGATGTTTTGTTTGATTGATTTAGAATAGTTGAATCACCCATGCTAGAAGATCAAGTTGAAGTTGAAACTTTAGAGCAAGAGTCGTTAGATTTGGTGAAAATAAATGACTTCAAATGAACAATACTTAAGGCACAAGAAGCTCTAGATCTCTTCTCCGCGCAAAAAAAAATCAGTAATTAATTGCAGTGACTGAAATACTTTATGCAGCAAGTCAGACTATTTTTGATACTGATAAGGATAGACCTTAAATGAACTGTTATAAAGTTCTTGGGACTAACTATTGTGATGTGGATACTCTGAAGAAAAATTTCAAAAAACTGTCAAAGTTAGTTCATCTTGATAAAATAAACTTCCTTATGCTACTGAAGCTTTTATGTTCATAAATGAAGCAAACGAGTGTTTGAGTACGGTAGAAGGCAAAAGGTGGTATGACCAAAAATCAGTGCAAAGTTGGAAATATAGGGAAAGAACTGATGGTGTAGCTAATGTTTTTTCTTTTTCTTTTTTACTTTTCTAGCTTGAAAGAACTAATTGGTGGTGGTGGACATGCTGGCGTTGTTGGTCGGTCTACTGGTGTTGGTGCAGCTTATGTTAATACGAGTTTAAAGCACCAACTGCTAGTGCAAAAAAAAAAACTAATGCCGAAGTTGGTACATTTTATGATGGTGGATCTGCTAGTGGTAGTTTGAGTTTTGAAGTACCAACCTGTGGTGGTAGTCTTGCTGGTGTTAGTGTAGCTGATGGTAATAGTAGTTTTGAAGCTCCAACTGCTAATGCAGCAAAAACTGATGCAGGAGCTGTTACAATTTATAATGTTGGGTCAGATGGTTGTGGTGGACTTCTGGTCTAGTGCACACTTGGTGGTAGTACACGTTTTGAAGCACTAACTTCGCTAGTGATAAGGCCAAGGAACCTAGGAGATCTCTAAGGAAAGGAAGAATGCTGATCAAAGTGGTCAAGATGATAATGGCTGTGGTGATGAGGCCAACAAACCTAGGAGATCTGTACGGACATGTAAAAATTCTCATCAAAGTGGTCATGATCATAATGTAAGGCATGATGATAATGTAGGGCGTCAACCTCCCAAAAAGATTGTCCAGTAGGAAAATGTGGCACGCTAAAATTTCTTCCGGATAGTGTCATATTTTTTCAATTTTTTAAGTGCTTAAAAATAAAAATAAAATTTTATGTTTTGATGATCATGTAAATTCTTTTAGTGACAATGCAGCCAAATTATTTATTTGAGTCTGAATCATGGGACAGACACCTTATTTTACACAATTGTCATACTTCTTTAGAGCCATTATATTTGTATGCATTCTGGGCAACCATCTACAGCCATTGAACAGCTATTGGAAAAGAGACCTGGGGGAAGCTAAAGGTGTGCGGAGGGCGAAAGGAGATGTGGGGTGGGCAAACACAATAATTGTTATAGATGAAACTCATCATCATTATTCTCATCATCAAACACAATAAATGTCGTGGATGAAACTCATCATTATCATTTGTCATATTTCCAACACAATAAATGTTATTGATGAAAGTATTTATCATCGTTATAATCAAATACAAATGATTACGAATAAAACTCATACTTTAAATATTAAATATAATTTCACAAACTGAATTGAATCAAAGTCATCAAACGGAAACGTACTATAGTATCCGATCGGGCGAGTGAAATAAATGTAATTGATAAAAATACTTATCATCATCATCATCCAATACAATAAATGTTATGGATGAAAAATCATCATCAACCATAAGAACAATCAACTGGTTGATCATCATCACAATTATTCTAATGTATACTACTGAGAAGTTTGTTGAGATTTTCGGATAGATCAGCAACAATGGATAATACTTAAAAGTCATACCGTATGTGTTATTGAAATAGTCAAGCATACCGTCACAAAAACCAATCACTAAATATTTTTTAGCCTCTTTTCTCTTTTGGTGAAGTGTGAATTATGACACACTAAAATTTCTTCGTTTTTTGGTGAGATTTGTGGTACCATGAAGAATTGTTCACACTTCAACAAAAACTGAAGAAATTCTAGCGTGCCAATTCTCTACATAATCTTGAGTCGATGTTTTGTTTGATTGATCTAGAATAGTTGAATCACCCATGGTAGAAGATCAAGTTGAAGTTGAAACTTTAGAGCAAGAGTCGTTAGATTTGGTGAAAATAAATGACTTCAAATGAACAATGCTTAAGGCACAAGAAGCTCTAGATCTCTTCTCCGCGCAAAAAAAATCAGCAATTAATTGCAGTGACTGAAATACTTTATGCAGCAAGTCAGACTATTTTTGATACTGATAAGGATAGACCTTAAATAAACTATTATAAAGTTCTTGGGACTAACTATTGTGATGTGGATACTCTGAAGAAAAATTTCAAAAAACTGTCAAAGTTAGTTCATCTTGATAAAATAAACTACCTTATGCTACTGAAGCTTTTATGTTCATAAATGAAGCAAACGAGTGTTTGAGTACGGTAGAAGGCAAAAGGTGGTATGACAAAAAATCAGTGCAAAGTTGGAAATATAGGGAAAGAACTGATGGTGTAGCTAATGTTTTTTCTTTTTCTTTTTTACTTTTCTAGCTTGAAAGAACTAATTGGTGGTGGTGGACATGCTGGCGTTGTTGGTCGGTCTACTGGTGTTGGTGCAGCTTATGTTAATACGAGTTTGAAGCACCAACTGCTAGTGCAAAAAAAAAAAACTAATGCCGAAGTTGGTACATTTTATGATGGTGGATCTGCTAGTGGTAGTTTGAGTTTTGAAGTACCAATCTGTGGTGGTAGTCTTGCTGGTGTTAGTGTAGCTGATGGTAATAGGAGTTTTGAAGCTCCAACTGCTAATGCATCAAAAACTGATGCAGGAGCTGTTACAATTTATAATGTTGGGTCAAATGGTTGTGGTGGACTTCTGGTCTAGTGCACACTTGGTGGTAGTACGCGTTTTGAAGCACTAACTTCGCTAGTGATAAGGCCAAGGAACCTAGGAGATCTCTAAGGAAAGGAAGAATGCTGATCAAAGTGGTCAAGATGATAATGGCTGTGGTGATGAGGCCAACAAACCTAGGAGATCTGTACGGACATGTAAAAATTCTCATCAAAGTGGTCATGATCATAATGTAAGGCATGATGATAATGTAGGGCGTCAACCTCTCAAAAAGATTGTCCAGTAGGAAAATGTGGCACGCTAAAATTTCTTCCGGATAGTGTCATATTTTTTCAATTTTTTAAGTGCTTAAAAATAAAAATAAAATTTTATGTTTTGATGATCATGTAAATTCTTTTAGTGACAATGCAGCCAAATTATTTATTTGAGTCTGAATCATGGGACAGACACCTTATTTTACACAATTGTCACACTTCTTTAGAGCCATTATATTTGCATACATTCTGGGCAACCATCAACAGCCATTGAACAGCTATTGGAAAAGAGACCTGGGGGAAGCTAAAGGTGTGCGGAGGGCGAAAGGAGATGTGGGGTGGGCAAACACAATAATTGTTATAGATAAAACTCATCATCATTATTCTCATCATCAAACACAATAAATGTCGTGGATGAAACTCATCATTATCATTTGTCATATTTCCAACACAATAAATGTTATTGATGAAAGTATTTATCATCGTTATAATCAAGCACAAATGATTACGAATAAAACTCATACTTTAAATATTAAATATAATTTCACAAACTGAATTGAATCAAAGTCATCAAACGGAAACGTACTATAGTATCCGATCGGGCGGGTGAAATAAATGTAATGGATAAAAATACTTATCATCATCATCATCCAATACAATAAATGTTATGGATGAAAAATCATCATCAACCATAAGAACAATCAACTGGTTGATCATCATCACAATTATTCTAATGTATACTACTGAGAAGTTTGTTGAGATTTTCAGACAGATCAGCAACAATGGATAATACTTAAAAGTCATACCGTATGTGTTATTGAAATAGCCAAGCATACCGTCACAAAAACCAATCACTAAATATTTTTTTAGCCTCTTTTCTCTTTTGGTGAAGTGTGAATTATGACACACTAAAATTTCTTCGTTTTTTGGTGAGATTTGTGGTACCATGAAGAATTGTTCACACTTCAACAAAAACTGAAGAAATTCTAGCGTGCCAATTCTCTACATAATATTGAGTCGATGTTTTGTTTGATTGATCTAGAATAGTTGAATCACCCATGGTAGAAGATCAAGTTGAAGTTGAAACTTTAGAGCAAGAGTCGTTAGATTTGGTGAAAATAAATGACTTCAAATGAACAAATGCTTAAGGCACAAGAAGCTCTAGATCTCTTCTCCGCGCAAAAAAAATCAGCAATTAATTGCAGTGACTGAAATACTTTATGCAGCAAGTCAGACTATTTTTGATACTGATAAGGATAGACCTTAAATGAACTATTATAAAGTTCTTGGGACTAACTATTGTGATGTGGATACTCTGAAGAAAAATTTCAAAAAACTGTCAAAGTTAGTTCATCTTGATAAAATAAACTACCTTATGCTACTGAAGCTTTTATGTTCATAAATGAAGCAAACGAGTGTTTGAGTACGGTAGAAGGCAAAAGGTGGTATGACCAAAAATCAGTGCAAAGTTGGAAATATAGGGAAAGAACTGATGGTGTAGCTAATGTTTTTTCTTTTTCTTTTTTACTTTTCTAGCTTGAAAGAACTAATTGGTGGTGGTGGACATGCTGGCGTTGTTGGTCGGTCTACTGGTGTTGGTGCAGCTTATGTTAATACGAGTTTGAAGCACCAACTGCTAGTGCAAAAAAAAAAACTAATGCCGAAGTTGGTACATTTTATGATGGTGGATCTGCTAGTGGTAGTTTGAGTTTTGAAGTACCAATCTGTGGTGGTAGTCTTGCTGGTGTTAGTGTAGCTGATGGTAATAGGAGTTTTGAAGCTCCAACTGCTAATGCAGCAAAAACTGATGCAAGAGCTGTTACAATCTATAATGTTAGGTCAGATGGTTGTGGTGGACTTCTGGTCTAGTGCACACTTGGTGGTAGTACGCGTTTTGAAGCACTAACTTCGCTAGTGATAAGGCCAAGGAACCTAGGAGATCTCTAAGGAAAGGAAGAATGCTGATCAAAGTGGTCAAGATGATAATGGCTGTGGTGATGAGGCCAACAAACCTAGGAGATCTGTACGGACATGTAAAAATTCTCATCAAAGTGGTCATGATCATAATGTAAGGCATGATGATAATGTAGGGCGTCAACCTCCCAAAAAGATTGTCCAGTAGGAAAATGTGGCACGCTAAAATTTCTTCCGGATAGTGTCATATTTTTTCAATTTTTTAAGTGCTTAAAAATAAAAATAAAATTTTGTGTTTTGATGATCATGTAAATTCTTTTAGTGACAATGCAGCCAAATTATTTCTTTGAGTCTGAATCATGGGACAGACACCTTATTTTACACAATTGTCACACTTCTTTAGAGCCATTATATTTGCATGCATTCTGGGCAACCATCAACAGCCATTGAACAGCTATTGGAAAAAAAGCTTGGGGGAAGCTAAAGGAGACGCCATTTTGGAGGTTCATTAAGCCACTTTATGAAGAGGATGTCAAGAAGGATCAGCCATTAAATCAGATGACCTTACAAAATGATGGTTGCAGTTTTATGATTAGAAAAATATGGTTTTCTAGTTTGGAGACAGTGAGTTCAAAATCACAGCAACCGATGTATGTAGAGGTTATATTCGGGATTCCAAACAAAGGAGAAGAGATAGATATGGGAGCGGGAGCGCGACAGTAAAAAGGGTGATACAGAAATGATCAAAAGGCACTTCAACAATTGCGATCGTTGTGTAAGAAAAAGTGACATAGATGTTGCACTATAAGAAGCTCTTCCTAAATGATGCAAACATAATGCAGATGATGTGACAAGGTTGCTGATCTTTTGCCTTTTGGCCTCGTTCTTAGTATGCTCATCAAGACGCACGCTTGCATAGAACCTTGTGAATGTTGTTTATTCAGATTTGAAAGAGTTGAAGAAGTACAATTGGGCAAAAGCAATTGCCGATGCACTAGAAAGAATGCTAACAAAGATGGAGAAAGATAAAACATGTGCATTGTCTTAATGCTTACTATTGATAATGGTTAGCATTCTATATCAATAATGTTATTGAGCCTCAGTACTCTTTTTATTTTCTTTATTGACTTGTATATTTATTTATTTTTTTGGCAGTATTAGGTGTGCAACAAGACTGAAATAATGTCACCAATCCCCAACAGAGAAGAGTACAAACCAACATTTACCAAATGGGGGCTCTTGAAGCTACATGCTTCGATGTTGGAAATCACCAAGCAGTATTTTGAGGTAAAATAATACTACTGAACTCTAATATATTAAATTTTTTTTTTCTTTTCACATTCATTCTAAAATTTATTCATCGTCTCTGTTGGATTTTTTGAAATAAAGCTTGTTTGATAAAAACAAAAACAGTGAAGAAGAGAATGAAATGGAAGTGGGCGATGAAGAAGTGAGGGAGGAGATGGATGAAGAAGAGGATGACATAGTAAAGGATGAGGTGGTTGAAGAAGAAGAGGATGAAATAGCAAGCACACCAACATTTGGTAAATGGGTAAGTTCAAACATATTGTGGTTCAATACTTTTATGCATTTTTATTGGAGATATGACTAACATTAGAAAACAAAATTATCAGATGTCTCCTAGCAGCCAAGAGATGAAAGATAAACTGGAGAAAAGCAATGAAAACATAAATGAAGTGCTAGACAGCCTCGACACAACTTTAAAAAAAAAATGAATGAGGAGAATTTAGAAGGAGTTCAAAAAATGGTAAAAATGATGAGGAGGATTCTAAAGAAATTGAAGAAGATGATCAACACGCTTCGACAAAAGATAAAGGAATTAGAGGATAAGAAATTTGAACAATATGAGGATGAAAGTAATAATCCTACTGAGGGACAATAGCATGCAAACAAATCAGATGACCAATAGTAACTACACATTGGAATATGTGAAAAACAGAAGAATGATAATCCTACTGTGGGGCAGTAGCTAGAATCTCACTCTTTTTCAATTAAATTTCAATCCCTCCAATAATTTCACGTTTTAAATGGTAATCATAGCAAGTTATTTAGTTTCAATATGTTTGTTATTGAAGCTCCCTTAAGTTTAGCCGATTTATGTTTGTATGGTGCATAAATGGATGAGGCAACTTCAGTGATCATTGAATGCCTTGAAGACTTGAAGAAAGGGGAAGAGAAAGGAAGACTTAAAGAAAGGGAAAGAGAAAGGAAAGAAAGCAGAAAATTTAGTGATAATGAAACTGAGATGGGAGAACAGAAAGGACACAAATGACTCAAGTAATTACATGTATGATACTCTTCTAGAAATAAAAGGGAAAAATGCTCTGAAGATCTCCATCGAAAGTTGCATATAGGCTGCATGAAGTGAAGTACACAAGGATACATTGGAAAAACTTATCTCCCAAAAAAAAGAAATTATACAAAAGTTTTGGGAAGAAGCTAAAGGAGAGTAAGAACATAAATCAATCCTTACTAAGGGTCAATAACATTGTATATTACTGTTTTATATTGATCTCAAACTAATGCTTACTATTAAAAAAAAACAAGCAGTGAACAGTTTGGGGATAGAAGATAGTTTGGGAGTGTCTCAAAGCCTGATGTGAAAGCTCTGCTTGAAGGATCCTCAATAAAGTCCAATGTAAGTACCCTGTTAACTTTACCGAGAAACCTTTTTTTTTTTTTAATTATCAAACATAAACTTAATGGACAATTTTTCTAAAATGTTGTTTTGAAGGTGGTCAATGCTTACATAGACGTATATAATCAAAAGCGATTTAGAGAAATCAGGCATTAGAAACCAAGGAATCATGACGACATGTGTTAAATTATCAAACATAAACTTAATGGACAATTTTTCTAAAATGTTGTTTTGAAGGTGGTCAATGCTTACATAGACGTATATAATCAAAGGCGATTTAGAGAAATCAGGCATATGTGTTGGTAAGTATAAATTTACGCATTGCTACTGATAGTCAATAGAATTGATTACAAAGCCTAGAAAACGTAAATAATATTTTGTTTTGTGTAGGATCCAGGATTCAGTGAGAGGTACTTTATTGAGATTGAAGCATAATAATGTCTTTGAACCCATGATGACTCTCTTAGGACACTGTGACAACATATTCATCCTATTGGTCACGACTGAAGACTACAACTACACGATGCTTAGGTTGAACAATAAGGCAAAAGAATAGATTTCATTACAATCCAATGCGCAAAAGAAAAAATCCTATACAAAAAAAAAAAAAGCAAAGGCTACGAGAATGCCAAAAGAAGTGGTAAGTTTGATGGGTTATTTGATATTTGTTATGTGTATTGACCCTCAGTGGCTTGATGAGTTGTTTGAGATTTGTTCACTCTGATGGGTTAATTGCACTTTTATGTACAGGTAGACGCAGTGACAATGTGGATGCTTGATGTGAAAAGGTTCCACAAGCAAAATAAGGAGAGGAGGCTAAAATTTGTCAGTGGAAGGAAAGAAGACAGTATATGAGGAAATCCATATTGATGAAAATCAGAGAAAACAATCGCTTGGATTGTAAAAAATTGATGTGGATAACTTAAAGCTGGTTGAAGACATGTATTGTGAACAGCAACCTGATAAGGCATTACACCATCTCACCAAATCTATTACCTTGAAAGAAGGCATTACACCATTTTTCAATAGGCAGTCCTCTAAGGAATTGCTCAACAAGATACTCCCCCACACTTAGTTTTTCCTAAACCCTTAGCAAAATCAAAACAAAGAAACAGACTCAGACTCAGACTCAACAAAAATTTAAAGAAACAAAAACAAAGACGTTACAACAAATAATGACTCTATTGTCTTTCAACATTTAGTCTCAGAAATCTCCTACTTTCATAGAATCAAGGTTAGCACTCAACCAAGAATCAATATTTAAATATTTGAGAGTTAATTCAAACATATAAATAAGTAGGACTTAGTTGTAACAATGGTGATGGGATGGAGCTCAGCATGTTTCATACATGTATGATTCAAATTCTCACAAGGTATATCCACTCTTTCTTCTCTCAGATTCATGACAATGCTTAAAAGCTTATTCACTCATATGTATATGCAAGAGAAAATATTTTGAGGCAATCAAATAGCTCACATATATAGTAAACGAAAAGCACTTTGTGAATATCAATTACTTGCACAAATGGACCTAAGCCCTAGGTTAAATTGTTATAACTCATCTCTACAGATCAAAGGCTATCTCATCTTAAGGATCAAAAAAGTTTTATAAAGGGTTGTAATGGGGCCAAGGCTTAAGGTTTTAAGAAATGAACAGTAAGATATCTCACAAAGTATCCTAAAAACCTAGTAGAGCTCATGTTGATGTAAAGAGACCTCTAGAAATCCACCAAGGCATACAAAAACATCATAACCCCATAGAGGCAAAATGTAAGGTACTAATATCTTCATGTTGGGCTTAAACTTCCTTTGAACTCTCATGAACTGGACAAAGACCAAATTTTTTTGATAGTGGGCCTTCAATTCAAAACAAATTCCAAATCCACAAAGAATGGGGGACTAAAATCCCCAAAAAAATTTTCTTTTCTTTTGCCATTCACAATATTTTTTTTTTCAGGGCAATACACTTTTTTTTTTTTTCTTTTCATGAACAAGTCTACCCCCACACTTGAACTTTCACATCTTCTCAATCATCATCTTCAAAGCCAAATCCTCAAGTAAAGTCTCACAATTATCTAAAAACACACAAAACGTTAAAACCTTTCCCAACACTTAAATCATACATTGTGCTCAATGTAGAACAATTTATAGCATGCAATGAACAATCAAAGTATAGAGAGCATAGAGTTAACGCAAGAAACCTAAAACCAAAAATAAGAATCGAAAAATAAAGTAAAGAGAGTTCAAGAAAGCAAATCTGCGTTGATTATCTCCTCCACAGATACGGTTGAAATGGGTTGCCTCCCATATAGTGCTTGAGTTTAACTTCTTTCAACCAGACAGTACCTCCATTTTGTCCTCAGGTTGTAGGGTGTTTTGGAGGGGTACATCCTCCTCTTCATGCTCCACAAATGCTTCATAGTGTAGGGCTTCAAGTGATGACCTTTCACTTGAACTTGCTTCCGGTACAAAATACAGGTTATATAAACAAATTTACGAAATAATCACAAGAATGGATACAAGTATAATTAAGGTAAATATGTAAATAAAAAATTACAACAAGTATATATCAACAAGTATAATGTACAAAATAAATCACACAAACACAAGTATAAGTATAAATGTATTGAAAACATCACATTTTACAAGTATATATCGTATAATTTTATTTTATTTTATAATAATGGTGTAAAACATGGAACAAATAATTAACAAAAGCTTAAATTCAATTACAAGCCTTCAACCAAGATTTAGAAGTACAACTTAAGGGCTCTAGCCTTAACACTAGTCTCCCTTCTCAATCTTTTGGTAACTCTTTTCACACCAAGCCAGGTGAATAGATGACCGATTTTGGCGGGGCTCAAGGCCCACTTGATTGCATTTCTCGGATCTAAACTAGACCTTAGACACCCAGTGCTACTAAGGTGCGCCACATCAAGAGAGAAGGGTTGGGTGACTAATGTTAAAGAAAGAGTCCTTCATCTATTCCGTTATGGTTTAAGACTCATAATCAAACTTAAACTCTTATCAACTATCATTATCCATGAATTACAAGAAAAAAAACAAAAACTAATTTACACGTATAATGTATATGTATATATATATAAACATTTATTTACGCAATAACAAAGAGATTTTTCAATCCCCGGCAACGTCGCCAAAAATTTACATGCTAAAAGTAGCATACAATTTAACCCTTTAAAATATAGTTGTCAGTATAGAATAAGTAGGGATCGTTCAAGCCGGGGATTGAGGGTACACATGTAATTGAATAAACAAATAAATAATTAAAATATAAGTATACAGTATTATTTACAAATTATATACAAAAGAAACAAGTAATCGAAAATGGAGGATTTAGAATTAAAATCAAAAATTAAAATAACTAAAATAAAGAAAATGTAAAAACACATATACAAGGATGGAACACAAGGAACAAAGATCAAAACCACATCCATATGAACGAAATCCAATTACAATTCCTATAATTGATTTTCTATGTCATGAGAAAGAAGTTAACCATGTGAAACGTTAATAAGCAAATGATTTCCCATTTTTTACTTTCCTTGAATATTTAATCTAAGTGAAAGTACCTAATTAAACTTATTGAACATGAAATCATAGTCTAGAAAGCTAGCTACTCAAGAACACATTCAATGCATAAAGAATAAAGAAATGATGTCAACTAAAGTGCACAACCTAGTATGAAAGAGTTGATCTACTTGCAATCCTCCTTAATTGGTTTTGACTTTTGTCAAAATAAGCCTTTACTACTTATGATTTAGGTTTACAAAACTATTAGGTGAATTGTTTACCTAAATTTAGCTCCAATTACATACAAATCCTATAAGTGTCAACCCAAATAAGATAAACATATAAAAGTTTTCTGTAAAGCAAAACCAATAAAGCAATCTCACAAAAGCAACATAGAAATCAACACAAAGAAATTGCAACTTTATTTGAAAACATAGAGACGGGTTTAAACTTTCCCCTTAACGTTATTTGTTAACTAGAATTCATAGTTTATGAAATCAAACAGAGCAAACAAAAGACAAGGATGAAATACACCGTGAAAGATGAATGAGAAAGCCTTGAGACGAAGAACTTGAAGTTCCTTGAAAGCAAGCAATCTTCTAAGGACGACACAAGGGTGAATGACAGTTAGGATCTTGATGTATTGCATGGCTTCTTCTCCTCCTTGCTTGAAGACACAGAACTAGAAGACTAGATAATGGAAACTGAGTTTTGGTGTGTGAAAAGAATGAAAAAAATTGGTGAATGAAAACGTCCCAAGGATGCATCTATATATAGGGGTTGTCCAAGCCTTCTCGATCCTTCTTTTAATTTGTAAGAATTATCTGATTGATCCACACAGCTCCAACCAATCAGATAAATCCACATCAGCATTCTAATGTCATCCAACCAATGAGAAACCTTCAAAATTGCACCTTGATTCTAGGAAGATAATCTTTGCTGAATTAAAATGAATATTTTCTGATTTTAACTCCTAAAATTCGTCCAAATAGGGGTGTGAGTGTTTCTCACTAGCAAGAAGACAGGGAAACATGTCAGTCCAGCACGCTTTCTTCAAACAAAAGGGGGCTGTTCATGAACAACCTATACCCTTTTGTTGGCTACCGGAAACAACTATGGTCGTTCATGAACGGCCGAGCTTCCAAGCTTCTTTGAGATCTCGATCCTCCTACATTAAGAGTAATATGGTCATTCAAGAATGGCCGGGGTCTTAATACAATATGGTTGCTGCAATTTGTAGCCTCGGAACACAAAGCCATTCATGTACAACCGAGTTCCAATGCTAAGACTATGCACAAAACACTGCTATAAAATCACATTCACGTCCTCTCAAAATAAATGTAACCAGCCATCACCAAAGAGCTTTCCAGCCTTCTGTCTTCCCATTCACCATGATAATAAAATGGCCTCACACCATTTCCAAACAATCAATACAAAGCCACAAAGCCTAAACTACCAAATTCAAAATGCCAAGCAGAATGACACAGAGCCTTACCCTCAATGTTTCGTCTCCTGCAAACCAAAAGTGTTGAAGGTAGAGCTGCAAACAGAAATACAAGGGGTTAGAACTTCCGTGCGATGTTTGCCTCGGTGAGAGTTGGCAACAGGACTTGGTAGTCAACTAAGGCTGCACATATGAAAGCTTTGATTTGTTAATTGAAAAACAAATCTATGTGGATTTAATTAACAAGAAATACAAGATGAGACAAGCTAAGTTGTAATGGTAAATGCTTTGTGAAGCGGTGACAGATTTAATGAATTTGGTCAGCCAGTGAGCAACAAGCAATGTATCTGGACTTGTTTCCATCCTTTCTGCATGTTGTAATATGTTAAAACTCTCCAAGGATGATGCCAAACCCTTCTGGAAGCCTCTAGGACGTCACATGTGCAATATTATCTGAAATATGAAGCATAAATTCAGCCATGGGCTTCTCGATGTGATTTGGGCCTCAAAACAGAAATTCCCGTCAAAAGTTTGATTCACTAGCAGCTTGACCTTCCTATACTAAATCGCCCATAACTTCTTCTACAAAAATGATATTGATAAGTCGTAAAAAGTTTTAGAAACTAGACATTCGAGGCTTTCCATCAATATAAAGATTATTATCTAGTTCTTTCTGAGCTGCTCTCAATGCTCTGTCGAAGTTGACTGACTTGCACAGATAGATTTCTTGATTTGGCATTTCATGCGTCTTTGCTCCTAATGCTCTCAGGTTTCCTAACCCTATCAGGACTCCTTATGTCTTTAGGACTCCTAGTCAAACAAGGACTTTTCACATGAAATGTTCTTGAACCTTCCGGAATCTTCTTTTACTTTCCTAGTTTAACTAGGACTCCTTGTGTCATCAGGGATTCCTTTTCCTAGCAGAAGTAGGTTTTCTTGTCCAACTAGGACTCTGCATTTTTTGTCATTTCTCCAAACATGTTTCCTAGTTGACCCAGGATTCCTACTTTGATTGGGATTCTAAGTCGGACTAGGAATTCCTGGTTGGACCAAGAATACTCCATTTTTTCATTTCAGCTATTTCAGCATCCCTTATGCCTTCAACTTGTCATTTCCGACGTCTTACATCCTTCTCATGTGCCTTTAAGCTTATTTCCTTGTCATTTATTCCAATGTACCTAGAAAATAGAAACTAAGTTAAAAACGGATTAAGTTAAGGAAATAACGAAGCAAAATATGAGGAATTGACTATTAAAATATAGCATTAAAATGCTCCTATCAAATCCTTGACCTCATCAAGAAGCTCCCTTAGGTTATGGTAATACTGACGCTCAGTAGATGAATATGCAACTTTGTAAAACTTATTGACAATTGTGACGCGGAGTGCATTGTTGTTATTACCCTTAAACAAGTTTTGGAGATTATTCTTCAAGTGATAAACAAGTTTTGGAGATTATTCTTCAAGTGATACATGCAAAAGCAATGAGGAGACTCTGGAAAAACTCTAGCCAAGGAATTCATCAACCCTTGTTGTCGATCAGAAAGAAAAGTAATGACTCTGCCTTGCGGGTCAAGAATTGTCTTCAAGATCCCAAAATACCAATTCCAATTAGCATCAATTTCGGCATCTACAACAGCAATGGCGAAAGGGAAAAAAACCTAAGGGAAAGAGGAAAAAAATATACCACATCAAAAACAAAATTATGGAGGACAAAGAAATTGGGAACATAAGCCAAAACTACTAAACCTCAATAACAA
The DNA here is from genome assembly GCA_024704745.1 of Rosa lucieae. Classification (NCBI taxonomy): domain Eukaryota; kingdom Viridiplantae; phylum Streptophyta; class Magnoliopsida; order Rosales; family Rosaceae; genus Rosa; species Rosa lucieae. The sequence goes on from CM045496.1 coordinate 49,265,244, forward strand.
AACTTAGATAGGCATGATATTTTTTTTTTAGAGAAACACCAATAACTACAAAAAAATCTAAACCTTAAACCCTAAACCCTAAACATTATGGAGGACAAAGAAAGCGGGAACAGAAGACAAAACTACTGAACCTCAATAACAAAGCTTAGATAGGCATGATATTTTTTTGAGGGAAAGACCAATAACTACAAATAAACCCTAAATCCTAAACACTATGGAGGACAAAGAAAGAGGGAACATAAGACAAAACTACTAAACCTCAACAACAAAGCTTAGATAGGCATAATATGAATCACAATATGAATCACCATGCTTTCAATAATATGAATCACAAAAATAAAACCAAAATCATAATCATACCATGATTACCATCCTTTCCTGTAGCATAAAGAAGCTGACCCTTATACTTGCTCTTCACATGTGCACTATCCATGAACAATGGAGGTATGCAAGACTTGAAACCCTCAATAACTCCACCAAAACAAAGACAAAGCCTTTAAAAACGACTAGTAGATTCATAACACTCCAAAATAAAGCAAGACCCTTGATTACTCTCCATCACGGCATCACGATACCAAGTTAACATTGACTAAGAGTTCTCATCTCAATTGTGTATGCTCTTTCATTGCTTTTTCTTTACCTTTTCATGTAACATAGTATGTAATATCAAGACCATAATTGTTCTTTAACCTAATCCATAATATCATGTGGCTTGAGAGAGGCATTTCCACGAAATTCATCATTAATAAGTGTCTTCACAATAATAGAACTCAAAAGCCTATGCGTTATCAAATGTCAACAAAGAGCAGATTGGCCTAAATGGAAGGAAGCAATCCAGGCAGAAATAGATTCTCTGGTAAAGAGACAGGTATTTGGTCCAGTAGTGCTAGCCCCACCAAGTGTAAAGCCTGTAGACATAAATGGGTCTTTGTCAGAAATTGTAATGAGAAGAATGAAGTCCAGATGTACAAGGCTCGCCTTGTGGCGTAAGGTTTCTCACAACGCCATGAAATTGACTACGAGGAGACATACTCTCCCGTAATGGACGTTATAACGTTCCGCTACTTAGTTAGCTTGGTATTTTCCGAATGACTGGAAATGCATCTCATGGATGTAGTTACTGCATATCTCTATGGACATCTTGATTCAGAGAGAGAGAGAGAGAGAGAGAGCAATATATATATATATATATATATATATTTATGAAAGTGCTTGATGGCCTTACATTATCCAAGTCAAGTGACTCTAAACCACGGAGTGCGTTTGCAATTAGGTTGAAACGCTCACTTTACGGATTGAAACAATCCAGGCGGAAGTGGTATACCAGTCTAAGTGACTACTTGATTGGGAAGAGATATAAGAACGATGAATTGTGCCCCTGCGTATTCCTAAAGAAAACAAGTTCCGGATTTGCAATTGTAGCTGTATATGTCGATGATATGAACATAATAAGTACTCTTGATGAAATAAGAGAAACAGTGAGCTACTTGAAATCCGAATTTGAGATGAAGGATCTTGGGAAAACTCGATTCTGTCTAGGCATTGAACTAGAACACCGAGTTTGTGGAATACTAATCCACCAGTCTGCGTATGTCCAAAAGATGCTCAGGCTATTTAACATGGACAAAGCGCATCCTGCTAGCACTCCCATGATCGGTCGAAGTTTGGATGCAAAGAAAGATACATTTCGTCCAAAGGAAGATGATGAAGAGGTGTTGGACGTTGAAATTCCCTATCTAAGTGCAATAAGCGCATTATTGTATTTAGCCCAATGTACTCGAGCAGACATTGCATTCTCAGTGAACTTGTTAGCTAGGCTTAGCGCCAATGCAACGTCACTGGAATGGTATCAAGAACATCTTCTGATACCTAAAAGGAACCATTAACTTGGGACTGTTCTTTTCCTATAGAGAGACAAAAGGGACCGCAGATGGAACTGCAATCCCTAAAGGAAATATTGATGGCGAAAGCACCACTCACTACACTGAAACCCCAAATAATGTTTTAGCTGGTTTTGCTGATGCTGGGTACCTCTCTGACCCACATAAAGGTCGTTCCCAAACTGGTTATGTATTTACTATTGGGAACATGGCAATATCTTGAAGATCAACCAATCAAACCCTTGTGGCTACCTCCTCGAACCACTCAGAGATCATTGCTCTACATGAGGCGGTTCATGATCGAGTGTATATGGTTAAGAGCTATTATTACACATATTCGAGGGACTAGTGGTTTGAGTTCTACCACTAATGAGCCTACTTGCATTTATGAAGACAATGCAGCTTGCATCAAACAAATGAAGCTAGGTTATATCATGGGTGATAACACAAAACACATATCACCAAAGTTTTTCTACAATCAGCAACAATAGGCCCTCATCAAGATTCAAGTGAGTCAAGTAAGGTCTGAGGAGAATGTGGCAGATTTGTTCACCAAATCATTGCCTAAGGCCATATTTGAGAAACATGTGAAAAGCATAGGAATACAAAGACTTTCCAATTCAAGCTCCCTTGATCAATGTAAGGATCAGGGGGAGGTGTAGACGCTAGGGGGAATCTAACACACACATGTCATTCTCAAATGTAATTGGTGCGTTGTGCTCTTTTCCTTCGACTAAGGTGTATTTTTTGTCCCACAGGGTTTTTATTGTTACTTGGCAAGGTTTTTAGTGAGGCAACAACTCATGCACCATTTTTTCTTTGACTTGGCACAAGGGGGAGTGTTAAAAGCAAGTTCACCCGTGGGTCACCAGGTCACCTACTTACTACTTTTTATGTGTATTTTCACTCTCTGGGTTAAGAGCAAGGTTTTGCTGATGCTGGGTACCTCTCTGACTCACACAAAGGTTGCTCCCAAACTGGTTATGTATTCACCATGGGTAAGACCGTGATATCTTGAAGGTCTACTAAACATACCCTAGTCACTACTTCTTCGAACCATGCAGAGATTATTGCTCTTCACGAAGCAGTTCGTGAATACCTTAGATCCATAGTTATACATGTTCGAAGCAATTGTGGTTTGAAATCCACCACAGATGAGCCTACCAGCATTTATGAGGATAATGGTTGCATTGAACAAATGAAGCAATGCTACATCAAAGGTGACAATACCAAACACATATCGCCCAAGTTCTTCTACAATCAGTAACAACAGAAGCTTCTTAAGATCAAAGTGAACCAGGTTCAATCTGAGGACAATGTGGCAGACTTGTTTACTAAGTCATTGCCTAAATCCACGATCGAGAAACATGTTGCAAACATTGGCTTGGGGAAGTTATCTGAACTCCCATGATCGTAGTTATCAGGGGAGACGCAGACATTAGGGGGAGATGTGTACATGTTGATCTCGGAACATGAAGAGTGTGTTGTGCTCTTTTTCTCCTTCGATTGAGGTTATTTTTGTCCCACTGGGTTTTTGTTACTCGGCAAGGTTTTTGACCAGACAACTAGAGAAGCACCACGTTTGGGCGACACAAGGAGTAGTGTTTAAGTAAATCTAGATTGTGTCTGGCCCAAACTGTAGGTTACTTGACCTAGTGGTAATAGAGTTTTAATTAGAGATAATCTCAGAGAATCTTAGAGATATCCATTCAATGTACGATTACCTTTCCTTGTACAACTCTGATTCTATGAATTGTAATCCTCTATATAAAGAGGCCCATATTATCAATAAAAACATAGCAATTTCTCTCTCAAATTTCTGATTCCCTAAAACATTATGGGCATGTTTACTTACTTGGAATGTGAGCGAATGATTATGAGGTAAAATTATTCCTCCGTTTACTAACACATAAAAGAATCGGAATGGATGTAGGTCCCATATCTTTATAAGGAATCGATTCCTGAATACTCAGGAATTTGATTATGAATTGGGGAGATGGGTTTAGGAATCAACTCATCCGGAATCAATACCGATTGCTTTATTCTCACATTTTAGTTGTCTCCGATTCATGATTAGTTTCTATTTCAAATAAGTAAATGTGCCATATGTTTATTATTATTATTTTTTAATTCACAATAGGTTTGGCACAATTCAAATTCGGGCCAGCCTAATTTGTCAATTTTTTTTTTTTTTTTTTAAATTCACATTGAACCAAGCCATTTTTCAGGATTTTATTCTCGCCCCTACAAATTTTTTTTTTTTTTTTTTTTGGATTGAAACTATAGAGCTCTAAACTCTGTAGACAAGTTTTGTTTTTGAAATGGGGTTTTAGTTGAAGCAGGCGAGAAGGAATTAGCAGCATAAACCAAAACCCCGAAGCAGCAGCATTGCAGGCAAAAGAAACAATGAAGAAGGTGATCTCCCTAATTCTGATGGGTTGCGGAGGCGTTGGCCGTCAGCTCCTCCAACACATCGTCTCCTGCCGACCCCTTCACGCCAAGCAGGTACATCTCATTCTAACTCTACATGATACTCATACTTCTGTACAATCAATCACATTGTTTTGGGCAGGGAATCCACCTGAGAGTTGTGGGAGTATCTGACAGTAAATCCTTAGTTGTTGCGCCTGACGTATCGACTGTGGAGTTGGCTGATAATTCTTTATTGCAACTTTGCCGGATCAAGTCCGATGGTTCTTCTCTGCATACGCTTGCCGCCTCTGGTGATTTCATCGCATTTCTGTCTTTCTCTGTTTACAACAATAACTGCTTTCCTTTCGGGCGTTTCTTATGCTTGTTTGCTACTGCTGCTCCTGTTTATAAAGGTCAAGTAGAGGTATTCACCGATTCTGAATCAACCAAAAAGATTATCGATGTTGCTGCACTCTTGGGTAAATCAACAGGTAAATCAACTCTTGGTCGTGTTCTTACAGATTTTTATACTGTGGTTATCATGTTTTCTTTTTGGTTAACCTGTGTTCCCATGTTTTCAACCTCAAATGTTTAATCTTATCTTTTTTTGTTTGCTTGCATAGGTTTGGCTCTTGTAGATTGCTCTGCCAGTTCTGAGACTATTCCACTGCTCACCCAAGCGGTTGATTTGGGATGTTGCATTGTCATGGCAAACAAGAAGCCTCTTACTTCAACAATGGTAATAAACTCTTTTCGGTAGCATTTATTGATGACTAGTTTTATCTTAGAAAAGCAATAGAAAGGTTCATTCTATATATTTGGATACAGCTTCCTTCTGTTATTTGTCAATCTGCCTACTCGTGTGCCATTAATTTTAAGTTAGTTTGTTTTCCACACTATCCATTGAAGCAAGAGTTTATCACCTGCAGGAGGATTATGACAAACTAATTTCACAGCCACGTCACATACGTCATGAGTCAACTGTGAGTTCATTTCTTCTTGATGCAGTCCCTGGTAAATGTTAATCAAGATATGTAAACTACTATATCCTTATATATGGCTTATTGTTTGTGTGCGCACGCGCGCCTTATTGTTCATGAGAATTGAGAGGATTCCAATGCGGGTGTGCACAAATATTTATATGCCTGCTTGAACCTACTTTTTTCCACTTGTTTTATCCTTTTAGATATCTCTTTTTGCAATTTAGGGCTTTAAGTTGATGAAGGCCATGAGTAACCCAGATATGATAAAGGGCACAATATGAATGTCTTGCATATGGAGAGTTTTGTGCCAAGATCTATACTAATACTATATACTAACAAAAAACATTAATTTTAGCACTACTATCCTTATCATTAGTCTCATTACTATTAGCGATGCTTGCTGTTGGCCAGAATATTACTCTTGATTTTAGCACTACTATCGTTATCTGTTACTGTTACTTTTTTGGGTTTCCCCAAAAAGTCTATGTAACAGAAGTTATTAGAGTTTTAATTGACTAACGTATATGCTTCGCAATTATAGACCGAAATTGTAAGAAAGATTGCTTATTGAGATTGGGAATTTCGGTGGCAAATTATGTTTAGCCCTTTCTTTGCATCCTCAATAGCTGTCACATATCTGTTATATTGATCCATACCATATCATATATATGTAATTTATATACCATGTTCCAGCTGATTATAATTCTTACAATCTTACTAGGTGTTAATATAGTTATAATTGCTGAATCTACTGTTACCGTGCTTCCAACTATTCATCATATTTGGATTTGTCATATTCACCTTATGCAAATAGATTCTTGAAATAGTTTCTATAATTTTCATTGATTTGATTTTAGATTTGGTAGGTTGGTGCCGGCCTTCCTGTCATATCATCCTTGCATCGCATTCTTTCATCTGGAGATCCTGTCCGCCGCATTATTGGGAGTTTGAGTGGTAGCAAACTTTTCCGTGGAATTCAGTAGAAAAATTCTGTTACATTATGTTTTTCTTTGGCTTTCTTACATTTTCAATGTAAGCTACCCGCATATGTTGCTACATATATCTAGACACTGGTGATTATATATGTTGCATCTCATATGTATGTGATAGGAACATTGGGGTATGTTATGAGTGAGGTGAAGATGGAAAGCCAATTAGCGAAGTTGTGCGATCTGCTAAAAATCTGGGTTACACTGAACCAGGTACATATGATTTTAGCTTTTGTTTATGTTTTTATTTTTATCTTCTTACTTTTTATTTTTTAAAAATTTCATTTCAATAAATCTCTCATAGTGAAGAAGTTAGGTCTTGAAATCTTCACTGTCGGTCATAATTGCAGATCCACGTGATGACCTCAGTGGGATGGATGTTGCAAGAAAGGTTTGAATATGGTTTCGCTTTTGAGCTTAAATTCATGAAATTATTCATTTCTCTTCTCTAGGCTTGCATCATAATTCATAAATATGATCAAAAGGTAAATGGTACTGTCTTTGTAAACAATTCGTTAAGTATTTCAAATTGAACATTCAGCTTCACCATAAAAACAAAAGCGCACTTTCACATTGGATTGTTATCAGAAAAGTGTATAACTTTGAAAATACTATTTGAATTTGACCCAAAAAAAGAAGAAGAAGAAGAAGACAGAAAAGAGTATGAAGGATACCTAGGCTATGTCTGGGGCTATGGGCACTCTTTTAGTTTGTCTAGGTACTTCTTAATACCCTCAGGTTTATGGTTTTATTTAGTACTGAAATATCACAGAACTAAACTGAAAATACGAAAGAAGAAAAGGAAAGGAAAAAAAAAACAAAGAAAAAAAAGAAGAAAAACTGAACAACTCATCTGAAGTGATGCATATATGAAATAGTGTTAGAAGATTGTATCTACTTAGAAAATCTTTCATTTGATAAGGGTATAATTGATTTAATATTGAAGTTTTTTCAATACCTCATAAAATTCTCATATCATCTTCAACAGGCTTTGATACTTGCTAGGCTTCTCGGTTGGCGTATTAATTTGGATGACATTAAGGTTGGTACTTTAAATATAGATATATATTCCCATATACTTGCTCAACTGTGACTTTTTTTTTTCCATTTAAAATGATTTAAAAAAAAAAATTGTTGTGGCTATTTGGTTTTATAGATTGAGAGCTTGTATCCTAAAGAAATGGCACCCGGTGTAATGTCTGTGGAAGAATTTCTGGGAACTGGGCTACTATTGCTTGATAAAGATATCACAGAGAGAGTCTCCAAAGCTTCTTTGAGTGGGAATGTGCTACGTTATGTCTGTGTGATTGAGGCCTCAAGGTACTATTTCTATTTGGTTTTATTTCAACTCAGAGTTTGATAGGTGTTGTCAAGCACCCTTGAACATATATCCATGTGTGTTTTTTTGCTAGTTTTCTGTGTTTCAGTATGCATGTCTTAACTAGATGCTTTCATCATTAAAGTATGAAGGTGCTTTTTAAGTTTGTTATAAAGGTACCAGGGTTCACCTAATAGATTATTTGGATAAGTAAGACGGAAGTGAGGTTGAAGCAGATGGATTGAATCTGAATGAGTGCATAAGCTATATATATATTTTTGAAGGGGAGATTAGTGCATAAGATATATTTAAATCACATAGATTGGGTTCCATTAATCATCTACTGAAATATAAAATCAACTAATTTTTTACCAGTCTATCTTCAATGGCCGAGTATAATCAAATTGATGTCTTTCCGTGCTGGCTACAGTCTAGATTCTACTGCTCATAGATTGGGTTGGGTATCTATCATCTTCTGCAAATATAAAATCAATTAGTTTTTACCTGTCAATCTCCAATGGCTGAGTATAATTAAATTGATGTATTTCTGTGTTCACTAGTCTTGATACATTATCTTCTTCTTTTTTGTTCCTCTATATTGTGATTGAACATTTTGACCAAAATGAATATAAAGTTGTCTGAATTTTCATGCACAAGCTGTATGCACGAGTGCTCGCTACATTAGTTAGACTTGGCTCTTGCTCTTAATTGAGTAACAACATATTATCTATGTATTTTCCTATTTTAAAATTTTTATAGCATATTTCCAAAATCAGAAAAACAAGAATAAATAAAAATGTTAGCAGTGTTATGATTCTTTCAGATCTCATGTACTTGGTTAACTATGAATTGGAAAGGACTAGCTTAGTAGCTTACTACTTGCGCTTTCTATAAAGATACATGAATATTCTAGAAAATATGATCATCTTGGGCCATGATATATATATATATATATATATTTCACCAGATGATTACTGACCTGGTGTAGTATTTGGTGAGGGTTAGAATTTGAGTTTACCATCTTTCTTAACATTCTAGTTAATACTCACAACAATTGGCAAGGGTGAGTCTTGGCTGAGATCCTTTGTGCCAGGATGTAGTTCAAAAGTTTCATGTAGGTAAACATCGGTGAGCAGAACAAGTTACGTAGGATCTTGATAAAGGTTTGACTGGCACTAAGAATTGCCTTGACTTGGGAAGTGACTGGTCATGCATGGTCAAATTTCTACTCACAGATTGTGGCAATTGTTATCTCCCTTTCTTTTTGAATGTCATTCTTTTCTTCTTATTTATAATTTGAATTTCTTGGTTCACGGTCACTTTTCTCCTCTGTTAACTCAGGACTGGATGACTCTTGGTTTTTTCCCCTTATTTTTTGAATTTTTTTTTTAAATTTAATTTCTTTCTCCTGTAAATCTCAAATCCATCGCCAGAGTTTTCTCATATGTATCCAACTTTTTGTTATATTCCTTTTCTCTTAAATATTCATAGACAAATGGTGAAGATTGTCTCAGCATAATTTTGGAGGATTAGTCAAATTTGTCGTGGTTAGTAAAGTGGCTTAAATAAGTCCGGTTTTGGTCATGGTGATTTTGGTCACTGTGCTTTCAGTTGGTTATTTTTTGTCACTGTTTATTGTTTAATACCATTTGGAATCTCAGCCTATCCCATCCAATTAGATTTCTGAAAAATATGGAGAGTACTGTTAAAATTTTAAAATGTTTTCTGAATATGTTTTAACATCCAAATGATGGAATCAACTGAAATTGCAATAAAGTTATACACGACGACCAAAATCGCCAAATTGAAGTATACAATTACAAGATTTGAAATATGAGCAAACTACAGGCACAGAAAACACAGTTAGATCATTATATCTTTACAGTTGCAAGTTAGAGTGAACAGGGACTTAAAGAGGTTTCTAAAGGTGGGTATCTTTAATTTACACACATTATGGATCTATTCCACAGAGAAAGCGGAGCCTCCACTTTGGACCCAATTTTAAGACCAATATTTATTGGAACCCAAATTTATAATAAAAACACATATAATGTTGTTAAGTAGGCTAATTGGAAAACAGAAAACATAAATGAGACTACATGCATCTTATGAAAAAAAATCCTTTATGACTTTTTTGATCCTTTTAAGAGGAAAATAGGCCTAATTTTTACTTTTCCTCATTCTTCATGATCATGAGCTTGATATGCAGTAACTTTAGTTTCTAAATCCACAATGTTTAGTAATTTATGGAATTGATTTATACTGGACATAATTCTTTTGTGTGTGCGCGCGCGCGCGCCTATCTTGCTTACGCCGCAGTTAGCATTTGTATTACTTAATAATTCTGGTGGAATTAGCTCAAGTTTTATGGCGACTCTTTCATGTGATACTAACTATCAAAGCTTTTGATAGGTGTGAAGTTGGCATTCAAGAGCTTGCAAAGGATTCTCCTTTAGGAAGACTGAGAGGAAGTGACAATGTGGTAAGTCCTCTGAATTTCTTCTCATTTTGTTTACTGTTAAATGAAGATAGAATGCTTTTACCATCAGACACAATCAGAAATTTTAGCTTGGAGTTATTATGCGATGGGAGATAAAATATAAACCTTACAACATGTATTTCATTAATCACAATCCATCTGTTGTATTCTAGTTTTCAACTTTTCATGGATGAGATATCATTCAGAAACAGAGGTTGTATGAAATTTATTTGCCAAAATTTTCATTGGAAGGCACGAGGGAGGCAAACTTTGGAACTCTTTTATAGATGGTCAACAAAAAGATGAGTTTGAGATCATATCCTTAGTTTGAAATTTAGAGTTCGAGTAGGGTTCCGAGTTCTGTGTTTTAAATGACATGGAGTTAAAATCTGAAGTAATTACTCTAATTGAGGACAAAAGCATATTTGTCTCTCAAGAGCAGTGATATAAAATTTACTTCATCAAAGGAGATTTTGGAAATCTCAAGTTAGAGTGTCCGAAGAGGATGATCTTTTGTTATTAGTTTGTTTCCGCTACTTTTAGTGGATTTCTTATCCACTGTTGTGTACAGCCTCTTTTTTCTGTTCTGTTTCAAATTTGAGGTAGGAATGTAGAATCATGTCTGAATACGGTCTTAATTCACAGTTTAATATGTAACATATATATGGCAAGCGGACATTACTGATAGTGGATAGGAGGGACAGGAGAAGCTAGAGAAGATACAAAGGCATCCCCTTATTAACGAGGTTAGGTGATGGGAATATAATAAATTGGGGTTCCGGAGACAAAAGTGATTGTCAAAGAAGAAAGATAGACCAAGAAGAAAAAAGCCACATGCCTGTATCATCTGTGCAGTGCGTTGAAAGTTTACGCACAGGCAGAGAGAATTAGAGGTGTAAAGGGAAGGACTGAGAGGGACGATAATATTAAAGTACAAAAAGAGAAATTGGAATAAGAGTAGTGTACAAGTACCAAATTATTTTTGGTTCTTGAATTTATAATCATATTTACATAGAAATACTTGGTGGATAATGGACCTTTCTTTGATAATATGGACAAATTGTGAACATTCTTTATTTGATATATGATTGCAGCTGGAGATTTACAGTAGATGTTATAATGACCAACCACTGGTCATTCAAGGAGCTGGAGCTGGCAATGATACTACTGCTGCTGGAGTCCTTGCTGATATCATTGATATTCAAGATTTATTTCCTTGAAAGGTCATTTTCTGTAACATACATGGGAGAAACTGAGTGCCTATTAGGAATCTTAAAGTAGGAAATATAATATTCAGAGGAGGTTCTGGTGATTGTTAGCCATGTTGAAAAAAAGAATGTTGCAGAAACTGACGAGCATATTGCAATAACATGGATTTTCCTTGTCTTATTAAATTTCCTTCTTTCCTGGTACAAATGTTTATGGCACGTTTACTTACTTGGAATGGAAAATAATCATGAATCGGAGACAAGTGGAATTGGAGAAGAAAGGAATCGGTATTGATTCCGGAGGAATGATTCCTAAACCCATCTCCCCCCTTCGTAATCGAATTCCTGAGTATTCAGGAATCGATTCCTGATAAATAGGTGGGACCTACACCAATTCCGATTCCTTCATGTGTTAGTAAACACATGAATTCTTTTACCTGGAATCATTCCGATTCCTTTATGTGTTAGTAAACACAAGGATGTTTTTTACTCCGTAATCATTCCATTACATTCCATTCCATTCAAAATAAGTAAACATGCCCTTAAATCAGTCCCTCTCTTCTCACAGGACCAGTTGACTAAGCCATTGTATCTATACTATTATTAAGAGAAGAAACTTTGTTAGCCAAAATTGAAAATTTTGACAGATTTAACCCTGAAAGATTAAAAAACTTTGACAACAAATTAAATCACAAGGGTAAATAGGACAATTATAAAATAGATTTTATTAAGAAAATTGAAAAGAAATTATCCCACAACCTCCCATTTTCTCTCCCACTATTTTCTCTCTGCAATAACTACCCTCTAAATCTATTTTCTTTTGCAGATAACTTTTTTTTTTTTACACTTAAAATTTTTCTTACACATGCAGAGCGTGTGATTGCAGACTAGTGTTTCCTTAAGAGGTCTTTCTTTTCTTCCATAATGCAATCAGTAGTCATTCATTAACAGCAATATTGACAGACTAAATGCTCTTCCCTTAAGCTTTGGCTTGATGCTGTATAATCAAAATTGACTGAGACTGACAAAAATTCTCAACTTTTTAACTCTGGATGGCGAATAATAACACTAGTTGTAGCTAACACAAGAAGTGGAATATTTCATTACTTATTTAGAATAACTTGATGATAGTTAACATAGAAATTCTTGCATACATCAAAGTGAGATATATCAGAAGTCTGCTACTTTAGTTTGATCGAAATAGCAGCCTGTAGGTCCTCCATCTGGTAGAAGAGCCAACTTGAGAGGACCTGCAGCCCCCTCTTGCAGAGTCATTGTCCCAGTATGCCAGTTGAGATCGGTGTTGACAAAACCAGGATGCACACAGTTGATGTACATTTTGGGATACTTCTTGACAAGGATTCTTGTGTAGGCGTTCAGGGATGCCTTTGAAATGCTATATGAAGGCAGCATCATTGTCCATCCATTGGCTTCAAGTGAATTTTCTTTGAAATCATGCAGGAATCTTCTCAGAACTGCATCCACTTTCTCCTCTGTCAATGCTTTTACATTTCCAAGTTCATTCCTTATCTCTTCACTTGGAATCCTCTGCATTAAAAATGATCAGTGATATAATGTTGGTTAATTAGAAAATTGCAATTTTGTTTTTCTTTTGCCGGTCAATTAGGAGTTGCAGATTGAGATCATATCAAGGATTTGATTCCACGAGAAGACAAATAGGTCAATGGTTAGGTGTTCATAGGTCAATCTGTTCAATCTCAATCTCATAACAGAACAAGTTAGACTACTTATCGAGAGCAAGATGTTCTCTGGTCTAGTTGATGAACGATAACAACTATGTCTAGATCGATTTACCTTTAGTTCACTCCTGAGAGATGAGACATTGACAATTCTTGCTCCTGCAGTAGAGAGTTTCAAGAGTGGAAGAAGAGCCTCTGTCACTCTTTTGACACCATAGTAATTGGTGTTCAAGCATTCCTCAGCCTTTTCGTAAGTTGATTTTATAGCACCTTGAACTGTGTTGACTGCTTGACCTGAAAGCTGAATCAAAGACAAAAACAATGTCTTGTGAATTAGTTATCCAAAATGTGGTAATTAGTTCCTGTTACTGATCCAATTAAGTAGCTTACCCAAGAGGTGGGATCAATGTTCAGGGCTTTGAGTTCTTCCTCAACAACCAAAACTCCACTAGCTCCAGCGTTATTAACCTGAACTCAGCAGCAGCCAAACCCATAAATACACTTGAAGGGACTTTGCCAAACATTCTTATTAACAGTCTAACAACATAACATGTTAAACTTTGATTGGTCTTACGTACCAAGATATCAAGCCTGCCAAAGGTGTCATGTATGAAATTTGCCAAAGACTGGACGCTAAGTGGATCCAACACATCAAGCTGATGGAAGACTACATTGGCATGAAGATGATGATCATGATGGAGCTTGGCTGTGGCTTCCCTTCCCCTTTTCTCATCTCTCGCCGTCAACACCACCACAATGCCTCGGCACGCTAGTTGCCGGACTACCTCAAACCCGATACCCTTGTTCGCACCGGTAACCACCGCGTACCTACATACACACCACTACACCATCACTATGTAATTTAGTTCACTAGCTAGCAGCTGCTTCTCTTTACACACATGTAGATGGTCAAGTTGTGAAGTATATAATGAAAATATGTATACCTCTCTGCTCCCTGAATGCTTCCCATGGTTGCAGTAAAGCTTGGATTATGGTCTTCAAGTCTGCGGAGCTCAAAAGGTGTTACGGGTGTATCCGTGTATGAACTATGAAGTGATAAGTGGATCCAAGTCATGCAACCAATGCTTCGAACTTAACAATTAGGCATAGAATGATTAAAGCAATTTCTTCTCTCTTTTTTTGAGGCCGGATTAGAAACTAGAAAGGAGAAATGGGGTTGTGTGTGGTCCATATTTCCATACACATGTAGCAGCACGTGCCAGTTTCGTTTACTTTGGCTCTTTCTTGTTACTGGTGTCGGTAGGATTTTTAATTACCCACGTAGAAAGTGAGTAGCTTTGTAAAATATAAATTTATTGGGTACAATGCTGTAACCCGTAAGATATGGTGATCTGATTCTGCTGTCAGATCGATCATGTCGATCAGCAAATAACATTGAGACAAATAGAAAATTAGCTTATTGATGAGGTAAAAGAAAGGTATATTGGGATATTTTGATTTTAATTATGCTTTTTTAAGATATTGATGGCTGCGAATCAAACTACTCCCGTGGTACTATTATTGTTTGTTGCAAACATCTAATGCAATTCAGCACATTCATATTAAAAAAATAAAATTGTAGATGCTCTCGCTAAACTTTTAATTAGAGTTATCTGGACAATGATCCTGTTTATGTTATTTATGTGTTTCTCGTACCCTAGATACAATAATAGTAAAACTTGTAACACCGAATAAGCACTTTAGCTAGTTAGCTATATTATTTACCTAAAAAAAATGACGGTTATCTATGCTGGCTTAAAATACAAGCTGCTTATCTAACAAATAAAATTAGCATCTGCAAGATTCCAACCTATTAATAAACGCCCACTTACGTGGAGGCTGGAGACAAAGAACACAGATGTGCGGGAGGGCCGGATATATGTGCAAGATTCCTGGAGATTTTAGTGGAAGATTGCTAGTAATCTATCTGGGTCATTTACATCCCATTCACCAAGCAGCGATCTAGAAAAGAGATAATCAGTCAGGTGAAGCAAATACGGCCAAGTTTCAGGGTTGGATGCCGTCGTTTCGAGTGGCGGTCGGAAGTTTGGTTTTTGGAGGTGAGAGGAAGAGGATACACTCAAATGAAAAATTCCAGGGGAGACAGAAGTTGATGATCGACGGTGTGAAACTGTGAATTAATATATATATCCGATATGAAGGTTGACTAGAACCTAAGAATCTCAATCTCTTTCCGAGTCTATCATCATATATAAGCAAATGTAAGAGACTTGCCAACAGCCGGGCTGCATTTCTAAACAACCGCTGTGCCTACAAATGGCGACCACGTACTCCAAAACTCTACCATCTATATACTTGTAGTCGCCATCTTCTCTATTACTTATAACTTGTTATATATGTATGGTCGATCCTTCGGATCATTCGAAAAGAACCTCTGTGGCGACAAATGGCAAACATGTATACTACGTAATATGCAAATTATTCAACAGTACTACGTACCTGAACAAGTAAAACATGAATGCAATAACATTCAAGCTAGAAGAAGAAATATATGTACGTATACGCTTGCAGTACATACATATTCACACTTACAGTAGTTTTATGAAAGAAAGAGTAGCTAGCTAGGGTGTAAGTACGTCCAACTCCAAACTCCAAATGAAAACCAGCTGCTAATTGATCGCAATCTAATGGAACATGTATATACAAAATCAAGGTTTTGCATGGTTATATATATAGTACCCGATCGATTGGAAATTCCGAAGATACTTGGAATATAACATTATGGATGCTGCAGCAGCTAGCAACATACGTATATGCATGTATGACTATATGAGTTTCAACTTGTAGGCATCGCCATACATTTGCCGCATAATCCTTGATCGATCCGAATAATTAAATTAATCAAGAATGATTCCATTTTGTATCAGAAAAAAAAAACATAAAAAAAAAAAACAAAATTGACTATAGTAAAATGGTTAATTTATCACGACTTACTACTATTTATTTTATTGTTTATATAGTTGCTTATAGTTTATACAACTGTACCTTTGATTTTACAAGAAAAAATCTCGATTCTTAACCTTAAAAATTTCAAACTTGATTTAAATTATTTATGTATTTCGTATCCTAGGTTACCTATAAGAAGAGGAGGTTGGTCAAATAAATTTCTACTATTGGGACTGTGACTGCATATACATGCATCCGGCTGAAACCCTAAAAGCCAAATATGCGTAAGAAATATGAGACAATTTTCCGCTTCCATTTCCACATATGTTAAAAACAAGGGAGGAATGAATGTTCTTTCAACTTAGGCTAGCTTGTATTATTTTTTTTAAATTAACTATAAAACAAAGCATCTCCCAATTTTTATAAAAATTGAAATAAACTCTATATATAGTCTCTAAAGAGCTCTATCTGCTACTGGAGCACCATCAATTAGCCATCTGTTTTTCGCCGATGATTCCTTTATTTTTATGAGAGCAGAGAAGGAAGAATGTGAGTGGCAGTCGACCCGACATATGTGATGATCTGTTTTGAGCAAAGAAGTGATGATCAAAGCAGTTGTTCAGTCAGTCAACCCGACATATGTGATGAGCTGTTTTGAGCTCCCTAAACACCTATGCCTTGAGATGCATAGATGTATGGCAGAGTTTTGGTGGGGAGACACGGAACGTCATCGGAAAATCCATTGGGTTGCTTGGGACAAGTTGTGCATTCTGAAAGAGGAGGGTGGGTTAGGGTTCAGGAATATGTGGCATTTTAATCAGGCACTCCTCGCTAAACAAGGATGGATGCTGATTAAGTTTCCGGATTCACTTCTTGCACGAGTACTGAAAGCTAAGTATTATATCCTCACACTAGTTTTTTAAATATTTGTGTCGACCCAGGTGATTCTTATACGTGGCGGAGCCTCATGAAGGGAAAGGAGCTGTTAATGAAGGGAGTACGATTCCAGGTGGGTACTGGTGAGAATATATCGGTTTGGTTTGATCCATGGATCCCTTGGCCATACACTTTCAGACCATGTTTACCGGTGATGGAGGGTTTGGAAGATTTGTTGGTGTCAGACTTGATTGATCTGGGGATAAACGAATGGGTAGTAGATTGGCTAGAGGGGGTGTTTATAGCAGATGAGGTAGATATCATTCGAAAAATTAGTCTTAGTTGGAGAAGACCGGAAGATAGGCTGATATGGCACTTCGACAAACATGGAGTGTACTCAGTGAAAAGCAGTTATCATGTTGCTAGATGGACTGCTTCACTGCCCACTCAAGCATCTACCTCTGGTGGCCTAGACGGAATGCGAGGTTTGTGGAGGAAGGTATGGAGTGCCAATGTTCAACCCAAGGTGAGAGCTTTTGTTTGGAGACTTATCAAGAATATTTTACCTACAAAAGATGCTTTAAGAAGAAAGGTACATTTGGAGGATGCTTCGTGTGTTTTTAGCAAAGGGGATGTTGAATCCAGTTTGCATGTGTTCAAAAATTACACCGTTGTTGCATGTTTTTGGCTCTATAGTGCCCTCGGGTTGCGGGCCCGCAATCATGCAGCTCCAACTATGAGGGAATGGGTTCATGATATGGTAGGGAGATTAAAGAAAGAGGAAGT
Source organism: Rosa lucieae (assembly GCA_024704745.1). NCBI lineage: Eukaryota > Viridiplantae > Streptophyta > Magnoliopsida > Rosales > Rosaceae > Rosa > Rosa lucieae. Next base: position 49,282,782 of record CM045496.1, read on the forward strand.
GGATGTTTTCTTCATGGGTCTTTGGTCCATCTGGGAAGAAAGGAATAAGTTGGTTTAGAATGGGGGTAGCTTTAATCCCATGCATGCAGTAGCCTGGTCCATGCAATTGTTGGGTGATTACCAACGTCTACACCCTCGGAGGAACAACAAGAAAGATAGGAGAGTGACTGTGCAAAAGTGGGTGACTCCACCTCGAGGTAGACTGAAACTCAACGTTGATGGTGCGTTTCGGAGTGAGTTTGGAAATGGTGGAATTGGAGTGGTTGCACGTGATGAGCTGGGCAGATTCAAAGGGGTGTGGTCCGAGTTTGTTCCACATATGGGTTCAGCTCTGCATGGGGAGCCTGAGGCGTGTAGAGCAGGGTTAGCATGGGCTATTAGCCAAGGTTGGAAGGAGGTGGAACTTGAGAGCAACTCTTCGACCGTGGTCGCTGCTTTGAGTATGATGTCTAGGAAGGTTTTGAGATAAGTGGTGCTTAAGTGAGATTTGCTCCACCGACATCTCTCTACTCACCTGGTAATATTTATTTTGAAGTTACCGAAAGAAGTCAAATGACTACCTTTATTTTGCATTAACTAGCATTTAGATTAGATTCTCCTAATGGTTAAGAGACAATGATGTACTCCGTTGATTTATGAATAAAATTTTGAGTTTTTTTCATCATGACTCCATTTTGATTCTAAGCATATTACTTTGTGAATACGATGGCTAGGCCATCAGTATTAATTCAAATACATGGAATAGCCCAAGTTCCCTGTACTTACATGAGCATTTTCCAAGCATAATTAGCTCTAATGAGCCAAGCTCATGCTACCACCAGCGGTACCAACTCCCACCAACGGAGTGACCTACGGAAACACAGCCAAGCAGGCTACCGCCTGAGCCCCAGATCACCTCCGACTCGCCGCCACGCTCCGCATCACGATGGCATCAGAAGCTCCAGAAACTGAGAACTGAAGCATATCAGTCCCACATCAAAAACATGGAAGAGATCAGCCTCTTCCCCACCTATAAAAGGTTCTCTCCTCTCTCCTCATTAATTACGCATTTACTACTTACCTACTGTTATTCTGTCAACACAAATACATTGACTAATTAGGCATTGGAGAAGATAAGACCGCCCAACGCGGTCTCCCTCTGACGCCCTTTGTATTCTACTTGACAGGTAGCAGAAGCTCTGAGAATATCATAAGTAGCAGTCCGCCCATCGGACCAGCATTAACGAAGATTTGGGCCACCGCTCGATCTTAGACATTAACATTGGCGCCGTCTGTGGGAATCCTTAAACAAAAGGCCATCCCACCACAACAATCACCATGACTAACTGTAGCGGGGGAAACGCTGAAGAGCAAGCAGATCAATCTGCCAACCCCCATCCCACCAACCCCGCGGCTAACATTAACCCAGCGGTTAATGTTAACCGAGCACTATTCAACACTCTGGTCAACCCCAGCTCGGAACCCCAGGGCTCATCCCAGGTCCCACTGACCCAAACCGTAGCTGAGGCCTGACCGGGCAGCAGTCGCCCACTAGGCCAAGATCTCGCCGCTATGTATGAGCTGGCATTAACGAACCTCCACATGGCAAATAGGGAGCGTGAACAAGAGCGCAGAGAGAAAGCCGAGGCCCAAAAGTAAGTGGCCACGCTGATGTCAAAATTCAACGAATTGAAGAAGGCGCTGGAGGCAAACACTAACCCAACGCAGAGCGAGCAATCGCGGAGCACCAGACGTAGTCGACCCAACACCTGCAGATTGGTACCGGTACCAATCATACAGATGCAAGTACCGCTAAACCCACCAGAACTATTGGGAATGGGCCCACCTCCCCTGCCCCACCTAATGTTGGAGTAGGAGGCGGAGTCACAACCTCACACCAACCGCTCTGCAGCTAAGGCCAAAACTGAAGGAAATCAGGGAGTTGGTGTAGCGGAACCTCTAGGCTGGGCCCGCTAGCGAAGCAACTGCCCTAATCCTAGAAAGAATGCAACAACTGGAGCAAAGGATGATCCGGGCGGAGGTAGGGGCCCCAACGCTAATTCCAAATCCGCTCTTTGCGTATAGACCAGGACCATTCACCGCCAGGATCTTGCAAGCTGTCAGACCATCACATGCAAAGACACCAAAGATGCCACATTATGGCGGCATGACTGACCCCTTCGTCCACATGGACACATTCAAAAAAGTCACTAACAACAAGGGATTTGATCGCACCACCCTCTGCGAATTGTTCAGCGAAATGTTGGATAGTCAGGCAATGAGTTGGTTGTTTGAGTGCCCACCGGGATCCATCGACTCATTCCACGCACTATCAAATGTTTTCCTTTCTCGGTTCATCCTATTAGCCGCCGGACATCACAACACAACTCAGTTGTTCAATGTCAAGCAGGGTGCAGAGGAAACATTAAAGGCATTCGTCACCAAATGGCGAGCGACAGCATCTCAGTGCCATGATTTAGATAAAACAATGGCATTAGCAGCCTTCAAGCAAGGACTCCTAAAAGGACCATTTCTCTATCATCTCAATTACAATCATCCAAATGCTGCATATGACCATGACATGAGCGAAGCCGTCATCCATTCACAGGCAGAGTTCATCACATATGGAGAAACCCCACCATCACCTCTAACACCAACAAAGTCCACCCAACCCTCCTCCAGCGATCAGGAGACCACTAACAAAATCTCTGTTACACTGCCAACTGATAAGAAGAGAGAGTGGCAACAGGGCAACTATCAGAGCAAGCGATAGAAGGACCAACATTACAACAAGGGCAACCGCTCATCCCATGGGGATAACCGTGACAAACCGACGGAGTCCTCCCAGCGGTACGTAGTGTTTACAGTCCTCACAGCCTCGTATGAAGAGATATACGACCAGTTCAAACACCAGATCCCACCGCCACCCCCAAGAAAATACCCAAGAGTGGGAAAACCAAGGAACACTGGCAAGTGGTATAAATACCACGAGGACAGCGGTCACAACACCAACAATTGCAACGCTCTCAAAACAGCTGTTAAGACCTTGTACCGTGATGGTAAGATGGAACAATTCAAGGTACGCCAACCGCCGCCTGTGGTCGCTAACATCAAGCCCATGCGCCGCATCAACACTATCGACGGTGGTGCTCCAATCACCAACATATCTCATAGGGCAAGAAAGCGTTATGCATGCGCTAACCAACCCAAAGAAATTTACAACATTTGCTATGAGAGATCTGCTAAACTCCCAAGATCTGGTTGGGAACCCATCACCTTCTCAGAGGAAGAAGAGCGCGGGGTGCATCTACCTCACTACGATCCATTCTTGATCAATGCCATGCTCGATAAATGGTCAGTGGGAAGGGTCCTTGTTGACAGCGGATCCGCTGTCAATGTCATATTCAATGGTTGCTATAACCAAATCCAGCGGAATAGAAAGTTACTTCAGGATCATGAGCCATTGCTTAGCTTCTCCGGTGACATCACGTAGCCACTCGGTTTTGACTACATGCGACTAGTTATCGGCGCTAGTCCATATACAGCGGAAATACATATAGAGTTCATCGTTGTCGATTGCTTCAGCTCATATAATGCCATCATTGGTCGACCGGCACTCAACAAGTTCAAATGCATCATAGCCGGATACATGCTTCTCATGAAGTTCCCCACACCCAACGGGACAGGATGTGTGAAAGGAAGTCAACAACTAGCACGTGAATGTTACTCAACAACGGTGGCACAGTCGACGCGCCGCCATGAGATCCTAACGGTAGGAAACCATGTACCAGCGGCTAGTATTTTTGAGGATCCTCGGGATGACGAGGAAAAATATGTGAAAAAGGAGCTTGTCAACCCAGAGACGTCCTTGAGGGTCATCAGCATCTCTGACGAGCACCCTGAGCGGACGGTCCGCGTCGGCACTCAGCTAGCCCCAGAGATAGCGGCTGAACTCACTTAGTTTCTACGTGACAACGCCGCCGTCTTTGCATGGTTCTACGCTGATATGTCGGGCAACTCCCTTGAGATCATCACACAGAAGTTAAGCATCAAACCATTCTTCTATCCTGTCAAGCAGCGGTGAAGGGCATTCGATGAAGAGAGATATCGTGCAATAGGGGAAGAGGTTGCCAAGCTTTAGGGCATTGGGTTCATCTGCCAGGTCAATTATCGCCAATGGATTTCCAACCTAGCCATGGTCAAGAAACCTAGCGGAAAGTGGCGGATGTGTGTCGACTTCAAAGTTCTTAACAAGGCATGTCCTAAGGATAGCTTCCCGCTACCCCGCATTGATCAACTAGTCGATGCAACCGCTGGACACGAGCTACTCAGCATGATGAGCGCCTTCTCCGGCTATAATCAGATCAAGATGCACCCCGGCAACTAGGAATGCACCACCTTCACCACCAATAAGGGCCTATACTATTACAATGATAATGCCCTTCGGTTTGAAGAACGCCGGTGCAACTTATCAGCGGTTGATGAATGCCATGTTCGCTGAGCATCTAGGCAAGATAATAGAGGTATATGTTAGTCAAAAGCATCAAGGCCAGCGGACACATGGCAAACCTGAGAGTCATATTCACCATTCTCTTGGCTTATGGTATGCGCCTTAACCCAGAAAAATGTTTATTTGGCATCATCGCTAGCAAATTTCTGGGCTACATTGTCAGCGAACGGGGCATAGAGGCCAATCCTGACAAGGTGGAAGCCATCCTCAACATGAAGGCTTTAGAGTGGAAGGTGCAGGTTCAGAGCCTTCAAGGCAAACTAACCGCTCTCTCGCAGTTCATCTCCAGACTCACTGACAGGTGCCTCCCATTTTTCAAAGTGCTGAAGAGGACCCACAAGAAAGTAATTGACTAGACCCCAGAGTGTGAGGCTGCATTCCAGAACCTGAAGGAATAGTTAGCGGCAGTCCCAGTTCTTTCCATTCCTGTACAGGGTGAGGTATTGTACATCTACCTGGCGGTCTCACCGTCAGCGGTAAGCTGTGCCATCGTACGACGAGAGAGCCAAGAGGAACTCCCAGTATCCTATGCCGGCAGAGGCATGAATGGGGCAGAGACAAGATATCTCTTCTAGAGAAGCTCGCTCTCGCACTCATTGTCGCCGCTAGACATCTCTGCCAATACTTCCTAGCCCACACAATTCATGTCTTAACAAACCAACCGCTGAAGCAAGTAATGCAGAACCCTGAACACTCCGGGCGCCTCAGCAAATGAGCCATCGACCTTAGCGAGTTCGACATTGAATACAAGCCAAGGACCTCCATGAAAGGACAGGCGGTGGCAGATTTCATCGCCGAGCTAACTGAGCGTCAGGATGAACGCAACCCAGGGGTAGAAGAGGCCAACACAGAAATGATAACCGTTGGGGAACCAACCCCCCAGTAGCAGTCAGACTGGAACCTCCATATAGATGGCTCCGCTTTTCCCTAGGCCTGCGGCGCCGGAGTCATCTTGACAGAACTAGGGGAACTAAACGTGGAATACGCGTTAAGGTTCAATTTCAAAGCCTCAAACAACATGGTGGAGTATGAAGTGCTCATTGCTGGCTTACTCCTCGCCATCGACTCGGGTGCTGACAGTGTCAACATATTCAGCGACTCCTAGCTAGTCGTTAACCAGGTCAATGACAACTTCCAGGCCAAGGACCAGCAGTTAGAGGCATACTTGGGGTACGTCAAGACACTCCTCAAAAAATTCAAATTTCACACCATCACATAGATCCCCAGGGAAAAGAACGCCAAGGCTGACTCATTAGCAAGACTAGCAACCGCCCAACCACACCAAAGTCCAGCGGACACAAGGGTGGAATGCCTTGACAAGCCAAGCATCACCAAAACCCTGGCGGAAATCTTCAACATTGAGGTAAACCCAAGCTGGATGGATGAAATAATTGAGTACAAGCGCAATGGAACACTGCCAACCGACAACGTCGAAGCAAGGCAACTCAAGCAGAGAGCAACCTACTATAATATCCATAATGGCAAACTTTACCGCCAGGGATTCACCCATTCGAACCTCCGATGTCTGACCCTAGAGGAGGGAAAAGTTGTTCTTGCAATGATACACGCCTGGGAATGTGGAAACCACTCCGGCGCCAGATCTCTGGCCAATCGCACAATGCGATAGGAGTACTTTTGGCCGACACTCGGCGACGACGCCAGGAAGGTCTCCAGGTCTTGCCACAAGTGTCAACAATACGCTGACCTGCCCCATGCCCCGGCGGAACCCCTATCAATCATTATTGGCACATGGGTCCACTCCACATGGGGCCCGGACTTGCTTTGAAAATTCCCAACCGCCAAGGGCCAGTTCAAGTACATCATTGTCGCCATCGACTACAATAGTAAGTGGATAGAGGAAGAACCGCTGACGGCCATAACTACCGCCAAGGTAACTCACTTCCTCTAGAAGAACATCTACTGCCGCTACGGTGTCCCCCACATAATCATCACAGACAACAGCACACAGTTCAACAACTAGGAACTCATATCTTTCACCGCTAACCTGGGCACCAAGATGAGTTTTGCATCTGCCGCTCACCCCCAAACCAACGACCAAGTCGAAGAGGCAAACAAGATAATCAAGAAGCTGCTAAAAAAGAAACTCAACGACGCCAAGGGTTTATGGGCAGAGAAGCTGCCAGAAGTTCTGTGGGCCATCAAGACTACCCCAACTTCCGCCACCGGTGAAACACCATTATGTATGATGTTCGGCACTGAGGTTGTCTTACCCATTGAAGTCACCCAACCTACCGCTAGGGTCAAGGGCTATTGCTCCGAGACCAACAGCGAAGATGTCAATCTCGACAAGGACCTCCTCGAGGAGAAACGCCACAAGGCCCATTTGCACAACTTGCAAAACAAGCAATGGGTATCGCGTTTCTACAATGCCAGAGTCAAAGCCCGGAACCTCCAACTTGGGGACTGGGTAATGAAGGAAGTCATTCCACCACCAACGGCACTCCGCCCAACTTGGGAAGGACCATATAAAATAGTGGAAGTCGTTAGCCCCGACACCTTCTACTTAATGGACAAGGTTGGCGTCACAACGACCTACCCTTGGAATACCGAACACCTTCAGTATTACTACAAATAGTAATACCACTACCCAAGAGCATTTTGACTTCGCTAAATTTTTGTTCAATATTTAGCTAAGGGAAGCTACCCAACAGGTACAACCCCGCTTTTGTAAACGCTGATATGTCAGCTATCAATGAAACAAAGAATTATTCAAACCATTGTCACCAAGTCCAAGCACAAAAGTTAACTGGCAACGCCAACAATATTCGGCGGACCACGTCCGCTACATCGTACACTTGGAACAATTTTAATTCCTTTAATGTTTCGTTGATTAGCAAAAGCACAAGTCAAAACTCTTGCGGTATAACAGCATGCAAACAACACAATCATCGAAAAAAATCCCACATTTAGAAAATTTCAAAAGGCAAATACCAACTACATATATTAAGGGTCGGGACTACCCGCCCAAAAATATTGTCAAAATTACAAAATAAGCCTTACTGGCACTAAAGCAAAAAAGCAAACAAGCCTCAACGGCATTACAAAAGCTATGGAGCATTCTTCATGAATTCTCGGGAGCAGCGGCGACATTATCACCCTCTAGCGGTGGCTGCTACCCGGCCAAGCGGCTCGTCTGATCAGACCCACGAGCAGTAGGGCTTGGTGTCACCATGGTACCATCCGCTCTGGTATAGGCGGCCATCAAGTCAGCGCGGAAAATTTCGGATTGAGTAGGAGGTGGAGTTTGCTGAGAGTCATCTGCCGGACACTCACCACTCTCTCCACTACTTGAGCGGGCACCCTCGACTTGAGTAGGAACCACACTACTCACAGGTTCCCGCTGACCCGATGACCCAAAGGATTGGGACGCTTTCACCCAATCAATGGCGCCCTTCTGGTTTAGCAAGTCCAAATTAGCTGCGGCACCAGCCTTCGCCGCCTCCATCATGGCTTGCTAATACATCACGGACTGCTTGAAAAACTGCATGAAGGTAGCCTTCGAGCGACTCCTCTCAGCTTCCAACCGGGCAACCTTGCCCTCCAACTTGTTCACTTCCGCAGATTTGGCGGCAGAGTCCCACTGAAGGATCTCAACTTTCTTAGCCTTCGCCGCTAGTTGGTCCTTCAGCAGAGCTATGTCTTGCTCTAGCTGGGATACATGGTCGTTCCGCTCAAGGTCCCGCTCAATCGCGACATTCAGCTTGCCGCGGGCATCCATAGCGTCGCATTCTGCCTTGCTCAGTCGCCGCTCAACATTCGCCAGCTTGTCTTTGGTTTCCCCCAGCTCCCTCTAGAGACCTTGGATCTCCTCCCTCAGTTGCCGCTCAACCCAAGGCTGGTTTGAGGCGGCGAGGAACAGCTCGAGTAGCCCGACAGACAGATGTCCAAACGCCAAGTTGAATGGCGACTGTTGAACAACGGTCTAGAGGACGGTCCCTTCCAATCCTCCAAATCCTAGCCCCTCACAGAGGTAGAAGAGAAACTCTCGCTCGGGGTCGGTCAAGAATTCAGCATATGCACCAAAGGAATCTAGACTGCTCGCCTGCACCTCCCCGAAAGCGGCCATAGTCACCTTCTGCGGGGCTTGTCTCCACATCGTCTCCCTCCTCTTCATCGGCGTCATTCTGTTGCCGCTTCTTCTGAAGCATAGCCCGTGTGGAACAAGCGGTGATAGGCCTCGATTTCATCTGCGGCTCCAGCCCCGCAATAGTAACTGGTTCCTTCGAAGGCACCACCTTCTCCTTATGGGGCCAACGCCGATTGGCGGGCGCTCTTTCTTTCGGTTGCATAGGAGCAGCAGGGACCTTGCTCCCGCCGGCAGCCCTGCGATCGACACCAGTTTTCGCCTGAACCACTGGCAAACCGTCGGCGCTGAGATGAGAATGGTGCGGCATCGGTATTACCACCGGCGTCTCTGACCCACTCACAGCCAGGGTCTGCGGGTCGACGACAGTTTGCTGAGCCTCTAGTCCAGAGGCGTACATGCTCTCCAAAAAGTTGTTAATTTATGGGCGGTCCATAGCATTGTCGAATGCCTTGCGACTAGCCTTGTTACCGGGCGGTGTATCTACAAGCACAATGCTAGTTAGCAAGGGACAAGCTGGGGTAAGACACAAGTCAACGGGATATACTTACCAATGGCGCGCGTCAACTGTTGAACGACCAACAACTCCCAGTAGGTGAGAAGACAAAGGTCAAGCAGGTTGTGATTCCGCCAATAACCTTTAATCCTTGCCACGTGGCACTCTTCCTCGCGCGTCAGGTTAAAATGCAAGCCCGCTACAAAAAAAAATGAAGTAATGACTAGAACAAAATAGAGGAATTAATATACAAGAAAAACCATTAACTTTGAGCAGCGGAAGCTAGAGACAACCTCAAATAGGTTGGAACTCTGACTTTATCCTGAATGTCGGCGCCCCCTCATTCAACCCTGCTTGGTATTCCCACCCCGCGGTAGCAATACTGATATGCTTAAAGCAAGCATATAATTTAACCCTGAAAATATCATCGTTAGTACATAGTAAATAGGGATCGTTCAAATCCGGGGATTGAGAGTACACCTGTCATTGTAAAACAAGTAAAGAATTAAAATAAATACAAAGTATAATATTTACAAAAATATACAAAAGATATATACACAAATAATGAAAAAGGGGGGTTTTAGGTTTTAGGATTCCGAAAATTAAAAGAAATAAAGTAAAGAAAATACAAAAACACAAAAACAAGAATGAAACATAAAAAACAAAAATCAAAACCAATTCCATGTAATCAAATTTGATTCAAACCCTATGATCGATCATCTAAGTCATGAGAAAGAAGTTGATCATGTGAAACATTCAAAGCAAATGATTTCCCATATTTTACTTTCCTTTACTAATTAATCTAAATGAAAGCACCTAGATTAATCCTATTAAACATGCAATCAAAGTCTAGAAAGCTAGCTAATCAATACATGTCCAACACAATAAGCATAGAGAAAGGTTATCAACTTAAGTGCACAACCTAGTATGAATAAGTTCATCTATTTGCTATCCTTTTCAATTAAATTCTACTTTTGTCCAAAGCCTTTACTACTTTTGATTCAAGTTCACAAAACTATTAGGTGAATCGTTTACCTAAATCTAGTACCAATTACATGCATATATCCTAAGTTGGCCACCAAAGAACATAAACATATAAAAGTTTTCTGTAAAGCAAATTCAATCGAACAAACTCACATAAGCAATTTAGAATCACAATCATGGAATTTGAAATCTTTATTTAAACATAGAATTGAGCTTAAACTCTGCCCTAAATGTTATTGTTAACTAGAAACAAGTTTCTATGAATTCAAACAAGGAAAACCAAAAGGTTACAAGGAAAAAGATCGAATTACACCGTGAGTGAAAATGGAGATGGAGAGCTTGAACGTTGGACTCTTGAATCTTGAAAGCAAGTTTTCAAGGTGGATGATAGAGGCTATGTCTTCACGGCTCCTTCTTCTTCTTCCTCTCCTTGCTTGAAAACGCAGAACATGCAACTAGAGAATGGAGACAGGGAGAGAGCTTTCTGACGTTATGGGAGTATTTTCTGTATGAGAGAATCTGTAGAAAACGTCAAAGAAGGGGCAGTATATATAGGGGACGTGAACTTGGTCTCCAAGCTTCATGAATCTTCTTTTATTTTCCCAAAGAATTGTTTAATAATTCCACACAACTTCGACCAATCACGTAGCGCCATGTCAGCTTTGTTGTGTCACCCAACCAATTAAAAAGCTCCAAAATAAGTCCATAATCCTTTAATATATATATTTGCCGAATTTCCAAGGATTATTTCTGATTTTCTTCTTTATTTTCGGCCAAAATTCCTTTAGGGATTGTAGGAACGAATTTGGACTTGTTTTTGAACATTTCCTTCCTTAAATCTCTATATGGATTACCTTTAACGTCCTCCCCTTGATTTTCTCTTGATTTTCATGGCAAAAATCTGATTTATTCTCCCAATAATATCTCCAACGTGATCTTCTTATAATTCTCCCTTGAGAATTAACGGCAAAATGCATATATCCTCCAAAAATATCTCTTTGTGTGTCAAAAACCCTAAATCAATTGGGCTTTTATCCATTTTGCCGAAATCCACATTAATCTAGAAGGATCTTGGGCCTTCATGTGTCATCTTCGAGCCATGATGTCTCCTAGTGCCTCCAGGAATCTTCTCCCAATGTCATTTTCCTTCATTATTTTGACCATACTTTCTGGTTGGCTTAGGAGTCTTGCTTGACAAAGTTTCCTTTTCTGAACAGGATTTCCTGGTTGGACCAGGAAAACTTTATTTCTTCATTTCGGCTCATTTATGCAGTCCTTGTGCGTTGTCTCAGCTCTCACCAACGTTTCCTAGCTTTTCTTTCTCTTTTTGACCTTATTTCAGCTTCGTTTGCTCCATAGACCTAAAAATACAAACTATTACTAAAAATAGAAACTTCCTAAAAATAAGAAATGGAAACTTTCCTAAACTAAAATGGAAACTTTCTAAAAATAGGAAATAGAAACTTTCCTAAACCAAAAGGATTTATTTAAGGAAATGACTAAGTAAATATGAGGAAATAACAGTTAAAATGTCGCATTGAAATGCTCATATCAAATACAGAAGGTCCCCTGCCAAGGAGACATGGAATGCTTCAGATTCTAGATTAGCTTCAGCGCCCCCTGGCAGTGGCTCAAGTTCACTTGCCCGCTGCAACCTTGGCGCTTCACATACACGAGTTCGTAGAAGTAAAGTACCTCCGCCACGGTCAGCCCTTCACATTCCGACAGACGCTAGAGCGAGTTCATCGCCATCAACAACTGCCACATGTTGGGACAAATCTGCCCAAACGCGAGGTCGAACTCACAAACAGAAATTTGGAGATTTGGCAGTAGGGGAAACGTCACTCCCAGGCGGAAGATCACCTCATGCACGGCGGCATGCCCCGTTGGCAGAATCGACTCTCTCTCGTCCTTCATCGGCGGTCGCAGCTTCACAACCCCTAGGGAGGCGAAACACCCGCTTTAGTCGATTCACGGTGGCTACAGTCATTGGCCCGCCCGCCTCGTCCACCGGGACCATCACGAAGGACCCAGGCTGACTCAATTTCCTCCCCGCCAACATCTCACCCATCAACAGAACCGCTAGCGGCTCTATTGCTCGCTAGCCTCTCCTCTTGCTGATCACGGGCGGCAGCGTCCTCTCTTGTCCTAGAACTCTCTGGTACCCTACCTCGAGCCTTGGCTACGTCCCAGGGTATGGTAAAGCCTCTCTTGTAAAGGTTTGATGTCTAGCAGTTCCGACAGTGAGGTTCCTGCAGGAGCAGACGGATGCAACGAATCAATAAAAATCCTATCTGCAACGTTCAGCGACACGTCAGACCCGGAATCCTCACTACTCGAGATCTCTACGACGCTAGCCATCACTAACCCTAAAACCCAAACCAGTCAGTTCCAACAAGATCTAAACTATCCCTATGTCAGATTGTAGCCAAGAACATCAAGAACACCCATACCCAGAAAACCCAGAAAGTGCCAAAACAAGAACAAAACTCATATACACTCAAACCCAGATTCGACCATCTAACAAAGCAAGAAGCCTCAACCCCTTGTCAAACACCTAAACCCATCCCCAAACATCATTCTACACCCTCAGAAAACACCAGGGAAGGGCAAGAATCACTCCAAATACCAAAAAACAAAAACCCAATAAAACAGAGGCTACCAACCTCAAAGATGGAAACTCTGGTGTGCTTAAGGATGCTCATCTTCGCTTCAAGAGGTCTTCGTCCTCCAAAGATCGATAACTTCATGGAATTGTAGAATCTTCTTCTCGGATCTCAGAGTAAAGCTTGAAGATGACGATATTACTTCAAAGTGCAAAGTGTTAAACCACTCAATTTCCCTCTCCTTTATGTCAACATCAAACCAATCTAGGTCGTCCGTTGAAAAACAACATCGTACTACAGTCGTACATGTGCCCTACGATCGCACTTACTCTCTGGATTAACCGACGCGTCGCTCGGTTACAAAATCAATAATTACTCTTATTCATGGCGAAGACGCGGGCGTGCTGCGGGGACGTTATTCCACACGCTAACCTAATACATGTTGCCGACGTGTCAGACGCAGTCAAACGAAGAGTCTATCTGAAGTAACCATTAAAGAAGAAGATCGCCAATCGTCGAGAGTCACCCCTAAGCGCAACACCGCTAGTGGAACTTCTCCCTTGATCTTGCAAGCGAGAGTCTCCGCTAGGCGCAACACCACTAGTAGAACTTCTCCCTTCATCTTGCAAGTGATAGTCTCCGCTAGGTGCAACACCACTGGCGGAACTTCACCCTTCATCTTGCAAGTGAGAGTCTTCGCTACGCGCAACACCGCTAGCGGTATTTCTCCCATTTCACCTTAAAAGTGACGGGCTCCGCTGAACGTAACACAGTTCGCTGATCTGCAACCAGTTAGGTCCCCGCGACACTTCTTTCAACTTGTTATCAGCGGAGGGATTTCCGCCAACGGCGATGCTCGTGGCAACGCCTCATGCTTACGACTACCGTCAAACGGCGGTGCAGTCAAGCTACGTCCCGCCGGGACAAGGGGACACGTCAACAGTCTACGACTGCCCTGATCAGGCACGTTGACCCCCGCCACTTGGGTATCAAAGATTGGGCTTGCTACCTAACACCCTCTGCTCAGTACAGCTCCCCTCAACAAACAATATACCGACCAAACGGACGTCTATCTCAGCCGGGGAGTGGGGGGCCTAGCAGGGGCCCACCCGAAAGGGTATAAAGTGTTTGCTCAGTAAGTCCACAGTTGACAACGCACTGATGCTAATTATGATTTTGCAAGTTTAATGGAAGTAAAGCTTCGAACCGCTAGGCAACTCCCCAACCAAGATTGCCCTCCTTAACTGGGGACTTGGGGGACTCGTACTTACATGAGCATTTTCCAAGCATAATTAGTTCTAATGAGCCACGCTCATGCTACCACCAATGGTACCAACTCCCACTAGCGGAGTGACTTACGGAAACACAGCCAAGCAGGCTACTGCCCGAGCCCCGGCTCACCCCCAGATCACCGCCGACGCACCTCCACATGCTGCATCAAGATGGCATCAAAAGCTCCAGAAGCTGGGAACTGAAGCATATCAGTCCCACATCGAAAACATGGAAGAGATCAGCCTCTTCCCCACCTATAAAAGGTTATCTCCTCTCTCCTCATTAATTACGTATTTACTACTTACCTACTGTTATTCTGTCAACACAAATACATTGACTAACTTAGGCATCGGAGAAGAGAAGACCGCCCAACGCGGTCTCCCTCTTACGCCCTTTGTATTCTACTTGACAGGTAGCCGAAGCTCTGAGAATATCATAAGTAGCGGTCTGCCCATCGGACCAGCGTTAACCAAGATTTGGGCCACCGCTCAATCTTAGACATTAACATTCCCCTTGCCAAATGGCACCTTGATTACTGTCACAGAAACTCTCTACGCTCCTAGGACAAATCGCACCTATGAATAGCCAACGGATACCACGCAAAAATGCATGTAGAGAACAGAAATGAGTTCATTTGCAATACCTTTAACGATTGTGAACAAAGATGCATCTTAGAGCAGTTTATGTGTCTCTCTAGTGGACTCTATGTCACTATTCGAGCTATTAAATCCAATAAAGTTTTGAGAGAAAATCTCTTGGATTTAGACACATATTGGCTTTGTCACGATAGGATAGGTCATCCTAGTCCTGATATGATGATCCGTCTACTAAAGACTTCAGACGAATATCCTTTGTTTCGAGCGAAATGAAGCATAAATCAAAAATTGATTCCTAGACTAAGTGTGACCGTCGCCGCTACCTCTGGCACCGCCGTTGTCCACCACCAGCCTAGGGCTGGCACAGTCCCTATTCATGACGCCATGGATGACGTCCATCATGGTGATGGCTCCCTAGTGATGCTGCAATCACTGACTCTGCTTGAAATAGCGTTGCAGACACTCAGGCCCAACCAAAATCCTCATTAATTGGTTGCTTGTAAAGCCTCTCGCTCATTTACAAAGTCTGGTCCTTAGGGAAATTAGGACTGAGACCATCCTATGCAAAGGATATGAAAATACTCATTCTATTTTCACATAGAATCCATGCGAATTCTGTGGACTGATTCAACCAACCTGTGAACGTTTAAATATCTCATGAGGTTGGTTGACAAGCAAACACGCTGGTCACATGTTGTGCCATTGTCCACTTGTAAATACATATTAATGAAGGAAGTTTAACAATTTTTATTTTGCTTAATTTAATTGTTTCCCAAAATATCCTTTTATAGTCCTTTGTTTTTCCTTATGTCTTAACCAAATTGAAGTTCATCCTTAATTTATAGCAGTGCATGCACCAAATTGGTATATAAATTTTCATTTTATAGCAAATAGTTACTCAAAATTATCACTGCTTGAAATGTCTCTTTCGAAGAAACAATTGGTATATCATAATTGTCATCTACATCTTGATTATCTTTGGTAGACAACCTAATCAATTTACACTGCATTGTATAATTCAACTAGGAATAATATAGAACTCTCTCTAAAGTAATAAATATTCATTTTATTGATACTATAATGACCCCTCTAAATTAATAATTTTCCGTAGTCCCAATGTACATTTAGAGAAGTTTTACTATACACTGTACAATGATTTCCTTTTGTCAGGAAGTTATACACTTTTGTGCAGTTTATGTGTCTCTAGCACCTCTTGAGTAGTACCAAAGAAGGATTCACGCTATTTTCTACGTATTTGATGTCAAATTAGTGGATCTATTTCTATATACCACTGTGGGTCTACCACTATCCTCTTGTCTGTCTATAGATGGCAGTGGAATGGTATATAATGACAATTCTAACTTGTGATGAATATATTTCCCCCCAATTTGGGTTTGCTTAAAAAAAAAAAAAAATCCTCGCGACAATTTTCATATAACTAATCCTCTTTCATTTTATGGCTAGTGCTATGCACACACCTCTTTTCTCTATTCAAACACCCCCTCTATTTTTCTATTACTTTAATTTATTTATTATTACAAATTACCCTAACTACCCTAGCTTGCAATTATGTTTCTTTTTTTTGTTTTCTTTTTTCTATTTGGCAAGTCAATCATGAATCAAACATTATTATACAATAAATCAATTTCTTTTGCTACTAAGATATTTTGATATGAAGATCTTCCAAATAACACTAATTTTCAGCAGTAAATATGATTTTGCTCTCCACACTCTGATTAGGTGAAAAGGTACCGGATCTAATTCAATATTGTGAAGAGAATGAAAAAATTTAATTGCAAGGGAGGGAAGTTAGGGTAATTTGTAAAAAAAAAATTGAATTAAAGCAATAGAAAATAGTGGGGGTGTGTGAATAGAGAAAAAGGGTGTGTGGTGCTTTATTTGTATTAAATAAGCAGAGTTGCTGAAATTGTGATAAAACGGCAACAACAACAAAAAATGAGTAAAATGGTTTTTTGATAGACGGACGAAATATTCAATGCGAGTAAACTATGGTCAATGCCATCAAGGAAGCAGAATGTGCGGAAGTGCATTGAGAAGTGAAAAGAAAATAAAAGAAAAGAAAGAGATATATATATATATATATATATTGTTAAGGGAAAGACACATTATGTGCATTGGTCAAAGTGATTAACGGAGAGGGAATCAAGGAATTAGTGATTACCCAATCAGCAAGGATTACAGATCAATCAGCATTTAATGTTATCATTATAATTGATATTTCCATTGTAATTCTCTCCCTATATAAAGGGACTATGAAATTAAATGAGTAGACCAATTCCAATTTTAAATTTACTTTTACACGTTATCAGCACGCTTAGACCCAATTGTAAACACGGAAATCTGAAAACAAACAAGATGCAGACACGTGTACAACAAATAATAATTTTATTAATTTAAGTGCGGGTTACCATCTTTGGTAATCCTCTGATTCGATCTTCGACGATGAATTTCACTCAAGGGCTTGACGCTTGATCTTGAGTTGGACGATGGTCACGAGAGTCGACACGTGACGAATGTTTTGACTTGAAGTTGGTGAGGAACCAGCTATTTGGCAGCTTGAGGGTTCTTCACACGAGCTTGGGAGGCTTCAGGAATTTTGAGAGTATTTCCTTCTCTTTTCTGGCCGAAGTCCTTCTCTTGATTTGAGAAGGGGTATTTATAGTGTCGGCGTCTCTCTTGATTTGGAATGCCTTGATGACACGTAATCAATTACATTTTCCTTAATAACATAATCGAATCAATCAGCGTTAATTAACTGATTTAATCACGATTATTAAGGAATTAGCCAATCAATTTAATGGCTGATTTTAATTGCTTTTTTTTTTTTTAATAACATAATCCAATCAATCAGTGTTAATTAACTGATTTAATCACGATTATTAAGGAATTAGCCAATCAATTTGATGGCTGATTTTCATCTTGATTATCAATTTAAATAAATTGACCTTTAATCAGCAGACGAAATTTAATATTTGATTTGACTCGGAATCAATTGATTTAATTTGATTGATCCGCCTTAATATCAGCTGAGTAAGTCAGAACAAATATATTTATTGCCGTCGGGCTTTTCGTACGCCGCCACGTGTCATTCCCTAAGTCCGCATGGTTTTGCTTACTCATAAGCCACGTGCACATTTTGTGTGACCCACATGCCGACTAAATTTGTTCAGTCATAATTTCGAGTGTTGACCGAATTATTTAATGAATTTTATTTTCATTAAATTTTTGGTGTCTACAAATGCCCCCACTTCAAGGTGCGCCGTAAACATGTTGTCACGTGTTGAAGGTGTGACTTGAAGTTTGAATTTGACTTCATTTTTTTTTTTTTCATAACTTGACGGGGCACTTTCCTTCACTGAAGCCAACTTCTAGAGCTTCGAAGCTGTAGAGATTCCTTTAGAATCTTGATTTAAAATTGTAGAGAGTCTCCCGAAATCTTGATTTAATGATTCTCTTGCAATCAGGATTTAATATGGCAATGATTCCGAATGGGCAGGTAAATAAAGCCCATGATATAGGTGTATTTTTTTGTTAAATATTTATGGCATAAATCCTTGATTTTTTCTGAATAAAATATTTATTCACAAAATTTCAGCATTCAATATATTGATGCCATACATAGCAGAAGATTTAGGATTCCTGCCATATTTTCTGGTCTTAATTAGGAAATTAATGAAGTGAGAAACCCTAACTTTTTAACATAAAAGGACGGCCTCCTCACACTTGCTTGTCCAACCTGTCTTCTTCTTCAATAACAGTAACTCTAGACTCGGCTGTGGCTCTCAATTTCCTGCTTGGTTGACTTTTGTCCTTGGTATTGCAGAAGATCATCAAGCAAAGGTTATTTGTCTCTACATGTTTCTTTATTATTAATTGAGATGGCTGTGGCACTGTGCGGACTTTGCTTACTTTTTTTTACTGACAGAGCTTGCTGCACGTAGCTCGCCGCTTTCACTGGGATCCTGAATTGAGACGAGTCGTTGGTAGTAGCAGAAGCAAATTTGTGGTATTAATTCATTGCCTTCCTTTGTTGCTTAGCCATCCCTCCGCTATTATCACTGTTTTTATATACATGCCATGCCTTTATGCTATCATGAATTACTAGGGCTGCCATTTGGTTTGTTAAATACCGAACCGACCGAATATTTGAGGTTTGGTAAACCGAATCTTGGTAACCGAAATCGAAAAATACCGAAAAAGTTGGTTTGGTTTTGGTAAATACCGAATTTACCGAAATGCTAGGGTTATATATATATATATATATATATAATTATGTAGTCATTTATTTTAATATGTATGAATATGATACATTGATATGGAAGATATATTTAATTTGACAAAGTATGAATTTAGTTTTAGGATTAATTTCAGTTTACCCCCCTGAGGTTTGGGGGTGTCATCATTTCACCCCCTCTACTTTTAATTTTGAATTTTTACCCCCTAAACTTTCCAATTTCAATCAACCGTGTCCAATTTCTCCTATTCCGTCCAAAGTCAACGTTAACTTTGACTTTTGAGGGGTAAAATGGTCTTTTCAAGATAAAAATATAAAAAAAAATAAAAAAAAAAATTTTTTTTCTGTTTTTTTTTTCTTCTGTTTCTTCGTTTTTTTTTTTTCTTTCTATTTCTTCATTTTTTTTTTTGTCTTCAACCTATACACCAAAAGTTATAATAGGTTTATAAAAACAAAAAAAAATACTCTAGGTGGTTGAAAGCCGCTTGCTGGTTTACGATATTTGTGATATATTTCCGATAAAGTGAAGAATTTTAGGATATATCCCCAATAAAGTGAAGAAATATCTGTAAAAAATAATTTTACACTATCTGTAAATAAATATCTGTAAAAAATGATTTTACACAGATATTTCTTCACTTTATTGGGGATATGCAGATATTTACAGATAAATTGTAAAATCATTTTTACAGATATTGGTTCACTTTATTGGGGATATATCCTAAATTTTTTCACTTTATTGGAGATATATCACAAATATCGTAGACCAAAAATGATTTTACACAGATATTTATTCACTTTATTGGGAATATACTGATATTTATTTACAGATAAAGTGTAAAATAATTTTTTACAAATATTTCTTCACTTTATTAGGGAATCCTAAAATTCTTCACTTTATCAGAGATATATCACAAATATCGTAGACCAGCGAGTGTGTAAAATTATTTTTTTACAGATATTTATTTCTAGATAAAGTGTAAAATTATTTTTTACAGATATTTCTTCACTTTATTGGGGATATATCCTAAAATTCTTCACTTTATCGGAGATATATCACAAATATCGTAGACCAGCAAGTGGCTTTCAACCACCTAGAATATTTTTTTTGTTTTTATAAACCTATTATAACTTTTGGTGTATAGGTTGAAGACAAAAAAAAATGAAGAAATAGAAAAAAAAAAAAAAAAAAAAAGAAACAGAAAAAAAAAACGAAATTTTTTTATTTTTTATATATTTTTTATCTTGAAAAGACCATTTTACCCTTCAAAAGTCAAAGTTAATGTTGACTTTGGACGGAATAAGTGAAATTGGACACGGTTGATTGAAATTGGAAAGTTTAGGGGGTAAAAATTCAAAATTGAAAGTAGAGGGGGTGAAATGATGACACCCCCAAACCTCAGGGGGGTAAACTGAAATTAATCCTTAGTTTTATAATGAAAGATTATTATCTGTTTTGTGATATTTTGCTATCATATGATTTATTTAATTTGTCAGTTTTAATTTTAATAAACTACATTTCTTAATAAGATTTTTAATTTTTTAGTTAATTGAAATTAAATCATATACATTTTATTTATATTTTTAATTGATTTGGACGTTTATATCATTTTAAGTTACTGTGTTTCTAAGGGTAACAAAACTGCAATGATTTTTCTCCCCCAAATTTTCTACCCAAGTAAACATATATTGATCCCATGAGAGGGTAGGGGTGAACGTTGTCCTTGGTAGGATTTGTGATAGATTGACTACTGGTATTTTAGTTGTAAAGGCAATAACGCCATTACAATTGACCATGTGGATCGAGGTTAATACGAAGATGAAATCGGCTTGTATTTTTACCATAGGCGTATCTTATCCCATTCTTTATATCCACCAGTCGGTTATCCAATGTATTGATTTTTTCACTTGTTGGTTTTGATAGGTATACATTTCTACATAACCGATGAATATGGTAGACAACACTAGTAGACATATAAACATTTCTTGCGAGCTGATAAATAAAAAAAGTCTGATGGTAAATCTGACTTCATCCACGTATTCATAGCATAGTAATAGACATGATATGAAATAATCGGTCTCGTTTGTCGTCGTTTCGGTCTCGGTCAATGCAGTCAATCTTCTTTTATAGTCATTTACCAAAATATCCTTTTCGCAAATTTGGCCTTAATAATTCTTTCTCAAATCCGATTTTTGTGCCCTTTGAAACCACAGGCTCATACAGACGAGCTCCATCTACCAATGTGAAAAGTTGCAACTCAAAATCTTGTTTCAATGTGGTTACCCTTTAAGAACTCTAACTAATAACTATATGGACAAAAACGACTATTGTTAGTGATCATATGGATTGAAGTCGAAATGAGGACGAAAATGATCAAATTTTTAACTATATGTTTAAAATATTTAATCATCAAATCCAATCAACGTAGGAAATTAGCATAAATTAGCATTTTTAACTCTATATAGAAGACTAAATTAGCATTTTTGTACCTTGGAGGTAGCTTTTGTTTATATAAAAAAGAACCAGGGATGCTCATATTTAGAAAGAACTTAGTATCCTCATTTCAGCAGCAGAAGCTGATCCTTTTGTATTTTGGAAAGTAGAGTTGCACAAAGATCTCTAGCTATTTATTTAAGGACAATATCTTTTGTAGATGTCAGTTATGAGACTCTAGATATAAGAGTGTTATTCAGTTTCGGTAAAGTCGTATTATTTGATTCTAATTTATATTTTGAAAATATATTTGTTGTAAAGTTTGGTAATACCGAAAACCGAAATACCGAATTTGGTAAAAAAAAATTAATAACCGAAAGTTTTGGTTGGTAATTGTTAAGTCAATTTCAAAACCGAAAGCTTTGGTTTTGAAGTTGGTAATGCCCATAACCGATTCGAACCGACCGAGTGGCAGGCCTATGAATTACCCATGATTCCATCTTCTGACAACGGTAGACACAAATATGAATCTATGATTATGATTATGTACGTGCAGCCCATAGAAACATATATACATATATATATATATATATTTTCGATCACGACAGAAAGCATGACCTTAATCATTCTTTTTTTTTTTTTTTTTTTTGTTGATTATGACTATGCACGTGCAGAATTTTCAATCACAAATTTCTTTCATGCTCACATGCCCCCTTCACCTTCTTGTCTCATGACGTCACTTTTTTTTTTTTTGGCTTGCTTCACTTTGAGAAATCACTTTCCTTTCTCTTGTCAAATCTGATGAATGATATATATAGAGAAAATTTCAGGCCTCGTCCATAAACTATGCTGCCAAGGCCAATTTGATATCCGAACTCTCAAAAGTATCAATGTGATACTCAAAGACGTATTTTGATATTAACGTGATACTTCCGTCAAAAATCTCTAACGGTGCCGTCTGTTTGCTGACGTGGCAAGCATGTGAGCCCCAAAAAAGTAAAATGACCAATTTACCCTTTTTTTTGTTAATTCATTTTTTTTCTTTTCATTTCTTTTTCTTCTTGTTCTTCTAGGATTTTGTTCTAGCCAAACCACCGCAAACTCCGCTCCTTCTTCTCCACCCAAGAAATCAAAGAAAAATGGCTTTTGCTTCTTCTTCAACCTCAGTCTTCTTCTTCTTCTTCTTCTTCTTCTCTCTCTCTCCTCTCCTTCTCCTCCGCCCAAACCATCACCAATGCTGCCAGCATCCTCTCCAATTCCTAAAAAAAAATCAAATCTTTCTACAACCAGAAAACTTCTCTGGGCACCCGGCAGACGTCCATATCTTCTTCTCCGCCATAACCCATTACATCTTCACTGATTATCAAAATAACACACCTACTGGATCCACTATCGCGATTCAACTACCACCTAAAATGAAACTGAAACATTTAAACACACTTACAAGCAAAGCTCTTTACCATTCCCAGGAATCCTAGCACCACCGGAAATCCGAAACCCGAAACTCAAAACTCTCTATCACTGATTCCTTGCCAAAATAGAAGCCTCGGCGTCGTCCCTGAGAATTGAATAGAAGCAATGTACCTTGAAGCATCAAGAACTCTGAATTGGATTCTTCTTAGCAACTTGAGAGTTCCACAACATCCACGATTCCCTATAATGTGAAAACAGCTCCTTCATCGCTTGGTTCTGATACTGAGTCCGATAATAAGCCCCAAGACTCTCCTAGCAAACCTTGTTGATGTCAACACCCTTCCTAGCTCTTGGAACCGCTACCGGAGCGAAAAGACCAAACTGGTAGCTCTTCGAACTCTCCTTCGCCCCACAGCCATCCGAATTGCAGTTCTCAACCTCACCCTGATCTTGAACTCTCTTCTCGACAACCTTGCTCCTCTTACTACTTGCATCCATTAGATCTGTCCCAAAGCTCCTCTTCTTAGCCTGCTCCAAATTCGGCTCCGAATTCAAATTCAAACCATCTCTTATCCCATTCATGCCCAACCACCTGTACGCCGGTTTCCCTGTATCCGCCGTATGAGTCTTCTCAATCAAATTCACTGACGACAACACATTCGCAATGTCATAGATCCTCCTCACCTTCGTCCTCATCACCGATACATTCTGTGCATCCCCTACTCCAAGCAGTAATTTCGCAGCTTCATCAATAGAAATCGATTCTTGGACTTTCTTGACGTTTGGGGGGTTTCTGGGTAGGAGGAAGTGGCCATGGTTTAGAGCGAGCTCACAAATCCACAAATCCATTCCCAATTTTGTGATAGAGAGAGAGAGAGAGAGAGAGAGAGAGAGCTCGATATGTTTTTTTTCATTTTTATTTTTATTTTTATTTTTTTTATTTTAATTAATTAGTAGAGAAAGACAATTTTACCCTTGATAAAAATATCACATGGGACCCAGATGCTTGCCACGTCAGCAAACAGACGGCGCCGTTAGAGATTTTTGACGGAAGTATCACGTTAATATCAAAATACGTCTTTGGGTATCACATTGATACTTTTGAGAGTTCGGGTATCAAATTAGCCTTAGCAGCATAGTTTGGGGACGATGACTGAATTTTTCTCATATATATACATGTAAATCATGCTCTGACACACACACACACACATATATATATATATATATATATAAGCATGCACGTACAGATCCAAAGTGAAAGCATGATTCATTTTTTGCACTTAATCACATACTGATATATATGCATGTGCAGCACTGCAGCCCCTGGAATTCTTTCTTTTCACATCGTACTTGCAAAGTCATGATTACAGATTACTTACTTGTTCATGTTCACATTCCCCCACGCCCTCTTTGTTTTGCCAACGTCATTGCCTCTTTTTTTTCTTCTTCTGATATCGCACAGTTTATGTGACAATTGCTTTAGATTTTTTTTTTTTGTTCAGAATTGATGTAACAATTGGAGAACCCTCATTCCTGCTTTGCTGCTTCTGGTGTATTTGCTTCTCCTGGGACCGTGATTTGCCTGGGACCATGATTTGATGCAGGTTGTTGGTAGCAGCAAGGTAAGCTGCTCTGTCTTCCTCTGTTTATTGATTACTATTTCCCGAAAATTCTGCTATCCACCCAGGTCGTGCTCACCTGGTGACGTGGCCGAACGACAACCACAAATTGGTATGGCTAGGCTATAGGTCTTGGTTTACTGGCTGTTTCGACGTGTTTTTCGGTAGGTTCGATCGCCGGTGGCTGCAATTGAGGTATGAAAATTCATATTCTGTACAAGGTCTACATGATAGTACACTCGAAGAGGACTTTTGGTTCCACTACCGGGTCAGGGTGCTTCGGGTCGAGGGGGTTGTTGGTGCTCCTTACGCCGTCGATTCAGATTTCTTGGACTCCTTAGAGACATTTGGGATTGCTGGGTCTTGGGATTTCTTGAATCTCTATGGCAATTTTTCCAATCTCTGGCGCCTTGGATAAGAGTTTCAGTTCGCAGAGGTGAGGAGCTTGCTTAACGTTGTCGTAATTCATCTCGATCGTAACTTACTATAACCAAGGGTAAATGTGTGGAAGGGTTTGGAGGCAGAGGGAGTAGTTACTTGGCGAAGGAGAAGAGAAGCTCTGCTTCTTGTTGAGGAGACGTGTTTTTTTCACTGACCTAAACGTAAACTGTCAAAAAGGTAACCACCACCTAGGTGGGATAGCAGACTCTCCGACTATTTCCCGAAAATTTCCTTCATACATACTGTGATTTTTTTTTGCCATGACTCTACCCTCTGACATATGAACATATATAATTATGACTTTAGCCATGACTCCACCCCTGCACGTGCAGCCCATAGCATGATCCTCTTTTTTTTTTCTTACTTCTTTCTTTCCTTCTGTTCTCGCACCTTACATGCATTCTGAATTGAAATATATTTTCCTCTTTCTTTTTCATGACGTCACCCTCTCTTTTTAATGTCGCACAATTTCATATAACTACACCAAAAACCTTATCAGACAACACTTTTTGCACAACGAAAAAAAAAAAGTGTTGTGTGATGAAGGAAAGTGAATCACACAACGCGTTTACAAAACTTGCGTTGTATAAGGCGGTTAAAATTCTGAACTTTTTAGGTAGAAGGTCATCGCACAACAGTTATAAGAATATTGTGTTGTCTAAATGAAACAAAAAATAGTGGCAGATTTCCCTCCTAGCTTGACTCAAATTTGGCCCCAAATTGATACTCTAAAGTACAACAGAATAGTTATATCTGTTGTATGAGTGTAGCTTGCAAAATATCATACAACTGTTTTTTTAGTTTCTGTTGTCTGATAAAGGGAGATCTATTGGGAATGTTTGGATGTGTGTAGATTTGCTTCAAAATGGCACTTACTCCCCCTTAAAACCTATAGATTTTGATTAAGATGTATCTAGTAATTGCATACTCCCACAACCAAATTACTTATTTGTGTTGTGTGAATGAGTAATAACTAAACCTAGCACTACTCTACATGCAATCAAAGCATATAGCGGGAAGTTTCCCTCTTTGAAATCTCAATTTATGTTTTATTTTTATATTATCAGACAACATAACTTGTTTTTTCCGTTGTCTAATTCATAAATACAAAAGAAAAAAGAGCTATCTCGATCTATGGCAGACGAAATGGGTCATTTTCAACACTCGGACGAAATACTGAAATAGACTTTTGCTCTTTTCTTCGAGCCATCTCCTCAAACAGCCTTTTCCCAATTGGATCGATTTGAAATCTCCAATTGCCAAAAATCCAGACGTCTTCGTGATCCCTTTTTGCTCAGTTTCCTTTCTGTTTCAATTCACATAAATCCAATCAAAGATTACCTCCATTCCCATCTCCAAACCCTAATTTCTCTGAATCCCAGTTCCTTCAGTTTCGAACCACTCCTTCATCGTTACCAGGCCATCGTCCGACTCCAAACTCTAGCCCAACGATGTCAAGGTAATAACTGGCTGTCAGTCGCCGTTTGCACAATCTTCTTCTTCATCAATGTCATTACGACGAGTTCAGGCCAAAAGAGGGAGAAAGAGCGCC
This sequence comes from Rosa lucieae, assembly GCA_024704745.1. Lineage (NCBI taxonomy): Eukaryota > Viridiplantae > Streptophyta > Magnoliopsida > Rosales > Rosaceae > Rosa > Rosa lucieae. The sequence goes on from CM045496.1 coordinate 49,309,044, forward strand.
CCTCGCCTCTCTAATCACATAAAGCCCTAATCTTTTCATAGGGTTAAGAGTTGAGTTGAAGTTTGGAAGTGTTTTGAGTTTCGTTTGATGGAAGAGGGAGGTGGATGTTGGCGAATCCTCGGTCGTGTAATGGTCGGAGGGTGGTGGCGGCGGGTCTGTGTGGAAGTTCGTCATTGTTTGGTGCGTTTCTGGGTCTTAATGGGTTTTTCAGTTTAGTTTTTGGTTTTTCATATGTGATTAGAAATGATGTTCTTCATTGCAATTCTGTGTGGAATCAGAATGGTTAAGTGATTCTGGTTAGTTTGATTTGTGTGAGAATTTGTAGAGAACTCTTATTTGACGTGAAACTTGTGTTATTGAAATGAGTTTTATGTATGTGTAGGATGACAAGCTGGTGCAGGAAATGCATGTATTTGAAACCGAAATTGGAGAAGTTGGCAGTCGAGTACCATTCAAGATAGTTTTGACACTTGATAGTTACTGAACTTCTATTAATGTTATAAACAATGTCATATGGGAACTGCAGAACACTGATATTTTGCTCTATTGAAGCTGTTCTACTTTGTGAGTTACTATCTTTGTATGCATTAAAAGTAGGTTTTAATTAACTTAGACATTCATTCTTTTAGTTTGTAAAAACATGAAATGATTGTTGGGGAGCTTAAGATATAGTTTGAAAAAGATGCATGTCTTGATGATATCCAGCCTTGTTGTTTCCAGAATACCCTTTTGCGGTTCTGATACTGATCATTGCATTTCTGCAGTATTTGAAAGAACAAAGGCTTCCTCCTCAGACATTCATACCTCTCCAATCTGTTCGTGTAAAGCAAGCAATGGAGAGATTGCATAACTTGGGTGGTACTGCAAAGCTGGTTTTTGATGTTGTCCAATATCCTTTCTTCATGCTATTGATCCAGAATTCTTGATAACAAAAGTTCCATAATTATGTGTTGTTGTTTTCATCTTATGGTACAGTAGAGATTGAAGTATGATGTGTTATTTTCTGCTTCCACCAGTGCCTACATTGGTTTAGTGTGCAAACTTTTATTCTCACAAAGTATGTAGTTAAGAAGATATGCAATCTTGTGTAATCTTGTTGGTGTTTGTCTGCATGTGTAGTGCATATTTTGCAGCCTTTTGTTTGTATGGATGGGAATAGGCAGAGACATTATGTGTCTGCTTGATACACACACACACACACACATTTCATGTTTTCCAGCATATGCAATATTGGGAGTATCTTTGATCATGTAACCTACCAAGTTTATTTATACTGAATAATTCTTTATTATATTCATTTCTGTTCAGATCATTTTTATGTAGGCCTCTCCTCTTTTCTGTGTATATATTTACTACCTGTTTAAAGAATAGTCTGCACATTTTTTTCCGCTAAATATGTTCTTTTGCTAAACATCACTTAATGTTGATAAAGCACTTATATGATAGCTATTTGCATCTTGTGATCCAGGTTCTACACATGGATAGGAATGACTATTACGGAGGAGAGTGTGCATCACTTAATCTTATTCAGGTCCTATTCTGCTGCTTAATCTTTAACTTGTGACCAAGTACTAGTTTTATACTTCTATTATGGTGCCTCACTGTTTTACTTAACCTTTAATTTTGAGTTATTTTTTTTTGGTGATCTTTACACTATTTTTTGGCAGCTCTGGAAGAGGTTCAGGGGAGATGATAAGCCCCCAGCCCAGTTGGGTTCTAGTAGGGATTATAATGTGGACATGGTCCCTAAGGTATGTTTTGTCTGTCATATTCTACATTGCTTTGCATTGTGCTTTGCTCACAAGCTACGGGTTAGTTTTATTTGTTTTAAGTTTCCCAAACCTGTTTTATTTTCTCTGTGTAGTTTATGATGGCCAATGGAACTCTAGTGCGTGTCCTCACTCATACAGATGTTACCAAGTATTTGTCCTTCAAAGCTGTGGATGGTAGTTTTGTCTATAATAAAGGAAAGGTAAAACTTTTACCGACTTGCGATACTTCTTGATTATTCTTACACATTGATATATTAAATTGATCTCAATCATTATGAGTGGTATATCCATTGCAATAGGTTCACAAGGTTCCAGCAAATGATATGGAGCCACTTAAATCTCCACTCATGGGTCTATTTGAAAAGCGCCGTGCCCGCAAGTTCTTCATAGAGATGATCGCTACCTGGATGAACCTGCACTAGATACTGTGAAAAAGGGTGAAGGTAAGTACTGGCTGAGATGAGTTGGTTTTTGTATCTAGATCTTTAGTTTTGTGTATCAGATGTTTCGTCATTGTCATGCACTTGAGTTTTCCCTATTGTTTCTGTCATAGCTTTATGTGGAATCTATTGCACGTTTTCAAGGAGGATCTCCATACATTTATCCTTTGTATGGACTAGGAGAGCTTCCTCAGGTTTGTCACTATGTTTTTATATTCGAGTATAAATGTTGTGAAAGTCAATAAGGATATTCATTTCTTTTCTGAGTGGGGCTTTATGCAGGCATTTGCACGACTTAGTGCGGTTTATGGTGGTACTTATATGCTTAATAAACCTGAATGCAAGGTACTTCTACTTTCCTTCACATGTTTTATGGATTTAACACTATTTGCAACTATTGCATCACTTTTTTTTCTCTACTCTATAATTGGAAAGTGCTGTGCTCAAGTTATTTGGTCTAGACACTGAGTTGTCTCATGCCTGATGCTAGGTGGAGTTCAATGAGGAAGGGAAAGTTATTGGTGTCACATCTGAAGGTGAAACTGCCAAGTGCACTAAAGTTGTCTGTGACCCTTCTTACTTACCCAACAAGGTAAATTGTTATGATTCTTCTGAGTTTGCATAAAATTTGAGGTTCTGGTTATTGCGGTAAATTGTTAAGAAACAATAAATATTTTGAAGAAAGAAAGTGCAAATGAGATGGACGAGGAGTCTTCTGGAATTAAACAGAGTGAAGAAACTGCAAATAGGTTGATATAATAATCCCATCTACTGTTTGGAAATGCAGATGCTTCTATTTATTTATAGGCCCCTATATCTTCGCGTTTCTTCTATATCAAACTTTGAAGGGTTAAGAAAAATGTTGTTATCTCGTACTTAAACTGAAGATTCAATGCATTTCAACAGGTCAGCAAGGTTGGTAAGGTTTGGTGCGGCTGAAATAGCCTCACAATTTAACCCTGCAAAATGTAGTTGTCAGTATAGGATAAGCAGGGATCGTTCAGTCCGGGGATTCTAGGGTACACCTACACAAAAAGGTCAATTAACAAATAAAAGAATAAAATGGGGGGTTTTCAAATTTGGTTCCTATTCTACTTAAAATTAAAACGAAACAAATAAAACTATATACAATGATCGACTTCCCTAACCTAGACCAATACCACTCAGAAATTACTAAGTGTAAAAACAGAAAATCCATTTCAACATGCTATAAAAATGTGCCCATCTTTAATGCCTAGATAAGAGCTCAAATGAAAAGCCTCAGCGGATCAATCCACTTATCTGATTCATTCTAATGTAGGCATGGATCGGAAAAGTCCTTACCAAGCCTAATACTACTAATTTTCGAAAACACTCAGCGTAATTCTCTTAACTAGTAGTATTATCTAACCCTCGAATCAACTCACACGTGCAAATTAACCATTACACATAGAATTTAACACGTAATTTCCAGAATCATTTAATCATTAAAGCATGATTTTTACCACCCGTTAGAACTAATTACTACTTGTTTAACTCAGCGTCTTAACAAATAACAATTACTCTTGGCAAATTAAGCAAACACACAAGAACTCTCACCGTTATTCTAGCATGCAAACTTATGAACCTAACTCTGAAAATTACCTAAACACGTAAAAGGGCACAAGATTGTAACATGCATCATAAAAGAATTCTCGAAATTAACTCAATAATAAACTGAAAATCTCAAAAATATTAATAAAAATATTCTGAAAATTCTGTGTCTCCAATTACACAACTCGCAAATTGAAACACACAAAACCAAAACAAAAATTATAAGTAGAGTCATAGTTACACTTTGAAGCTTTCCTCAGCGGCTTAGCAACAAGGTGATGAACTTGTCTCTGCTATGGTGGTGGAGCGTCCTTGACTCAGTGCCTAAGAGCTTCGTAGATTGATGGATGGATGGTGGTCACGGTCTTGTAGGAGATGGAGGTTTGAGGAGTGAATTGGGCAGTCTTGGAATGGTTTTTGGCCAGGAAGTGATAGGCAATGAATTATCTTGGCTGTGAAGTGATCTTGGCTGGGAAGTGATCTTGGTTGGGAAGTGATGCCAATTCTATTCTGGATGTTGCCTATTTATAGGGGAGCATTGGTTGGTTTTCCCAACTGAAACGTCTCCTTTATGGCCTTAACTCCTCTAATAATGGGGCAATTCTTTTAATTTCCAAGCTGAAACGTTTTTCTCTTATTTATTTTCCAGCTGAAACATCTTTTTCTTTTATTCCTCAACTGAAAAACGTCTTTCTCCTTTATTCTCTAGCTGAAAACGTTTTTCTCCTTTATTCTCCAGCTGAAAATGTTTTTCTCTTTTATTCCTCAACTGAAAACGTCTTTTCTCCTTTATTTCCCTTCTTCATTGCTTGGTCAAATATCTTAATGCTTTATTTTATGACTCCATCATTGCTGTTTCCAAGAGTTCCACCAGGCAAGGTTTCCTACAACAAACAGGAGAATATCAGAATTTTCTAGAGAAAATAAAGGGGAATTAAAATGTAAAGACCGCAAATATAGTTGACAGTTAGGAATCCTGATCCAGCTAGGATTTTTCATGAATTTTATTTTTTTCCGCCTATTTCACTCCAAACACTCAACAAGACTCTCAAAATGACTTACTGACTCAAAACACTAAACTTAAGGGAGAAACAAGGCTAAAATGGGGCACATATTCAATAATATCATCACACTTTTTGGTCCTATCAAGGTTGCAAGGGCTATAGCCATAATGAGCCACCCAATTCCAAACACAAATGATTCTCATTCAGTGCAGGTTATCCTACCAAAAAAGCAGCTGGGTCACAGATCAGATATGTAAGTTTTTCTGTATACTGCAACGAATGCTCTTAAGCATTTCATTTCTGTGATATTGTTATTGTTTTATTACGTAGGAGTAGAACTGGATGTAATTTTTTTTTTTTTTCATTTCTTTGAGAGGGCCTAATGGTGTTAAAGAGAAATAACTTCTAGTTGATTAGTTGAATATGCTATACAAGTCTGATTAGTTGAGCATCTGGACATATCATGGCTCTGTAAGTCTGGAAACCTTTGAAACTCTTTGAGTCCTATTTTAGGGTATGTTCACAGTCTGATGTGATTTTCTTCCTACTCAACATGGCTAGTTGGGAAGGTTTTTCTCAGTATATGTGTCTCCGTACCCATAAAATTTCATGAATTGGAAGTTCAGCTGGCATCTAAAGCATATAATTTATAGTATGCTGTATAGACTTGATTAAATATGTTGCTATAATATTTATAGCCTTTGTCGCCTCTAGTTATATTGCTGGTATATAATGTTCTAGCAATTGAAAAGTTTGGTAAGTCTTTGATATCAGGTGCTCTACTGGACTTGAAAGAATGTATAATTCACGGAATAGAAACTATGGTGGCAAGGTATGCAATTTTTCCAGCAAATGTATATATTTTTTTTGTTTCAATTTTTGTTTTTGCTTTTCTGTTACATTGGAGACTATGGTGCTTTACAATTTGTATTTTTTTTCTATCCACATAATTTTTTTGTTCTTCTTTTTTCATATGTGGTGGCAAGGTATGGAACACTTCCCCAGATGAGCAAAACCGCCTCAAAGCTCAAGTCTTTAACAACTCATGTACTCCATTTTCAAAAAGCAAACTTCTTTACTACAACAGTTGTAGATCGTGAAGAAGAATCACGAAACCCAAAGAGACCCAAGTAGATGATACATTTTCATGCATCATATATGTGCCATGTTTTGGAACAGTATAAATACACACTTTTGATGTCCCAAGTAGATGGGCATGTACTAGAATGCTTTTATAGCTTAAATGTTCGCATGATTGGGAAATGCACCCTTTTTGCTTTTGAAGTTTAAAACATTGGTTAGATTACTCATTTGATGGTTTGCAATGTTTACATTTGATGAACTACTGTTCATTTGGTAAATGGACCGAATGCACAATTTAATTCAGGAATGGGATGTTCAAATGATCAGACAACAGAATAGATATAATGGCGACTGCACGAATGGCCAAAATTGGGACAAATACACTGCAATCATTCATATCAAACATCGGTTTTTAACAAATTAGTGTCTTCTAATATATACTCACACAACAGAAGTGATTGAACTATGTTGTCTTAAAAGTTAATCAGACAACAGATATAGTCTAAGAACTGAAGTTTGAAGATCAATCAGACAACACACAAAATAAAAATATGTTGTTTGACAAGCTTAACATACAACAGCTTGAAAACAAGCACTGTTGTCTGAAGGCAGCGCCGCAACTGCGCGGCAGTTGCGCTTGGCATTTGCCGAGCCATCTGCCGAGCTATCAGACAATACTTTTAACACATACCTACCATCTATGCGTTTGTTAGACAACTGTGTTCCACCGTTGTCTGAATTTTCATCAGACAACGGCTCAGTCTACAACGGTGGCTCTTCATATCACACAACGGTTTTCTCCCGTTGTCTGATAAGGTTTTTGGTGTAGTGTATGTACTTCAATACATATATTGTTTCTTTCTTTTCAGGGTTTTGGTGACAATTGAAGAACGCGAACGACCTAAATGCTTGGATTTTTCCACTTTTCGATCATGGGAAAATCCTCTCAAATTAGTTAGGCTTTGCGTGTTTGTCAACACCAAGGAGAAGTCCTAAACACTTGGATTCCTCCACCTTTGTTCGTGGTAGGGTCCACTACAAGCGGTTAGGCTTTACGTATTTGGTGGTTCACAAAGAGAAGAACGCGGACGTCCTAAACGCTTGGATTCCTCCACATTTGTGCGTGGTAGGGTCTACTGAAAGCGGTTAGGCTTCGCGTATTTGGTGGCTCATGGAGAGAAGAACGTGGATGTCCTAAACACTTGGATTCCTCCACTTTTGTGCGTGGTAGGGTCCACTGAAAGCGGTTAGGCTTCACGTTCATCGTCAGGCACTTGCGATCGCATTTTCAGTTCTTTTGTGGCCATGGCCTTCTTCAAGTGCTTCAAGAAAGGGACAGTCACCATCCTCGAGGATCCGGAGGACGCTCAAAGTGATGGAACTACTCTGCAAGTGCACCCATCGTTGACTCGGCCTCAAGCAATTGATGTCCCTCCTTATGACCCTTCAACTCACATCCTCCAGTGGACTCATGTGGTACCTCGCCAGCTAGCTATGTTTCGACAACCGAGATCTGGAAGAGACCAACAAAACTCGCATGTACTGTTTCTGAAGTCTTCGCATCATGATCAGAACACTCCTCAGACCCTATTCAAGCTTCTTAGCGATCGTGTACGCAACGGTTCAGTGAAGTGGAGCAATGCATTTCGTGCAAACGGGGGCTTCTCTTACACAGAATTCTACTGGGAATGGGTAGAAGATATCTTAAGCAGGAATGGCAAGCTTACTCGGGAGGCCGGTCTCTATCGAGCGATATTCACCTCACTATTCAGCTATGACCGTGTTGCATCTGTCATACGGGCTTTTTTGCGAGTACTGGTGCCCCGCGACAAATACTCTCCGCACATCTAACTGAGAAATGTCCATCTCCATCTGGGATTTGGACCAACTCAGAGGTTTACCCATTGCTGGACGGTTTTATGATGAGGTGGTTCCAGTTGCTGAAGAGCTTACTGTAGCAAGCAAAGGGAGTTAACAGAGCTGCCGCTATTTGTTTCTCGCCTACCATAAGCTTTGCAAAGAAGGCCAAGGGCAGAAAGTGAAGATAACTTTATGGATACGATATTGGTATAGAGGAGCTTTGCGCTATAAGAGGCCTCCAAACAAAAGCACCAGGAACAAAAGAGATCCGCCCCATAATGTGTTTAATCCATCTGGCAGGATCCATGAGATCCGACAATGTACTTCTGCAGACCTCGCAGTATTTGATGACTTAGGCATTGAGAGTGAAGATGTAGAGCCCACCTATTTGGCTGCCTTTCATGCTTGTTAGTTGTGTCTGTTTGTTTTACCCATAGACGACACTGTTTTGATTCGTCCGGGAGTATTCAAAGTTGCCAGTAAAATGTCACAGGGTGTACTGTTTTGCCTAGCAGTACCCCATGTTGGCCAACATCTATCAGGGTTAGGCGAGATTTCTTTTTCCAGCGATCCAGGTAACTGCTCGGCTGCCCTTCCTTTTCATTATATTTATGCATGGCTAGCAGAGTACTTTGGCACTCACTTTCAGTCTCTGCTTCCCAAAGACCTAAGGCCCCGTATGGTTCGCTTCTCTGGAGAATTTTCAGCTAAATATTGTGGGGACTCACAGGCGCTTTCTTTGTTCAATGCATGTGATAATGTGAGGATGGATGCATTTGCCAGGGTATTTTCGGAGAGCAGAGTGATTATCAACCGCGAGAACATCTGCCATTTAGACCTCATATATCTCATCAGCCTTCGATCTGGGTATCTTTCTCTCAGACAGGATAACCAACGAGTCATTCAGCCATACAGTCCACACTGGTTCAGTCGATAGTTTGGTTATGTCCAAGACATTCCTGGCAGCCTTAAGAATGACATTCGTACTGGCGTGTGGGCTTTGATTTACAAGCATTGGCATTCTTGCACCAGAATGAACACCAAGAGCGTGGTAACGTTGCCGATCCAGAGTGCTATCACGGAGTACATGGTTACTCGAGACTATGTCGACTGGTGGTCTAAAGTGTACCATTCTACACCAGTAAAAGCAACGAAAGAAGCGCCTACTAGTAGACCACTGCACAAGACTCTGAAAGCAAAAGAAGATAAGAACGTCACCCGTGCAACACCGCCTCATCACAAAAATGTGATTCCTTGTGAAGTTGAACGTAGCACCAACGTCCCTGTGCCTCCTAATAGGGCTTTGCTCCCAGATAGCGATCGTCAGGCTCATCCGGTCGACTTTCTGGAAGATGATGGAGACTCTTTAGATTCTCACATTGCTTTGGTTCGTCCACTTAAGCTGAAAAGATCAGCAATCCAAGAAAGAAGGCGTAGTGGGAGCAGTAGTAGCAATAATAGTGAGGTGCACTTTAAGCGTCAAAAAACTGACACCAGTCTTGGCCCTATTTATTGTGATACCGATGCTGAGTTCACTCTGAATACTGACTTTCTTAGTGACATTTCAACTTCTTCACAACCAATGTTGCAACAAAATGAGGTAACTCTTTTTTAGGACTTGCATCAGAGATTTTTTTTCTTCTTTTTGTGGTTTTTTTCTTGGAACTTGAATTGTTCTTTTCCCATCTTTTCAGGGTGCAGAGATTGATGGTCATTTACTTTGGGGGAACGATGACGACTCTTTAGACCCTATACGTGTTCCTTCTGCAGCGAAACTTGAGGCTTACGCTTTACCCACGAAAGGAAAATCCAATGCAAAGAATGACTCACAGCAAATTGACCCTGCAGGTACAATTCTCAACTCTTGTGTATTTTCATTGCACTTTAAGCCCCTTTAAAAAAAAAAAAAAACTAATCATATATGTACAGGTCCACTTACCAAGGTACATCCTCCTAAGCCTCTGAACACCATAGCCTTTTCTGAGGCCTCTCTTGGTGGAGCTGCTATTATAGATGCCAGCCAAAGACTTCGTGATATTTGTCAACAAGTTGCTACTGCAGTTTGTGAACAAATTGAAGATATGATAATGAAGCACTCCTCAAAGACCATTCTTTCTAGCAAGGGGGAACTTGATAAGCTGATAGCTGAGCTTAGCCATAATGGGATTGATCCTTCATCCGTCAGGGGAAAAGTTGAAGGATTGTTGACTAGTGCTGACCAATACAACTTGGCACGACTTTCTTGTTCACGCAAGGCTACTCCAGGCACACGTAATCAACGCCTGGCTGATACAGAATCAGAAATTGTGAAGGTCACTTCAATTCGTCAAGCTGACTACGATCATCGTCAATTTGCACTCAAGTCTTTGAAGAAATTAAAGGAGGAGCAGCGACAATTGGAGGAAACAGTGACTTTACTAGACGAGAGACTTCTACTATAGGAGAAGAAGCTTGTCGACCTAGAAAAAGAGAAAACTGAGATCCAAGAGACCCCTGAGGTGACCACTGCAGAGCTTGAGACGACAAAATCATTGCGAGATACTTTTGAGAACCACCGCAATAGCTTCAAGGGTTTGACTTGGGTGTGAAGAGCTGTTCTGCATTTGTAACTTATGATGATTTTTTTTTTGTTCATTTTCCTTTATCATTTGTAATAAATCAAACTTTGACAGTCATAACTTATTATAAAAAAAATAAGTACTTTTTTACTTATTTACTTCTTGAATAGTAAACAAACCCTTTATTTTTATTTGATTTGACTGAACTCTAGATTGTTATTCCCAAGCTGCCTGCGTATCCTTCCAATGAAGGAATCAAGTCATCATGTAGTTCAAGGGTTTATAGATGAAGTGAAATTGGTTTTTTTTTTGTCCTTTTTTTTTTGCTTGAGCCGCCCTTTCAGGTTTTCAACTTAACAGACTTTTTTTTTTTTGTGGTGCCATGTGCAGTTTAGGCTCGTGTTGGCTAGGAGCGTCTTCTTATGCATTTCAAGCATAGTACCTCTTCAAGAACTTTCCATTTATGGGGCCAATCCTTAGGCCATCTTCAGCCATAATTTTGTAGGCTCCATTGGTGTAGACTTCGCGGACTACATAAGGTTCATCCCACTTTGACTGAAACTTTGGACTAGCCTTGTGTGTCATGATGATAGGTTTACGCACGGCAAGCACTAGATCACCAACTTGAAAGGATCTGGGTCGAACCCCTTTGTTGAAAGCTCGTGACATTCGAGCTTGATAGCATTCCAAGTGCTGTTGCGCGTCAAGTCTCTTTTCATCTAAGGCTTCCAACTCCTGAAGGCATATCTTGATGTTCTCTTCATCAGTCAATCCTTCTTGCAAAGCAATCCTCAGAGATGGAATCTGTTTCTCCAAGGGTAAGACAGCTTCAACACCATATACAAGGGAGTAAGGTGTAGCTTTCGTGGGAGTTCGATATGTCGTTCTATAGGCCCATAGCGCCTCACCCATTCTTTCATGCCAATCCCTTTTTGTTTTGCTGACAACTTTCTTCAAAATGTTAAACAATGTCTTGTTGAATGCTTCAGCCAACCCATTTGCCGAGGCGTTGTATATAGAAGAAAAGTGTCACTTGAAGTGACATTTCTCACAGAGTTTCTCCATGGCACTATTGGAAAAGTACTTGGCATTGTATGTGATGATGCAGCGAGGACCACCATATCGTTGAATGATATTCCCTTTGATGAAGTCTACAACATTTTCTTTCTTTATTTCCTTAAGCGGTACCGCCTCTGCCTACTTTGAAAAGGAATCCGTAGCCGCTAGAATGTATGAGTGATTGGCGGAGGATTTCAGAGTTATGGGCCCAACAGCATCAAGTCCCCATACATCAAAGGGGTAGGAAGCAATCGTTGGATACAACGGCTCTGGTGGTTGATGGATGAAGTTTGCATGAAACTGGCAAGCTTGACACCTTTGTGCATACTCCATACAATCTTTAACCATAGTGGGCCAATAGTAACCCATCCTCTTCACTTGAAAATGGAGCTTAGGACCTAACTGGTGAGCTCCACATACTCCTGAATGAGCTTCCTCCATAGCCTTAGCAGCTTCCTCTTTCCATAGACATCTAAGAAGCAATCCATTGAAAGATCATCGATAAAGGGTCTCCTTATAGTAGAAGAAGCGTGATACTCTTCGTCTGATGTCCGAGCGTTGCTTTGGGTCATCAGACAACTTATTTCGCTCGAGGTAATCAATCAACGGGTACCTCCAGTCATCCACATCAATCCCGTAAACAGAGACAACATTGGAGTCTTCATGCCAAAGCTCAGAGATTGTAGGTAGGACCCACCGTTGGCAGATTGGAAGGTGTATGATTTCATCCTCTGATAATGCCAAAAGTTGCTACTAAGTTGGCCAAAGCATCTGCTGTTTGATTTTCTTTTCTTGGCACATGCGTTAGTGTGACAGCATCAAAACTCTTTAAGAGTTGTGTGGCGAGCTGAAAATAAGGAACTAAATCCTCTTTCTTCACTTCATAGAGAGTTAGTAATTGATCAACTACCAACTTCGAGTCTCCATACACCTCTAGATTTGAGATTTTCATTTCAGTTGCGGTTTGTAGTCCCATAATTAGCGCTTGGTACTCAGTAACATTATTGGAACATAACTCACCAAGAGTAATGGCATAAGGCAATATCTGCCTTTGCGAAGAAATGAAGACCACACCAGGTCCTGCCCCATCTGCTCGTGAAGACCCATCGAAGAACATTTCCCAAGCAGGGAGGACCTCTATATTAAATACTTCTTCATCTAGCAACTCATCTGAAATTTCCCAATCCGTAGGAATAGGATGATCCACTAGGAAATCAGCCAATTCCTGTCCTTTAACCGCTTTGGCCTGTATGTAGATGATCTCATACTGATTGAGGAGTAGTGCCCATTTTTCCATTCGCCCTGTCAAGACGGGTTGTGACATAACAAACTTGACTGGGTCAGCTCGCGCCACTAGATGCACTGTGTAAGCTTGCATGTAATGTCTTAACTTTTGGATGGGGAAGACAAGTGCGAGACAGATTTTCTCTATCGGCGGATAGTTTAGTTTCGGTCCTGTGAGAGTTCGACTCAAGTAATACAATGCCCTCTCCTTCTTTGCTTCATTTTCTTGGGCTAGGAGTGCCCCGAGTGATAGCTCTTGAGCAGCAATGTAGAGGATAAGTGGCTTCCCAAGGATGGGTGCCCCTAACACTGATATGCTCAAAGCAAGCATATAATTTAACCCTTTAAACATCATTAGTAGTATAAGCAAGTAGGGATCGTTCTATTCCGGGGATTGAGGGTACACCTGTCAATGTAGGACAATTTAAACAATTAAAATAAAAACAAAGTATAATATTTACACATATAAACACCATGTACGAAATTAGGGGGGTTTTAGGATTTTTGGTTTTCAAAAATTAAAAACAAGAATAAAAACTAAGTATAAACAAAAATGAAAATACAAGAATGAAATGTAAGAAACAAAGATTAAAACCAACTTTACAATTGAATTCGAATTAACCCTACATTGTTCTTCCAAGTCATGTGAAAGGAGTTGATCATGTGAAACATTCGAAAGCAAACGATTTCCCATATTTTACTTTTCAATGCTAATTAATCTAAGTGAAAGCACATAGACTAATCCTATCAAACATGTAATCAAGCCCTAGAAAGCTAGTCAATCATGACATGTTCAACGCAAAAAGCTCAAAGAAAGGCTATCAACTCAAGTGCACAACTTAATATGAATAAGTTCATCTAATTGCAATCCTTTTCAATTGAATTCGATTTTTGTCCAAAACCTTTACTAATTTTGATTTAAGTTCACAACACAAAAAGTTGAATCATGTTCTTAAATCTAGCACCATTCATATCAAAACCCTAAGTGTTTCGAACCACATAAGATTAAAATACAAAAGTTATCTATAAAGCAAATTCAATCGAACAATCACACATAAGCAACTTTGGAATCACAACATAGAAATCGAAAATCCTTTATTCAATCATAAAATTTCAGATTATAAACCTTGTTCAAACATCAATGTTAACTAGAACAACAGCCAACGAAATCAAACAAGAAAGAATGTTGAATTACACCGTGAATGGAGACATGGATGAATAACTTGAATGATGAACGAATGAAACTTGAAAGAAAGCTTCAAAGTACACGGCTTCAAGGTGGAATGGATGATGATGCTCATGGCCTAAGCTTGCTTCTTCCTTCCTTGCTTGAAAACGCCAAAGTTGAACTAGAGAATGGAGAGAGCTTCCGCGCGTAGAGAGAATTTTCTGAATTGTAAAGTGATCCTTTGAAACGTCTAGGGTGTAGTATATATAGGGAACGGCATGTCTTGGTCTCCAAGCCGTGAATTTCTGATTTATTTTCCAAGGAATTAAATTAATAATTCCACATGCCTTCCACCAATGAGAATTTGCCAAGTAAGCCCTAGTGTGTCATCCAACCAATCATAAAACTCCAAGAAGATACCCTAATATATTCTTGCCGAAATTCCTTGAATATTTTCTGATTTTCTTCTTGATATTTCGGCCAAAACATGCTTAGGGTTTCTAGGAATGAATTCTTTCCATAAACTTCACACTAGAAAATCTCTTGTGTAATCTTTTATTCTTCTTTTGATTTTCACGCCACCTTCTCTCTCTCCCCTTTAGGTTTTCACGGCAACAACTCCCTAGGGTCATGCGTGACGGGATGAGACTTCGGATCTCTTTGTCATTTCCTTGGTCGTCGATCATCTTTCTCTTTTGCTTTTGTTGCTCTTTGGGTGCTTGTATCCTCTCAAGTGCTGACTTTCGAGGGACTGACTCAGATTTCTTATTTCCTTCATCGGAAGATGACAACTTATTGAACACGGAAGCTCTAGTGGTCTTTTGGGTGATGCAGTCAAAAACTGAGACTCGGCTTGTTGACGTATCAACAAGATCAAATACAGAAACTCGAGGCGCCAACTTATCAACTTGTTCAGGCACCGCAGCTTGAGAATTAGGACAAATACGATCAAGTGCATAAATGCGAGAGGTAGATTTAGATTCCTGAGTCTCTTCTTCTATTACTTCGACACTAATGTGTTGAGCGCTTGCCTTTGCAACTTTTCTTCTTCCTGATATTTTGATTGGTTTGCCTGGTACAAAACCAAGACCTGCTTTAGCAGGGTCAGCTGTGCATCCTTGCTCTCTCAACCTCCTTTGAGATTCATTAAGCTCATGCACCTTCTTACCAGGGATGACTTGATCACCTTCCTTGCTTGACAATCTGAAGTCATATCCAGCCTTTGCTAGCAGCTTGTAAGCGTTAGGGTCAAATCCTTCCTTTGTCCTTTTGTCAAGAAGAGTACCATGTTCTGTCTTGCCTTGAATCAGTTTGACAAATCCCTTTAGCGGCTGCTGGATGGGTGTTGCGTTGCTCAACTTCGTCAACGGTATGGTTGATGTTTCTTTTAGCAATTCTATGTCCTTCTCACCTAGCTTTCACGGACGTTCTTGCTCATTTTCCTCCACAAAAAGAGATTCCCCTTCTTTTCGCCTAGACCTTGGCACATAACGAAGGACTGGAGCAGAGGAATTGACTTTGTTCTTTGAAGCTGTCACTTTAGTTTCTGACGAAACTTTATGTGGTTCCTCGTTACAATTTCTTGCCATACTGGGTTCCACTTCTTTATTACGCACTTCTACAGTCTTCCCTGTAGAGGGTACTCCAACTGGGAGAACTTCCCTTACTGTTTCATCATCCATGTAAGACTTGGAATCCGTAAAGTAAGATTCAGCTTCCGTGAATGGTTTAGTATCACCTGCTACTGTTTTTACTCTGCCATCGTAGAACTTGAAGCATTGATGAAGAGTGGAGGGGATGACACCATTTTCATGAACCCACGGTCGTCCTAACAATAAATTGTAGGAGGTCTTCGCATCGATCACGTGGAACAAAGTGTTCGACTTCATTTCTCCAATTGTCATGTCTACTCTGATCATGCCTATGGCTCTTTGCCCCCTTGGTTGAAGCCTTGAATCATGAGACGGCTTCGAGACAACTCTTCCACATTGATGCCCAACTGCTTCATAGTTGACATAGGCATGATGTTTATAGCGGACCCTCCGTCTACAAGCACGCGGTTTATCTTTTGATCTCGCACATACCCTGACACGAAGAGAGGTCTATTATGCGGCTTAGAGCCTAACTGAAGGTCTTTATCCGTAAAGTGGATGACATCACAATCTACAACTCACGTGACGCATTCCTTCAGTTTCACCTTGTTAATGTCTGTGGAGTTCTTGCCCATGTCAATCAACCCCTGTACCAAAGCACCTCTTGTCGATTTTGGCAATTGTAGTAGATCAGAGATGCTAAAGTGAAAAGGTAGGTCTTCTAGCTGCTTCAACACCTCGTTCTCCTTTGACGTTTGGTTCTCATTGACAGTGCTTGACTCAGCCTTGGCAGAATCCTTCTAACCAAATTCATAGCTTGTGGTCATATAGGCAGCTCTCACCTTTTCTTGTTTGTTGCCTTTCTTGGGAAACGCTGTTGTTGACGAAGCCACACCATGGGGTCTTCGAACAAAAGGATTGCCCTTTTCTTTGACAAATCTTGTCTTATCTTTCTCGAGACACTGACGATTTTCCTGTGACTACTTATATTTTTCTTGAGTGATAGGTACACATGGTGATGAGCTCTTGCGTGCCTTCTTTCGGGTGATAAGTATCCATCCCTCATCATCAACAACTGAGTCAATTTTAGGGGTTGCAACAGGTGCCAGGATCGCTTGCTGGGTTGGCTTGACTTCCTCCAACTTTGACTTCATGCATGGGTTTCTCGAAAGATGATATGGTACTTTCATTGGAAGAGGAGGCAACGGGGCAGGCTCGAATGAACCAAACACGATGGTAGTGCAGTTTACCTCAGCAACATCGTCGACATCCAGCTCGATCCTCCCTTTCTTAGCGAGATTCATTATTAAATCTTTCAGAACAAAGCATTTCTCCACTGGGTGACTAACGAGCAGATGGTACTTGCAGTATTTCGGATCCTTAACACGATACATTTCCTCGGGCCGCTTGCATTCTGGGAGCTCTATCACCTTCTTCTCAAGTAGATCTTCCAACATGCCTGCCACGCCAGAATCTGGGAAAGGATATGTCTTTTGTTGCCATTCCTTCAACAAACGCTTTGTTCTGTCGTAGGTGTGAGTTGGTTCAGCTTTCTTAACCTCCTTATCTCGTGTCGAAATTTTGACTGGGGCAATGTTGACGGTCATTGATTCTTTTGCAGATTTCTTCGATGCCTTGTCAAACTTGCTTCTGAAGACCTTGTCTTTCCTTTGGTCAACAATTGACTCTTTCTTCCCCTTATGGCTAGCTATACTCAACTCTATGCCATGTGCTCGCATAGCCAGCTCTTCAAAGGTACAGGGCTTGATTCCCTGTAGGATGTATAGCAAATCAAAGTGCATGCCTTGGATGCACATTTCCACCGCAGATACTTTTGACAGTCGATCTTTGCAATCGAGACTCAACGAACGCCACCTGTTGATGTAATCAAATGCGCGTTCGTCCTTCCATTGCTTGGCGCTAGTAAGTTCCATCATGCCCACTGTGCGTCTCGTGCTATAGAAGCGATTCAGGAACTCACGCTCCATCTGATCCCAACTATCGATTGACTCAGGTTCCAGATCAGTGTACCATTCGAAGGCATTTCCTTTTAATGAACGTACAAACTGCTTAACTAGATGATCTCCCTCTGTTCCAGCATTGTTGCAAGTCTCGACGAAATGAGCAATATGTTGTTTTGGATTGCCCTTCCCCTCGAATTGCTGAAACTTGGGCGGCTGGTACCCATATGGCATCCTCAGGCTATCCACTCTTTTTGTGTATGGCTTGGAATATGTAAGAGAATCACGAGAGGGACCTCCATTCTGAGCTCTAATGGAGTTGTTGATCATGTCTTGCAGCTGTTGGACAGACAAAGAACCAAGTTGGCCTTCACTGTCCTTGTCATTTACCTTTGACGTTTCTTCTTGTTTGTCTTTGTCATCCTTGTACGAAATCCTAGCAGAATCCTCATCATTTTGTTTCTCAAACCTACTCCAAAGTTGAGCAATCTGCATATCCTTTTCTTCGACGGTATTGGTGAGCTTTAGAACCGCCTCCATCAGATTAGCTACCTGCTCCTCGAGCGTGGATGCCCCAGTCATCATGACCTGCATTGCTGAAGGGTGAGACATACCGTCTGACTGCATTCCGAAAGTGTTATCTTCTTCAGCATCAGAACTCCCCTTGTATGATCCCGTGCTTGAGTGACCATCTAAGGCAGGTGAGAACGACTGTTCCCTTGGTTTTGTGTTTGGAGCTTGTTTCTCTTCACTTCGAGGGACATGCTTCCCTGCCCCTAAACTTTCCAGGATGATGATTGGTTGGCGAGGCTTAGAAGGCAAAGCCACAAATGTTGTAGGCTGAACCTTTGCCATGCTTCGAGTGACGTGACCCGATGAGCTGCTGCTCGATTTTGAGGTCGTTGTCTTGGACTTGTTCTTCGGGATGACTTGAGTGTTCTTGGAAGCCATTGCTCGAACGGATTTGTTTGGAATCGTCTTATGGAGAAGGAGATGAGAAGCAAAGAGGTCCCACTGGGCGTGCCAATTTGTAAACACGGAAATCTGAAAACAAACAAGATGCAGACACGTGTACAACAAATAATAATTTTATTAATTTAAGTGAGGGTTACAATCTTTGGTAATCCTCTGATTCGATCTCCGACGATGAATTTCACTCAAGGGCTTGACGCTTGATCTTGAGTTGGACGATGGTCACGAGAGTCGACACGTGACGAATGTTTTGACTTAAACTTGGTGAGGAACCGGCTATTTGGCAGCTTGAGGGTTCTTCACACAAGCTTGGGAGGCTTCAGTAATTTTGAGAGTATTTCCTTCTCTTTTCTGGCCGAAGTCCTTCTCTTGATTTGAGAAGGGGTATTTATAGTGTCGGCGTCTCTCTTGATTTGGAATGCCTTGATGACACGTAATTAATTACATTTTCCTTAATAACATAATCGAATCAATCAGTGTTAATTAACTGATTTAATCACTATTATTAAGGAATTAGTCAATCAATTTAATGGCTGATTTTAATTGCTTTTTTTTTAATAACATAATCAAATCAATCAGTGTTAATTAACTGATTTAATCATGATTATTAAGGAATTAGCCAATCAATTTAATGGCTGATTTTAATTGCTTTTTTTTTTTAATAACATAATCAAATCAATCAGTGTTAATTAACTGATTTAATCACGATTATTAAGGAATTAGCCAATCAATTTGATGGCTGATTTTCATCTTGATTATCAATTTAAATAAATTGACCTTTAATCAGCAGACGAAATTTAATATTTGATTTGACTCGGAATCAATTGATTTAATTTGATTGATCCGCCTTAATATCAGCTGATTAAGTCAGAACAAATTTATTTATTGCCGTCGGGCTTTTCGTACGCCGCGACGTGTCATTCCCTGAGTACGCTTGGTTTTGCTTACTCATAAGCCACGTGCAAATTACTGTGACCCACATGCCGACTAAATTTGTTCAGTCATAATTTCGAGTGTTGACCAAATTATTTAATGAATTTTATTTTCATTAAATTTTTGGTGTCTACACCAATAGCTATGAAAAAATCCTAGCTTCGGAAAAAAAAAAAAAAAAAAAAAACCCTAGAAGAAATGTTTATTTTTCTTTGCCGCCACCCTAACAAAAATAAATAAATAAATAAAAATCTTCTTCCTACCCAACTGGCCTCCTATCCGGCCAAGCACCCGCCTGCAATGCGCTTCTGCCTGCAGCAGCCCTCCCAGCCTTACCACCTGAAACACACGGGCCTACAGCACTTGCCAACCTCTAGCCTGTACCCCTGCGCAGATCCCAGCAACCCAGCGTGGTCCCGCGTGCGCAAATCCCAGCAGCCATAGCTTGGCCTTAGCAACTCGCGGCAGCCTCCCACCTGACCGGCCTCAGCCCTGCCGCCAGCCCGATCTCATCAACACCAGTCCGCCCAACATCCCCACCCACCCCTGCTCACCCGCATTCCACCTAGATTCGTCAATGACCCAAGTTCCAATAGGGATTAGATTTGTCCCCAGACCATAACGCAATTGCTGACATTGACGAACTCCGACCAGCAGGTTTTTTCGGCGATCCTACCTGCACGTGGTGACCTGTTCCATCAGAGGTATCCCTGCAGCAAACCAGAAAAAGACGCGAAGAAGGAAGAAGAAGAAGAACAAAAAAAAGAGAACAAAAAAAAGAGAAAAGAAAAAAGAGGGGGACCCGGCCCAAAAGAAAAAAGGCCATGCGGCCCAGCAAAAAAAAAAAACAGAACAGGCCCCTCGGCCCTAAAAGAAAAAAAAAGGCCTAAAGAAAAGACCCGGCCCAAAAAAAGAAAAAGAAAAGAGAACAAGGCCCACTGCTGAAAAGAGAGAGGAAGCGGCCAAACTTTTCTCAAGCCCAAAAACATCGCTACGCACACCTGCATCAACACGTGCGTGCGCTAGGATTGTTTTATTTTCTCGAAACCAAGTATGCTCTCTTTTATTTATTTTCATACTATGGTATATTTAATTATTTATAATTAGAACTTTTGATCATTTTAAGCATGTCTTGTTATTTATATTTAACATAATTATGTTTAAGCATGCATGTTTTAATTATGCTATGGTTTATACTTTATTTTGAACATGCCATATATATTTTGTTATATATTATTTATGCAATTGTGAGCATGTTTTGTGAATTTTATTTACGCTTATATAATTATTCCTAAGCATGCCTTTATATTATGCTATTGTTTATATTTTATTTTACGCATGATATATTATTGCTATTATTATGTGCAACATATATTTTTGTGTATATTTGTGATTTTTGAGCATGCCTTGTACCTTATTTTTATATATGCTATATTTTATTTATTATTACTTGTGCTATGGTTATTTTTAGAATGCAACATACAAATTCCGTTTTCCCATGATAATGAAAATTCATGCGCATTATACATACACACTTACCGTGATAAAGCATTTTCAAATAGCATTGAAAAAAAAACAGTGACCATTCACTACTACAAAAAGGTCATCAGACGACGGTGGATTTCTGTTGTCTGATGACCAAGCGGACCGTGGTCTAAGTGAGTGTTGTGTGATTGGAAAATCAGACAACGGTGATTTCACCGTTGTGTGATAATAGTTTGCTCAACAGAAATACATATTTCCGTTGTGTGAGTTCTGCGCAGCATGTGCCTGGCATGGCATGCGCGGCGATGCCTCGGCACATTCAGACAATAGAAGATGAAATTTTGCCGTTGTCTGAAATTCATAACACACAACAGGTATGACTTATTCTTTGTTGTCTGAGATTCATAACACACAACGGATATAACTCATTCTTTGTTGTGTGAGATTCATAACACACAACGGATATAACTCATTATTTGTTGTCTGAGACTACTAATAGACAACAGATATAACTTAATATTTGTTGTCTGAGGTAAGTAACACACAACTGAAGTAAAATGATCTCCCTTGTCTGTTGATTACTCAGACAACAGTGATCATTTTATTTCTGTTGTGTGTTATGAATCTCACACAACAGAATTTTATTTTCTTTTGTTGTTGGTTGTTAGTTCACACAACAAGTATATTTGGTTATCCGTTGTGTGAATACTATAATCAATTGGGTACCAACTAGTGACTGTTGTAGGAGAAGCCTCAATTTTAAACTCTTTTACATTCATACAACACATTGTTTTGTATTGTGTTGTATGACTAACCCTTGAACAACAAGAAGAATATCGATATAAATGTTTGTCCAGAATAATGCTCAATATATTACCATATAAACAATACTCTAATCCATATATATCATTCAAGTACCATTATTCAAGCATCAATACATTCAAGTAACAAGATAATGCACCAAACAAGAGCATTCTTAGCTAGCTACACATGAATAAAAAAACATTCCTATTCTCGATGGCTCTTAACCTTCAGCTGCCATTCGCTTCTACAAAACCTCGAATGTCTCACTCATCATCTCTTGCTAACCCCATTGCGCATGGCTGCACAAGTGCTAAAAGTCTTGCCAGCAGCTGCCAATCCTCCTAGTGCAAACCAGGTACCATATGTGAAGCAAACTCCCCAATCTCCATACCTGTTCAAATGTTTATAAGAGTTTACTTATTATTCAAGTTCTCCATTTTTTTTCCTGTACTAGGTGAAAGTAACAAAGTAACATATTTTCTTAATCATAGATTCATAGATTGATTGCATAGAATAGAAACATATATACCATGAACCATCCGGCATTTGCATATTTTCAATGTAGCGTACAGCATTGGTGATGGAATGTTCAATCTCTTTCTTCCTATGCCCAGGGTGTAGCTTCTTGAACAGAACTAAAGCCTGGATTACAGATGAAGTGCACTCAACATGTTCATGCTCAATTACAATGTCCTCCAAGAACTCTGTCGGATTTAACAGCTGAGGAAATAAAACAAGTAAGAATATGACAACTCATTGGACAGAGTTCGCCGATCAACATGTATGCATGATATTGATTTGATAAAATCAAGAATGCAAAAAGGTCTTCTATTCCTAAGTTCCTAACAGCTAGATGTTACCAGAAATGTTATGAAAGTCACAAACAAGAACCTGGCCTTTCGCATCGAATACTCTCCATCTCAGACCATCAAGATTAATACGTCTGAGGCCGGCAACAGCTTTCTGTACAAAAATCAAAGCACAAGCTTTGTTAAATATTAAGCCTGCAAGTTAAACACAAATTTTCCATTCACACACCACAAAGATTAGACTTTTTACAATACTCGGTGCAATGTGAAACGCCCAGGCTATAAATTAAAACCTACAAAAAGCAAAACCTTTGTCTTGGTACATTTCGCTAAATGTGCTAGCTTTTTGGTTAAATAGGTTTCCATGTATTCTAAGTTCCAACTAAGCAAAGCTATCAGAGGATTTGCAAGGAAAACAATATAATTGGTACCTGAACGATATCCTCCTCAGCTAAAAGATGAACCTTTTGCTGGACCATTTTACTGCTCTTATCATTCTCGCCGAAACCAAGTCTACCATGTTCCCCTCGGCCCCATCCATACACCTGCAATATAATAATATAGGTAAGGAAATAAGGTTCTGTTAGCCCAGGTACATAGAAAGTTAACAATACAGGATATTTAAATTATCGAAAATTAAAAAAAAAAAAAAAAAAAAAAAAGAAGCTAACCAGTTGGCTGTTGGCTAGCTATAGAGTAAGACTAACCACCTTTAGACAAATAACAGCATCCAATAGATTACACTCATGCAAATGAAAAACCTCATAGCTAATATTTAGCAGAGTGAGAGTAATCATCACCTCTCCATCATCTGTTAGTGCAGTAGAATGCCATCCAGCAGCAATATCCACCTATAGTGGCACAAAAGGTTAATAAATCATATCACATGAGTCATGAATAACCATCTTGTTATGAGCAGTTGATAAAGTCATAAACATAAAAGCCAGAGGCCATTGTATCATTATCTCCTGGCTACGTGAGGAGAAGAAAATCACAAACAAGCAAGACAAAATTAGCATCAGAAGACGGGCTAGAGTGAGGAGAGGCTCTGGGGTTTCTACCTAATACGAAATCTCATAAAGATATTTCCCAATTTTTTTCTTTCATTGTATATATAGGTATTATTAAGTAAATTAGCTACATCATCAGTATTGTATTGCAAGAATCTATGCATAAAAGTGACAGGATGGAGTTGGTTGATCTTTGACACTTATATTCTCTGAACCCTAATTTGACCAGCAAACATTCCAAGGATTAACCATAAACTTGAAAGAAGATTAATTCTGTTGACTCATTCTAATATTTAACTGCTACAGAAGCATAAGAGCAACAATTTCATTGCTTCAAGAATTCAACCCTGAGTATGTGGTAGAAATGTTTCAAATCTTAAGCCATTTTGTTATGTACTATATGAAGGCCAAGGTACAGATGCCCCAACCATTAGCTACTGCTTATGTAGCCCAAACAGTTGTGTTACCTGCTAAGCATAAACGACTAAAAGAGAAGAAAGAAAACCAATAGGAGACTGCAATACAAACCAAAGTAAGACCAGAAAGTCCATGGACAGTTTCTATACTCCTTGCCTCCCTAGTAATAATAGAAAAAGAGAAACTCTAAACTCAAAGAGAGTTCTTGGTTACTATAAGCATGACAAAATTTTGATTAGAAAATACATTTGCATTTGACAAAAAATAAAATACATTAGTTGTACCCCAAATTCGAAGCTTCATATGCTAAAGGATAAGTTAGTTATCCTATTTAAGCAGCTTGCATACATGGCACAATGAATCCGATTGAGCATTTGAACTTGTCCTATTAATTAAGTGTCAAATGCATTTGTATATAATGTACTAAGTGTTCTCTTAGTCAACAAGTGATTTCAGTAACAGATATCCAGAGCAAAATAATTGACTAAATACCAGATCAAACAGAAAAAAAAAAAAATCAAATTTATTAATCAAAAGGCCTTGGCTACTTACTTGAATCATCAGTGTTAGAGATGTTGCTTTGTGGTAGCTCTCAAGCCGACTGCCAACCTTTTGGCTATTATCCAAAGATCACTGATATCATCAACAGTAAGATCAACAAAGCGCTTTACTTCATGCTTTGGGCAGACAAGCACATGTACATGATGTCAAATCAAACAAATTGAATAACTTACCAAATTAAGTATATGATTCCACAGAAAATTGCTACTCATATAGTTGCATGCAAAAGAGGCTTCATCCAAATACGTACTCTGGAATGGATAGGCATGCTAGTGCAAGCATACAAACACATACACTGCACAATCATGTTTCCAATACGCTGATGTACATACATGTAGAATGTTCAACAGGGTCCACCCAGTATGTGCTTAATTAGTATTGGAACTACCAAGCCATTATTTGCTTACATTCCAGTGTCAAAAGAAACCCAAATTCAAGCATAGTGAGGAACACTTTTCTTCTATAATGGATATGCATACTCAAAAATGAAATCCAGTCAATCAAGTAGTTCAACACATATATACCATTCTTTACAAGCAACCAAAAGTCACTAGAAGAAAGAAATTTTCCAACTTTCATAAGCAAAACAATGTCTTGACTGAACCCAAAACACCATTTCAATTCAAACCAAAAACAAAAGGATTTGACATGCAGAGAAAATAGGGAAATTGATCATCAAGTTTGCAACTTTTATACTTATTTCTACATTCTAAATTTCTAATAAGTATAAGAGAGTAAGAACGGTACCAGAAACAACAGAGCGCAAATTAACCAAGGCATCCGATAGATTAGTGTTGTAAAACACTTCCCTGCTGTCGATTTTGTACGATCCAAATGAATGGGATTCCAAAGCCATCTGGGTCCCTTTTGTACCAAAAAACCCAAATCAAAATAGATCAAATTCAGAAACAACATCAATGAGAACAAGGAAAAGTTGGAATAGAGACTACCTTGGTGGAGGCCTGGAGATAAGGCATAGATTCGACAGGGACTAGACTGGCAGAAAACTTGGCATCTGGGAATGAAATTTTAGGGTTTGACGAAGAGAGAGATCAAAGGGCTCAAGCTTGGGTTTTCAATTTGACCAAAATCCGAGCAACTTCTAACCTCAATTAACGATTGGTCGAGGCCTCGAGATTAATCGGCTACGAGTCAGATCCAGAGAGAATAGAAACAAAGCTGAAGGCTTCAAATGGAGGAAGAGAGAGAGAAAGAAAGACTGTGTTTTACCGAAGCATAGATCATTGTTTTGTGACAGCTATTACCACGGCACATTAACGCAGTCGCAGACCTCCCATATTTTTGCGACGGCCCAATTTTGCCGATGCAAATAGGCAACTATTGGCGACGGCAACTGCTTGCTGACGCAAAGTAGTGAAGCCAATGCAATTCTTTTTTGTAGTGAATCGGAGAAGCAATTGGATGAGATGAAGATTAGGGGATTTGAAATTTGAGGGTTTTGGATGAGAGGATTAAGGGAAAGCTCTGAGCTTTTGGCTCAAACTGAGAGAGGGTTTGAGAGAGAGGATTGAATGTGGAGAGGATTAAGGGAAAGCTCTGAGCTTTTGGCTCAGACTGAGAGAGGGTCTGAGAGAGAGGACTGAATGTGGAGAGAGCGTCGACAGGGTCGAGAGGACTGCTGGGTTTTGTTTTGCTTTTGCTTTTTTCTTCCGAACACGTTGTGGCAATTAAACCTAGCAAAATGTTCTCAAAGTTACTCCCACAACAGAAACTGAAACAAACAGTCGTCTGAGTGTACTACATAAAATCAAAATACCAAAACATGGAGGGAAACATACCGGCTACAGCATTTTCACTCAAAATATTGCCGCCTATGTTCCCACTTCACACAACAGAAATGTATAACTTCAGTTGTCCAATTTCTACAACTTGCACTTTGTTTACCTAGTGAAACACATTCAAGCAAGCTTCCTCAAAATTTGGCTTCTAGTTTTCAATCACACAACGGAAATCTCAGGCACAGTTGTACCAAGTACCCCAAATTTCAGATTTCAAGAGGCAACCAAGAATCAAGAGTGGAGGGAAATCTGCCGCTAAATTTTTCATGACTCAGACGACGGATAATACTTAATTCCGTTGTGTGATGTATTTCTGATAAAAAAGTTATCACTTTGTTGGCATTCACACAACAGAATTCAATCAACACCGTTGTATGATTAAACTGACTTCAACACATAACAGATGATTTGTGTTCCATTGTGTGATTAGTGTTGTGTGATTAACTTTTTGTACTAGTGATTATGAATCTTGGTCTTGAAATCAAATTCGTATTTTTGGAAAATAATTCACGTGGATGTCTTTACGACTACATAATTTATATCTTCTCTCTTGTTTATGTAGATGGCTAATCCAACTTGACCTAAATTTGACATTTTGGACTCAGAAGGACTGGAGTACCACCGTTGGGTTTCCGATATAGAAACTGCCTTTGTGGCAAAAGACTACATTGCCACCATCAAAACTCCCACTGACCCCAAAAAAGATGGACAATCTGACAAGGCGAAAGCAAATTCCTTAATGTTTCTGAGGCGACATATTGATTCTAGCCTACGCTTGGAGTGCCTTCAGTTGAAGACACCCAAAGAACTGTGGGATGCCCTTAAGGGACGTTTTAGGAACATTCATGACATCGTGCTCCCAGAATTGACCGTTCAGTGGAATGAAATCCGCTTGCTTGACTTCAAAAGAGTCAATGACTTCAACAAGGACATGTTGAGCCTAAAGGTGCGTCTAAATTTTTGTGGAAAGGAACTCATAGAAGATGATATGATCCAGAAGACTCTTTATGCTTTTCCTATTTCAGTACTTATACTAGCGAACCAGTATAGGCTGGAGTATGACAACAAAAGAATCACAACCTTCAATAAGCTGATCAACCTACTGCAAGTGGCTGAGAGGCATAATGAGGTTCTTCTAAACAACAATGACAGGCCTGTTGGGACAAAGAAAATTCCCGAGGCTAATTATGGCAAAGTGAGGTGGAAAGAACCCCAATGCAAAAGGGGTTGGACGTGCTAATCCCTACCCACGTGGCAACAATGCACCACGTGGCAAGGGACGTGGGGGTCGTGGTATGGGCCGTGGAGGGCCTCCCAATGTATGGAGCAGAGATGGTGGTGCTGGCCCTAGTGGTCATGGAAACAAGGTGCAAAGAGCACCTAAGAACCCTTCAGTCAAACATGATAGAGTTGGCAATGAACCATGCTATAGGTGTGGAGTCATTGGGCATTGGTATGAGACCTACCAAGCAAGCAACATAGTTGTAGCCACTTACAAGAGGTATAGGGAGTCTAATGAACAAGAGGCTCACTATATGGAAGAAGGCCATGACCCAGACGTCAACCTCACAATTGCAGACTTCAATGGCAACAAGGAACTTGCTCAGTCAATGGTTGCTCTAGATTTTGAACGATCTGCTTTATTTATCTTATTTTCCAAAGACAGTTGAGAAGGCATAATGCTTCATTTTTAATCAGACTATTGTTTGGTCTTAAAGAATGGTTTAATGAATTAGATTTCTGAACAAGACCTTGATTTGATTATCGTTGGCTTATTAATAAATTTTGAATTTTATTATGAAGCACTGAATTTATTCGAATTTATTTACTACACAGATTTACATGGTTCGAAATAGCACTATAAAGATGTAAAACAATACATCTAGAAAAAGAAAAAAAATTATTAGAATGAAAAAATTGTCATTCTTCCCAAATAGAAATACTCACCGAGAGCTATTCGAACCTTGTTAAGTTTCAAATATATTCGTGCCAACGGTTATCATGTAGGAACACACTGTGAGAATGGAACTGAATACCTTTATATTAACTCTAATGAATGTGGAAGGAAACACATTTTAAAGAAACTTATGAGTCAATCTAGTGGACTGTACCTCACTACTATTCGGATCATTGAATCTTATGCTGTCACCAACAATGAAATGTGGGACACTAACTCATACAGGCTTTAGCATGACTGTGACATGATAATCCGTATTTTAAAGAACTCACACAGACGTCCCTTCTTTCGAGTGAAAAATAAAATGGGGGAAAAAAACCGCCACACTGCAAGGTATCAGTCCTAGTACTGCTCAAATGCAGCAATTGCCTTTTGAAGTACCAGAAGCACTACCTCCCACCCATTATGCCTCATTGCCTATTTCAAAGGCACATCACTCGTTTTGTAAAGCCTGCTCTTTAGCAAAAACGGGATCAAGACCTTCATATGCTAAAGACACAAAACAAAACATTCCATTCTTACAAACGATACAAGGAGATATTTGTGGACCTATCCATCCAGAATGCGGACCATTCAAGTACTTTATGGTTCTGGGGAATGTTTCGACATGCTGGTCACATGTTGCTTTATTGTCCACAAGAAATGCTGCATTTGCAAAACTCCTTGCACAGATTATACGTTTAAGAGCTCACCACCTGATCACCCTATCAAGTCTATAAGGCTTGATAACGCTGGAGAGTTTACATCAAAAGCATTTGATGATTAACCGTGAGAATGAGGTGGTGCAGGTAAGTGAGAACGTATCTCCGAGCTTTGTACCACAAGGAGGATTAACCGTGAGAATGAGGTGGTGAAGGTAAGTGAGAACGTATCTGCTTTAATTCAGAGGAAACTACCCCACAAATGCCAGAATCCTGGAAGTTTTAGCATTCCATGCACCATTGGTAACTCTAGATTTAAGAATGCCATGTTAGACTTAGGAGCATCTGTGAACGTTATGCCCTATTCTGTTTATGAAACCCTAGGTCTAGGTGAACTTAAATCTGATAATGTTATCGTTCAGTTAGCTGACAGGTCCAATGCATACCCTAGAGGTTTGTTGGAAGATGTTCTTGTGCAGGTCAACCATCTTTTCTTTCCAGCTGACTTCTATGTGTTAGAGATGGAGGATTCCCCAGTGAGTTCAACGCCACTACTATTGGGTCGCCCTTTCTTAAGGACGGCCAGGATAAAGATTGATGTGTATGCTGGATCTCTTACCATGGAATTCGATGGTGATGTGATTGGCTTCAACATATTTGAAGCCATGAGGTATCCTCTTGATGTTCATGACTGTTTTTCTATTGATATTCTGGATAATCTTGCGCAGAAAATGTTTGATATCATGAATGAGGATACTTTGGTCACTACACTCGAGCAAGGAGTGGGCTATACCAAAGATGGCTTCACAATCCAAGAGGATGTGCTTAAGGAAACTTGTGAGGACAAAATCATTGCAAATGTGTCCTTCCTTGAGGCATCACCCTTTGTAGGTACGTCCACTCCACCCTTGTCCATTCAATTATCTGCTAACAAGACTCTACCCTCAGTGGTTGATGCAGCAGAGAGCAACAGTAGGTGAGAGTATGATTTGGGTGGTTTGGGAGAGTTAAGAGAATAAGAAAGAAGAATGATTTTAGAAGAAACAGAGGGTTCTTAGCTGTAGAAGGGAGAAATAGAGCGAGGAAGGTAAGGGGAGAGAGAAACCAAGGCACAAGCCTTCAAAAAGTATTTAACTTTAATTCATTCCAATCTGATTTGGCTTACAATAGATAACCATATTTATAGGCTCCAAACACAACCCTTAGACTCCTAGCACACCAAAAGACTACTAAAGAGTTATTACTAATAAGACTCTTCAATACTTATTAAATAGACATAAAGACACACTCAAGACCCTTGAATACTCACCCTAAGATTTTAATACTCTTAAAAGCACTAGGCTCATAATTATTCCACATAAAACTGAAAATTAACCTGACAAGACCCTTAGACTACCATGGAGACTTTCCTTTGGACCAAAATGGGGTGGGCTTAATCTTAGGTTTCCAAAGCGGATATTTCTTTTCTAACCAAGTCATTGCTGCTGCATTAATTCTCCCCCTCTGAAAAGAACTCGACTCAGTCGAGTTTGGAATTGGACCAAGTATAGAATCATCACTTTCAGTCTGTTTAAGGAGGAACATGACAGCTGTCTTCTTGAGCTTTATGGTTGACAAAGCTTTAGTTGGTACAAATTTGAACTCAGAACTTCCATCTTTGAAGGAATATGTGTTGTTATAGCCACAGTGCTGTACCTTCTTATCATATAACCATGGTCGACCCAGAAGAATATGACACACTTTCATAGGCAGCACATCACAGGTCACGCTGTCAACCAATTTCCCAATAGAGTATGTCACCAAACAACGATCATTGACCTTGAGATTTGTGTTATTTACCCATGCCACCTTGTAAGGACTTGGATGTGGTTCAGTAGGCAACCCAAGCTTGAGAACAGCTTCCTCAGAAATGACATTAGAGCAACTCCCTCCATCTATAACTAGGGTACACAACTGACCATTGCACCGAACACGGGTCTGGAAAATGTTACTCCTTCGCCTATCTTCCTCATGTTCTTTTTGCGTAGTGAGAACCGGACGTAGTACTAAGCATGGTTCATACACTTCTACCTCCATCTCTTGCTCAGCTTGCAATTCAACAACTTCATTTGCCTTTTGTTCAAGGTTGGCAGATGCAATAGGATCTTCCTTATCTGCAAAAGCAACTAACCGATTTGGGCATTGTCCCATCAAGTGTCCAAAGCCTTTACATTTCCAGCATCTAATTTCATTCCTCATATTAGAGGCAGGACCAGCAGCCTTTTGTGCACTCTTGAGAGTAGAACTCACTAACTGGTTGGAAGATGAGGAACCACCATGAGTTTTCTCATCTGAATCGCTAGTTGTAGATGTGAATCCTCCAGAAGATTTGTCAAGTGTCTTCCCTTTGTTTGAAATTGACATGGACGATTTCTTCTTATATTCTTCCTCCATTTGGTATGCAATCTGGACAGCATCATTCATAGTATAAATTCGAGTTGCTGCTAATCCCGAAGAAATATGAGGATTCAAGCCCTTGCGGTACATCGATATCATGATGTCTTCATTCCATGGAAAATCTGATTTTGCAGCCAAACTAAGGAACTTATTTGTATACTCTTCCACTGATAGGCTTCCTTGCACCAATTCTACGAATTGCAAGTGTACCCGTTGCTTGTAATTAGGTGGTACAAAGAAACGTGTCAAAGTCATCTTTATGTCTTCCCAAGTTCTAGTCACCGCAAAATGAGTTTGTTGGTATTTTTCCCACCAAACTCTAGCTGTCCCCTTCAATTTAGCTTCTGCAAAAGAGATTTTTCGCTCCTCTGCCAACTGATGCCATTTGAAGTAACTTTCCAAACTATGTAGCCAATCAAGGAACACCTCAGGATTGCTGTCTCCATTAAATCAGTAACATCCAGTTTCACACCCTTTGCTGAACCAGATTGTCTTGAGTCTTCGTGCCTAGAATCTGAAAATGAATTCTGGCCTATGCTTCTTTCACCATCTTTTGACTTCTCTTTAACCAAAGCAGACATAGATTGAAAACCATGTTCCAAGGAATTCAATTTTTCAAGCACCTCTTAGAACATCTTCTTATAACCTTCAGATTCTTGAGACAAACTGTCCACTTTGGATGAAAGCTCTGCGTTGGTAACCATTGTAGATGTGTAGGGATATGAATGAGCAGTTAGGATGTTTTGCTCTGACACCAAAATTGATGCAGCAAAGAGCAACAGTAGGTGAGAGTATGATTTGGGTGGTTTGGGAGAGTTGAGAGAATAAGAAAGCAGAATGATTTTAGAAGAAACAGAGGGTTCTGAGCTGTAGAAGGGAGAAATAGAGCGAGGAAGGTAAGGGGAGAGAGAAACCAAGGCACAAGCCTTCAAAAAGGATTTAACTTTAATTCATTCCAATCTGATTTGGCTTACAATAGATAACCATATTTATAGGCTCCAAACACAACCCTTAGACTCCTAGCACACCAAAAGACTACTAAAGGCTTATTAATAATAAGACTCTTCAATACTTATTAAATAGACATAAAGACACACTCAAGACCCTTGAATACTCACCCTAAGATTTTAATACTCTTAAAAGCACTAGGCTCATAATTATTCTACATAAAACTGAAAATTAACCAGACAAGACCCTTAGACTACCATGGAGACTTTCCTTTGGACCAAAATGGGGTGGGTTTAATCTTAGGTTTCCAAAGCGGATATTTCTTTTCTAACCAAGTCATTGCTGCTGCATTAGTGGTCCAGGCACCAGAACTTGAACTTAAACCTCTACCAGACCACTTGAAGTATGTCTACTTAGGGGACAAGGAGACTTTACCAGTGATTGTGTCTTCCTCACTTACGTCTTCACAATAAGAGAGATTGGTGGATATGCTAAAGCAACACAAAACCGCCATAGGATGGACATTGGCGGATATCAAGGGAATCAGCCCTACTACTTGCGTTCATAGGATACTTCTTGAGGAGGGGACAAAACCCACTAGAGAGGCTCAACGTCGTCTCAACCCTCCAATGATGGAAGTTGTGAAGAAGGAGGTCATCAAACTCCTAGATTGTGGCGTAATCTACCCCATTTCAGATTCCAAATGGGTGTCACTAGTTCAAGTCGGACCTAAGAAGTCAGGGGTGACTGTAGTAAAGAATGTTGAGAACGAATTGGTGCCCCAAAGGACAGTTACTGGCCACAGAGTTTGCATTGACTACAGGAAGCTCAACGCAACAACAAGGAAGGATCACTTTCCTCTTCCATTCATTGATCAGATGCTTGAGCGACTAGTTGGACATGATTACTACTGCTTCTTGGATGGCTACTCAGGCTACAATCAGATTTCCATAGCCAATGAAGATCAAGAGAAGACAACATTCACTTGCCCCTTTGGAACGTTTGCTTATCGTCGCATGCCTTTTGGACTTTGCAACGCCCCAGGTACTTTTCAGAGGTGTATGGTAAGTATTTTTTTATATTATATTGAGAAAATCATAGAGGTATTCATGGATGATTTTTCTGTTTTCGAAAAATGTTATGATGATTGTCTTAACAATCTTGAAATTATCTTGAAACGTTGCGTAGAAACTAACCTTGTGTTGAACTGGGGAAAATGTCATTTTATGGTTAGACAAGGTATAGTTCTAGGGCATATTGTCTCTTCTAGGGGAATAGAGGTAGATAAGGCTAAAGTAGACCTTGTGCATTACATACCCTATCCCACTTCTGTGAGAGAGATTCGATCTTTTCTTGGCCATGCAGGGTTTTACAGGAGGTTTATCAAAGATTTCTCCAAGATTTCGAGACCTTTATGCCAACTACTCCAAAAGGATGTGACGTTTACTTTTGACAAGGAGTGTTAAGAAGCTTTTGACAAGCTAAAGGAGTTGTTGACGTCTGCCCCAATCATGTTACCTCCAGATTGGTCCTTGCCCTTTGAGTTGATGTGTGATGCCTCTGACTATGCAGTTGGAGCCGTTTTGGGGCAAAGGAAGGACAAACGACCTTATGCCATCTACTACGCCTCAAGGACTCTCAATGATGCACAACTGAACTATTCCACTATTGAAAAAGAGCTCCTTGCAATCGCCTTTGCACTTGAGAAATTTCATTCTTACTTAGTACCAAAGTTATTATCTATACTGACCTTGCAGCTTTAAAGTACTTGATGACCAAGAAGGAGGCGAAACCAAGGCTTATTAGATGGATACTACTCTTGCAAGAATTCGACGTGGAAATCAGGGATAAGAAGGGTAATGAAAACGTGGTAGCTGACCACTTGAGTCGTTTGGTGCATGCAGAAGACGCTCTCCCTCTGGTGGAAACGTTTCCAGATGAACAGCTCTTTGGAATCCAGGTAAGTGAACCATGGTATGCAGATATTGTGAATTACATTGTTTCTAGAAAGATTCTTGATACCATGTCACGTGCTCATAGAGATAGGCTTAAGAAAACTGTTAAGCAATATGCTTGGGATGAACCATATCTGTGGAAATATTGCTCTGATCAACTAATTAGGAGATGTGTGCCTGAACATGAACATAATGCCATACTTTCTTTTTGCCATTCTAAAGCATGTGGGGGTCACTTTGGGTCTAAGAAGACTGCGTTTAAGGTGTTAGAGTCTGGGTTCTATTGGCCAACGTTATTTAAGGATGCATATGCATATTGTTTAACTTGTGATAGATGCCAAAGAACCGGAAATCTAAGTTCTAGAGATCAAATGCCTTTATCTAATATCATAACTGTTGAAATATTTATGTCTGGGGTATAGATTTCATGGGCCCTT
Organism: Rosa lucieae; assembly: GCA_024704745.1. NCBI lineage: Eukaryota > Viridiplantae > Streptophyta > Magnoliopsida > Rosales > Rosaceae > Rosa > Rosa lucieae. The sequence continues at coordinate 49,343,561 of CM045496.1, forward strand.
TTCCTTCCTTTTTTGGATTTCTCTATATCTTGCTTGCTGTGGACTATGTTTAGAAATGGGTGGAGGCCAAGGCCACTCGAACTAATGACTCTAAGGTTGTTGCAGATTTTATCAAATCTAACATCTTTAGCAGGTTTGGAATGCCTAGAGTTTTTATTAGTGATGGTGGATCCCACTTTTGCAATCAAACGATTGAAGCTCTCTTGAAGAAATATGATGTGACGCATAAGGTTTCTACACCTTATCATCCCCAAACAAGTGGGCAAGCTGAAGTCTCAAATCGTGAGATCAAGGGGATATTGGAGACGACTGTGAATCCTAACAGGAAAGATTGGTCCTTACGTTTGGAGGATGCATTATGGGCTTATAGGACTACGTATAAAACTCCCATAGGTATGTCACCATATCGAATTGTCTATGGCAAACCTTGCCATTTACCTATGGAGTTGGAGCACAAAGTTTGGTGGGCTGTGAAGCAGTTTAACATGAACCTTGATGAGGCTGGGCTACATAGGAAGTTACAATTGCAAGAGTTAGAGGAGATAAGGAATGATGCTTTCGAAAGTGCTAAGATTTACAAAGATAAGACTAAGGCATTCCATGATAAGATGATTCGTAAGAAGACTTTTGTTGTGGGACAGAAAGTGCTTTTATTCCATTCTCGTCTTAAACTCTTCCCAGGTAAGCTTCGCTCTCGTTGGATTGGACCGTTCATTATTACTAATGTGTTTAATCATAGAGCTGTGCAGATAAAGAGTGAACAAACAGGTAACGAGTTCAAAGTGAATGGCCATCGCCTAAAGCCTTACTATGAGGTGTTTGTGGAGCATGAAGTGGAGGATGTACCCCTCCAAAACGCCCCACAATCTAAGGATTAAATGGAGGTACAAGTCTAGGCTGAAAGACTATAAACATTAAGCGCTGCTTGGGAGGCAACCCAATTCAGAAGTAGCTATGAAGGAGTCTACACACGCAGATTTGATTTCTCCTTCTTTTCATGTTTTCTTTCTCAATTTTAGTATGTCTTTTCGTAAATTTCTACCATATATGCTTACTTGTTTCATTGCATGCTTATGATTGATTATATTGAGGACAATGCAATATTTAAGTGTGGGGGAAGGGATTTATATTTTTATCTTGAGTCATATATATTGAAAAATACATAAAAAAAATAAATAAATAAAATAAAATAAAATTGAAAAATGTCAAAAATAACAAAAATTTGTGTTGCTTTTATTGAGTCATTGAGTCATGTTTTGGGTGAAATAATTTCTTCATCGTAGGCGCATCTATTAAGGTGTGATGTCTAGGTCTGGTTTGGATACGAGAAGTGCTAGCAAAGGGTCTCGTCTCCTGCTAAACAAGTGAGCTGACCTCCGCCAAAATCGTTCCCTTCCTTACCCGGTCACATCCCAAACGAGTTACCGAAAGGAGAAAGGAAATAACCCTAGTCCAAAGTCGGCGTTTATTGAGTCTTAGTCTTTTGTCGTTTTGTTTTGAGTCTTAGGATGCCCTTTCAACTGTCTAGGATGATTCTATATCTCTGAAATTATGGCTAAAAGAAGATCACAAGATTGAGATGATTTTTACAATGGTATTCTTTGGTTAATTGAGATATATGAAAAATGTATGCCTTGTAGTGGATATGGATTTCATGACCTTGGTACAGAATATGTGTCAGGACCCACCCCGGAATTACCCTCCTAACTCCTAGGTGGACCTGCGGGACCCACTTTTCGAGAAAATTCGACAGAACCTCCCCTAAAAATGGGCAACCCTAAACCTGCTGAAAACACTCCTCAATATAATTTAAGTTCTACGCTTGAAGCCGCCCTGCTTCCTAGCAACAATCCAAAAATTCTCCAAATAAAAACATCGAACTTCACAACCAAAACATCTTAAACAAATACAACCCAGCAACTCAATCGTTCAACAACCTCCCAAAATAAACCACTCTCTTACACACATAATTATACAAATGTATAAATCCACTCTCAACAAGTATTCAGAGCAATCTAAGGAACAGACTCGGAATATAATACAATAAGTAGGTTAATCAATAACCTACTGAGAATGGATGACAAAGGTGGTACTAGCCTCCGCTCCTATGCCGGTCCGCAGCACTGTGATCTGGGCAATTTAAACCAAAGGGCCAAGGGGGAAAGTACATAAAAATGTTAGAGTGAGTGGACAAAATAAATAAGTATCAATGAAGATAAATTTATACTTTCCCACAAGTTTACAATATAAAGTCTCGATGCATGCAACGTTTATAAAACGTATTTCTTTACGTTCACAACTCGTGCAAAACATTCCAGCCCCGTTGGATAAAATAAACCGGACTAGCACCGCTAGTCAAATCGTAATAAAAGATGGGGAAGGACTTTCACCATACGAAAGAAGGGAGCCTTATTGGCTCGGGTCGGAGTGTCCCACACTCTAGAGCATCTCATGCTCTCCTCTACTCGTCTACGAACACATAGTAAGTAGGGAGGAGTACTAATAGGCTAGCCAGTAATATAATATATATAACGACCCTAGGTATGGCGGTTTAAAAACCGATAAATCCTTAAAGCTTCCCCATGTCCCACATATGAAGAAAATACGGGTACGATTCCCAACCGTACTCTTATTTTCGTAAAAAGCCGTATAAATTAACAGCGTGTCCCACACGCAAAAGAAAAAAAAAATAAATCAACAACGAGGCATTCCCAATGCAAAAATCGTAATCAATAAATAATCATAGAGATTTATTTCAAACAAACTCCATTTATAAATAAAGTCTCAAATATAAATTTGAATCCGAGCATAATAACTTTATAACCAAATTCTCAACCGATATAAATCATAATCACTTCATGGAAAATAATATTTAGAAGTAATTCCATAAGATAAATCATAATTATCTTTATATGCTCGGAAAAATACGTTAATAAAATAAAACAGGCTTTAATAAATAAATGCATGCATCACTTATTTAAAACAAACGTCCACTCACAAAGTACGGCTAAGCTTGCCGTCGATCCAAACCCTCCTCGAGGAAATCCTCCTCACGTCCTGTACAATATAACGTTCGTAACTTTAATTTCGGGATGGAAAACTAAATTGGATTAATTAAAATCAACCCTAATATCAACTTTAATCGCCCAATTTCTCCCAATCTTCTTCAATAATATTATCTCCTTAATATATAGGCTCAAAGGCCAAACCGAGGAAATCCGATGGATGGATTCCTCATAATTCGTTTAATAATTTCTCCATTCTTTGAATAAACACCAATATTCATATCCAATTCACCTCCAAATCCATTTCCAAGCTTCGATTAATCAACTAGACGTAAAAAGGATTAATTACAGTAACAACAAGTCGAAATTTCCGGCCAAAACGCCAACTAACGCGCCACCTACAGTGGCGGTGCGTGGGTTTCACGTGCCGGTGCCAACCTCCACCTCCGGCCACCAAATTTCAGGTGCAACACCTACTCAACACACTGATTCCACTTCATAACTACAACATTTACAAATAACAACTACAAACAGTCGAAATCGATCCAAGAACACAAACCCAGAAAATTCAAGAACCCTAATTCGATCCGGCCTCTACACTTCAAATCGTGTTACAAGACCATAGGGGAAATAATCAGTGGTAAAAACCAAACCTTCGACGAAGAAATGGGGACCGGAGGTGGCCGGAATCGCCGGGAATCGGCAAAAGTCCCAAACTGCAGCCGGAGTGGTTTTGGCTTCGATCCGTGGTTTTCCGGCCAAATCGTGGAAAACCAAGGCTGCTGGGCTGCTCGGAGGGAGGAGGCGCTCCTCTGGTGACCGGTGGCACGCCCTGTGGTGGCCGGAATCGCCGGAAATAGGAGGGGGTGAGGAGGAGGCCGAACCGGAGAAGAGAGAGCTCGGGGGGGAGGAGAGAGAAAGAGTTGGGGTGGTTTCCGGAAATGGAAACCTACCCGGGTAAATTTCCTTCTTTATAAAAAAAATTACCATGAACAGTAATTTTACAATTTCAGTCATAACTCTCGCATACGAAGTCCGATTTTTACGAACCACATATGCACGCGCTCGGTTTAACGTCCCCTACAACTTTGGTGAAGAACATTTTCTCAAATTTTGACCCGAATAAAAAGTCAACTTTTAGGGCCACTAAAATATCCATAACGGTTCAAAATTGAAAATATTTAACAATTCACCGTCCAACACGAAAGTAAATCGTAAATTCTAGGTTTGGGACGTAACAATCTTCCCCCCTTAAAAGAATTTCGACCTCGAAATTACATACCTGTTAGCCAAAAAGGTGAGGATACTGCTTTCTCATTTGCTCCTCTGGTTCCCAAGTAGCTTCCTCCACCATGTGATTACTCCAAAGCACCTTGACCAAGGATATTGTTTTGTTTCTGAGTATCTGCTCCCTCCTATCAAGTATTTGAACCGGTTGTTCTTCATATGTCAAATTTTCTCTCAACCGGATAGGTTGCTCTTGGAGAACATGAGAGGAATCAGCAATGTACTTGCGAAGCATAGAGACATGAAAGACATCATGTACTCTAGATAGTCTCGGAGGTAGTGCCAAACGATAAGCAACTGCACCAATCCGCTCCGTGATCTCATATGGCCCGATATATCGAGGGCTAAGTTTCCCTCGTTTCCCAAATCTTATAATACCCTTCCAAGGAGACAGCTTCAAGAATACCCAGTCACCCACTTGAAACTCCAAATCTTTTCTTCTGTTATCAGCATAACTCTTCTGTCTACTCTGAGCCGTTTTAAGTTTCTCCTTGATTAGGTTGACCTTTTCAGTCGTAACTCGTACCAATTCTGGACTAATGAGTTTCCTCTCTCCTGCCTCATTCCAACATAAAGGGGTACGACACTGTTTGCCATAAAGGGCTTCATAAGGAGCCATGCCAATGCTGGAGTGGTAACTGTTATTATAAGCAAACTCTATCAATGCGACATGATTATCCCAATTCCCTTTGAATTGTAAAACACAAGCTCTCAACATGTCTTCCAGTGTCTGAATGGTCCTTTCCGTCTGTCCATCTGTTTGCGGATGAAATGCAGTACTAAACTGAGACTGAGTGCCCAAAGCCTCCATCAGCTCACTCCAAAACTTTGAAGTGAAGCGAGGATCACGATCAGAAGTAATAGAAACGGGTGTGCCATGAAGTCTCACTATCTCATTCATGTATAGCTCTGCATATTTACCCATTTTATAAGTCTTGCTGACAGGTAGGAAATGTGCGGACTTAGTAAGTCGGTCCACAATTACCCAAATGCTATCATGACCATTACGACTACGTGGTAGTCCTGATACAAAGTCCATAGTAATGTGTTCCCACTTCCACTCTGGTATCGGTAATGGCTGTAATAAACCTGAGGGCTTTTGTCTTTCTGCCTTCACTTGTTGACACACTAGACATCTTCTTACATAATCTGCAATTTCCCTCTTCATGTTAGACCACCAGTAGTATTCCTTGAGAGTTCGGTACATTTTGGTTCCACCAGGATGCATGGCATAAGGAGAACTATGAGCCTCCTCTAGTATCTCCTGTTTAAGATCATCCTGTTTGGGTACACAAATTCTATTCCCAAACATCAAAGCTCCATCCCCTATAACAATGAAATCTTCTCTAGCTCCATTCTCTACTGCCTCTCTTACTTCTTGTAGAGCTTCATCATGTAGCTGTGCCTCTCGTACTTTGTCAATAAGGATTGGCCTCACATGGAAGCTGGCTATTAAGGCTGCAAATTCATCAGTCCCTTCCAAACTAACTCCTGTAGCTCGCAATTCATAAAGAAGTGGTACCCGAACTATTCTCATATGCGACAAGGAAGGGGAGGGCAACAGGGAAGGATATGTCTTCCTACTAAGAGCGTCAGCTACCACATTGGCCCTTCCCTGATGATACTCAATCGTGCAATCATAATCCTTAATCAACTCCAACCATCTTCTTTGTCTCAAATTGATCTCTTTTTGTGTGAGCAAATATTGAAGACTCTTATGATCCGTAAAGATTTGACACCGAGCTCCATATAAATAGTGCCTCCAAAGTTTAAGTGCAAGTACTACCGCAGCTAATTCAAGGTCATGTGTCGGATAATTCAACTCATGCGGCTTCAATTGTCTAGAGGCGTAGGCAATCACATTTCCATGTTGCATTAGAACACAACCCAAGCCTTGCCTCGAGGCATCACTGTATACCACATACTCCCCACTATCATCTGGCAAAACTAGGACCGGAGCACTAGTTAAACGCCCCTTGAGTTCTTGAAAACTTTGCTCACACTCTTCTGACCAAACAAACTTCACACCCTTTCTAGTCAACCTTGTAAGAGGAGTTGCAATCTTTGAGAAATCTTGCACGAATCTCCGATAATAACCTGCCAAACCCAAGAAACTGCGTATCTCTGTCACTGTGGTAGGTCTTTCCCAATTTAGCACCGCCACTACCTTCTGAGGGTCCACACTAATACCTTCTGCAGATACAACATGACCCAAGAATCCAATACTATTCAGCCAAAATTCACATTTATTGAATTTCGCATATAACTGGGCCTCCCTCAAAGTCCGCAATACAATTCTTAGATGTTTGGCATGTTGACTATTGTCCTTGGAATACACCAAGATATCATCAATGAATACAATCACAAAACGATCAAGGTAAGGGCGGAACACTCTATTCATGAGGTCCATAAAAGCTGCAGGGGCATTAGTCAATCCAAATGGCATTACTCTAAATTCGTAGTGCCCATAACGTGATCGAAATGCAGTCTTGGGTACATCAGACTCTCTCATCCTCAACTGATGGTAACCAGACCTCAAATCAATTTTGGAAAAGACCTTGGCTCCCCTCAACTGATCAAAGAGGTCGTCAATACGAGGCAAAGGGTATTTATTCTTCACAGTAACCCTATTCAACTTTCGATAATCAATGCACAACCGTAAAGAACCATCCTTCTTCTTAACAAATAAAACCGGGGCACCCCAAGGAGACACACTAGATTGGATGAACCCCTTATCCGCTAGTTCTTGCAACTGAATCTTCAACTCTCTTAATTCAGCTGGGGCCATTCTGTATGGTGCCAAAGATATGGGTGTGGTGCCAGGGAGTAAATCAATAGTGAAATCTATCTCCCTAGCAGGAGGTAAACCAGGTAATTCGTCAGGAAATACATCCTGAAATTTCCTAACCACTGGTATCTCTCTAATACTCAACTCTTCCCTGTTAGTGTCCACCACATGTGCCAAATAAGCCTGACTTCCCTTATTCAACAGCTTCTCAGCGGTCAAAGCGGAAATCATACAGGAAGCTAGAACATTACGTTCTCCCTGAAAGGTAATCATTGGCTTCCCTGGACTTTGAAAGACCACAATCTTACGAAAGCAATCAATATTGGCCCGATGAGTCGCCAAGAACTCCATCCCCAAGATTACATCAAATTCAACAAGCTCTAATGGAATTAAATCAACCTCCAAACTAACACCCTTAATCAAAACATCACAACCTCTAAAAACCCATTCTATCTTAAGTGATGCTCCAGCAGGTAATAACACATTCCATTCACCCATAAGGAGCGATGATGGTACATTTGCAAAACATGCAAATCTACTCGACATAAAAGAATGCGAAGCACCAGGATCAATTAAAGTATAAGCAGGCTGACCAAAAACAGACAACGTACCAATGATAACATCTGGTGAGTCGTGGCCCTCCTGCTGTGTCATGGCATGCAACCGAGCCTGAGTGGTAGGACGTCCTCTCTGACCCCTACCCCGCTGCGGGCTGCCACGAGCTGCTGAACTATGATGGGTACCGCTAGTAGAAGCCACGGTACCACTAGTAGACGTACCGGCAGAAGACTGACCCGCGGTCTGATAAGGAGTAAATGCAGCTCTCTGAGTCAATAGAGGACAATCCCTCCTAAAGTGGCCCTGCTGTCCACACTCAAAGCATCCGACTGACTGATATTGCCCAAACGGGGCTGGCTGCCTAGCTGGAGCCCTGTGCTGACCACCAAAACCAACTCTGCTCTGCCCAAACGGGCGTCCACTAAACTGCCCCCTAGGAAATCTCCTGTCACGCCCCCCGCGTCTATAATGAGATCCAGCACCAGACCCACTGCTCTGTCCGCTGCCTGCTGAAGATCCTGACCCAGAAGTAGAAGCAGCCTTCTTGGGTGGGCCCTGACTGGGGCCACCCAAATCTCGAGGTCGGGTACCAGACATATACATAGTCTCAAGTAGTAAAGCAGCATTAACGACCTCAGCATAATTACTAAATGGCACTCCTGTCAGCTGCTCAGAATACTTACCCCCCAAAGCATCCACAAACCTATAAATCCGCTCCCTCTCAGTGCTAACCATATCAGGCACAAACTGGGCTAGCTGGGTGAACCGCTGCTCAAACTCTGTTACGGTCATGTCCCCTTTCTGTAGATGCATGAACTCATATTTCATCCTATCCCGAATGGCTGTGCCAAAATATCTCTCACTAAAGTGCTCTTTGAACTGTTCCCAAGTGATTGGGCCATCGATCTCTAAATCCCTGCTCATATAAGACCACCAATCATAAGCCACACCATCCAGAAAATCCACCGCTAAACTCACTTTTCGATCCTCTGGACAATGGATTTGAGTGAAGACTCTCTCCATTTTATTCAACCAATTCTGGGCATCCATAGCCTCAGGAGCATGAGAGAAGCTATAAGCTCCATGCCTCTTCACTCGCTCCATGGTAAAGTCCGTTCTGGAGCCTGGAAGCGCTGCAGTCAACTGCTGCACAATACGTCCCAACGCTTCCGCTATTCCTCCAGGAGTATGCTCATCTCCTGGAATAGGAGGGGTCACCCCACGAGTCCGGCGTCTAGGAGGCATAGCACCTGAGATTAAGAGAGAATTAGATGACTCACAACGATGACACTAGGACAACTACCTTATACACTTGAAAAACACACTAGCATCGAAGAGCATACGATGGGGATCCGCCGCGGTCGGGCCATCACTCGGAAGATACTAGATGTCCTCAATTGTATAAAGTAGTATAAATGACAGGAAACGGGAAACCTAATGCTCTGATACCAACTGTCAGGACCCACCCCGGAATTACCCTCCTAACTCCTAGGTGGACCTGCGGGACCCACTTTTCGAGAAAATTCGACAGAACCTCCCCTAAAAATGGGCAACCCTAAACCTGCTGAAAACACTCCTCAATATAATTTAAGTTCTACGCTTGCAGCCGCCCTGCTTCCTAGCAACAATCCAAAAATTCTCCAAATAAAAACATCGAACTTCACAACCAAAACATCTTAAACAAATACAACCCAGCAACTCAATCGTTCAACAACCTCCCAAAATAAACCACTCTCTTACACACATAATTATACAAATGTATAAATCCACTCTCAACAAGTATTCAGAGCAATCTAAGGAACAGACTCGGAATATAATACAATAAGTAGGTTAATCAATAACCTACTGAGAATGGATGACAAAGGTGGTACTAGCCTCCGCTCCTATGCCGGTCCGCAGCACTGTGATCTGGGCAATTTAAACCAAAGGGCCCAGGGGGAAAGTACATAAAAACGTTAGAGTGAGTGGACAAAATAAATAAGTATCAATGAAGATAAATTTATACTTTCCCACAAGTTTACAATATAAAGTCTCGATGCATGCAACGTTTATAAAACATATTTCTTTAAGTTCACAACTCGTGCAAAACATTCCAGCCCCGCTGGATAAAATAAACCGGACTAGCCCCGCTAGTCAAATCGTAATAAAAGATGGGGAAGGACTTTCACCATACGAAAGAAGGGAGCCTTATTGGCTCGGGTCGGAGTGTCCCACACGCTAGAGCATCCCATGCTCTCCTCTACTCGTCTACGAACACATAGTAAGTAGGGAGGAGTACTAATAGGCTAGCCAGTAATATAATATATATATAACGACCCTAGGTATGGCGGTTTAAAAACCGATAAATCCTTAAAGCTTCCCCATGTCCCACATATGAAGAAAATACGGGTACGATTCCCAACCGTACTCTGATTTTCGTAAAAAGCCATATAAATTAACAGTGTGTCCCACACGCTAAAGAAAAAAAAAATAAATCAACAACGAGGCATTCCCAATGCAAAAATCGTAATCAATAAATAATCATAGAGATTTATTTCAAACAAACTCCATTTATAAATAAAGTCTCAAATATAAATTCGAATCCGAGCATAATAACTTTATAACCAAATTCTCAACCGATATAAATCATAATCACTTCATGGAAAATAATATTTAGAAGTAATTCCATAAGATAAATCATAATTATCTTTATATGCTCGGAAAAATACGTTAATAAAATAAAACAGGCTTTAATAAATAAATGCATGCATCACTTATTTAAAACAAACGTCCACTCACAAAGTACGGCTAAGCTTGCCGTCGATCCAAACCCTCCTCGAGGGAATCCTCCTCACGTCCTGTACAATATAACGTTCGTAACTTTAGTTACCGGATGGAAAACTAAATTGGGACAATTAAAACCAACCCTAACATCAACTTTAATTGCCCAATTTCTCCCAATCTTCTTCAATAATATTATTCCTTTAATGTATGGCCCAAAGGTCAAACCGAGGAAATCCGATGGATGGATTCCTCATAATTCGATTTAACAAATTGTCCAACCTTTGAATAAACACCAATATTCATATCCAATTCACCTCCAAATCCATTTCCAAGCTACGATTAATAAACTAGACGTAAAATCGATTAATTACAGTAACAACAAGTCGAAATTTCAGGCCAAAACGCCAACTCACGCGCCACCTACAGTGGCAGTGCGTGGGTTTCACGTGCCGGTGCCAACCTCCACCTCCGGCCACCAAATTTCAGGTGCAACACCTACTCAACACACTGATTCCACTTCATAACTACAACATTTACAAATAACAACTACAAACAGTCGAAATCGATCCAAGAACACAAACCCAGAAAATTCAAGAACCCTAATTCGATCCGGCCTCTACACTTCAAATCGTGTTACAAGACCATAGGGGAAATAATCAGTGGTAAAAACCAAACCTTCGACGAAGAAATGGGGACCGAAGGTGGCCGGAATCGCCGGGAATCGGCAAAAGTCCCAAACTGCAGACGGAGTGGTTTTGGCTTCGATCCGTGGTTTTCCGGCCAAATCGTGGAAAACCAAGGCTGCTGGGGTGCTCGGAGGGAGGAGGCGCTCCTCTGGTGACTGGTGGCACGCCCTGTGGTGGCCGGAATCGCCGGAAATAGGAGGGGGTGAGGAGGAGGCCGAACCGGAGAAGAGAGAGCTCGGGGGGGAGGAGAGAGAAAGAGTTGGGGTGGTTTCCGGAAATGGAAACCTACCCGGGTAAATTTCCTTTTTTATAAAAAAAATTACCATGAACAGTAATTTACAATTTCAGTCATAACTCTCGCATACGAAGTCCGATTTTTACGAACCACATATGCACGCGCTCGGTTTAACGTCCCCTACAACTTTGGTGAAGAACATTTTCTCAAATTTTGACCCGAATAAAAAGTCAACTTTTAGGGCCACTAAAATATCCATAACGGTTCAAAATTGAAAATATTTAACAATTCACCGTCCAACACGAAAGTAAATCGTAAATTCTAGGTTCGGGACGTAACAATATGAGCATGTTAGGATGAGTTTTGATTCATAAAAACCCATGTGAGATAATTGAGCCCATGTCCCTTTTTCATGGAGTTAAATGAAAAACATATTCATACTTTCTTGGCGATGTTTTGATGATCTCATTATTCTTTCATTTGATTGACTGCTTGCCATAGATTAAGTTTGATGGACTAGAGAATGCTAGAATTCGCTCTTGTGCTTATTGAGACGTTTATCAAGACATTACCCTGATTCTGGAAGGGATAGAGGCACCCTAGGAATTACCGCCATTGCCATATAAGCTTGTGTCCCTATTTGTGCCCGTCGTGGGACTCCCTTTGACAAACCCCTTTGAGCCTACATTAAGCCTTTTCTTTCATCACCCTTAAAATCTTTAACCTGAACCTTAGTATAGTTATAACCTTACCCTTTGTTCTAAGAACTTAGTGGAGCTAAATTGGGACTGTACTTGAGGATTTGCGTCAATGATGAAGGGTGAGAAGAGGTGAAAGTTCAAGTGTGGGGGTAGACTTGTCCATGAAAGAAAAATGTCTGAAAAAGCCGAGAAAAAGAAAGTAAAAAAGAAACATTTGCACGGCTAAAAGAAAAAAAAATGTCAATGGATTTGAGTCCCCCATACTTGGTGAGTTTGGAGTTTACTTTGAATTGAAGGCCCACTACAGAAAAATTTGGCCTTTGTCCAACTCACTAGAGTTCAAGGGAAGTTTAGAATGAAGTCTGGGCCCAACATGAAGACATTAGGCCTTTTTATAAAGCCTCCATGGGATTATGACGTTTTTGCATACTTGGTGAATTTCTAGAAGTCTCTCTACACCAGCATGAGCTCAGCTAGGTTTTTAGAACACTTTGTTAAATTCCTTACCTTTAATTTCTTTAAAACCTTGAGCCCCATTTCAACCCTTGATAAGACCTTCTTGATCCTTAAGATGGGACAGCCCTTGATGTGGAGATGAGTTACAAGAGTTGAAGCTATGGCTTGGGTCCATCTGTGCAAGTAGTTGGTATCTTTCATGAGATCTTTAAAAAAAAAAAATTTATACATGTGCTTTCGTTTCTTACAATATGTGATATACTTGCTATATTTCACATATACTTGAGTGTATAAGCTTTTAAGCATTGCCATGATCTGAGAGAAGAAAGAGTGGACATACATTGTGAGGATTTGAATCATACTTGTTTGAAGCATGCTTAACAGAAATCATCACCATTGTTCCAACTAAGTCCTACTTGTGTATATGTAAATTATGTGATTTAATTAACTCTCGAATGCCTAACATTGATTCTTGGTGAAGTGCTAATCTTGGTGTTGTGAAAGTAAGAGATTGCTGAGACAAAAAGTTAAAGGGCAATAGAGTCTTTTGTGTGTAGAGTCTTCAATTTTCGTTGAGTCTTAGTTTGTCTGTGTCGTGATTTTGCTAAGGGACTAGCAAAAGCTAAGTGTGGGGGAATTTGATAGGAGCATTTTAATGCGACGTTTTAACTGCTATTTCCCTACATTTCTTGCGTTATTTCCTTGAAAAATCCCTATTAAGGAAAGTTTCCATTCTTCGATTGGGAAAGTTCCTTATTGTAGAAAGTTTCCATTTTTGTAGTTTCTATTTCTCATTTTTAGCAAGTTTCCATTTTAGTTTAGGAAAGTTTCTATTTTTCACTTTTAGTAAGTTTCTATTTTTCATTTTTGGAAAGTTTCTATTTTTCGTTTCAGGAAAGTTTCTATTTTTAGTGATAGTTTCTATTTTCAGGACCTCAGAGCTAAAAAGTGGAAATGAACTCATGAAAGGAAAGAGGAGCTTGCGAACATTAAAGGGAGAAAAAATGAGACACAAAGGACCACACAATTCAGCAGAAATGAAGAAATAAGCTTTCCTGTACCAACCAGGAAACCCTGCGCAAAGGAGGAAAGCATACCAAGCAAGTTTCCAACGCAACCATGAAAAGAAAATGGAAAAATGAAGTGTTATGACGTTGGATGATGACAAGGCTTGAAGTTAACGCAACAAGGCCCAAGAACTCTACGAATTGACTTGGATTTTTCGGCAAAGTGGATCAAGGCCCATAAAAGCCCATGGAATTAGGGTTTTGTGACGCAAGGATAAACCCTAGGGATGTTTGCCGTGAAATACCAAGGGGAAGAGAGAAAGTTGGCGTGAAAATCAAGAAGAAAATAAAAGATTACGCCAAGAGATTTTCTAGGGTGGAGTTTAAGGAAAGAAGAAGTGTGGACATCAAGAAACGGCTTAAAAAGACGTCTAGGTTCATTCCTATATTCCCTAAAGGTATTTTGGCCGAAATAAAAGAGAAAAATCGGAATACATTCATGCAATTTCAGCAACAATATATTAGGGAATCATCTTGGAGTTTTGTGATTGGTTGGATGACACACTAGAGCTTACTTGGCACATTATCATTGGTGGAAGCTATGTGGAATTATTAAATTAATTCCATGGAAAATAAAAGGAATATCACGGCTTGGAGACCAAGTTTGTGACAGGACCCGCCCCGGATTTCACCATGAAAATCCGAAGAGGCCCTGCGGGGCCCACCTTAGAAGAAATTCTACCAAAAATTTGACAGAACTTCCCCCAAAAATGGACAACCCAAAACCTGTAGAAAAACAATTACACTTCTAAATCATCCATCCTTATTCTCCTGGAGCCACCCTGCTCCCTATATCACAACATCTCTCATATCACAAAACAATTCTGAAACTTAAGAATATTAATCTCAAGAGTTATCAGAGCAATCTATTTCTCAGGCGTACAAGAAGGTAGAATACAAGATAAACGACCAATACTTTTATAATGCGGAAGCTATGACAGCTATGCCTCAACCCCAAGTATGCTTGACCTCAAGCTAAACTGGCCTGCAAACTGGGCATTTAAAACGAAGGGCCCAGGGGAAAACATTTAAAATCCGTTAGAGTGAGTGGACGAAAAAAATAGTAATTTCAAATGAATAAGTAAAACTTAATGCTTTCCCAAGTTATTCTCTAAAACCTCGCATGCAGTAACAATCTTGAAAACACTCTTAATCATCCTCTTTACAGAAATCCCAATCACGTAACGAGAACATCTTGAAACCTCTTAAAATCTCATCCTCAATCCTTATAAAAACATCCTTTTCATGAGGCTCGTTTGATGACTAGAAAGGACTGCTGTCTAGTCATCTCATGCCATCTAGGAGGGACTGCCACCCAGATGACGCATCGGAAGGGACTGCCAACCGGGATAGGAGGCGGTGGATAGATGGGACTGCCAACTAGCCACATGTAGTAGACGGGACTGCCGACTAACCACAGGTAGTAGACGGGACTGCCGACTAGCTACCTCATGTCATCTGGAAGGGACTGCCAACCAGGTGACGCATCGGATGGGACTGCCAACCGAGCTGTAGTCTGGAAGGGACTGCCAACCAGACTATTACCTAGAAGGGACTGCCAACTAGGTAAGATACGCATGCGCCAAAACTGGCCTCCTTAATAAACTGAATAGCCTCCTCAAGAACTGAACATAACCTCTTTCAATCACTTGCTTTCGGAAAGAAACTCGATATTACCTCAATAAATCAATAATAATTCACCGAAAGCATAACTCAGTAATAACTCACTAACTCAATCCTCGATATCTCAATAAATCCTCGAAAGCATAATCACATACTCTATAATTCAATAATTGCTTTCGGAAAGAAAGTTCCATCTAACCCAAGTCTGATAAGTGCGGAATTCAAAACCCAATAAATCTCGATAAATCAATCATGCTCAAATATTTGCTAAATCCCTCGCACTCGTATATCTTCATAAAAACTGATATTCGAAAACAATAATTCTCATAATATTTTTCCGAATCAGTCACTTCCCGAAAATCATTTCCCAACTCAATAACTCATGAATGACTATCTCAAAAATCTACTAAAAGCCCTCGGGAAGGAATTTCAATACTAATCTCGTAATCCATAAATAAATCTCGATAAACTAAATCTCAAATATTCAAAACATAATTAAATCTCATTGGAAGAAAATAATAATAATACTGCATGCGGAATTAATTTAAAAACAAATGTCCACTCACAGTACTATTTAGGCGACCATGCATACGAGTTCCTTCGTCGAGCAATAGCTCGGTACATCGCCCTGTACACAATTATATTCCGTGAATAGTTATTCGACAAATTAATACGATTCCTAAAATCAATTCCTCATAATTACATCTCCACTTCTCCTTGGATGCAACCCAAATTATACCACTAATACCAATTCGTTAATTTAAAGGTTCCAAGGCAGAACCGAGAGATATCCGACGGTCGGATTCTCGTAATTCGATAATCGAAACCCTAAACTTCAAAAATTCATAATTAAATCCAAGCTTCTCCAAAATTCACCAAATTTCATATACAAGCTCTATGATAATTATAGAATTTAACTAGCTAAAAATTGAAATTTATAAACTACCCTAGCCGCCGCTACCGCCGCCCACAGTGGCGGCGCCGCCGCCACCATCTCCGATGGCCACCAAAATTTGGTAGTAGCACCTTCTCAACACACTGATTCAACTTCTCAACTACAACATTCCCAAATAACAATTAAAAACGGCCGAAATCGATCAATGAACAAAAACCCAGAAATCCTCAAGAACCCTAGAATTTCAATTCGTCGATTCGGCATCTACACACTAAATCGTGATACAAGGCCATAGGGGAAATGATCAGTGATGAAAACCGAACCTTCGATGGCGAAATGGGGACCGGAGCTGGCCGGAATCGCCGGAAATCGATGAAACCTCCGTTCGGCTACAGTGACCGTCCTCTTCTTCTCATTGCTGCACCTTCCACAGTTCATATTAGGCTACCAAACGAACCCAGAAATCAAGAGAATGAAGAGAGCTTTCCAACGACACCTTACACGTCAAAATCCGTCGCCGGATGGAGGAGATATGGCCGGAAGAAGGTGACGAGGTCGGAGAGGAAGGGAGAATCGGGGAGAGAGAAAGGAGAGGGCTCGGTAAGTTTCCGAAAATGGAAACTTACCACAGTAACTCGTCCTATTTATAGAAACTTACCATGAACAGTAACTTTACCATTTCGCTTATAACTTTTGCATACGAACTCCGATTTTTACGTACCACATATGCACGCTCTCGGTTTAACGTCCTCTACAACTTTCATGAAGGAAATTTTCTCAAATTTTGACCCGAAGAAAAAGTCAACTTTTAGGGCCCCCTAAAAGCATTGAAACGACAGTAAAAGTTGTTTATCGTCCAAATGACTAGTAAACCGGTGAATTCGGGTTCGGGACGTCACAATCTCCCCACCTTATAAAAATTTTGTCCTCGAAATTCCATACTGTTGAAGTAGAGATGGGTGCACACGCCAATCCATAGTAAATAGTCACGAGATGAATAGCACATCAATCGTACGGCCGTGGCGATGATAAGGCACAGAAAAGAGCAAGTCTGCTCAAATCATGTAGAAATTACCTTCAAAACTGATCCAAAACTTGACCAACTAGAACATGGAGATCAATCCTTATAAGAAACAATTCTCTAGCTGAAATCTAGTCAATTATTGCGATCTGAATAATTCCCACAGCGTTCTTACTAAATTCAGTGTCTTAGTAGATAGATTTACTTCCACTCATTACTGACAGTCCTTAACAACTGAGGGAGAACATCGTCAAAGCATTATGTTTGAAGCAATCTGTAAACGGTTCAATTATGTGAGCAGAAACACCTACTAAAATTCTCAGAATAAAGACTCAAGGCTAAATCAAGGTCGGTTACTTGCACGAACCACACCTTGAAACTGCATAACAAAAATCAAATCTTCTTTGGATTAAGTTTCCCTTTTGCAATCTTAAGTCAACGACTGGAGTAGCTGATAATCTCGACAATCTCGATTACACAAGCAGCCAAAAACATATACTTAGAACCCCAAATGTATCAATGTTCCAAGTTGGATACCCTTGTCTTACCTAACTATGTAGTAGTACATACTTACAAGTACACAACTTCGACGTCAAGAAATTTAGGTCAAATAATAGTTCGGATGACTCATGGTATCAATATCACAAACTATTCGGTTTGAATAGTAGCATTCATACTCTTTTTCATATAACTTGTACAATGAAGATCCACTTTGTTCACCAACAACATGATAATACATTTACTCACACTTAAAACAATTTCAATTCGTACACGGGTTATGGAAAGTCCAACAGTTAATAAAACACCACAAGATGCTCACTGATAACCCACATGTCTGAAACAACCAATTTCCTTAGCAACCACAAAACCGCACTTGCTTTTTGTCTATTTGTGCTTGGATTTCTGATCGAATGTCGTGCACGTAGAGATCCCATAGTCGTCAAGCATATCAAAGAGTAGCCTCGAACCAACCTATAAGTTCTTAATCATGCATGTTATGGGGCCACTACACTTTCATTGCGCTACTTTGATACCTGACTAAAACATTGATCAAAGCCTTGAGATGACATCTAAGTCAACTAGAGAAACTTCTTTGATATATACCCTGCTGGCCATAAGGCGACACATTTCGCACCTGTTCATGTTCAAAATTTCTGTACCAGACTGCTAGCAAAGTAGTCCATTTTTCTTCTCCGCGTTTCCAAACCATAATATTCCAATAATCAACGTCAAACTTGCAAGTATTTGAGTATAGCCAACTCTCCTTGCATGGCTCAAAGCTGATATCCCCAAACGATACTGTCATCGCTAAACTGAGGATAAAGTAGCTGAAGATCCACCCTCTAACAACACTAATTCAATAATATTTAAGCTACAATAACAATTCCAAAAACTAATCTGCGCTAACTAAGATTGCACCAAAATTTCCCAAACCTCATCTCGCTAAGCATAAATCCAACAACACAACTCAACCATACTCGCTCAACAATTTAGTACTTCAAGAGTCAATTGAAACCCTTGATAAAACCCAAGGTCCAAACAATTAATTTCCAAACTCAACTCGAACATTTTGCCAAGTCATCGTACCTATAAACCCGTGATGGTGACCGAATATCAATCGTACCAACAGCTTTCTATACTTCTCCAATCAAGGGCCACCATACGGTAGAAAGATCAATCAAAGTGAAAACTAAATTTCAAACTGTTTAACCCATTCCACCAGTAACGGTACCAAGGTAGAAAAATTCACTTAATTCCTTCAAAGCAATCTGTTAATGTACGTATTCAACTCAAGCAACAACCAATTTTTTCCTAGATGATAAAACACCGTTCACAGAATCTTTCCTCGGACAACAACCTTGATGTAAAACAGACACCCGTCCAACATCTCATTTCACACAAAGCGGTACCTGGATCTGAAATTAATCCAACCACCTGGCGATCCAATTCCTCCATTTAATTACCATTGAAATACGCCACTACACAGACATACCGTATTACGTTTGACCCACATATAACAAGAATTCTGGTCAAACCTTAATTAGAAGTATTTCCGGAGCCAACTAGGAAACTTATTTCCTCAAAGTTATTCCACTAACCACTCTTACAATATCACAATCCAACTGTCTAGCAAAAACTTCACCAAGAATCTATCACAATTAATCTTCAAGGCTCCTCAATTTATAACTCGAATCATACTCTGTATCACAAGTAATTCCACTTGCACCATTATGAATACCCAACGAAATCACTACCGCTATTCTCCAAACTTTAGGTACAACCATTTCAGCCAAAACGGATAACCAATTAAGTACACGCATAGGCACAATCTCATATACAAAAGTTGTTTCTAATCTTCTTAATTAAATACTGGCAAAGATCATAACTCGACTGTAAAGCTCTATGCGTCCAACTAAATACTCAAGTTTCAAACATAAAACTATATCAAACTTAAATTCTGTCTATCTCCTTACTCAATACGATCCACAACTTCAAAAGGATCAATTATAAGTCAATGTATAAAAAAAAATCAATTTCTTCCAATCCGAACAAAACAAAATCCAATTATCATGGTTAGGTCAAAGAGCCAAGATAACCAGTCATGATTTCCAAGTAATCTCCAACAACTATCAATGATATCACAAATGTCACATACATGCCATATCACATCACGTAACACATCTCCTGAAACTTGGTTCAACGTCAGAACCACTAATATTACTAGTTCCATTTCCATCAACAATTCTGATTCTAAAGCAATTTATAGCAAACTGAGACAACCCAAATCTATGCCCACTCAACTCTAACAATCAAACACGAAATCGAACTCCAGTCTTGCACCTTAAACCTTACCCCAACAAACTTGTTGGCATCGAGGGAGAGATAACCACCACATTCCCTCGGATCACATTTCGTAGCATAACTCAACCCTGTAAGGTAATCTAACATCACCATCACCATGAAAAGGTGCAAGACACTTAAACAATCTGATATGCAGACAGATCCCTATGAGGTCGGCGTATAAGAGGCATAGCACCTGAAGGAAAATCAACTAACCACGTACCTTACATACTTGATGAATACTTCAGCACCGAAGAGTAAACGATGGGGAACCGCTGCAGTCGGGCCATCACTCGGGAGGTACTGAGTAACATCAAGCATATAAGGTAACCAGATCGAAACAAGTCTACAGAATCTTACAACCTAGTGCTCTGATACCAACTGACAGGACCCGCCCCGGATTTCACCCTGAAATCCGAAGAGGCCCTGCGGGGCCCACCTTAGAAGAAATTCTACCAAAAATTTGACAGAACTTCCCCCAAAAATGGACAACCCAAAACCTGTAGAAAAACAATTACACTTCTAAATCATCCATCCTTATTCTCCTGGAGCCACCCTGCTCCCTATATCACAACAT
Source organism: Rosa lucieae (assembly GCA_024704745.1). NCBI lineage: Eukaryota > Viridiplantae > Streptophyta > Magnoliopsida > Rosales > Rosaceae > Rosa > Rosa lucieae. Next base: position 49,364,064 of record CM045496.1, read on the forward strand.
CTCTCATATCACAAAACAATTCTGAAACTTAAGAATATTAATCTCAAGAGTTATCAGAGCAATCTATTTCTCAGGCGTACAAGAAGGTAGAATACAAGATAAACGACCAATACTTTTATAATGCGGAAGCTATGACAGCTATGCCTCAACCCCAAGTATGCTCGACCTCAAGCTAAACTGGCCTGCAAACTGGGCATTTAAAACCGAAGGGCCCAGGGGAAAACATTTAAAATCCGTTAGAGTGAGTGGACGAAAAAAATAGTAATTTCAAATGAATAAGTAAAACTTAATGCTTTCCCAAGTTATTCTCTAAAACCTCGCATGCAGTAACAATCTTGAAAACACTCTTAATCATCCTCTTTACAGAAATCCCAATCACGTAACGAGAACATCTTGAAACCTCTTAAAATCTCATCCTCAATCCTTATAAAAACATCCTTTTCATGAGGCTCGTTTGATGACTAGAAAGGACTGCTGTCTAGTCATCTCATGCCATCTAGGAGGGACTGCCACCCAGATGACGCATCGGAAGGGACTGCCAACCGGGATAGGAGGCGGTGGATAGATGGGACTGCCAACTAGCCACATGTAGTAGACGGGACTGCCGACTAACCACAGGTAGTAGACGGGACTGCCGACTAACCACAGGTAGTAGACGGGACTGCCGACTAGCTACCTCATGTCATCTGGAAGGGACTGCCAACCAGGTGACGCATCGGATGGGACTGCCAACCGAGCTGTAGTCTGGAAGGGACTGCCAACCAGACTATTACCTAGAAGGGACTGCCAACTAGGTAAGATACGCATGCGCCAAAACTGGCCTCCTTAATAAACTGAATAGCCTCCTCAAGAACTGAACATAACCTCTTCCAATCACTTGCTTTCGGAAAGAAACTCGATATTACCTCAATAAATCAATAATAATTCACCGAAAGCATAACTCAGTAATAACTCACTAACTCAATCCTCGATATCTCAATAAATCCTCGAAAGCATAATCACATACTCTATAATTCAATAATTGCTTTTGGAAAGAAAGTTCCATCTAACCCAAGTCTGATAAGTGCGGAATTCAAAACCCAATAAATCTCGATAAATCAATCATGCTCAAATATTTGCTAAATCCCTCGCACTCGTATATCTTCATAAAAACTGATATTCGAAAACAATAATTCTCATAATATTTTTCCGAATCAGTCACTTCCCGAAAATCATTTCCCAACTCAATAACTCATGAATGACTATCTCAAAAATCTACTAAAAGCCCTCAGGAAGGAATTTCAATACTAATCTCGTAATCCATAAATAAATCTCGATAAACTAAATCTCAAATATTCAAAACATAATTAAATCTCATTGGAAGAAAATAATAATAATACTGCATGCGGAATTAATTTAAAAACAAATGTCCACTCACAGTACTATTTAGGCGACTATGCATACGAGTTCCTTCGTCGAGCAATAGCTCGGTACATCGCCCTGTACACAATTATATTCCGTGAATAGTTATTCGACAAATTAATACGATTCCTAAAATCAATTCCTCATAATTACATCTCCACTTCTCCTTGGATGCAACCCAAATTATACCACTAATACCAATTCGTTAATTTAAACGTTCCAAGGCAGAACCGAGAGATATCCGACGGTCGGATTCTCGTAATTCGATAATCGAAACCCTAAACTTCAAAAATTCATAATTAAATCCAAGCTTCTCCAAAATTCACCAAATTTCATATACAAGCTCTATGATAATTATAGAATTTAACTAGCTAAAAATTGAAATTTATAAACTACCCTAGCCGCCGCTACCGCCGCCCACAGTGGCGGCGCCGCCGCCACCATCTCCGATGGCCACCAAAATTTGGTAGTAGCACCTTCTCAACACACTGATTCAACTTCTCAACTACAACATTCCCAAATAACAATTAAAAACGGCCGAAATCGATCAATGAACAAAAACCCAGAAATCCTCAAGAACCCTAGAATTTCAATTCGTCGATTCGGCATCTACACACTAAATCGTGATACAAGGCCATAGGGGAAATGATCAGTGATGAAAACCGAACCTTCGATGGCGAAATGGGGACCGGAGCTGGCCGGAATCGCCGGAAATCGATGAAACCTCCGTTCGGCTACAGTGACCGTCCTCTTCTTCTCATTGCTGCACCTTCCACAGTTCATATTAGGCTACCAAACGAACCCAGAAATCAAGAGAATGAAGAGAGCTTTCCAACGACACCTTACACGTCAAAATCCGTCGCCGGATGGAGGAGATATGGCCGGAAGAAGGTGACGAGGTCAGAGAGGAAGGGAGAATCGGGGAGAGAGAAAGGAGAGGGCTCGGTAAGTTTCCGAAAATGGAAACTTACTACAGTAACTCGTCCTATTTATAGAAACTTACCATGAACAGTAACTTTACCATTTCGCTTATAACTTTTGCATACGAACTCCGATTTTTACGTACCACATATGCACGCGCTCGGTTTAACGTCCTCTACAACTTTCATAAAGGAAATTTTCTCAAATTTTGACCCAAAGAAAAAGTCAACTTTTAGGGCCCCCTAAAAGCATTGAAACGACAGTAAAAGTTGTTTACCGTCCAAATGACTAGTAAACCGGTGAATTCGGGTTCGGGACGTTACAGTTTGGCCGTCCCCTATATATACTCTTCATCCCTAGACGTCTCATACAATCCCACAATTTAGAAATTTACTCTCTTCATAACGTGAAAGCTCTCTCCATTCTCTAGTTCATCTTTTGCTATTTCAAGCAAGGGAGGAAGAAGCAAGAAGAAGCCGTGAGCACCTCCCCCAATCCACCTTGAAGCCGTGAAGTTTTGACGCTTGCTTTCGAGTTTCATTAGTTCATCATTCGAGTTCTTCATCACCATCTCCATTCACGGTGTAATTCAACCTTCTTTCTTGTAATCACTTTTGATCTAGTTAACATTGAAATTTGAACAAAGTTTAAATCTGAAATTTTATGATTGAATGAAGATTTCGATTCTTATGTTGTGATTCCAACGTTGCTTTTGTGTGATTGTTCAATTGGATTTGCTTAATTGATATCTCTTATATGTTGATTCTAATTGGTTCGAAACTTTTAGGGTTTATATATGAGTGGTGCTAGATTTAAGAACATGATTCAACTTATTGTTTTGTGAACTTGAATCGAAAGTAGTAAAGGTTTTGGACAAAAATCGAATTCAATTAAAAATGATTGCAATTAGGGGGACTTCTTCATACTAAGTTGCACACTTGAGTTGATAGCCTTTCTATGTGTTTCATGCATTAAACATGTTATGATTTTCTAGCTTTCTAGAGCTTGAATGCATGTTTGATAGGATTAGTCTTTGTGCTTTCACTTAGATTAATTAGCATTGAAAAGTAAAATATGGGAAATCGTTTGCTTCTTACGTTTCATTCTTGTATTTGTGTTTTTGTTTATACTTAGTTTTTATTCTTTCTTTTAATTTTCGAAAACCAAAACCTAAAATCCCCCTTATTTCATGAATAGTGTTTATATGTGTAAATGTATACTTTGTTTTTATTTTAATTGTTTAATTGTCTTACAATAATAGGTGTACCCTCAATCCCTGGAATAGAACGATCCCTACTTGCTTATACTACTAATGATATTTATAGGGTTAAATTATATGCTTGCTTTGAGCGTATCAGATATGAACATAATAGGTACTCTTGATGAAATAAGAGAAACTGCGAGCTACTTGAAATCCGAATTTGAGATGAAGGATCTTGGGAAAACTCAATTCTGTCTAGGCCTTGAATTAGAACACCGAGTTTGTGGAATACTAATCCACTAGTCTGCGTATATCCAAAAGTCAGGCGATTTAACATGGACAAAGCGCATCCTGCTAGCACCCCCACGATCGGTTGATAGGCTTAAAATTTTTACCTCCTGAGTTGTTGTCTAAGTTGAAGACTTGAAATTTCCCTTGGTAAGAATACCTAGAACACCCTGTATGTTCTTGAAGGGAATCAAGACCTGAGTTTGAAATGAAAATTGTTAGCCTAACATGTTTGTCATGAGTGTTTAGGATATTTATGTATGTGTTTTGTTGGGTTTGAGTATTATGGTAATAATATGAATGTCCTGTATGCTCTAGTATGATGGCAATCAAGATTGGAACTTGCAATGTGAATAGTACTCTTATAGTATATTCATGAGTGTCTAGCATATACTTGTCTAACTTTTATTTTGTTTGAGTGGTTTGATAATAACATGGAAATCCTCATAGGCTCTAGTTTGACATGTTTGCTAGTTATCTAGCTAAACTTGAAATATCTTTGTTGTGATTTGTGAAATATCGATGCTGCAAGTATTTTTTCAGAAAGAGTTTTTCTTGACCCAATCTCCTCTTTTTGACTTTCTGCTGGGATTTTAAACAGAGTAAGACCTCTTTATCTCTTATCTTCGTTTTTACATTTTGGATATGATCAATTGTTATAGGGTATACCTAACATTGATGTGCCCTTTTGTGAGATGTGATATATTCATTTCTTTCGTGGGTACTTTCAATGGTGTCTACAACCTTTGTGCTAATGCTATCTCTTGGAAGAAACCCCCTGAAAGCACTTGCAAATCGAATGTTTATGGGGTAAGATTGTGATTCATCATAGGGATTGAATCAAAGAAAAGAGAAAATAAGAGGAGGAAAGGTGAAATGAAGGTAAATGTTTAGAGTTGAGAGATTCATGTGAAGAGATTAGACACTGAAAAACATGAATGGATTGACCGAAGTTTATTAAGTTCATTGTCACCCACTCTCAAACCCATATATTAGGAGAAGAGATATCGTTTGAAATAGCTGAGAACTAAAATGGGCAAAAGGTCCTGAAGGATTGAACATTGAGGGCTGAGATGCAAAAGTTGACTAATTATTGACAATTTGTTGATATTGTTGTATGTTATTATTGTTTTCACTGTGCTTGATTCAAAAATGAGTACATATGACATTTTGTATCTGCTGGAAAATGAGAATAGATGAGATTACAAAGTTTATTGATCTGCTACTGTTCAAATTGAATTGATATGCTATTATTGATTTGCTACTGTTCAAATTGAATAGAATTGATATTGATTGTTTATGGTTCAAATTGATATCCAACCGGAGGCTTCAATTTTATTCATGGGTTGACAGATCTAATTGCACCTGCTACTGCTTGATAGGAGCATTTTAATGCGACGTTTTAAGTGTTATTTCCTCATATTTACTTAGTTATTTCCTTAAATAAATCCTTTTAGTTTAGGAAAGTTTATATTTCTTAATTTTAGAAAGTTTCCGTTTTAGTTGAAGAAAGTTTCCATTTTAGTTTAGGAAAGTTTTCATCTCTTATTTTTAGAAAGCTTTTATTTTTTGTAATAGTTTCTATTTTCAGGTCCTTGGAATAAATGAGCTGAAAGGAAGAAATGGAGTTTTCCTGGTCCAACTAGGAATCCCAGTCAACGCAGGAATCCTGATGAGGCTAGGAAATCTGAAGGCATTAGGATACCACATGATGACATGGGAGATATTTTTGGAGATTAAATCTGATTTTTGCATGGGAAATCAAGGAGATTACGTTGAGAATATCAAGGGAGAATTTTAAGGAAGAAAAGATTCAAAACAAGTCCAGATTCGTTCCTCAATTCCCTCAAGATATGTTGGCTGAAATTAGAGAATAAAATCTGCAATTTTAATGTGAAAATCAAGAGAAAATCAAGGGGAGGACATTAAGGATAAATCCATGGAGAGATTTAAGGCAAAAAAGGTCCAAAATGCGTCCGGATACATTGTCTAGGTTCATGCCTAGATATTTGGCCGAAAATTGTGAATAAAATCAGATTAAATCTTGGGAAAATCAGCAATAATATATTTGGAAAGATTATGGACTTATTTTGGAGCTTCCTGATTGGTTGAGTGACATGGCAGAGCTGACGTGGCATTAATTCATTGGTTGGAGCTGTGTGGTGCAACCAGAAAATTCCTTAGAAATTAAATTCATGAAGCCTTGTCTTCCCCTATATAAACCCCCCTATGCTACACCACAAGACACACCTCTTCATTCAAAAAATAATTCCAATCATAAAAGTCTCTCTCTCTCTCTCTCTCTCTCTCTCTCTCTCTCTCTCTCTCTCTCTCTCCATCCTCTAGTTTCAAGTCTCTGAGTCTTCAAGCAAAGAGAAGAAGAGAAGAAGAAGCCATGAAGCCTCCTAGCCGCCATCATCCACCTTGTGTCGTGAAGCTTTGGAGCCTTGCTTTCAAGATCCAAGACCAACGTCTCAAGCTTTCCACCATGGTGCTTCATGGTGTAATTCTATCTTATTCCTTGTAACCTTTTTCATTTTCTTTGTTTTAATTTCATTTGAACTTGATTTCTAGTTTTCTTTGTTTTGATTTTATAATTCTTAAACCCCCCCTTTTATTTCGTTATTTGTATATATACTTTTTGTAAATTAATTTTTACTTTTATTAATTCTTTATTTATTTTTGCAATTACAAGTGTACCCCCAATCCCCGGCTTGAACGATCCCTACTTATTCTATACTAACAACTACATTTTGCAGGGTTAAATTATGCGCTTGCTCTGAGCGTATCAATTTTTGGCGCCGTTGCCGGGGATTGAAAAATCAGTTGTTTTTGTTTATAATTGTTGTATATAAACTGTTTGAAATTTAGTTTAAATTAATTAGGTTTTTTTTTTTTTTATATTGTTGAATGTGAGTTTTAATTGTAAGTTGTACTTTGAGAGGAATAGGTGAAGTCATGTTTGTTAATATTGGCCTAAACCCCTTATTGGTACTTAGCTTAGGTCCCTTAAAGTTGAGGGCGGCCTTTATTAACACTTGTTGAACTGTCTTCACACTTATGACATTTTTCATCTTAGTAAGTATATCCTATGTGGAATGGTATCTAGGAAGCGGACAACGTTCATGACGGGTTTTTGAATCCAGAAGTGCTTGCAAATGGGCCTAAACCACTATGTGGGAGTAGCTCATGCCAAAATGGATTTTTCCTCTCGTGTTCGTCCTCCCCCACCTGGCCATTTCAGTAAGGTTGCCCAAACGATTTGAAAGGGACTTTGTGTTTAGGCGACTATACTTGGGCCGCACGTCCACTTGATTTACTGCTTGAAATTTAATTCGATTTCAATGATATTTATTATAAAAGAAAATGTTGTGTTACACTAAGGTATATGGGATAAAACATAGTTTTAAAAAGGGTAGCTGTTTCAGTCCCATTGCACATCGAGACTCCCTGTTCCCGTACTTAAGTGTTGAAATAAATTGAAGTCTTGACTAAAAAAAAAAAAAAACTCTAGTAAAAATACTTTTCATGTTTTATATTCACTTGTGTACTTAACTTGCGTTTTTTTTTTTGTACATTATACTTGTTAATTTTACTTGTAGTTTGTAATTCACAGTTACTTGTTTATATTTTGTATTTCTTTGTTAATTATAGTCACTAACTTTATTTAATAGAGGTATCGTCTAGCTGAAAGACGTTAAACTCAAGCGCTGCTTGGGAGGCAACCCAATTCAAAAGCAGCTGTGAAGGAGTCAACAACACAGATTTGCTTTCTCTTTCCCTTTTTTTTTTTTTTTCGAAATTTTTCTTCTTTGTTTTTATTTTAGGATTTTTTTTCGTAAATGCCTTCTATCTATGCTTACTTGTTTCATTGCATGCTTATAATTGATTACATTGAGGACAATGCAATATTTAAGTGTGGGGGAAGGGATTTATACTTTTGTTTTTTATTTTGAGTCATATATATTGGAAAATACAAAAAAAATCGAAAAATGTAAAAAAAAAAATGTTGCTTTTATTTATTGAGTCTTAGTCCTTTGTTTTTATTTTTGAGTCATAAGATGCCCTTTCAACTGTCTAGGATGATTCTATATCTCTGAAATTATGGCTAAAAGAGGATCACAATATTGAGATGATTTAAAATGGTATTCTTTGATTAATTGAGATCAGTGTTCTAAAACTCGGCCGCCCAGGCCGCCTAGGCGCTGGGCGGCAGGTCTCCGACTCGAGGAATGCTTAATCGCTGGGATTAGGCGGCCGCCTGGGCGGGCCACTAGGCGCCTGGACGGGCCGCTAAGCGCCTGGGCGGTTGAGCGGCGCTGTCTGGGCGGGTTGCGAAGAACACCGGACATCTGGAAATCACCTTCAAGATCCCTTTCAGTCACTCAAGGATCCAATTTCCCAACATAAATTTGGAAATCACCTTCAAGCTTGACCAAAAGTGTGAAAATGGAAGAGAAAGAGAAGGTTGAAGCTTGATGTTTGTGCACGATGGTCGATCGAAGAGAGAAGACAATAGATCCGAGCTCCTTGGCCACTCCGACGGCCGATGAATCTACCACTGCGGTGAACCCGATGAGCTCGTTGATGGATGCAACCAACTGCATAGATCTAGATCGTGATCCTGGAAGTCCGATGAAAAACGTGAGAGAGAGAGAGAGAGGAGAGAGAGAGAGAGAGAGAGAGAGAGAGAGAGAGAGAGAGAGAGAGAGAGAGAGAGAGAGAGAGAGAGATTTCATTAAGGCTGTTGGAGAATGGAGATAACGAGGGAGAGGGGAGCAGAGCAGGACTGCAAGAGGAAAGAGAAAAGCTTTCTTCTTTTTTGTCTTTCACATATTCTCTTTTTGATGGAGACTAAATGAATTGGTCTTCCCTATGTTCCCCACGTTCCCTCGGTTCCCCCTTTAATTGATTGGTTTGGAATCTTATAATAAAATCTAGTTGTATAAAATATCTTATTATTCTTTTTTTTATAAGTTATAATAACTAATAAGTCTTCATATATATTCATTTAAAGGCTATATATACTCTTATATATATTTTTATATGATATAAAAATAAATAAAAATTAAATAATACAAAACCGCCTAGGCGCCGCCTAGGCACCCGCCTAGCCGCCTGGGCGCTCCTCCCTAACCCACCGCCCGACTAGCGCCTAGCGTTTTTTAGAACCTTGATTGAGATATATGAAAAATGTATGCATGTGTAGTGGATATGGATTTCGTGACCTTGGTACAGAATATGAGCATGCTAGGATGAGTTTTGATTCATAAAAACCCATGTGAGATATTTGAGCCCATGTCCCTTTTTCTTGGAGTGAAATAAATGAAAAATATATTCTTATTTTCTTGGCGATGATTTTGTAGATCTCATTATTCTTTCATTTTGATTGTTTGCTTGCCATAGATTAAGTTTGATGGACTAGAGAATGCTCGAATTCACTCTTGTACTTGTTGAGACTTTTATCAATACATGTCCCTGATTCTGGAAGGGATAGAGGCATCTTAGGAATTGCCACCATTGCCAAATGAGCTTGTGTCCCTATTTGTGCCCGTCATGAGACTCCCTTAGATAAACCCCTTTGAGCCTACATTAAGCATTTTCTTTCATCACCCTTAAAATCTTGAACCCTAAACCTTAGTATAGTTACAATCTTACCCTTTGTTCTAAAAATTTAGTAGAGCTATCTTTTGAGACTACTACATGGATTTGGTGGCAAGTATGAAGATTGAGAAGAGGTGAAAGTTCAAGTGTGGGGGTAGATTTGTCCATAAGAAAAAAAAAATATGTGAAAGCCGTGAAAAAGAAAGTGAAAAAGAAATAAAGAAAAAAGAATGAAAAAAAAATGAAGAAGAAAGAAAGGAAAAAATAGATGTCTATGGATTTTAGTCCCCCATACTTGGTGAGTTTGGAGTTTGCTTTGAATTGAAGGCCCACTATTGAGATATTTGGTCTTTGTCCAGTTCACAAGAATTCAAGGGAAGTTTAGAATGAAGATTGGGCCCAACATGAAAACATTAGGCCTTTTACTTTGCCTCTATGGGTGCGACGTTTGCCTTGGTGAATTTCTAGAAGTCTCTCTACATCTACATGAGCTCTACTAGGTTTTTAGGGCAGTTTGTTAAATCCTTACCTTTTATTTATTAAAACCTTGAGCCTTAGCCCCATTACAACCTTTAAGAAGACCTTCTTGATCCTTAAGATGGGACAGGCTTTGATCTGTGGAGATGAGTTACAAGAGTTGAACCTATGGCTTGGGTCCATTCGTGCAAGTAGTTGATATCCTTCATGAGATCTTTTGAAAAAAAAAATTATATTCACAAAGTGCCTATCGTTTCTTATATATGTGAGCTTTTTGATTGCCTTAAAATATTTTCTCTCACATATAATTGAGTGATTATAAGCTTTTAAGCATTGCCTTGAATTCTGAGAGAAGAAAGAGTGGAGATACCTTGTGAGGATATGAATCATACTTGTCTGAAACATGTTGAGCTCCACCCCATCACTATTGTTACAACCAAGTCCTACTTGTGTATGTGTGGATTATATGTTTTAATTAAATCTTGAATATCTAAACATTGATTCTTGGTTGAGTGCTAATCTTGATGTTGTGAAAGTAAGAGATTTCTGAAACTAAATGTTCAAAGGCAATAGAGTCATTGTATGTTGTAATGTTTGAGTTTTTCTTTTTTTTAAATTTTGTTGAGTCTAAGTTTGTGTCTTTGTTTTAATTTTGCTAAGGGACTAGCAAAAGCTAAGTGTGGGGGAATTTGATAGGAGTATTTTAATGCGACGTTTTAAGTGTTATTTCCTCATATTTACTTAGTTATTTCCTTAACTAAATCCTTTTAGTTTAGGAAAGTTTATATTTCTTAATTTTAGAAAGTTTCCATTTTAGTTGAAGAAAGTTTCCATTTTAGTTTAGGAAAGTTTTCATCTCTTATTTTTAGAAAGTTTCTATTTTTGGTAATAGTTTCTATTTTCAGATCTTTGGAATAAATGAGCTAAAAGGAAGAAATGGAGTTTTCCTGGTCCAACTAGGAATCCCAGTCAATGCAGGAATCCTGATGAGGCTAGGAAACCTGAAGGCATTAGGAGACCACATGATGACATGGGAGATATTTTTGGAGATTAAATCTGATTTTTGCATGGGAAATCAAGGAGATTACGTTGAGAATATCAAGGGAGAATTTTAAGGAATAAAATATTCAAAACAAGTCCAGATTCGTTCCTCAACTCCCTCAAGATATGTTGGCTGAAATTAGAGAATAAAATCTGCAATTTTAATGTGAAAATCAAGAGAAAATCAAGGGGAGGACATTAAGGATAAATCCATGGAGAGATTTAAGGGAGAAAAGGTCCAAAATGCGTCCGGATACATTGTCTAGGTTCATGCCTAGATATTTGGCCGAAAATTGTGAATAAAATCTGATTAAATCTTGGGAAAATCAGCAATAATATATTTGGAAAGATTATAGACTTATTTTGGAGCTTCCTGATTGGTTGAGTGACATGGCAGAACTGACGTGGCATTAATTCATTGGTTGGAGCTGTGTGGTGCAACCAGAAAATTCCTTAGAAATTAAATTCATGAAGCCTTGCCTTCCCCTATATAAAACCCCCCTATGCTACCCCACAAGACACACCTCTTCATTCAGAAAATAATTCCAAACATAAAAGTTCTCTCTCTCTCTCTCTCTCTCTCTCTCTCTCTCTCCATCCTTTAGTTTCAAGTCTCTGCGTCTTCAAGCAAAGAGAAGAAGAGAAGAAGAAGCCATGAAGCCTCCTAGCCGCCATAATCCACCTTGTGTCGTGAAGCTTTGGAGCCTTGCTTTCAAGGTCCAAGACCAACGTCTCAAGCTTTCCACCATTCACCCTTCATGGTGTAATTCTATCTTATTCCTTGTAACCTTTTTGGTTTTCTTTGTTTTGATTTCATATGAACTTGATTTCTAGTTGAGATAAACGTTAAGGGCAAAGTTTAAAGCCTATTTATATGTTTTGAAATAAAATTGTGATTTCTATATGTTGATTTATATGTTGCTTATGTGAGATTTCTTGATTGATTTTGTTTTATCGAAAACTTTTATATGTATGTGTTCTTTGGTGGCCAACTTAGGATATATGCATGTAATTGGAGCTAGATTTAAGTAGTGAAGGCTTTGGACAAAAGTCAAAATCAATTAAGGAGGATGGCAAATAGGTGAACTTATTCATAACTAGGTTGTGCACTTTGGTTGACATCCTTTCTTTGTTCTTAATGCATTGAATATGTTCTTGATTAGCTTGCTTTCTAGACTATGATTGCATGTTCAATAGGATTGATTTAGGTGCTTTCACTTAGATTAATTATTGAAGGAAAGTAAAAAATGGGAAATCGTTTGCTTTCTAACGTTTCACATGGTCAACTTCTTTCTCATGACATAGAAAATCAACTATAGAAATTATGATTGGATTTCATTCATATGATTGTGGATTTGATCTTTGTTCCTTGCGTTCCACCCTTGTATATTTGTTTTTATATTTTCTTTCTTTTATTTATTTTAATTTTCAAAACTCTAATTCTTAAATCCCCGTTTTATTTAGTTATGTCACGCCCCTGATTTTAACAAACATGAAAATCGATATATAATCCCATAATTACATATGTGTGAACGTTCAGCCATCAATACAAAATACCTGGAAACTTTTTCCCTTTATACCATATACATATTGATGCCCTGAACCCACTATCTCAATATTGACCCGCCCACAAAGTCATATATTACATAAGCTTACGAATTAAATTGCCATCACAAAATAAAACGTAAATGCTCATCAGAGTTTTGCTACATAGCGGAAGTCATAACAATGGCAAAGCCAACAGAATTTGCTTCCCACCCGTAATGCTGCCAGCACACCACCTCAGCTTCAGCCACGATTACCCTGACCTGCAGGATTAACCCTTACACAATTCCATTGAATAGTGCACCGGGTTGCCACACAACAAACTTGGTAAGCTTATGAAGCTCGTATGAGTAAACTCAAAACCACAAAGCAAAACACATTTCTTAAGTCACCCCAACCTAAACAACGATAAGCACACATCTCACACCTACAGCCATCTGCTTCACTCTTCCATCTCATGCTTACGTAGGTCAACTCGTGACTAACTACATGCTCAGATTCTCAACCTAGCATCTCATTACACAAATTCCCCGTCAAACAAAACCTCCATAGATAATGTTTGAAATCCCTTGACGCACCACAGTGAGTCACAAGGATCACACTTATTTCCTTCCCACCGGAAACCTTGTCATCAACATGACATCAAGGTGAAAACAATGAATCACCTTCCTATCCTCACACAGAGCACAATCATCACTACTATGGTCTTCAAAATAAATCAAACAATCAATCAATCAATCAAGAAGAAAATAAGGCAATCACAATTCAAAACAAGCAAAACAAGTCATGGTAACCCCTGCATATAATTTAGTTCAGGAGGTCACACTAAGTTAAGCAATTCAAATCAAAGTAGTCATCGAAATCCCTCACTCTGACGTCTGTGGGTAGCCCCAACCATCACAGCAGTCTTCTCAATTTTTGTTAACTTAATAACAATTCAGCTCCGCTACCGAGCTGTCATCACACAGATAGCCATCATCCTACTGATCATCACACAGATTTCAATCATCCAACCAATCATCACACAAATATCGTTGGTCATCACACAGATAGCGATCATCCAACTAATCATCACACAGATATCGCCGGTCATCACATAGATAGCGATCATCACATAGATTCATTGCTAGTCATCACACAGATGGCAATCATCACACAAATATTCCTACACAATCTACACAGATATTTCTACACAAGCTTTACATGACAATCATCACAAAGATCCATCATATTGATGTCATCGATTCATCACACAGACATTCCTATACAAGCTACCATATCTTAAGTCTCACTTAAGACGGTCATACTAGACCCATGGTATCTCAATGCATGATATCCTACAATCACAACTCAATACAAAATTTCATCAATCATCATCCCGGTAGCAATCATCCAACTTATCACACAGATACTCCTACACAAGTCTTACATGACAATCATCACAAAGATTCACCACGAAGAACCTAATACATGAATACATATGTATATACATCCACTCAGAAATACCAATAATACCATCTAAAGTCACAGTTAATCCCATAACTCCAAGACAATATGGTAGTGGCTCATAACACATATCGCGAGATTTACTCACCTCGAAATTCCCGCTGCGACTTCAACACAGAACAAGGCAGCTACACCACAAAACAACCGTCCAAGGATACCTCGTCAAGTACCTGGTCACATACGGTTTCAACTTAGCAACAATCCACAAATGATTTAAGTCCGAAACCCCTGTTTTGAACTAAAATCCCCAAAGTGACGCCAATCAAGGCAAAACCACATCCGAGACCACCCAATGTCTCCGGAATACTTCTACGATCGCTATGCCAAAACCACAAGTCGATCGGAAGCTCGAATCCTCACGGATCGAAACATCGAACGGTCCGAAACCGTAAAAACCCTAACATGCTCATACGATCTCCAAAAATTACAAACAATATATCGAAATGCTCGTATCGACGAGTAGATTGAACTCAGGAATAGAAACTATCCCTGAGATGGCCGGAAACCACCGGAAAACACCACCACAGTGGTTGCACCGCCGCCGGACCAAAGTCAGAATTTGACAAAACTCCCAACACCAAAGTTCTTCTTCTCAACTCCAATTTCAACTTTCATAACTAACACAAAGTATAAATCATAGCCGTTTGGCCAGAATTTACCTCGCAATATCTGAAATTCGATGAACCCTAGAATTTCAAAGCTTCGATTCGTCCTCCACAAGTGAAATCGTTCCAAGCCACTTTGGGAGAAGCATCAACGTCTTATGGGCTTCAAAAGCCCTCAAGAAACACCGGCAAAGGTGGCCAAAAAAAGAAGAACCGATGGAGGCGATTTTGTCCCCGACGAGGTTCTCTTCTCGGCCTTGTAGCGCCTCCTACAGCTCGTATTTCACTTCGATTTCTTCTACAAAATCGTAAAGGGGGTCGAGATGAGAAAAACCCACTTTGTTTCACGTCAATCGGTGGCCGGATGAGGAAGATATGGCCGAAAAACTAGAGAGGACGAAATCTAGGCTCGGGAGAGAGCTGGGTTTCCGTTTTTGGAAATCTGGCCTTCTTTGCAATTTCCGAAAAATTTCGTCCTTTTATACTAAAATGGAAAGTTTTTCCAAAGCCGATAACTTCTTCATACGAACTCCGATTCTCGCGTTCCGCATGTTCACGAACTCGTATCGACGCGTTCTACAACTTTCGTGAAGGAAGTTTTCGGAGAATCCCAACGTATCAAAAGTCAACCTTGAATCCCCCTAAAGTCATACTTTTCGAATAATTAATTCGTCCGAAACACTTCCGCTCCGTCCACGAGCCGCGAAACCGTCCAACAACCATAAATTAGATTCCGGAAAATCCTCGGAAAATAATTACGAATTTCCGGGGCATCACAAGTTATTTGTATATATTTTGTAAATATTATACTTTGTATTTATTTTAATTCTTTAGTTGTTTTTACAATGACAGGTGTACTCTCAATCCCCGGAATAGAACGATCCCTACTTGCTTATACTACTAATGATATTTATAGGGTTAAATTATACGCTTACTTTGAGCGTATCACTGCTCCTAATACTGCTATTGTTACTGCTCCTGCTGCTGCAACTGAAGTTGTTACTGAACCAAGGACACATTTAGAAACAATTAAGAAAAAGAAGAGATTTTTTTTTTTTTTTTTGCTTTTGAGAAGTAACATAAAGGGATTATTTTCAAGAAAAAAAAAGTAACATAAAAGGATTATTCTCAAAAACAAAAAAAAGTAACTGAAATAGATTAGAAGTCAAAATAAGTAGTTAAGAAAAATAAAAGTAAATTAACTCATGACATGTGACAAGTGAAGAGCAAATTGTTCTTATTTGTAAGATTTAGTCCTTATAAAAAGGATTAAAAGTCAAAAGAAGTAGTTAAGGGTAAAAAAGTAATTAACTCATAACATGTGGCAAGTGGAGAGCAGATTGTTCTTATTTGTAAGATTTAGTCCTTATATGTCTAATTCAATCTTTAAACGATGTATTTGTTAAGTCATCTTTTGTCAATAACTTATATGTAATTTGTTATTAAAAATAGCTCAAGAACCCGAAAAATTCACCAAAAAATGTTGCAAACTTGTGGCAACCTCTACTTTCTAATTCCAACCTCAAAATAAAATTTGACCAACTTCAAAATTTGGGATCTCATAAGTAGGGTATTGCATGGCTTATTGGCTTGAGATTTCGAAATAAATCCTCCATATCTATCTCAGACTGGATTAATGAGGTTTTCGGGTTCTTTTTCAATTGATTATGGGGATATTTCTTATAATTTAGTGGGTTAATTTGTATGAGCACAACAACATTTTAATTTTGGAAGGGACGTGAGAGTTTCCCTGTTGTCGTTAACGGTTGGAGTATGCAAATATTAGAGATTTTCAAGCGTGTTCAAGCTGCTGCATTTGCAAGGGTAAGAGACCTCCTTCGATAGAGTAGTGACGAACTCTTGGAGAAGGCTTAAATTCAATGTCGATAGAATTTTTTATGAGAACAAAAACCATGGAGATGTTGGCACAATGCTTATAAATGATAATGATAGTTGTTTGGGTGCACTGAGTAGATGTGTAAGTGTGTAAGGTTTTCAAGTAAAAGTCCTAGCTCTTAGGATTCAGATTCCCTTTACCTTGAAAAATGGCTATGATGCGGCTGAAATAGCCTCACAATTTAACCCTGTAAAATGTAGTTGTCAGTATAGGATAAGCAGGGATCGTTCAGTCCGGGGATTGTAGGGTACACCTACACAAAAAGGTCAATTAACAAATAAAAGAATAAAATAGGAGTTTTGAAAGTTGGTTCTTAATCTACTTAAAAAAACAAATAAAACTATATACATTGATTGACTTCCCTAACCTAGACCAATACCACTCGAAAATTACTAAGTGTAAAAACAGAAAATTTATTTCAACATGCTACAAAAATGTGCCCGTCTTAAATGCCTAGATAAGAGCCCAAATGAAAAGCCTCAGCGGATCAATCCATTTACATGATTCGTTCTAATGTAGGCTTGGATCGGAAAAGTCCTTACCAAGCCTAATACTACTAATTTTCGAAAACACTCAGCGTAATTCTCTTAACTAGTAGTATTATCTGACTCTCGAATCAACTCACACGTGCAAATTAACCATTACACATAGAATTTAACACGTAATTTCCAGAATCGTTTAATCATTAAAGCATGATTTTTACCACTCATTAGAACTAATTACTACTTATTTAACTCAGCGTCTTAACAAATAACAATTACTCTTGGAAAATTAAGCAAACACACAAGAACTCTCACGTTATTCTAGCATGCAAACTTATGAACCTAACTCTGAAAATTACCTAAACACGTAAAAGGGCACAAGATTGTAACATGCATCATAAAAGAATTCTCGAAATTAACTCAATAATAAACTGAAAAACTCAAAAATATTAATAAAAATATTCTGAAAATTTCATGTCTCCAATTACACAACTCCCAAATCCAAACACACAAAACCGAAACAACAATTGTAAGTAGAGTCATAGTTACACTTCGAAGCTTTCCTCAGCGGCTTAGCAATAAGTTGATGAACTCGTCTCTGTTATGGTGGTGGAGCGTCCTTGACTCAGCGCCTAAGAGCTTTGTAGATTACTGGATGGATGGTGGTCACGGTCTTGTAGGTGATGGAAGTTTAAGGAGTGAATTGGGCAGAGTCTCGAAAAAGTTTTTGGCCAGGAAGTGATAGGCCAGGAATTATCTTGGTTAGGAAGTGATGCTAATTCTGGTTTGGACGTTGCCTATTTATAGGGCAGCATTGGTTGGCTTTTGTCGATCATACCCTTCATCATTGGACGGATGGGATTGCATCATAATTCCTTTAATTTCCCAACTGAAACGTCTCCTTTATGGCCTTAATTCCTCTCATAATGGGGTCTTTTAACAAGCTGAAATGTCTTTCTCTTATTTATATTCCAGTTGAAACATCTTTCTCCTTTATTCCCCAACTGAAAAACGTCTTTCTCCTTTATTCTCCAGCTAAAAACGTCTTTCTCCTTTATTTCCCTTCTTCATTGCTTGGTCAAATGTCTTAAATGCTTTATTTTATGACTCCATCATTGTTGTTTCCAAGAGTTCCACCAAGCAAGGTT
Organism: Rosa lucieae; assembly: GCA_024704745.1. Lineage (NCBI taxonomy): Eukaryota > Viridiplantae > Streptophyta > Magnoliopsida > Rosales > Rosaceae > Rosa > Rosa lucieae. Next base: position 49,382,180 of record CM045496.1, read on the forward strand.
TCCTACAACAAGCAGGAGAATATCAGAATTTTCTAGAGAAAATAAAGGGAATTAAAATGTAAAGACCGTAAAAACAGTTGACAGTGAGGAATCCTGATCCAGCTAGGATTTTTCATGAATTTTACTTTTTCCTCCTATTTCACTCCGAACACTCAACAAGACTCTCAAAATGACTTAATGACTTAAAACACTAAACTAAGGGAGAAACAAGGCTAAAATGGGGCACATATTCAATAATATCGTCACACTTTTTGCTCCTATCAACTGCCCCGCACTTAGCTTTTGCTAGTCTCTTAGCAAAACAAAAATACAAAACAAAACAAAGACTCGACAAAAAACAAGTAAATGACTCCACTTCCCCTAACTGCTGTCTCAGAGACTTCAAACTCATGGCTTTCACGTTAAACACTTAATCAAAATCGCATAGATAATTTCATGGTTAATAAAAATGTGACACTCATATGACTAAGCAAGATATGGAGAACTTAAGTTATACAGTGAATGATAGCATGTTTCAAACAAGTCCAATCCAAACTCACAGGGCATACTCTCGATTTTTCTCTCAGAAATGGCTATGCTTAAAAGCTTCACACTCAAGTATATGCAAGAGAACAAATTGTAAGGCAACAAACAACTTGCATATTTCATCAATAAACGCATTTTGTGAAGAATTTTTAAAGACCTCGTGAAATGACTAAGTGCACAAATGGACCTAAACCATAAGCTCGACTGCATAACTGACTCCACTAACCAAAGGCTACCCATCTCAAGGATCAAGTAAGCACTTAAAACAGGTTGTAATGGGGCTAAGCTAGGGTTTTCGAAATGAAGATTAAGGATACAAAAATCCAAAGGAACTAGCAGAGCATATATGGACCACCTTATGTCACCATTTTTGTGGGCCAATTATCATTGTTTTGGGCCCAACCTTCACTCTAACGAACATGGAAACGGACAAAGGCCTAATTTTCAACTTTGAGTCTTCTACAAATTTGAAAGTCCAAAACCACACTTAAACAATTTCCCAAGAGTTTTTTTTTCAATTTTTCTTCTCTTTTGCCGTTTTTCTTTCTTTCTTTTTCATTTAAAAAAATTTTTTTTTTTAAGGAAATTTTTTTTCTCTTCTTTTTTCTTGGATTTTCCCCACCCCACACTTGTCTTTCATCGTCACCCCTACACACTATGTCATGCTCTACTAAGTCCCTAAGACAAGGGTGGAGATATCTTGTACTAAGCTCATGGTAGGGTAGTGAGGGTGATAAAACAAAGGTTTTCAACGTAGGCTCAAATGGGCTCATTCTAAGGAGTCCCACGACGGGCAAAATTGGGGACACATGCTTATTTGGCTATGGTGGTTACCTTAATGCCTTCTATCCTATCCAGGATCAGGGCATATTATGGCATACAAGTTTTGACAGTTATAACAGTCGAGTTCTAGTATTCTCTAGTCCATTAAAATCTATGGCACATGATCATTGGATTTTCAAAGAATGCTGAGGTTAAAGCAAATACAACCATGAAATTCTGGAATTATCGATAAAGTACTCGAAAAGAAAGTATTTTAGCTCAACATCTCACTTAGGGTCAAATGAATCAGACTTAATCCTAGCATGCTTAATGAACCAAGTTACAATCCTATCTCAAATCTTCATACAAGTATCACAATGTCGATTAACCACAGAATTCAATTAAGTCCTATTTAGATTGTGAAAACCTTCAGCCATGAATTCAGAGACATGTTCATCCTAGACGTTAGGAGCATCCTAAGACTCAAATAAACAAAAAGACTCTAAAACCAACTAATTTTTTATTTTATTTTTTTTAATTTTTTTTTATTAAACTGAAAAAATTCTGAAAATAAAGGTGTAAACCCACTCCACACTTAGAATCTACATTGTCCTCAATGTAGGCAAAAAATATGGTATATAGACTCTAAATATAGGGGGCTACGAAAATAAGAGAAGGGTAAAACAAACAAACAAAGACACAAGTACAATTCAACTTAAGCAATGAAGGGATAGAAATGTCAAACTCTCGTTGATGGCTCCTCCACAGCTTCAGTTGAAATGGGTTGCCTCCCATGCAGCGCTTAATATTTATAGTCCTTCAGCCTGGACTCTTCTCCTTGTTCACACTATCTCATTCCTTGGCTGCCTCCTGGAGGGGTATCTCTTCCACTGTGTGCTCCACAAAGGACTCACCAGATCAAGTGTTAGTAACATATACAAGGTTAGGAATACAAACATTATGTCTTTCCTTAACTTTCTAAGTTACTTTTATATTTACATACTTAGGTACTGGAACAGAGGACCTCATTTGTGCAATGGGACTATAGAATAGCTACCCTCGACAAGGTCATGTTTAATCCAATATACCTTAAGCATGTCACACAACAATTTTTTTTTTTTTTTAGTTTGTTATAAACACAGTTAATATCTTAATTGATTCCAAGTTGTAAGTCGAGCCTAATAGAAGCCACTAATATTGGTGAGATACGATATAGGGATAGTCGCCTAGACATAAGTCTCTTTCCTTTATTTCAAAAAGCCGAATGGCCAGATTAAGAGTTAAGTGAGAGGGATGACTCATTTTGGTGATACTATGGAGGCTACTCCCTCATTGAGGTTTAGGCCCCTATCGGCTACTCCCACATATTGGTTTAGGCTCATTCTATAGTATCTCTGAGATCCAATTAAACTCATCACCCAGCGTCCCAATCTAAGACACCATCCGTATGCCCCTTACTCAGCTGGGAAATTAACTTATGTGTTAGACCGTTCTCCAAGTGCTAATAAAGGCCGCCCTCAACCTCAAGAGACCTTAGCAAGGTACTAATGAAGGGTTTAGGCCAATATTAACAAAAGGGCCCTTGTCTACTCATACGATTTTACACATTTACAACAATTAAATATTTAGCAAAATTCATAACCTAAGTATATTAATCTAAGTGAAACACATACAATTTACAACATGCTAACAAAAACAACTTCTACATATTGTACAACAATTATAAAAGACATGCTTAATTTCATAACACTCATAAAACTTAAACTAAATCACAATTAAAGCTTGGCCTAACAAAAATTACAATTTGTTACCATTCCACAAGTGTAGTACAAAAATTAGCATGCAATCTATATAAAAAAAAGTCGATGACACTTTAAGTGCAAGAGATTTTAACAATCCCCGGCAACGGCGCCAAAAATTGATGCGGTTGAAATAGCCGCACAATTTAACCCTACAAAATATAGTTGTCAGTATAGGATAAGCATGGATCGTTCAGTCCGGGGATTGTAGGGTACACCTACACAAAAAGGTCAATTAACAAATAAAAGAATAAAATGGGGGTTTTGAAAGTTGGTTCTTAATCTACTTAAAAAAACAAATAAAACAAATAAAACTAAATAGATTGATCGACTTCCTTAACCTAGACCAATACCACTCGGAAATTACTAACTGTAAAAATAGAAAATTCATTTCAACATGCTACAAAAATGTGCCCATCTTAAATGCCTAGATAAGAGCCCGAATGAAAAGCCTCAGCGGATCAATCCATTTACCTGATTCGTTCTAATGTAGGCTTGGATCAGAAAAGTCCTTACCAAGCCTAATACTACTAATTTTCGAAAACACTCAGCGTAATTCTCTTAACTAGTAGTATTATTTGACTCTCGAATCAACTCACACGTGCAAATTAACCATTACACATAGAATTTAACACGTAATTTCCAGAATCGTTAAATCATTAAAGCATGATTTTTAGCACTCGTTAGAAATAATTACTACTTGTTTAACTCAGCGTCTTAACAAATAACAATTACTCTTGGCAAATTAAGCAAACACACAAGAACTCTCACCGTTATTCTAGCATGCAAACTTATGAACCTAACTCTAAAAATTACCTAAACACGTAAAATGGCACAAGATTGTAACATGCATCATAAAAGAATTCTCGAAATTAACTGAATAATAGACTGAAAATCTTAAAAATATTAATAAAAATATTCTGAAAATTTCATGTCTCCAATTACACAACTCGCAAATCTAAACACAAAAAACCGAAACAAAAATTGTAAGTAGAGTCATAGTTACACTTTGAAGCTTTCCTCAGCGACTTAGCAACAAGGTGATGAACTCGTCTCTACTATGGTGGTGGAGAGTCCTTGACTCAGCACCTAAGAGCTTCGTAGATTAATGGATGGATGGTGGTCACGGTCTTGTAGGTGATGGAAGTTTAAGGAGTGAATTGGGCAGAGTCTTGAAAAAGTTTTTGGCCAAGAAGTGATAGGCCAGGAATTATCTTGGTCAAGAAGTGATGCTAATTCTGGTCTGGACGTTGCCTATTTATAGGGGAGCATTGGTTGGCTTTTGTCGATCATATCCTTCATCATTGGACGGATGGGATTGCATCATAATTCCTTTAATTTCCCAACAGAAATGTCTCCTTTATGGCCTTAATTCCTCTCATAATGGGGTCTTTTAACAAGCTGAAACGTCTTTCTCTTATTTATTTTCTAGTTGAAACATCTTTCTCCTTTATTCCCCAACTAAAAAACGTCTTTCTCCTTTATTCTCCAGCTGAAAACGTCTTTCTCCTTTACTTCCCTTCTTCATTGCTTTGTCAAATGTCTTAAATGCTTTATTTTATGACTCCATCATTGCTGTTTCCAAGAGTTCCACCAGGTAAGGTTTCCTACAACAAGCAGGAGAATATTAGAATTTTCTAGAGAAAATAAAGGGAATTAAAATGTAAAGACCGCAAAAATAGTCGACAGTGAGGAATCCTGATCTAGCTATGATTTTTCATGAATTTTACTTTTTTCGCCTATTTCACTCCGAACACTCAACAAGACTCTCAAAATGACTTAATGACTCAAAACACTAAACTAAGGGAGAAACAAGGCTAAAATGGGGCACATATTCAATAATATCATCACACTTTTTTCTCCTATCAGGCTAGCAACATATTGGTATTGAGAGTGATGTACAATTTCGTACTTATGGATGTAGTTCAAAGAAATGTCAATTTCTCCATTGAGCGCATTTTAATTAATATTAAAGAATCTTAATGAATTTAATGAAGTGTGTGAGAAGCATATTTTTCACAAGGCAAATAGATCCCTTTATAAAAAAATGTAAATTAAGAGTTCCCACAACTCGAAGATGACAAAATGATTGGTCTTGCACACAGGGCCACCACTCGCTTGCGTGTCCCTCCTCATATAAATGATAATATGTCTCATATATGTTTCCATTTAATAGAGATTAGAGAACCCACAAAAGATATTCTCGTGAAGAAAAGTTGGATTTTTTTTTTTGACCTAGCTGCTCTCACGCTAGGGTTTACTTTCTAGCTTTTAGAAAGAAAAATCTACATCCATAGATCTAGATGTGCTTAGCTGGAATTGCAGAGGGATCTGTAATGAGGCAACGTCAAGAGCTCTGAAAGATCTGATTTCACAAAACCGGCCTCAGATCATTTTCTTGTGTGAGACAAAGATAAGTCATCAGGAGGACTTTGATCGTTTGCATCGCTTGCTAGGTTTTGCACATGCGGAGGCGGTGCTTAGTGCGGGGCAAGCAGGGGGTCTATGTCTGTTTTGGAACGATGAGATCAAACTGCAGTTGGGAACGACATCAGCCCATCATATTAATGCGGTGATTGTGGGGGATTCAGCTATCCTTCTTAGAGACTAACTGGCTTTTATGGTTATGCCAGAACACGGGATAGAGACCAGTCATGGCAACTACTTAGGGATCTCTCAGATCTGGATTCGTTACCATAGGTTGTAGTTGGAGACTTCAACGAGATACTCAACAATGGGGAGAAAATTGATGGACCTCTTCGGGCGGAGAGGCAAATGAGAGGATTTCATGAAGCCCTAGGGTATGGAGATTTGTTGAATCTAGGGTTTCATGCGGCAATGGTAACATGGTGGAACTGGGAGACACAATTGAGGTTGGATAGGGTGGTCTGTACTCCCTCTTGGTATGACTTATTTTGTTATTCAAAGCTTTTTCATTTGCCTCCATCGGACTCGGATCATGTTCCCATTCTGTTGAAGGCAAGTACGTCACCTCTGGCTTCTAGACCAAGGCATCATCGGTTCAAGTTTGAGGCCTTTTGGATAAAGCACCCGGAGTGTGATGGTGTAGTTAAGGAAGCTTGGGGGACGAATGTGACGGGGACTCTGATGTTTTGTGTTGCTAAAAAAATAGAACATACTAGGATTCATCTCGATAAGTGGCAGAAACAGGTGTTCAGAGGACGCCAAATCCAAATGCTAGGGATTCGTTCTAGGTTGGAGGAATTACTCGATGTACCGAGTTCTGTTGGGGCTCAGGAAAAGAAAGAGTTGATGGATAGGCTTCAAATATTGTTATATCAGGAGGAGTCCTTCTGGCGGCAACGATCTAAGGTCACTTGACTAAAGGAAGGAGGCCGAAACACTGGGTATTTCCACTGGAAGGCTCAAAATAGGAAACGAAAGAATATGTTGTAGGGTCTTTATGATGAAGAAGGTCAATGGTTTGAAGATGATGCTGGGATTGAGAATGTGGTTACATCCTATTTTTCAAAAATGTTTCAAGCATCAGAGATTTATTTTGATGGAGTACATACTACATTAGAAGCTATTCAACCTAGTGTGAGTGAAGAGATGAATGTTCAACTTTGTGCACCCTATACAATTGAAGAGGTCCGTCATGGACTTTTTCAAATGTACCCAACTAAATCCCCGGGTCCAGATGGGATGCCTCCTTATTCTTCCAACACTATTGGGAGACGATTGGAACGGATGTTTTTGAGGCAGTAAGTAGTTTCTTCCAAACGGGACAACTTCTTCGTCAAATCAACTTTATGCACATATGCCTAATTCCCAAAGTGGATACACTGGAACACAAGTCTGATTTGCGTCCAATAGCATTGTGTAATGTGATTTACAAAATCTGTTCGAAGGTGATTGCAAACATAGTAAAGGTTATTCTACCTTCTATGATTTCACCTTTTCAAAGAGCTTTTGTTCCTGGACGTTTGATCATGGATAATATTCTTGTTGCTAATGAAATTGCCCATTTTGTGCATAATAAGAGGGAGGGGCTGATGGTTTTATGGCTCTAAAGTTGGATTTAAGCAAGGCCTATGATTGGATGGAGTGGAGTTTCCCAAGGATGGTAATGATTCGATTTGGCTTTGCTCAGAATTGGATCAACAAGGTGATGCAGTGTGTGTCTTCAGTGAGATATTCATTTTTGATCAGGATGAAACCACGGGGATATGTTACACCGAGTAGGGGACTACGTGAAGGTGATCCGTTATCTCCCTACCTTTTTCTTATTGGGGCTGAAGGTTTTTCTGCTCTCTTGCAACATAAACAAGCTTTGGGTCTGTTACCCGGAATTGAGGTTTGTGATAATGCTCCTCCTATTAATCATTTATTATTCGCTGATGATAGTATGATTTATGCTCACGCTTCTTTGGAGAATTGCTATGAGCTTCAGGATGTCATAGAGACATATGGAAGGGCCTCAGGGCAACTTGTTAATTTTGACAAAAGTTCTGTGGTTTTTAGCAAGAACGTCTCACTTGAGCTGAGGGAGGAAGTGGCTAGTTATATGGGAGTGCAGACAGTTGAAGTCCATGACAAATACCTTGGGCTTCCCACTTATGTGAGGCGCAAGAAATCTGCTACTTTTCAATATATTAAGGATAAATTGGCGAAGAAACTCTCTGACTGGCAGGGGAAGATGTTAAGCGGGGCTGGAAAAGATATTCTTATTCATGTTGTGGCTTTGGCTCTACCTACTTATGCTATGAGTGTATTCCAATTGACAAAATTTTTTTGTGATGACTTGGAACAAATGTGTGCTAGGTTTTGGTGGGGGAGCACGCTAGATAAACGGAAGATACATTGGAAGACGTGGAGTGCTTTGTGCAATCCGAAGGAAGAAGGGGGTTTAGGCTTCTGTAGCTTGTGTCTATTTTTAATATGGCCATGTTAGCAAAGCAGGCATGGTGTATAATTACCAATCCCTCATCCCCTATTGCTCGATTGTATAAGGCAAAGTATTATCCAGAAGGTTCATTCTTGGAGGCAACTACTCATGCCTCTCCTTCATATTCATGGCAGAGTATTTTTTCTACTCGGGATTTGCTAAGAGAGAATTGTTGGTGGCAGGTTGGAGATGGTAGAGATATTGGTGTATTCTTGGATAATTGGGTGTTGGGACTACCTACTGGGAAACTTACAATTTCAGCTTTGGCCCAATATGAGGTTAGTAGAGTCAGTGACTTAATAGTGGACACGGGGGAGTGGAATGTCACTCTCCTATAGTGGCTTTTTCCGACATTGGAAGTGGAGTTGATCACATCTATACCACTAAGTAGGAGGGTGGTAGCAGATAGGTTGGTTTGGAAGTTGACGAAGGACTGTAAGTATTCAGTTAATTTAGCGTATCATTTTTCCCTTTCCTCTTCCGCTACTTACAGTCCTCTAGCTCTTCCTGTGGGGAGTGTCTTTTGGAAGAAACTGTGGAAAGCAAATGTGCCAAGCAAGGCTAAGATCCATCTTTGGAGAATTTGTTTGGATATATTGCCTTCCCTGGTTAAACTGGAATCGCGGAGAGTGAAATTGGATTCGATAGTGTGTATGCTGTGTGAGGAGCACAACGAGTCTACTTTACATTTATGCAGGGATTGTACATTCACTCAGTCGGTTCTGCAATCCAATGCTGTTTTGAAACAAGTGTGCTATGGGCCCCAAATTATAAGTAGTTGTTTGTTTTTATGGTTGAATTCATGTGCATAGGAGTTGTCTCTGCTTAATTTTGGTACTCTCATCTTCTTGCTCTATGGTGTGTGGAAGGAGCGGAATGATAGGGTTTGGAGCCAGAAGAAGGAGGCAGTTAGTGATGTGATCATTGGTTCTATGTCAAGGCTACAAGATTTTCGATTCCATAACTCGAAAGAAGCAAGTGTTGGGGCTCGACGAAGTAGAGTAGTGCGCTGGTCTGCTCCACCAGTGGGCTTGTTGAAAATAAATGTGGATGGATCATGGATCCTTCAATCATGTTACCTAGGTTTGTCAATTCTGACACAACCCGATAACACGACTCGAAATCTGCACGAAATAAAGCGGGTTGAACCCGCACAATTAAAAAGCGGGTCAACCGTGGGTCAACCCGCCGTGACCCATTTAATAAATGGGTCGGCTACGGGTCAATCCAACAACACGAAGTGAACCCGTATAACCTGATTAATTATGCTATACTTCTTCTTGAAAGTTTGGATGTTGGGAGTATTTGATCATAGGATTAGACAATTTGAAATATTTTGCTTTATAAGTATTGGATTTAATTATTTATGAATATATATATATATATATAATTATTTATATCCTTCTTCTTGTGGAGTTTTTAGTGAATTTAATCAATTTATGCATTTTTTTAGTTAAATGGATCGCATTGTTACTTAAATGGGTCATTTTGTCTAACACGACACAACATATTTGTTAAATGGGTTAAGCGGGTTGGAAACGGGTAACTCGTTTAATAAATAGGTTGGGTTTGGGTTTAAATTTTTGACACGATTATTAAATGGGTTGGGTTTGAGTTTGTATCTTGCGACACGACAAATACCTTGACCCGACACGACCCATTGACAGCCCTAATGTTACCCAAAGAGGTGGTGTCGGGTTTGTCATTCGTGATGGCTTTGGGGTTATGCTGGCAGGAGGTGCTTGTCCAGTCACCGGTCTGCTTTCACCTAAACACAGGGAGCTTTTGCATGCAAAAAAGCAATGAATTTGCAATGGAACATGCCTATCTTCCGGCAATTTTGGAGACTGATGCATTGAATGTCCAGCAACAATTAAATGAGTCTACTACTAGTAACACATCTGTCCTCGGAAGATTTTATGATGATTTGGTTCTATTGCTGGAATCCCCTTCGTTTTTTAGGGTGGTTCATATTGGTAGAATGGGTAATATGGTTGCTCATCAACTGGCAACTCATGCTTGTTCTGTTTCTCAAGATTGTAATTACTTTTCTACTCCTTTTCTCTCAGCTGCCGTAGCAGCTAGCAGGTGATGATTGTACTCTGTAATCTTTTCTAGTTTTAATAAAGGGCTGACATCCTCCATTCAAAAAAAAAAAACAGAGAACCCACAAAAGATCTTGAAGAAAATACACATATTGGTTTTCTTATTTTTCTTTTTGGTCACATCATAACTGTAATCCACTATGTATATATATTACTCGAGCAAAGCTTCTTGATTCATTTCATACTCTAGGGCGGTGGTAGGTGTTTGTGAATTGACTCAATTGAGAGTGTTGCATGAGGATAATATTTATGTATTTGTTGGTTCAATTTGGCCATTGGCGTGCCCTATTATACATACTATTAGATAGCTTGCACGTTTAAAACGCGTACACCTAGCTAGATAGCTACAAGATGAATCATCAGCAAGTTTTAGGCAAGTTAGATTTGTGGAATATAAAAGCCCCACTATAACTTTCCCAAGGCAACTACTGAATTTGGCAAATGATATACAGAGATAGAAATTGAGAGATTGCACGGCTTGATTATTAATTACTTAATTAGATGTCTTGTATATTGTTTGGAATTATAAAATTACTTAAAAGTGGAGTCTGTTATTTAGTATATAAATGATAAAATGGTGTAATGCTATACATTGAAATAAAAATAATAATAATAATAATAATAACAAAGTAATTTTAATTTTTGGCGAATCATGATAGTTTATTTCATTAACTAGAGATGAAGCTAACAAATTAAGACCACTCAAAAAGAGTATGATAGAGGGTCACTACTGAAGTAATTTCACCAAGTATATGGTGATATAATACACAAAGGTAGATAATAGCTCCCAGAACCCGAACAATAAACTTAATAGTCAATTAAATATATTATTATCCATGACATTTTCTATAAAAAAAATATAAAAAAAATAAAAAATAAAAACCTAAAAATATAGGACAAGACCCTAACATAAGGGTATATCGACCCTCCTCAAACATGTTATCCAAATAAACAATAAACTGAAAACGTAAAATTCATACCTAGATAAACAATCCACACAAACATGCCCAAATGTGAGAACTACAACTTGATTGAGACCAAACAGCCCAGTCCCAAGACAAACACCTAGCACTATGTCGCACCAAGCTGCCACCACCTAAGGCTGGGCATTTAAACCCGAAAACCTGAGAAACAAGCCCAGCAATGAACCTCAAAGTAACGAAAACAATCTCTTAGATGTTGCGTACAAACAGACTGTAGGGTGTGCTTAAGGAAAATGTCAAAGAACAAGTTGAAGAGAACACTAAAAAAGATGCTTCGAAAAACATTAAAAAATACATTGAGGTTGAAAACATGCAATGAGTCTCGTTGCAATAACAACTAAGATTTGGCAAAATTATAGATGAGATTAGAGATCCTACAAAATGTCAGAGAGAAATCAATTGCAATTTATATTTTTTTTCTTAACTCTAACACACCCACATATATTGACAGAGTGTGAGTGTTAAGCCGTTAATGTATTAATATTTGAAAAATAAAATGAAAAGAAGTTAATTAGAATGGTGTATCTCATAAAAAAAAAAAATTTAAATAGGATTCAACAAACTAAACGGTTGAAGAAATGCACTGCAAAGCGTGGACCCAAAAAGCGGAGAGGGAGCTGTCTCTTTCTCCAAAGAAATGAGACACCCCTCCTTGAAGGACAGCAAACAAGCGGCCATTAAAGCGGCTAAGAGTAAGAGGGTGAAATTTATTGAGGTATGAGCCCAGGCTTGGGTGGCGGTTGAGACCTTTTATTAATTATTTCGGGCTACGCAGCAAGAATTAGCAAATCCCAATCCCTTACCCAGCTAGCTTTCTCATTCCAACCCCACAGCCATTATTTAACTTCCACACACCTTCACCTACTCTAACCCAAGTTAAACTTACGTCAAACACTTCCATCCAGCTTGCTGCTACATCGAACAAAAAATGGCATTCAGTACCAATCTCCTTGCCGCCGTCTTCACCGCCATGTTATTCATGCTGACATTCCACAGCTGCGGCGTGTCGGCACAGGCGCCCGGGCCAGCTCCGGAGGCGTCGATTGATTGCTCCGCGCAGCTGCTGACGTTGTCGGACTGCCTGACGTACGTGGAGGAAGGTAGTAACTTGACGAAGCCGGACAAGGCTTGCTGCCCTGAGCTGGCGGCGCTGGTGAAAAGCACCCCCCAATGCTTGTGCTACTTGCTTCAGAAGAACAGTACCAGCAGCTACGGCATTGAAATCGACATGAACAAAGCTCTTGATCTCCCTTCTGTTTGCAAAGTTGAGACCCCTCCTACCAGCGCCTGTGCACGTAAGTCCCAACAGGGCTCTCGATCTCCCTTGTTGTTGTTTTTTTTTTAAAAAAATTTTTTTTATTCCATTCCTAAAATAATTATTTGTTTGTAAGATATTAGGATTACTAATTTAGTCACTTACTTCACATTAGCATTGATTTGTTTACGTATATCGATCTCTGTTTGTTTTTGTTTTTTTATTTATTTTAGCAGCTAGTTGCTGACCTCAATAGATTCTTCAATTATCATATTTTTAATTTTTTTTTTTTTAGAGTTTTTGTTTTTTTTTTCAAGCAATTCTTTTGGCATATATTTCTCTGGTTTTTATGTATCTCTAGTTTTACATCCCTTAAGATCCCTAGTTGTAGATTACTATAGATTTTTCCTTAAAATGTAAATTAATTTAGGAACATTGTTAGGGTAATATTAGTAATTAATTTACTATGTATGCATTCTTCATCAAATCCATATGATATTGTTGTTTGTTTATTCCTTATTGCACTACTATTCTATTACACTCCTATACGTTTGTGTAAAACCATTTTTGGATTACTCTGTTTCAGATCAAACAAAAAACAAAGCCATGTTAGTGATTAAGGCTAGCAATAAGACATATATGACATATATATAGGTAGGATTGATATCATGCATTTTTGGCAAATTACTATATAGAATCCTATTGATGATGGCGTATGGAGCTAGCTAGGGAGTTAGAGGTTATAACTGTATAAGAAGTAAGTAGTCTATCTTTTTGGAATGCTTGCCACTGCTCATGATCCCCGCATCTTGAATGCTCTCCCATTACTCCCACTACTCAGTAGGCGGTTAGAGGTTTGAATGCTCTCCCATTACTCCCATTAAAGGTTTCTAGCTACTACCAATTTTTATCTTATCACCGGTCTACCAATACTAATTAAATGAGCAATAAGACAAAACCACTCACATGCTTCCTGTTTTCCTGTCCGGCATATATATCTATATCTATACTATTATTAAGAGAAGAGAATTTGTTAGTCAAAACAAAAAAATTTTACTAAAATATCCCTAAAATATTAAAAAACATTTGAACTGAAATATTTGAGAAAGACAAAATGGTCAATTCACAAATAAAAGAAAAACAAAAGAAATTTAACAAAAAAAATCAAAAATCAAAAACAAAATATGTGCATCAATTTTCTCCACATTCTTGGAGTAACTTCCCACTAAATTATCCTATGGTGTGTTTGGAGTCTAGTATCATAATATACAAACAAGTTAAACATCATAATATAATACCATGAATTTTTTTATAGTTAAAATATATATCTTTGATAAATTAAATACTAGAAAAGAACATGTTAGAATTTTTCTACACAAATTTGACCCCAAACATTTCATTTGGCTCACAAATTCAAACACATGTTACATTTTGGCAATCTATACCAACCAAAACAATATGGTGTCATATAGTTTCTTTGGTATTTCACAATTTCATATCTATTTACAGTTGGAGAAGTAGATACCAAGTAATTTGAAAATGTAAATGTTAGATTTACCGTAGAACCACTTGAATTTCAACTAGTGTATGCTAACTTTGTTTTCTGATTTTGACAGTTCTTGGAATACCAGTGCCTTCTGAAGGGCCTACTGCTAACTCACCTGGTATTGCTTTTAATCATACCCATATGTATATATTTTTCTTAAACAAGCATATATATATATATATATATATATAAGAACATATATGCAGTAATCTAATAAGAATCTGACCTTAATAATTACAGCTGGTTCGGAGCTAGCACCCCAAGGACCTTCTGCTTCCCCGGGAAACCAAACAGACCATGGAGCTTCAACTACTGCTAAATCCCTTATGGCACTCTTTATTGGCTTAGCTATAGCATCTCTTCCTACATTTTTCTGATTTTTACGTTTGGTATTGTTGGTTTAATGTCACATTTTGTTTAAATTGCCCATTTAATCCATTGGTGTTACCAGATATATAATTATTATGTATTTGACTTGTTTTATCAAGATCAATAAATGTCAATTTTGCAAGTTTTGTTCTTGTGTTTGTACTTTGTAAATGTTTTATTTTTCATGGTTAGTTACTTTTCTATTGTAACATTGTGAATGACTTGGAAATTTTTTCATGTATTCAATTAACGTGAAACACTATATAATAGTCTGTTGGTACAATTATACTTCCAATGAAACTCTAGCTAAGAGATAAGAGATAACTAATCTAGAAATCTAACAATTATAACGGTTGAAAATGTTGACCGGCTATTTTATTCTCTTTCTTTCAACACTATCCCATCATCAGCATCAACAGTTCAACACCAACATAAGGGGACACTGGTTCTAGCTTTGCGTGATTATCATCTACACATTCACTCCCCAAATTCATAACTAACAAAAACCCAGGGTCCCCAATTCAATTAGATCAAGATCGAGAACAAGTCATTCCAGTTCATGGCCCAGGGTCGTCTCCACCTCACTTTCAGCTATGACCACACTTGCTTCTCCACCGCTTCGAAGAGGGTCGTCGCAACCACAGCCAAACGACGCCGCTTCATGTAGCGGCAACTCTTCTATCATCCATCACCGGCAATCATGCATCAAATCTCACCTAAACCCATCAAATCTCACCAGCACCTGTTTCTGGCAAGAGCCAGAGTTGGAAACGAACCAACAAAAACTTAGAATGGCTACCACGAGCAGCGGAGGCCGACTCCCCCACACACCAACTCATCCAAAACTACAATAAAATTGAAAACCATTCACCAAGACGTTGCGTTCGATAAGAAAGCTAAATTTCATACCTCATACCTCATACCTCATGCACCAACGAAACTTTCGGGTTTTGATTGTCCTCCCTCACCCAAAGATTGGACAAATCCAGACTAGAGGCATAACGCGGCGAAGACACAAATCTAACGGCATCGGTGCGCCGCTGTGAAGCGGCCTGATGGCGCTCCGAGTCGTCTTCATGGGTATTCGACTTGAGGAGACGGGTCAAAGTCTGGATCATCCAATTTGACTTGGGCTATTTATAGGCCCGTAATAATATCTAAAGGACGGTCCTGATTAACAGGTGCGGAGATCAAAGGTCAAGATCGCACAATCTAAAATTTCTTTTCGTTAAACTAATTTAACTAGCTTTGGACTTTTGAAAAGTGTAGAAAATATCTCGGGTGTCCGAAAAAACCTCCAAATTTTTTCACTAACTCATCATGTAGCATTCTTTATTATAGTGTCCCAAGCCTTGTATCTGTGGTCGTTATATCATCATTCAACCAAGAGGTTATATATGTTATTTCGGTTGACTAAGTAAATTGAAGTTGAAACTATGATGAAATTGGCTAAATTTTTAACAACATACATATAATATTCCAAAACTATCATCCAACGGTAGGTTCGCCCATTTTCATTTTTCTCGATGGGGTTGCTCTTTGAGAAATTTGATATATAAATTTATGTTTAGAAAGGTAAATATAGTTGACCGAGCAGATCGAAGTCAAAACGAATGCGAAATTGACTGAATTTTTAACAATTATCATAAAAAATTTCAATATTCCCATCGAACGGTTGGTTTCTCCAAATTCATTTTCCATCTTATTGTCGCTTTTTAAAGGTCGTCATCACTTTAAATGCAACCTAGTAATTATACAAGATTAGTAGGCGCATTGATATTTCTTACAGTCCGCAAAACAGAAATTGAAAATTTTTTGTTTTTAATTATTCACATGTATCCATGAAATATTTATAGACACATCGTGTGAAAAAATTAGCACGTTTCATGGTACTTATGTCATCGGTCACCAAAAGGTTATATATGTTATTTCGGTTGATTAAGTGGATCGAAGTCGAAACTATGACAAAATTGGTTAAATTTTTTAGAACATGCATAAATTATTCCAATACTCTAATCCAACCATCGGTTCACTCATTTTCATTTTTCTCGATGGGGTTACTCTTTGAGAAATTTGATATATAAATATATATATTTATAAAAGTAACTATACTTGACCAAGCAGATCGAAGTCGAAACGAATACGAAATTGGCTGAATTTTTAACAATAACCATAAACCATTTCAATCTTCCCATCGAAAGGTTGGTTTCTTAAAATTCATTTTCCACCTTGTCGTCTCTTTCTAAAGATCCAAATCACTTTAAATGCAATTTACTAGTTATACAAGATTAGTAGGCACATTTATATTTCTTACGGTCCGCAAAATAGAAATTGATTTTTTTTTTTAATCATTTACATGTATCCACGGCATATTTATAAACTTCAGGTGAAAAATTAACACGGTTTGTGGTCGTTATATCAACGGTCAACCAAGAGTTTATATATGTTATTTTGATTGACTAAGTGGATCGAAGTCGAAACTATGACGAACTTGGTTAAATTTTTGACCACATGCATAAATACTCTCATCCAACGGTCGGTGCCCTCATTTTCATTTTTTTTACGATGGGGTTGCTGTTTGAAAAATTTTATAGATAAATATATGTTTATAAAGGTAACTATAGTTGACCAAATAGATCAAAGTTGAAATGAATACGAAATTGGTTGAATTTTTAACAACTATAAAAAATTTCAATCTTCCCATGGAACGATTGGTTTCTCTAAATTCATTTTCCACCCTGTTGTCGCTTTTTAAAGGTCCTCATCACTTTAAATGCAATCTACTAGTTGTACAAGACTAATAGGCACATTGATATTTCTTACAGTCCGCAAAATAGGAATTGAAATTTTTTGTTTTTTAATCATTCACATGTATCCATGGCATTTTTAACCGCCGTGTGAAAAAATTAGCGCAGTTCGTGGTCATTATGTCATCGGTCAATCAAGAGATTATATATGTTACTTTGATTGACCAAGTGGATCAAAGTTGAAACTATGACGAAATTAGCTAAATTTTTGATAAGAGTATATAAGGTTGATCACCTTGTAAAAATTTAGGACATTTATCTCCTTATTTGGATGCCCTTAGTGAGGTTTAAGAGTATATAGGGTTGATCACCTTGACTAAGGCCGACACTAATTTTTTCACTCATAAACCTTTAAAAGAATGGTTCACTCACACACACTTGTTTGATCAACTCTATCTGCTAATATTAAATAATTTGTCACTATTTTTTTTCTTATAAAATTATTAAATGATTAAGAGTTTTCGTAAATATATTTCGTTTATCTAAAATGTCCATTTCCACCATTGAATTTAACTTGCATAATTAATTTTTATAATAAAAAAGTACACATTTTAGTGTTTAGTATAAATAAAATTTAAGTATGAACCTGAATTACCTTTCTTTTTTTGAAATTTTTGTCAACCGAAAAAACAGCTTTCGGGAAAAAAAAATTAAACATTTATGTGCCTCGAACCTACCACGCGGCTCAAAATAACTAATCCGCTTCACCATGCTAACAAACCAGTAGACCTGTAAATGAGTCGGATTTGGATCGGATCGAGCTAAATCCAAATCCGCTTACTTAAAAAAAAAATTCAATCCAAACCCGCTCCGTTAACCCGGCGGATCATTGATAGTTCGATCAAAATCCGTATCCGCTAGATTAACGGATCCCCGATCCGCTAATCTGACCCGTTTATAATTTCAAATATTTTAAAATTTTAAATAGTAATATTAAATTTGATACCTCATAAAATATTAAAACAACATGAAGAGTATCACCAAAAGTAGAGTTACATTATCAAAATTCTTAATGCTTCTTGGAATCTTGGGTGATGGTGTAACGTCCCAAACCTGAATTTACCTAATTACTAGTCATTTGGACTGTAAACGAGTTTTACTTTCACTTTTATTGTCGTTTCGGTACTTTCAGGGGGCTCTAAAAGATGACTTTTTCTTCGGGTCAAAATTTGAGAAAATTTCCTTCATGAAAGTTGTAGAGGACGTTAAAATGAGCACGTGCATATGCGGTACGTAAAAATCGGAGTTCGTATGCGAAAGTTATGGCCAAAAATGTAAAAGTTACTGTTCATGGTAACTTTCTATAAATATAGAAAGTTACTGTGGTAAGTTGTCATTTTTGGAAACCTACCCAGTTTTCTCTCTCTTCTTCCCCGATCATTTGCTCCTCTTCGGTTTGATTCTTCCTCCTCCGATTTCTTCCTTCTTCGGCCGACCCACGACGGAATCCGGGCACCGGCAAGCTCGCCTCTTCCCCCTTCTCACATCTGTGGTGGTGTTTTGCAGTGATTCGGCCGGAGGAGCTCGATTTTGAGCCATGAAGTTCACTGTAGCCGATTGGAACTTTCATCAATTTTCAGCCATTCTGGCCGTCTCCGGCCACCAAACAGGCGTCGAAGGTTCGGTTTTTGACAAGGATCATTTTGCCCCTAGCCTTGAGCCACGATTTGCAGTGTAGAGGGAGAATCGATCAAAACCCGATCCTAGGGTTCTTGGATTTTCTGGGTTTTCTTCACCGGCCAATTTCGATCACTTACAGGTATAATTGGAACTTGTTGTAGTTGAGAAAAATGTTAGGTCTGTTGTGATGTTGCTGCTGCCAAAATTTGGTGGCCATCGGAGGTGGTGGCTAGTGGAGGCAAGTAGGGCAGTTTTCTGGCTTCGATTTTTAGCCTATTAAATCCTATAATTGATGTAGAGCTCGTAAATGTGAATTTGGTTGGAATTGAAGAAAAGTTGTGTTGATTATGAAATTTCCGAAATTTAGAATTCCATTACCGATTTACGAGAATCCGACCGTCGGATATCTCTCGGTTCTGCCTTGGAATCTTTAAATTAACGGATTGATATTAGTGATGTAATTTCAGTTGAATCCGAGAAGAAGTGGAGACGTGATTATGAGGATTTGATTTTAAGAATCGTATTAAATTGTTGAATAGTGATTCACAAAATATAATTGTGTATAGGGCGATGTACCGAGCTATTGCTTGACGAATGAACTCGTATGCTTGATCGCCTAAATAGAACAGTGAGTGGACTTTTGTTTTAAATAATGATGCATGCATTTATTTTGAAATTATTGATTAATTTAATTATCATTTTATTTATTGAGCATAATATTTTTGCCTTGGATTATAATTTTGACATTGTTTTTCCACGTGAATTTCGGTTACGAATCTATTATGCTCGGATTTGGATTTATGATTTATTTTCGGAGATTAATTATGAATTATTTTCAATTATGATTCGGAAATAGATTTTGAGACTTCGATAAGTATCTCCGATATATGGCTTTTATTTGAAAGCATGATTTTCGACGAATTATTTTCCGAGGTGATTTCCGGAAATTTATAATACATTTCTATTCGTCGATATTGAGATTTCTGGAATATCTTTCGAAAATGGGATTTTCGAGGGAATTATATTTATCGATTATTTCTCGCCAGATGGTTTATAAATTCGAGATTATTTTGGCGTGCGGGGCCATGTCGTTGGAATATGTCTTCTCTCGTGAGTAACGGGGAAGCCTTACTGATTTTCGAGTTTTCGTATGGTTTTAAACCACCATACCTGGGTCATCATATTTATTGCTAGCTAGCCTATTAGTACTCCTCCCTGCTTACTATGTGTTCGTGGGTTAGTAGAGCAGAGCATGAGATTCTCCAGAGTGTGGGACACTCCGACCTGAGCCTGGAAGGCTCCCTTATTTGTATGGTGAGAACTTCTTCCCCATATTTGATTGATACCTTCAGCTAGCGGGGCTAGATTGATTTCTTTTGACCAGCGGGGTTGGAATGTTTTCACGAATTTTCGTGTTGCGAGAAATATGTTTTATCCACATTGCATGCATCGAGTTTTTAAAGGAATAAATGTGGAAAAGTATTAAAGCTTTACTTTCATTTGAATTTCTTACTTATTTATTTTTGTCCACTCACTCTAACGTGTTTTAAATTACTTTCCCCTGGGCCCTTCGGTTTCAAATGCCCAGTTTGCAGGCGAATTAGTGGAGGTCGGGCGTACATGGTATATGAGGCATAATTGTCACTACTTCCGCATTGTAGGATTCCTTGATCCTTTACTCTACTTTATATATCTATGTGTATTAGTATTGCTCTGATAACCTTTGGGATTAGTATTGTTGAGTTTTGTGTTTTGTGAAAGTGGAGTTGATGGTAATTAGGAGCAAGGTGGCTCCAGGAGTTTAAGGTTGGTATGCTTGAAGTGTTTGTGTGTTTTACAGGTTTTTGGGTAGTCCATTTTAGGGTGACTGTTACGTCCCGAACCTAGAATTAACGATTTACTCACTAATTAGACAGTAAATGTCGACTACTATCTATTTTTACTTTTTATCGATACTTTAGTGGCCCTAAAAGGTTGACTTTTGTTCGGGGCTGTTTATGAGAAAATTTCCTTCATGAAAGTTGTAGAGGACTTTAAACCGAGCGTGTGCATATGTGGTGCGTAAATATTGTACTTAGTATGTGAAAGTTATGGCCGAAAATGTAAAAGTTATTGTTCATGGTAATTAATATATATATGGAAGTTAATGTTGGTAGATTTCCATTTTCGGAAATTCTACCTAGCTAGCTCGGTAACTCTCTCCTCTTCTTCCCCGACTCTTCCTCCCCTTCGGCCCGTTTTTCTTCCTTCGATTTCTTCCCCCTCCGGCCGACCCACGACGAAATCCGGGCATGCCCAAGCTCGTCTCCTCCCCCTTGTTACATATGTGGTGGTGTTTTGCAGAAATTTGGCCGGAGGAGCTCGATTTTGAGCTGGGAAGGTTACTGTAGCAATTTGTGGGTTTTGCCAAGATCCGGCTATTCCGGCCATCTCCGGTCACCAAACTGGCGTCGAAGGTTCGGTTTTCGACGGAGATCATTTTGCCCCTAGCCTCGAGCCAAGATTTGTCCTATAGAGGCCGAATCAACAATTTCAATCCCTAGGGTTCTTGAGTTTTCTGGGTTTTCTTCACCGGCCGGATTCGACTATTTCAAGGTAAAATTTGGATGTGTTGTAGTTGAGAAAAATGATCAGTGTGTTGAGTTGTTGCTGTACATGGAATTTGGCAGCCGGTTGTGGAGGTTGGTACCGCACGCGCTGCCACTATAGGTGGTGCGTGAGACGGTGTTTGGCAGGTCTTTAACTTCTGTATTTGAGCTAAATAATCAATTATACATTTAGTTTTCATAATTGCATCTTTGGGATAGAATTGGAGAAGAGTGAGTATGGATTTCGATGTTTGTTCAAGGGTGGAAATTGTTAATTGAATTACGAGGAATCCATCCATCGGATTTCCTTGATTCTGCCCTAAAGCCCATACATTAAGGGAATGACATTAGTGAAGAAGATTGGGAGGTTTTGGGCATATAAAGACAATGTTAAGGTTTGGTTTTATTTATCGTAATTTAATTTTTCATCCAATAATTATGGGTTTACGAACGTTATATTGTACAGGACGTGAGGAGGATTCCCTCGAGGAGGGTTCGGATCGATGGCAGGCTTAGCCGTACACTGTGAGTGGACTTTTGTTTTCAAATAAATGATGCATGCATTTATTTATTACAGTATGCTCTATTTAATTATCATATTACATTTCAAGCATAAGATGTAAATTCAAAGATTGATTTTGCTTTATCTCATATAATTGCTTTCGATAGTGATTTGTTTCCGAAGTTGGTTATGATTATAATCCTATTCGACAAATTATTATTTCCGATGTGATTTCCGGATTTATACTATTTATATTATATTTATATTCGTCGATTTGAGATTTTTAAGCGATTTTCGGAATGAGTTTTCGATGGAGTAAGTCTTCATATTTATTTATCGACTTTCGGTTTTGGCATTGGGAATGCCTTACTGATAATCTAATTATTCTTTTAGCGTGTGGGACACGCTGTTCATTTATACGACTTTTTACGAGAATTTCCGAGTACTGTTGGGAATCGTACCCGTGTTTTCTTTATTCGTGGGACATGGGGAAGCCTTATAGATTTATTGGATTTGAATGGTTTTTAACCACCATACCTGGGTCGCTATATTTTATTGCTAGCTAGCCTATTAGTACTCCTCCCTGCTTACTATGTGTTCGTGGGTGAGTAAGACCGGAGCATGGGATGCTCCAGAGTATGGACACTCCGATCCGAGCCTGGGAGGCTCCCTTCTTTCGTATGGTGAAACTTCTTCCCCATATTTTATCGTTGCTTGACTAGCGGGGCTAGTCTGATTTTCATTATAACCAGCGGGGCTGGTCTTATCTTCTTGAGAAACGACATTTCGATTTTACAATATATTTTTCGAATATTGTGACTAGCGATGCTAGTCGATTTACTGTTTTGAAATTCTTATATTTAAAGCTAAATGTGTTTTCTAATTGTTGCATGCATCGGTTTTTCAATGAATAAATGCGGGAAAGTATAAACTCTTTTTCCGTTGTACTTATTTATTTTGTCCACTCACGCTAACGTTTTTATGTACTTTCCCCCTGGGCCATTTGGTTTCAATTGCCCAGATCGCAGCGTTGCTGACCGGCTTAGGAGTTGAGGCTAGCACCAACATTGCCATCTATCCTCAGTAGGTTATTTATTAACCTACCTTATGTATCATGTTTCAAGTGTGTTCTATAGATTGCTCTGATTACCTTAGAAGGATGGATTTATACATTTGTATAATTATGAGTGTATGGGAGTTGTATAATATTGGAGAAAGTAGAAAGATTTGACCTGCTGGATTGTATTTTATATGATTAATTTCAGTTTAGTACCCTGTGGTTTGGGGGTAACATCATGTCAGTCCCTGCTCTTTCAATTTGATCAGCAACACCCCTGTGTTTTCAATTTCAATCAGCCGTGCCCAAATTTTACTGTTCCATCCAAATTTTACTTTGTCAATCCAGTCAAAGTTGACGTTCAAATTGGACGGAACAGTAAAATTTGGTCACGGCTGATTGAAATTGAAAGTACAGGGGTGTTGCTGATCAAATTGAAAGAGCAGGGACTGACATGATGTTACCCCCAAACCACAGGGTACTAAACTGAAATTTATCCTATTTTATATAAGTGGTTATGTTTGTGTAGTACGGTGTTTATACTTGGAAATTTGCGGATTGTTGCTAGGAAGCAGGGTGGCTTCAAGCATTGAAATTTATTTATACCTAGAAGTGTTTTTCAACAGGTTTGGGTTGTCCACTTTTAGGGAAAGTTATGTCAAATTTTCTCGAAAAGTGGGCCCCGCAGGTCCATCTTGGAGTTAGGGGTTAATTCCGGGGTGGGTCCTGACAGTGACTCTGCCGAATTTTTGGTTGAGCTATTCCTAAGGTGGGCCCCACAAGGCCACCTCGGATTTCAGGGTGAAATTCGGGGGGGGTCCTGTCAGATGGACTGTCCCTTAGATTTCTGCAAAATATTTGTATTAGAAATTCTTAATATTTTATAGGATAAATTTCAGTTTAGTACCCTGTGGTTTGGGGGTAACATCATGTCAGTCCCTGCTCTTTCAATTTGATCAGCAACACCCCTGTACTTTCAATTTCAATCAGCCGTGACCAAATTTTACTGTTCCGTCCAATTTGAACGTCAACTTTGACTGGATTGACAAAGTAAAATTTGGATGGAACAGTAAAATTTGGGCACGGCTGATTGAAATTGAAAACACAGGGGTGTTGCTGATCAAATTGAAAGAGCAGGGACTGACATGATGTTACCCCCAAACCACAGGGTACTAAACTGAAATTAATCATATTTTATATTTTAAAAAAAATAATAATATATTAATAAAAATAATATTTTATTGTTATGAAAACCGGCCGGATCATTAACTGATCAGATCGACCTAAATCCGTATTTGATCAGTTAAGTAAACGGGTTAACGGATTCAGATCATTAACGGATCAACGGATCAAATTTTTTTATCCAAACCCGTTGAATAGTCACGGATCTGGAGCGGGTCTGGATCAAAATCCGATCCATTTACAGGTCTACCAACCAGTACTAGTAATCTACTGGTTGTGATATATATCCATTGACCTACACTTTTTTTTTTTTGGGTGAATGACCTATCCTTTTAATTTCTTCTTCCTCCTACAAAGTTCTTCATCTTCCGCAACTACGAGTAGCTGTTCTTCCCTGGATGTCGCTCCTCTTGCTGAAAAGTATAAAAGAGTCCAATCTTTCCCCGTCTAAATAGGAAAAAGAACAAAACTCCTCTCACCTCCAATTTTTTCCTTCAATTTTGGGTGAAAAGGCAGGTACGAATTTGAATAAGACTGATGAGATTTTGCAAAATTTCGGTATGGTATGCTGTTGATGAAGAAACCCAACACATTCTCTTCCTAATTCGAAAATCTTTTCCACCAAATTCCTGGTTAGGATATAAATTGCACCTAATTTCATCTCCAGTTCTCTAATTGTGCTTGTTCCATATTGGATTTGCCGGCCAAGTATTGGAATCTAATTTCTTGTGGATATGTAAGATCTGAATGATTCAGTCTATCAAATCCCAGCTAAACTCTTGAGTTCAAACTGAAAAAAGAGTTTTGAAGAAACAGAGAGAATGGGTTGGGATGGTGAGGAGATCCAGGGATCCCAGGCTACACAGCTCGATCTAAGTAACCAGATAAAACTAAACTAGGTAAAACTCAATTCACCCTGGCTTGGTTAAATTCAATCCATAAATAAAAACCGGGAACAGGCTAAGCCTTTCCCATGTGCATTTCATTTTAATAAAGAGTCACACGATAGTCATGTGGTCAGACCCAAAAATATTGAGCATGACAAGCTCTGAGCATGGAAGACGTTCCCATATATATACAACCTTAAAGTACTACACAACCAATTGTACTACAAGTTAGTACAACCAAAGTACAACTGAATATAGGAAACCTATTCAGGCCTTATCATGGGCTGGGCTAAGGCCAGCCGTACCCTAAATTTTAGGGCTTAGGGTAGGGTCAGGCTGGGTTTTGACCAAGTCAACGAAACTTAGGGCCGGCCTTGGCCGGGGCTTCAATACGTAAGCCCTTACCCGCCCTTAAGGCCCATTCCAAATCCGTCGAAGGGTCGGGCCGGGCCTTATTTAAAATAAACTCTACCTGAAAAACAAAAAACAAAAAAAAAATCTTTGATATATACAATTAAATAGAAGTCCCTTAAAACATAAGAACGGAGTCTAATGTCTAATGATATCAATTACATCAAGTGAAACTGAAACTTTCAATTACTTCTTCAAAAACAATGAGAAAAACAGAGACATGAAGAGCAGTCTAATGATATATATCAATTACTTCAAAAACAAAAAACTACAAAATAAATCATTCTTGTGGACTTGAAGATTCCTGCAATTATGTCAATGAACTTCCACCATGCTCCATTGTACTCAAAATTCCCTGCAATTATGAATACAGATTCCTAATTGATCAGTACTTATTCAATTTATATAACAATATGCAAGTATATGATCTCATATCAGTATATATATTAAACCACCACGGCCTATTAAATTAATAATTTACATATTTCCACTTTCTGATGTAACTTGTGCACTATTTTGTTAAAGCACAAAACCGTCCCTCCAAGTTCCTCTGCACACTAACTTATAAACCAAAAGCTTTCTTTGCTTAGTTCTCATGTAAGCAACTACACACGCACATTCAACATAGAACAGTTTCGCACTTCATGTAAAAATGGACATGTATATATACTATGCACACACACATTCAACATAGACTGAAAACTCCAAACTCAGTTCAGTTTCACTATTCTTGTAACCAACTGGACATATACAACATAGACTGAAAACTCCAAACTCAGTTCAGTTTCACTATTCTTGTAACCAACTGGACATACACACACACACACACAACCTTGCTCAGGTGCAGATATCCACACCTAAACAAAAAGGTACGGATTTCCATATTTGACCCAATTTTCGATCATATTTTCACATCTTAACCGTTCAGTTTTTAGGTCTTAATGTATAGATCATCTCTACAAATTTTCAGCCAAATTGATGATCATTAAAGCATTCAAAATTGCAATTACACGAACGAACCGAATCTGTCGAACCGGAACCATTCGTGTTTATAATGGTAAATTGCAGTTTTGAATGCCTTAACGATCATCAATTTGGCTGAAAATTTGTAGAGATGATCAATATATTAGAACCTAAAAACTGAACGGTTAAGATGTGAAAATATGATCGAAAGGTGGGTAAAAACTGGAAATCCGTACCTAAGAAAAACTGCGGACGTCCGCAATGGAGAAGCTCTGTGTGTGTGTGTGTATGTGTGTGTGTGTGTGTGTGTGTGTGTGTGTGTGTGTGTGTGTGTGTGTGTGTATAGTGATTCAACATAGATTGAAAACATTCAGTAATTAAACATAAACTGAAAATAAAGCATAGCAGTCCAACATCAAGTATTTACACATTCAATATAGACTAAAAACAAATATGCAAACAAGTATATTGAAACCAGAATTTTATCACAGACAAAACATAACAAGAGCACAATTCAGTGACGGTTAGGATGCTTGACAATCACCATTGGACACTCGACGTGTTTTGCACAATAATCACTCACGCTTCCAAGATGAGCCCTGCAAATTAACAACACAAAAATTAATACTCAATATTCTAATTTATAACTAGTCAGTCAAATGATTAATAAGGAACTGGAATTGATACTGGTAGATACCTCTTAAAGAAACCATAGCCATGGGATCCCATGACCAAGGTATGAGCTCGAAGCTTCTCGACTGCATTGCATATCACATCTTTTAGATCTCCGCTGCCAACCATTCTTTCGGATCAAAATTAGCTCATGACCCAGCTACTTGATCTTAGTTGGTCAATCTGACCGTCGACGGCGTGCGACTATGCCACCATCAAAGTCTCCAAATTACCATTGCCTGCTACTAAGCTAAGGCTTCTAAGATTTGAACCTCATGTGATTTAGGTCTAACTGTCGAAGTCTGATGACCTAGACAGCTAGGTAAGCGTAAGGAGTCTTGGACTTGGACTGACTTCGCCAAAAATGAGCCATTAGACCTCAGACATTAATTGGGTTTATCAAGGAAATATCCATTTTCTAATATAACAAATATAGATTTTATATTTTCATTTCTATGTAATAGAAAATATTAAAAATAAAATATAAATTTTAGGGTTGGGCCAGGTCGGGCTTTTACGGACAGGCCGGGCTTGGCTCTTATGGGATCAATTGAGCCGGGCCGTAAGGTAGGGCCGAGCTTCATTTGCATGACCCTTACCCTACCCTATTTGAGAAAGGGTAGGGCCGGCCCGCCTTAACGCAAGGGCCGGGTCCGGCTTCGGCCCTACTGGCCTAGCAAGGTTAAGGCCCAAGGACTAAATGATGAGACCTACCTATTCCTATAAGGTAACTACTAAATACATATATTTAGTAGTTACCTTATAGGAATAGGTTTCCTATATTCCTAAATACATATATTCCTAAAAGAAAAAACCAAATACATATATTCTCCTAATAATTATATTAATGACTCACAAGTCAACACTCCCCTTCAAGTTAAGGCATAAACATCTCGAAGCCCAACTTACCCAGTGAGTTATAGAACAACTTGCTAGATACAACTTTGGTAAGTATGCCTGCTAATTGTTCTTCAGTTGGAACAAAAGGAAAGGTGATAAACTTTGCATCCAATTTCTCCTTAATGAAGTGTCGAACAACTTCCACATGCTTTGTTTGATCATGTTGCACAAGATTCTGAGATATTTCAATTTCAGCTTGATTGTCACAAAACAGCTGCATAACAGACTTGACTTTAAAGCCCAAATCTCGTAGAAAATTACTAAGCCACAAGAGCTTGCACACTTCATGTGCCATACCTCTGTATTCAGCTTCAGCACTTGATCTTGCAACAACATTATGTTTCTTGCTTCTCAAAGTGACAAGGTTACCTCCCACAAAGGTGAAGTAACCAGATGTAGACTTCCTGTCAGTGATACAACCAACCCAATTTGTGTCTGTATAACTACTAACATCAAGGTGTTGATGTTTAGAGAACATTAACCCTTTTCCAGGTGCTAACTTCAGATATCTCAAAATTCTTACTACAACATCCATGTGCCTTTCACTTGGATTATGCATAAACTAACTCACAACACTAACTGCATAAGCAACATCAGGTCTAATGTGTGATAAGTAAATCAGACATCCCACTAACCTTTGGTACTGAGGCTTATCAGTTGGAACCTGATCAGGATATTTTGCCAGTTTGTGATTTTGCTCAATCAGAGTATAAATTGGACTACAATCCAACATGCCTGTTTCTGCCAAGATATCAAGTACATACTTTCTTTGACATAGAAAGATGTCATCTCCCATGGCTACCTCAATCCCCAGAAAATATTTCAAGTCGCCCAGATTCTTCATTTCAAATTCTGACACCAAGTTCTTCTCAAGGCTTCCAATTTCTGCCAAATCATCCCCTGTGATAACCATATCGTCCACATATATGATGAGCACAGTTACGTTCCCCTTTTGGTGTTTCAGGAACAAGGTGTGATCTAAATTGCTCTGCTTATAACCAAAGGGTCTCATGGACTAAGTAAATCTGCCAAACCATGCTCGAGGAGATTGTTTGAGTCCATAAAGGGACTTCTTCGATCTACACACAACATTACAAGGTGTGTCAAGTACATAACCAGGAGGTAAGTTCATGTACACTTCTTCAGTAAACTCTCCATGAAGGAAGACATTCCTGACATCAAACTGATGGAGACACCAATTTAGATTTGCTGCAAGTGACAATAATACTCGAACACTGTTAATCTTGGCTACTGGAGCAAAAGTCTCATCATAGTCTATCCCATATGTTTGAGTGAACCCCTTAGTCACCAACCTTGAATTATATATGCTTATAGTGCCATTTGCATTATGTTTCACAGTGTAAATCCATCTACATTCAATAGGTTTCTTCCAATATGGGAGTGAGACCAGTTCCCATGTGTGATTCTTCTCTAATGCCTCCATTGCCTTGGCCCACTTTGGGTCTTCTATGGCTTCCTGCACTTTGTTAGGCACAACTATAGAGGATATTTGATTCACAAATGAGGCATAAAGTCTGGACAATCTATGGTGTGACACAAATTTAGCAACTAAATACTTGGCTTTAGCAGTTATGGAAGGCTCATATCTTTTAATTGGTTTACCACAAGTAGTTCTACTAGGTAACACATATGTAGAAGAGACTGACTTTATAGGATCACTAGGAGTAGCTATTGGACATACCTGAGTTGAAGCTACTTGACTAGATGATACATTTAGAACGAGTGCCAATTTAACCTTGAAAAGAAACATTGTTAGTATAGAATAAGCAGTGATCATTCAAACAGGAGATTGAGGGTACTACATGCAACACACGAAATTACATAGAAGACATATGCAAGTCACACAAAAATTAGAAGTATTTTACACACATAATTCGAAACAACAAAGAGTTAGAGAGGAAGACATACAATTTTACATGAAAGCAACGAAACAACAAGTATATATAGGCATACAATTCGAAATAAAGAGAGAAATACAACATAGAATGGGTTTTGGAAATCCTACTCCTACTTATATACATTTTACAAGTCATAGTCACATTAGGAATCCACATACAACAAGGATTACTAGTCATACACTAATTAGGAAACCAAAAACAAGTAGGAAACAAAATCCCTAAAAACCACCAACCAAAATCCCTAAAAAACACAATTCCTAAAAAACACACAACACATCCCTAAAAACCACCAAAACAATTCCTACAAAACACCAAACACATATTTCGGCCAAGATGAATTCTTTTAACATTATTTACGATTTATTTACATTATTTTCAGATTATATAAAGTATTATTTACGGTTTACATGCATACTAAAAATCCTAAATCAATTTTCATATGTACAAGAACAAGAAAACGTAAAAGATAGGGGGGTTTTAAAGATCAAAACAAAATTTTCAGAAAACATAAAGTAAAGAAAACGTTTTATATACATAGGTGGGAAAAGAAGAAACTTTGGAAAATAGTTCATCAAGAACACTTCAAGATCAATCCATTCATGCAATATTTTTATCTTATTAGTTACCATGGAACGTTATCAACCAAGAAACAAAGATCAAAGCAACCAATGTCTCTTATTTTACTTCCTTTTAAACAATTGATCAAGTAAAGCACTCAAACAATATACTTCGAAGACAAGTATCACACAATCAAAGCAATTTGTAATATCATGTTTTCGAATCATTAAGAACAAGTGAAAGTTTGGTTAATAATCATGCAAATCCAAGTACTCAAAGCAAGTCAATTCAAAGCATACATAATCTGATTTCGACTTATGTCCTATGCCTTTACTACTCAATTGAATTAGGGTCACAAAGCATAAACCTAATTACTAGCTAATTACATGCAAGTATTCCTATGTTTCGAACCAAAGAACAAGAACACAAAAGATTTCAATCAAACAAAATCAGATCATCATTCCATGAATTCGGCAACTAAAAAGAATCAAGAACACATAAACATTTTAATCATTGAAAAGAACATCAAAATTGATTCCAAAAATCAGATTGTACACTCATGGTTTCAGTTTTACACAAAGAAAATCAAAAGCAGAATTTCTATCTAAAAGAACACTAAACCGTGAAGAAAACATATGGACGGTGGTCTGAACAACCCTTAGTCACATCCCAAAGATCTAAAGCAGCTCCAAGGTGGTGGCATAAGGTGGAATTCATGGCAAAGAAGGAGGATGGTGTAATGCCCCGTACCTTAAAATCTTTACTAGTTACAATTTCTACCGTTATTGACCGAGGAGTTGACTTTTCTTTGTCCATTGAGTTAAGGAATAACTTTGAGAATGTCGTAGTTTATAGAAAATCAAGTTCATGGACATGTAGTTTGTTTAAATCGGAGTTTCTATGGAAAAGTTATGACCAAAATGGAAATTTACTATTTATGGTTATTATTTTAAAGGAAAGTGGGTCAAAAGGTGAGAGAGAGAGAGTGAAATCGGGAGAACCCGATTCCAGCCCCCCCTTCCTTCTTCCTTCTCTTTTTCTTCTCTGCGAACCCGGAACCCAATTCTGGTGAAATCACCGCCGCCGGCCGCACCACAGGCCATTAGAGGATCCTCTCTTCCTCCATTTGCATCCAAGGTAAGATTTCTAAATTGGGTATCTTGGATTTGTGGAAAATCGGTGAGGGATTTCCAGAAAAAGGAAAATCGGAGGTTGCTTCGATCTCCGGTTTTCCGGCAGTTTTAGGCTGATTTCTTTGGGGTTTTTGGGGCTGGGACAATGCTAACATTCATCCCTAACCTTTTGCAGCTCCTCTTGACTGGTGGAGGAAGAATTGAAGGTGTTGAGAAGTTGAACAGTGGCATGAACAGTAACTGACGAATTCTTGGTTTTTGTTTTGGATTTTCCGGCCAAATCGTTGGAAATTGTTGGTTGTTGCAGGTATAGAAATGGTTGGGTTAGTGGTGGAGATTAATTTGAGCTTGATATTTTGGCCGAATTTGGGAGATTGATGGCGTGGTGCGTGAAGCCACGCACCGCTGGTGGTGGTGGTGGTGGTGAGGAGGCTCTGTCAGCCCCTCCAACACCCATAAATTTAATATTTAGTTATATTTCAGACCTGAAGTTGTTCTTTTGAGATTTATTGGAAATTTGTTGTTGAATATGGTTGTTTGATAATTCTGGTTTATAAATGTTTGGGTTAAATCTCTTGGCAAAAGGCTCCTATTGAATTATTTTGTTGGGAAGTTAGAGAGGAGATTGTGGATTGAAAAGGAAAAATTTAGAAAGAATTTGGAAATTTCGGAAAGGGAATTATTTCACATTTTGGTGGTTAATTATGGTTAAGGAATTGAAATTAAATTGACTAGTTATCAAATGGATCCTTGTGAAGGTTAATGTTTCATTGAGGACGTGGAAATCATTAAGACATTTCTGAAATTGAGAATTGAATCCTAAATTGGAGAATTTGGTCGTTAGAAGAATTATGTGTAATGAGTATTAATTTCCGAAGGATTAAGCTTTGTTTCTCAGATTAATTCCTTATTGAGGTTAACTATATCATGTCCATTTGCTACAGGACGTACTGATCCCTCAAGCGAGGAGGACACAGGCAGGCAGCAGGGTTAGCTGCGAGACTCACCAGTGAGTGGACTTTTGTTTTATTTAAATAATGCATGCAGCACAGTATTAAATTTCTAATGGATTATTATTTGAGTAAATGTGGTTTTTGTGAAAAGAAAAGAATTTAAAGAAAGGAGTTGGCAAGAAGGCTAGTTTCGGCGCATGTGTACATTACCTAGTCTGCAGTCCCCTCTAGACTATATCCCAGTCGGTAGTCCCCTCTAACTACCTGTGGTTAGTCGGCAGTCCCCTCTAAAAACCGCCTCCTAAATCAAGTCGGCAGTCCCCTCCGATGCATCATCTGGGCGGCAGTCCCCTCCAGATGGCATGAGATGACTAGGCTGCAGTCCTCTCTAGTCATCGAAAGATGTTTCTTGAAAGGATGGTTTTCAAAGGAATGAGTTGGAATTGTTTTATAAATCTCGCAGCATGTCGGTTTTTGTTAACAAGAAAATGGGTAAGCATTCAAGCATTGATTTCATAATTTATTTTAGTTTCGTCCACTCACTCTAACGGATTTAAAATGTTTTCCCCTGGGCCCTTTGGTTTCAAATGCCCAGATTTCAGATTGGCCGAGATCGAGTCCAGGAACTTGAGGCATAGAAATCAACGTTTCCGTTTTTGACTGTAGGTTATTACTTAACCTGCCTTGTATGATATCGGCTTAGTTATGTAACACTGTTCTGATTACCTTCTATTTTGGGAGAGTGTTAATGCTTAAGAATCTGTAACCATAATTGAAGTTAGGGTGGATTTCGTACTTCCTGAATGTAACTTTTTACACGTGCAATGTAAATATTCGAATGTGTATCTGAGTAGGAACTTATTACTATTCATGTCCAAGTTTTGTGAAATTTTGGGTAGCCTATTTTAGGGGAGGTTCTGCCGATTTTTGTTTCGGTAGAATTTCACCTGAAGTGGGCTCCACAGGCTTGTATCCGGGTTTGGAGGTGAAACTTGGGTCGGGTTCTGTCAGTTGGTATCAGAGCACTAGGTTATTGGATTCTGTGGTCGATATCTTGTTATAATATCTTACATACTTGATTGTATTCAGTACCTCCTGAGTGATGGCCCGACTGTAGCGGTTCCCCATCATATACTCTTCGGTGCTGATATACATATCAAGTGTGTAAGATGATTGTTGTTGGTGTAAATACCTTTGGTGTAATTAAATCATGGATAATTTCAGGTGGAATGAGACGTGGACACAGATCTCGTGCTGGTAAGGACCCTTCACCCGCTGGTGAAGGTGATGATGAGCAGGTCCCTCGTGGATTGCTAGGGACCGTTTAAGCGTTTTACAGCGGTACTCCCTAATCCTAGTACTAACTATACAGTGGAGCGTGCCAGACGCCATGGGGCATATACTTTTTCCAGTGCTCCTACGGAGTCCGTAGCAGGAGATTAGATTACTCGGATGGAGAGAGTATTCGAGTCCTTGGGTTGTCCAGCTGCTAGGAGGGTTCCTTTGGCTATTGATCTCTTAGATGGGGATGCATGGCTGTGGTGGCAGGGTACCAGGAATATGGGTTTTGACCCAACTACCATGACTTGGGAAGAGTTCAAGGCGGAGTTTTCGAATCGGTATTATAATCAGGCATCCCAGCATCGTCTACGACTTAGTTTCATGCAATTAAAGCAGACTGAAGAGATAAATGTGCTTCAGTATCAGGAGCATTTCATTGCTTTATCTCGGTATGCACCTGAGTTAGTGGCGACAGAAAAGTTGAAGGTTGAGCAATTTATTAATGGTCTCCTACCTATTTATCGAGACTGGTTGGCGTCTCACGATTTACCGACTTTTAAACTAGCTGTGGAGGCTGCTATGAGATGTGAGGCCAGATACCTAGAAGGTTCCCGACCTTTGGAGAGTGGCGGTCCCAGCCAGGGGCCATCCAAGAGAATTGCATATAGTTCGAGTTTTGCATCGTCATCAGGCAGTAGACCGAGTAGTTCAGACTCTAGCTCTCGACAGCAATTCAGGGGACACTTTAGGAGGCCTGGACAGTTTGGTAGAAGGCAGTCTAGGGGTGGCACTGCTGGTCCCAGTGGAGTTTCTAGTAGACAGCCGATTCTGAGAGACTATCCCCAGTGTGCCACTTGTGGTAGGTACCATATGGGCCAGTGTCAGGCAGGTGTGGGAACTTGTTACCAGTGTGACTAGTGGGGCCACTACAGGAGGGATTGCCCTCAGTTGATCCAGAGAGTCCTCACTACATCTGAACAGACTATGGGTCAGACCACTCTGGGTGCTGCTGGTACAGGTTCTAGTGGTAGTTTGTCAGGCAGGAGCAGCACTCAGCCGGCTCGAGGACAGAGAGGGCGTCTAGTGACCCATGCTCATCTTCATGCTATGACCCAACAAGAGTGTCGCACTACACCGAATGTCATTATGGGTACGTTAATTATTTTTGGCCAACCGGCTTTCATTTTGATTGACCCTGGAGCGCGCCTATCATTCTTTTATGTCTAGGAGGTTTGCTCTCTTTGCTAATGTGCCCTCATCTCTTCTTCTTGGAGAATGGCATGTTGTTTTACCATCAGGAGAAATGCATAGAATTGAATGGGTATATTGTTTTTGTGGAGTGTTTGTAGAAGGAGTTTGCTTAGAGGCGGATTTGATTCCATTTGAGTTAGTGGAGTTTGATGTAATCCTGGGGATGGATTTCCTTCGGATGCATCATGCCTTAGTGGATTGTTTTTGTAGTACGGTGTTGTTTCGGAGTCCAGGTAAGCCAATTGTCACCTTTTATGGTGAACGGGAGGTTCTCCCATCTTGCATAATCTCCGCTTTAACTGCTAAGAAGATGTTGAGTAAGGGTTGCCAAGTTTATTTGGCACATGTGGTGAATACAAATGCAGAAGTTATGGATCTTAGCCAAATTCTGATTATTGGTGATTATCGAGATGTATTTCCAGATGAATTGCCTGGTTTGCCCCCGGTGCGAGAGATAGACTTTACTATTGATTTACTTCCTAGTACAACACCCATCTCTCAAATACCTTATAGAATGGCACAGGCGGAACTAAAGGAGTTGTATATACAGTTGCAGGAATTAACTGATAAAGGATTTATACGACCTAGTGTATCTCCCTGGGGTGCACCTGTGTTGTTTGTGAAGAAAAAAGATGGTACCTTAAGGCTTTGTATTGATTATCGGAAACTAAACAGGGTGACTATAAGGAATAAATATCCCTTGCCCCGCATTGATGATTTGTTTGACCAGTTGAGGGGTGCTAAAGTATTCTCAAAGATTGATTTGAGGTCTGGATATCATCAGTTACGAATTAAGAAGGAGGATGTAGCCAAAACTGCTTTTCGATCACGTTATGGTCATTATGAGTTCCTTGTTATGCCTTTTGGGTTGACAAATTCACCTACTACTTTTATGGATCTTATGAACATGGTGTTTCACCCGTACCTTGATCGCTTTGTGATAGTGTTTATTGATGACATTTTGGTTTATTCTAAGAATAAGGAGTTACATGCTGAGCATTTGAGTATTGTGTTGGAGACTTTGAGGATACACCAACTGTTTGCTAAATATAGTAAGTGTGAGTTTTGGTTTGACCATGTGACATTCTTGGGTC
This sequence comes from Rosa lucieae, assembly GCA_024704745.1. NCBI lineage: Eukaryota > Viridiplantae > Streptophyta > Magnoliopsida > Rosales > Rosaceae > Rosa > Rosa lucieae. The sequence goes on from CM045496.1 coordinate 49,418,211, forward strand.
ATGTTATTTCAGCTGCAGGTATTAGCGTTGATCCACAAAAAGTTGAGGCGGTGTTGAATTGGGAAAGACCTACCAGTGTGACGGAAATTCGTAGTTTCTTGGGTCTTGCTGGTTATTATCGACGTTTTGTGCAAAATTTTTCTAGAATTGCCATTCCTCTTACCAAGTTAACTAGATAAGGAGTCAGATTTATTTGGTCTGAAACTTGTGAGCGGAGCTTTCAAGAACTCAAGAATTGTTTGACTAGTGCTCCAATAGAGCCTTGCCAGATGATAGTGGGGAGTATGTAATTTACAGTGATGCCTCTAGACAAGGTTTGGGATGTGTCTTAATGTAGCATGGTAACGTAATTGCTTATGCTTCTAGGCAATTGAAGCGCATGAGTTGAATTACCCAACCCATGATTTAGAGTTGGCAGCTATTGTGTTTGCTCTTAAGTTGTGGAGGCATTATTTGTATGGAGCCAGATGTCAGATTTTCACAGACCATAAAAGCCTCAAATATGTGTTTACACAGCCAAATTTAAATTTAAGACAACGAAGATGGATGGAATTGATTGAAGACTATGATTGTTCCATCGAGTATCACCCCGGTAAGGCGAATGTGGTGGTGGATGCACTAAGTACAAACCCCTCTGTGACTTTGTCATATTTAAGGGCCACTCGAGTACCGCCGCTATTGTCAGAGTTGAGGTCTACTGGGGTTGTGTTATCGGTTGATGAGGTTGGTGCTTTGGTGGCTAGTTTTCATGTGAGACTAATGTTCATTGACAAAGTATGGGAAGCACAATTTCTTGACTCGAGAATTGAGGGAATTAAAGAAGGTGTTTGTGGCTGTTGGCAGCCTGATTTCTCTATTCGAAGAGATGGGGCTTTAGTGTATGGAAAAAGACTTTGTGTTCCTAATGTTGAAGCACTTAAACAAGAAATACTTAATGAAGCTCATAATTCCGCGTATGCTCTACATCCTGGTGGTACAAAAATGTACCGAACTCTCAAGGAATTTTATTGGTGGCCAAACATGGAAAGAGAAATTGCAGCCTTTGTGAGTAAATGCTTAGTGTGTCAACAAGTGAAGGCGGAAAGGCAAAAGCCGTCGGGTTTGTTACAACCTTTACCAATTCTGGAAGGGAAATGGGAACATCTCACAATGGACTTCATTTATAAGTTACCTCGTACTCAGGATGGAAATGATGGTATTTGGGTGATTGTGGATCGACTCACCAAATCCGCGAATTTTCTTACTGTTAAGGAAACCTTTAGTATGGACAAATTAGCAAAGCTGTATGTGGATGAGATTGTAAAGCTTCACGGTGTGCCAGAGTCCATTGTTTCTGATCACGATGCTCGCTTCACATCAAAGTTTTGGAGGAAGGTTCACAAACTTATGGGGACAAAACTACAATTTAGCACCGCTTTCCACCCTCAAACTGATGGGCAATCTGAGAGAACTATACAGACTTTGGAAGACATGTTGAGGGCTTGTGCTCTACAATTTAAAGGAAGTTGGGATAAGCACCTGGCTTTGATGGAGTTTGCATATAACAATAGTTACCACTCAAGTATTGGTATGGCTCCCTACGAAGCTTTATATGGGAAACAGTGTAGGACTCCTTTGTGTTTGGATGAAGTGGGAGAAAGACAACTTATTGGTCCTAAAATTATTGAAATCACAATAGATAAAATTAAGGTGATTAGAGAGAGGCTCAAGATGGCTCAAAGTAGACAAAAGAGCTACGCTGATAACTGCAGGAAGCATCTTGAATTCCAAGTTGGTGATTGGGTATTTTTGAAGTTATCTCCTTGGAAGGGTGTGGTAAGGTTTGGTAAACGTGGGAAACTAAGTCCAAGGTATATTGGTCCCTATGAAATTGTGGAACGAGTTGGTCTTGTTGCTTATCGCTTGGCCTTACCCCCACAACTATCTAGATTACATGATGTCTTCCATGTATCCATGCTTCGCAAGTACATAGCTGATCCTTCACATGTGTTACCAGCTCAACCCATTACACTTAGAGAAGATCTAACATATGAAGAAGAACCAGTACAGATCCTTGATCGTCGTGAGCAAGTACTTCGAAGTAAGGTTATACCTTTGGTTAAGGTATTGTGGAGGAATCATCTTATTGAAGAAGCTACTTGGGAGCCAGAGGAGCAAATGAGGCAGTAGTACCCACATCTTTTTCCTTGACAGGTACAATTTCGAGGACCAAATTTTATAAGGAGGGGAGATTGTAATGCCCCGTACCTTAAAATCTTTACTAGTTACATTTTTTACCGTTATTGACCGAGGAGTTGACTTTTCTTTGCCCGTTGAGTTAAGGAATTTCTTTAAGAATGTCGTAGTTTATAAAAAATCGAGTTCGTGGACATGTAGTTTGTTTAAATCGGAGTTTCTATGGAAAAGTTATGACCAAAATGGAAATTTATTTTAAAGGAAAGTGGGTAAAAAGGTGAGAGAGAGAGAGAGAGAGAGAGAGAGAGAGAGAGAGTGAAATTGGGAGAACCCGATTCCAGCCCCCCCTTCCTTCTTCCTTATCTTTTTCTTCTCTGCGAACCCGGAACCCACTTCCGGTGAAATCACAGCCGCCGGCCGCACCACAGGCCATTAGAGGATCCTCTCTTCCTCCTTTTGCATCCAAGGTAAGATTTCTGAATTGGGTAGCTTGGATTTGTGGAAAATCGGTGAGGGATTTCCAGAAAAAGGAAAATCGAAGGTTGCTTCGATCTCTAGTTTTCCGGCGGTTTTAGGCCGGATTTCTTTGGGGTTTTGGTGGCTGGGATTATGCTAACCTTCATCCCTAAGCTTTTATAGCTCCTCTTGACTGGTGGAGGAAGAATTGAAGGTGTTGAGAAGGTGAACAATGGCATGAACAGTAACTGACAAAATTCTAGGTTTTTGTTTTGGATTTTCCGGCCAAATCGTTGGAAATTGTTGGTTGTTGAAGGTATAGAAATGGTTGGGTTAGTGGTGGAGATTAATTTGAGCTTGATATTTTGGCCGGATTTGGGAGATCGATGGGGTGGTGCGTGAAGCCACGCACAGCTGGTGGTGGTGGTGGTGGTGAGGAGGCTCTGTCAGCCCCTCCAACACCCATAAATTTAATATTTGAGTTATATTTCAGACTTGAGGTTGTTGTTTTGAGATTTATTGGAAATTTATTGTTGAATATGGTTGTTTGATGATTCTGGTTTATAAATGTTTGGGTTAAATCTCTTGGCAAAAGATTATTATTGAATTATTTTGTTGGGAAGTTAGAGAGGAGATTGTGGATTGAAAAGGAAAAATTTAGAAAGAATTTGGAAAGTTCGGAAAGGGAATTATTTTACATTTTGGTGGTTAATTATGGTTAAGGAATTGAAATTAAATTGACTAGTTATCGAATCGATCCTTGTGAAGGTTAATGTTTCATTGAGGATGTGGAAATCATTAAGAAAATTCTGAAATTGAGAATTGAATCCTAAATTGGAGAATTTGGTCGTTAGAAGAATTATGTATAATGAGTATTAATTTCCGAAGGAAATCAGCTTTGTTTCTCAAATTAATTCCTTATTGAGGTTAACTATATCCTGTCCATTTCCTATAGGACGTACTGATCCCTCAAGCGACGAGGACACAGGCAGGCAGCAGGGTTAGCTGCGAGACTCACCAGTGAGTGGATTTTTGTTTTATTTAAATGATGCATGCAGCACAGTATTAAATTTCTAGTGGATTATTATTTGAGTAAATGTGGTTTTTGTGAAAAGAAAAGAATTTAAAGAAAGGAGTTGGCAGGAGGCTAGTTTCGGCGCATGCGTACATTACCTAGTCGGCAGTCCCCTCTAGGTAATGGTCTGGTCAGCAGTCCCCTCCAGACTATATCTGGGTCGGCAGTCCCCTCTGGTGAGTCATCTGGTCGGCAGTCCCCTCCATATGAGGTAGTTAGTCGGCAGTCCCCTCTAACCACAGCCTCCTAAATCAGGTCGGCAGTCCCCTCCGATGCGTTATCTGGGCGGCAGTCCCCTCCAGATGGCATGAGATGACTAGACAGCAGTCCTCTCTAGTCATCGAACGATGTTTCTTGAAAGGATGGTTTTCAAAGGAATGAGTTGGAATTGTTTTATAAATCTCGCTGCATGTCAATTTTTGTTAACAAGAAAATGGGAAAGCATTCAAGCATTGATTTCATAATTTATTTTAGTTTCGTCCACTCACTCTAATGGATTTAAAATGTTTTCCCCTGGGCCCTTTGGTTTCAAATGTCCAGATTTCAGATTGGCCGAGATCGCGTCCAGGAACTTGAGGCATAGAAATCAGCGCTTCCATTTTTGACTGTAGGTTATTACTTAACCTACCTTGTATGATATCGCCTTAGTTATGTAACACTTCTCTGATAACCTTCTATTTTGGTAGAGTGTTAATGCCTAAGAATCTGTAACCGTAGTTGAAGTTAGGGTGGATTTTGTACTTCCTGAATGTAACTTTTTACACGTGAAATGTAAATATTGGAATGTGTATCTGAGTAGGAACTTATTACTATTCATGTCCATGTTTTGTGAAATTTTTGGTAGCCTATTTTAGGAGAGGTTCTGCCGATTTTTTTTTTTGGTAGAATTTCACTTGAAGTGGGCCCCATAGGCTCGTATCCGGGTTTCGAGGTGAAACTTGGGTCGGGTTCTGTCAAATGGCACGGCTAGGAACTTGAAGATGTGAAAAACCTGAAAACTCAAGAGCACAAGTGAGAAATCGAAATTGTGGAGAAAAATTGTAACCTTGGAACGTCAAAACCAAGAGGTGTTTATAGTGTGACATCCCAAAGTCTCTCCCAATTCGTTCCCAATTGAGTTCTCCTAAGTTGTGTTGATTCGGGATTTCCTTCTAATTTTTTGATTGGTTGACACATCCCTTGACCAATAAAATAATTCCACATCATCAAAGTAGCATCACAAGTCCTAATCCGAATCTTCTTTGCCTTTGTTGAAGTGTAGACGTCTAGAATTATGTAGAGGCTTCAGGAATTTCACGGCAATTCCCAATCCTTTTCCATTTCGGATTCCATTTCCATTTTTCTTTCAAAACCGAATCCAACATGTATTCTTCCTTGTGTGCATGGCATGTGATGATTCAAGAGACTTCTAGATGCTTCATGAACGTTCCTTGACTTCTCCTAGCTTCCACAGGACTCCTCGTGCAAGTAGAACTCCATATGCAATTAGGTTTCCTAGTTGAATACAAATTTCTTTTCCAAGATGCTTCTACACTCTTCCGGAACCTTCTTAAGTAATCCTTATCCAATAGGGACTCCTTGTCACACTAGGTTTCCTTATCTGAATAGAATTGGGTTTCCTTGTCCAAGTAGAACTCCTAGTCCAAGTCAACTTTAGACTCCTACTCCAACTGGGATTTCCTTTTCCTAGTCAAACTAGAAGAACTTCCATTTCTTCATTTTTGCGTCACTTGTGCTTTCCTTAGTCATTTTTGGACTTTGAGACTCCATTTTACCTGTAAAACAATAACTAAGTTAAATTGATCAAGTTAAAGGAAATAACTTGGTAAAATATAAGGTTTAAACATTATAAATGTCGCATTTTATGCTCCTATCACTAGAGAGTTCAGCAACAGGGGGTGAAGTATCAGACAAGGGAATAACTTGAGTAGAATCTTCTTCAGCTCCAAAATTCGACTGGTCGAAATTATTCTTCGACTGGTCGAGTACGGAATTCTTCGATGAGTCCTGATCTTGCTGATTTTCCTCTTCTATTCCAATATTTTCAGTTTCAATTTCATGTTCTTTTTCTTCCTCCAAAGGTTGTAGAATCCCTTCCTTGACTGTGAATGACTCCTCTCCTCTTGTTGCGTCCCAGTATTTTCCTCTGTGTCTTGACTCTTTTTCAGTCCTCTACCAACAAACATCTCTTTGAAAAACTCATTCTCCCCTTGAAGATAAGTGTTGATGGGGGAGAAATAACACATGTCTCTAGAGAATGATACATCCATGGTGATGTAGAACTTCAATGTAGGAGGATGATGACACTTGTAACCCCTTTTATGAGAGCCATAACCTACAAAGAAGCACTTGAGGGTCCAGGTATCCAACTTCAACCCCTGATTTTTTGGTATATGAACTAAAGACACAGCTAAAGACACGAGCAGGATGATTATGTGTAGACATAGGTTGACAATACTTCAAAGGGAATACTCCTCTGAAGGACACTAAAAGGAAGATGGGACCTCTAATAAGATAGGATGTTGTTTGGACTACCTCACCCCATAGATACTTAGGCAAATGAGCACCAAATAATAATGTTCAAGGTATGTCTAAGAGTTGACGATTTTTACCCTCAGGCACACCATTTTGCTCTGGTGTTTGGGGACAAGTGGTTTGATGAATTTTGCCTTGTTCTTGAAAAAGCTTTTGAAAATCATTATTGACAAGTGCCCCCCCCAATTATTAGAACAAAAAACCTTGATAAAACCATTGAATTGTGTTTGAATCATTTTCTGAAAAGCTTGAAACACAGCATCCTTAGATTTAAGCAATGTAACCCAAGACAATCTAGTACAATCATCAATAAAGAGAAAAAAATATCGCATTCCAGACACAGTGGGTTATCTGGAAGGCCCTGAAGCTACAGAGTGAATAATTTCAAAAGGAATGGAGCTTTTATTATAAAGACTCAATGGATAACTGACTCTATGGCATTTCGCCAAAATACATGTTTCACAATGTAGAGAAGACTCATCAATGCCAACAAATAAAGAGGGCATAGTTTTACGCATTATACTGAAATAAGGATGCCCTAAGCATCTATGCCATAACCAAACTTCATTCAGCCCTCTAGAATTCAAAGTCAAAGTGACTGGACATTCTTCCTCGGCTTCTCTTCTGCATATACTTGATGCAGATGAAACAATCTCCCCCTCAGATACCCCCTGCCGATTACCTCTTTGGTCAGAAGATCCTAAAAAACAACATACATGGGAAAGAAAGTCACAGAGCACAGGGATTGAGCATTTAGTTGAGGGACAGAAATCAGGTGACGAGAAAGGTCAGGCACATATAAGACATCATGCAATACTAGAGTGGGTGTGAGTCTTATAGACCCAATACCTAGAACAGGAAACGATTCACCATTAGCATTGATAACATAGGACACAGTAGGGGTTGATAAGCTAATAAAGTATTTCCAATCACAGGTCATATGGTCTGAAGTACCTGAATCATTAATCCATGTATCTGAACCTACAAAGTTAGAAATTTTCAAAGCCATACCAATCTTACCAGTACCTCTACCAACCATTGAGACTGAAGGATTGCCATCTTTGCCTGAGGTATAATCTTTCCGTACAATACCAAAGTGCTATGAGTTCTGAACAAGATTGACAGCTGCCTTCCATCTCCCACGATGCCCAATTGGCTTGGGTCTGCTGAAATATCCAACAAATTTATAGCAATTCTCCTTGGTGTCCAACCAGATTGCAGTGTTGGCATACAAACCCACCAGAATTGGCTCCTGATGAAGGACATTGAGTCATGGGAAGAAGTCCATATGGTGGTGTAGAGAAGCCAAGTAGTGGACCTTGAGCCTGTGGGGGCTTGGCTTGGATGGTCAAGCTAGAGATATCTATATGAACTGTGTTTGCACTATCCTGTTGAGATTCATCCTTACGGATGTAGGTAAAAGCCTCAATAAGAAAAGGAGGCTCTTGCCTACTAAGCAGTTCTCCTTTGGCACTGACATGCCTAGCATCCAATCGACTTAGAAATAGGTTCACTTGCTCCAACTCATTCTCCTTCTGGTATCAAGAAATCTCCTCAGCATTCTTCAATTTGTTCAGTCAATGCTGATCAATCTCGACCCAAACATTCTTCAGCTATGTGTAGAACACCGAAACTGCCTACCCACCCTGCTTCGTCCTTCTTGCCTTGCACAACAGCTCATAGATTTAAGAGAAGTCAGATTCATTTAGGTAAGGATCATTAAGCGTCTTCCAAACTTCTACAGTAGTATCACATCCAATTATCAATTGAATCACCTCATCAGTCATGGCCTTGCACAAAATTGATAGTACAAGTCCATCAGCATCTTCCCACTTTATATAGTCTTCACTCTCCTTATTCACCGGCTCCTTGATAGTATTGTTGACATGGCCTATCTTGTGGATTCCATGACCATGGGCTAAGATCATGTTCTTCCATGTGCGGTAGGTCCCAGGTCTATTCAATTTTGCTCCTCTGAATGAGCCTGAAGAAAAACTGGGTTTTGGACAGAGACTTCTACTTTCTGAATACCTGAATTACTGGTATTTCCTTCTTCTCCTCCTTTTAGAAGTGGAACTTTGTTTTGTCCAACCATTGTGAAAGAAGAATAGTATGCAGAAAAATTAATACAAAAGACTAAGGTTTAGAAAAATTGGGTGTAAAAAAAAATTTTGGGCATCAAAACATTTGGGAACAAAACCTATGAGTCTTATAAAAGAATAGAGAATAATCCAAATCACTGAAAAGTGATAGGACCATAAATGAATCCTCTAAATAAGAAGAAAGAACAATGAAAAAGGAAGAGACAAAGTCCTCGCGGATCTTTGCTCTGATACCAAGTTACACAGCGATAAGCGTGGCCCACATATTGTACTGAAACTATCCCAACTTAACCACCTAGTACGTGTTAAGTTTTAATCACAAAAGGCTTTGATACAATTGGGTAAGAGCCACCTACTTAGAAGTTATATTTTATTTTGTCACTTTTCCAATGTGGGATCTTTCCTCTCCAACACGTCCCCTCACGTGCAACCTAACTCTAGGTTTGCACGTGAAATCAACTAACAATCCAATTCCCACATTGGAAATTAGAACACAAGTCTCATATCGGAAACTTGGTCAATCTAACAATGCAAGACCCACATTAGACACTTAGTAACAATCCAAAAGGAATATTCCGATGGCAACATAAGAAACCCAAATTCGGGCCCGTGACAATTGGAGAGAGGCCCGCTTTGATACCATGTTAAATATTGAGTTGGAGAAGATAAATATTTGTGAGAGAATTTTCTGATATATTTGTTTGGCTCCAAAACCAGTTGGCATGCAAACTGTCTCTTTTGAGCTTGTGTGCAGGTGGGGTGCAGTCATCAGGGGAGTCCCTTGACCTGACTTCTTCTTCAAGCGTTGTGGACGACGAGAGCACCAACCTCGCTACAAGGTTCTTCTCTAGCCTTCCGAGAAAGGACTTCTTGTCTTACGAATAAGGACTTTGGATGTGATCACTTCGCGTCACCGAATCGATACTCAACGTTGTAGGCTGAGCAGAGCAATCACTGAGAAGTTTGGAGAAAGCACGGGTTTTGCTAAAGCGTGACTTTAGCTTAGCTGGGTTGCGAGGGCGTTACCCTTGCTTCGTTGGTAGTATCGGTGGCAGTAGCACTGGCAGTCGGCTCTTGGAGAGACTAAGCCTAGAAGTACGGTCGCCGGGTTGATCTAGTGAGGCTGACAATCGGCTCTTGGAGAGACTAGGATTGGCGCGCGGTCACCGGGCTTCAACGAGGTTGAAGGTTTGCTCCGGGGAGGCTTTGTAATCGCTAGGATTGATTGATTCGAGAGAGGTCCTTCGTTTGTCCTTTAAACCTGGTATTTATACACCTAGGGTTTCGACTGTTCCTTGTTATAGAAGGATTATTGATTGAAGTTTCCTATTCAATCTCGGCTACTTGATTCCAATAAGGTTTCGTTTTCCTTATGGATCACGGAATGGGTGAAGCTGTAACCCAAACCCAAGCAGGCTTATTTTTGGGCAGCAGTATCGGCCTGCTGTGCTAAATCCACTAAAGGACCTTGCCAAAAATACTTTTAGGCTCAAACATTGTCCCCCAAGCCCCGAAATCAGGCCCATGAACATGTAACTGATTGAAGGGGGCTAAAACGACACGCTGATTGCTTGAAACGATATCATTAATGAAGGTCGCATCCTTTCGCTTGCGAAAACTCCTTTATGTCGTATCGTTTCCCTCACAAAATTTCTTATTTAAACCCGCAGCCACTTCAGACCTGTCACATCAGAAACTCTTTTAGTCTCCTAAACCCTGAAACCTTCTTACTGCCAACATCTTCCTCACAAAAACCCAGAAATGGCTCCCCCAAAGAAGATAGTCATCGATCAAGAAGAAGAACTGAACGAACAGGTTGCCCATTCTTGGGGAACCAGCATCGGTGCCCGCATTCGTCTCCACACCACTATCCAGAGACCCCTACTCCTCCAGTTCTCAAACCACCATGTCAGATTGGGCCCACCGCCGCAGGACTCTATCCCGGCCGACTCCATCGCCTTCTACAGCCTGCCCGTTCGTCGGCCCATTCCAGTCCTCCGAAGGACTCCTGGGTATTTCAACAGTTGGAGTGCTCAGAATCATCGAGCAAAAATAGGGCACTGGCCATCCTCTATCAGCACAGCGGAGCTTTCCTGGTATCGGGTAGCACGAACGCGAGATCTGGCTAGCTGGAATGCTGTAGGTATCACTCATACTATCGATCTCTATTTTCGTCTTCCGCGCGGTGGCAATCTTTCACCCCTCGCTGCCTTTCTCTGTTTTTGGAACACCGCCACAAACACCTTTGATTTTCGATTTGGCCAAATGAGTATCACTTTGCTGGATATTCTCACCATCACTGGCCTACCTATTGATGGCGAGCCTTATCTGCATGGCCAATTCGACTCTGTCACTTTCACTTCGACCATGGCCCAACATGGTCGTAGCGCTCACAGCGGCTCCTATCCACTGTGGCTGTCTTATTACAGCCGGGAGCACAACTCGACTGGTGGAATCGCTTTCTTAGAGTACTGGCTCTATAAGTTCATCTTCTGTACTTCCTCCTGTAAGCCCACTGGTGCTTGGTCTCTTCTGGCAATGGCCCTCTACAACGGCCGCAGTGTCGGGCTCGGACAACTTGTGTTGGGAGCCCTCTATCACACTCTGTACCAGGCCACTATGCATCCTTTCAAGACTAGCATTTCTGGCCCTTTTTGGATCCTTGGCTTCTGCATCCAAACTTATTTTCCATATTTTCGTCGCGATGACATCCCGCTGCTTCCACCGGCTGACCAACTCTTGGGTCAATGGTTCAGCCGCGAGGAAAGGTACTCATCTCCTCCTTATTTCGAGTGCTTCACATATCTATACCTTCTGCATGAGATGCCCTACTGCGACTTAGTACTGGGTAGAAGATTCCCAGCTCCACTTGAAAACGGATTCCTCCCTGGCGCTCCTAGCTACAGCGATCGCGCGTGCTTGGCTTTCCTCCACGCGATCTCCTGTTCTGACATTAGGATTGCTGTCGAATAACTTAGTTACGAGCTTTACACTCCTAACCATTTCGCTGGCCAATTTGGCCTCGTCCAATTAGTGTCATTCCCGTTGTATAATGCCTGGAACTACAACACCTCTTAGTGTAGATTTGGGCCCCCTTCTGGGCCTTTCCCGGTACAAAGCATGCTTGCACTGGTTGATCTTCCTGATTGGGCTAAGGACATCGATGCAGTAGATGGAACTGAAGAAGGATAAGAGGAATGGTGGGCGGAGGTTTCTGTCAACTGCTGGAGACAACGGTACGACGAACTCTTCGCGACCATCTCCGGGGAACTAAGATATCCTTATGTTGCTGACATTGAACTACTTGCTGGCTTTCTTGAAGACGCTGCACAATCTCCTCCTCCTCCTGAGCCGGCACCGCAACCGACGTGAGCCCCACGCTAGACCCAGGCTGGTATAGTAATTTTGGAGCCCCCTCAAGAGGTAAGTAACTCGGTTTATATTTTATTCCTTCCTTCACCCTTCCCTTTTAACCCAACCTTTGCTGCACCAGGGAAATGTGCCACCTTCTGCCAGTCGCGCAGTTATTGCCTCCCCAGCCACTGGCCAGTCCGGGAAGCAGAAAAAGGAAATAACGGAGCCTGAAGTCGAAGACTCCTCTTCCGACGATGATAACCCGCAAACGGTAAGAACTTTCTTGTTTAAACCAAAAAACAATGCTTTCTTTCCAAGTCAAGTCTAATCCTTTGACCCCGGCAGATTGCCGCTATCTTGGCTCACATGTGCAGTCGATCTGACCCTCGAACTGATCCGTGGGAGGAAGATGAACCAATCGCTGATCGACTGGTAAGAAACTAAAAGTGCATATTGGAATCGTCTTCTCATTCCGTGCAACCACATAACAATCCTCGCTTGCAGGTTCATCGTAGGTCCTCAAGACAAACTGGGGAAGGCCCCTCAGCCGCTAGTGAAGGCACATCTGCTTCACAGGCCCAAACGCCCACTGGTTCCAATGATCCTCCACCTCCGATCCCAGTGCAGATCATAGATGATAGCTCGCCTGAAGTGGAAGAGAGAATGCCCCTTTCAGATGCACCTCGTGAGAAACAAAACGCCATACCTGTCCAGGCACAGATAGCGCCTGCCCCAATTCCTGGTGAAGCGGTTCAAGAACCCGTGCCGATAGCAACCCTTCCCGAGCCTCCGGTGATAGGAGCATAAAATGCGACGTTTATAATGATGAAACCCTATATTTTGCCAAGTTATTTCCTTTATCTTGATCAATTTAACTTAGTTAGTGTTTTTCAGGTAAAATGGAGTCTCAAGGTCTGAAAATGGCTAAGGAATGCACAAGTGGCGCAGAAATGAGAAGAAATGAAGAAATGAAAGTTCTCCCAGTTTGACTAGGAAAAGGAATCCTAGTTAGAGTAGGAATCAGAAGCTGACTTGGATTCAAACTCTTAAGTCGCGGAAATTAGAAGTCCTGCTTGGACAAGGAAACCCAATTCTACTCAGATAAGGAATCCTAGTGTGACAAGGAGTCCCTGTTGGATAAGGATTACTCAAGAAGGTTTCGGAAGAGTGTAGAAGAATCGCAGAAAAGAAGTTTGTATTCAACTAGGAAACCTACTTGCATATGGAGTTCTACTCATACTAGGAGACCTGTGGAAGCTAGGAGAAGTCTATGGAATGTACAAGAAGCATCTAGAAGTCTCACGAAGGTCATATGCCGTGCACATGGAAGAGGAAGCAACAAGGGATTCGAATTACAAAGCAATGTGGAATTTGGTCTTCTTGTTGAGTAAGAATTGAATTGCCTTGAGGTTCTTGAAGGTTCTAGGGAGTTCTTGATGTTTCTACTTCAGAATAGGCGTGGAAGACATGTGAGAGGCATGTGATGCAAAGGGAAACCGAATTGGACTAAACTTGTGCCTAAAAAGTCGAATTCAATACAGATTCGGAAATCCACCTGTGCAGATCAGTCAACTTCAATGGAGTGTCAAAAATCTCTCAGAGCTCAGAAGATTATGATCTTTATATGGTTAGAAAGCTACGGATGTCTAGTTTCTAGAGATTTTTACGGTTTGTCAATAACTATTTTCTAGAGGAAGTTATGGCCGTTTTAGTGGACTGAGGTCAATCCTGCCGGAAATCTGCTTTGTGTCAAAGAAGTCCTAAATCAACACGAACTAAGAGAAACCAAGTAGAAACGAATTGGGAGTGCCTTGAGACATTCTTCTATATATACCTTGTGTATTAGACGTCCAGGGGTTACACATTATTCTCCACAATTTCGTTTCTCACCGGTTTGCTCTTGAGTTTCAGGTTTTAGCTACTTCAAGTTCCTAGCCGTGCCATCCTCCATTTTTGCCGTGATTTTCACCTTGTGCCACCACCTTGGAGCTGCTTTGGGTCCTTGGGACGTGATCAAGGGTTGTTCTTACCACCTTCCATATGTTCTCTTCACGGTTTAGCGTTCTTGTAGTTGTAATTTCTGTTTTGATTCTTTTATGTGTAAAACCGAAACCATGAGTTGACAATCTGATTTTTGAATACAATTTTGATGTTCTTTTCAATGATTGATTGGTTTATGTGTGTTTGATCTGGTTGCCGAAATATGGAATGATAATCTGATTTTGTTTTATAGAAAACTTTTATGTGCTTTTGTTCTTCGGTGCGCAACTTAGGATGATTGCATGTAATTGGAGCTAGTAATTAGGTGAACGCTTGTTGATCCTAATTCATTAAAGTAGTAAAGGGTTTGTACAAAGGTCGAGATTAGATTATGCATGTAATGAAAAGACTTGCTTTGAGTACTTGAATTTGCATGTTTATTGACTAAACTTTCACTTGCTCTTAATGATTTGAATGCATGAGATTATGAGTCGCTTCGATTGTGTGATACTTGCATTTGAAATATATTGTTTAGGCGCTTGTTCTACTCAATTGTGTAAAGGGAAGTCATATAAGGGACATTGGGCCTTGTAACTTTGTTTCTTGGTTGATATCGTTCCATGGTAACTAAAAGATTAAAGATTGCATGAATGAATTGAGCTTGAATTGTTCTTGATGAATTGTTTTCCAAAAATTCTTCTTTTCCCACCTTTGTATAGAAACGATTTTTATTCTTTTATTGTTTTCTGAAAATTTATACTTTGATCTTTAAAACCCCCCCTATCTTTTATGTTTTCTTGTTTGTGTATATGTGTAAATCGGTTTTAGGTTTCTAGTATGCATGTAAATTGTGAATAACTTGTTAATAATCTGAAAATATAATTTAATTCCATGAATAGTGTTTTCATGAACAGTAATATGTGTTTGTGTTATACATGGATTTGTGTAGTTAGAGTTTAACTAGGATTTGTTGTTTGTATTTGTGTTGTATATGGATTTCTAATTCAATTCTAACTTAACTTGTACATATTCTTATAATTTTCGTGTGAATTTGTATATTCTTTCTTTTAATTTGTTTCTCACATGTTAGCACCCTCAATCCCCGGTTTTGAACGATCCCTGCTTATTCTATACTAACGCTCGACATTTTCAGGGTTTAAATTGGCGAATGCTTTTGCTCGTATCATCCGGCTGCAGAGGTACGTTTCTCTTTAACAAGAATGATGTCCTGATTCTTGTCTTATTCTTTGGGCATTCTAATGATTCCTCCTTAAAACCAGAATCTTGGTCCTGTCGGGGAAGTAGTTGTCGCTGTGGAAGTACTTGGCGCCTATCCCACTGACCTAGTTGGTGAAGATGTAGTTAACCAAGAGCCTGCCCCCCATGCTCCTACTGCAGGAGAAGGGGTGAAAGTCGACCCGGTGCTGGAAGCGGTTCCTGTCGTGGAGCCTCTTGAAGCTCCTGCTGCTACCCCAAATCCACTGCCTGTGCCTCCTTCCAGACTGGAAAGGCTAGCTCGCGTACTTGAGGTGACTCCTCCCGGAGTTATAGATGAAGCCAGGGACGAACTTCGCCGTCTCTTGAGTCCCGATATCCTGTTGCCCGGCGCATCCGTCAAGGCTCTGGAGTATCTGAGGGTTCTTCGTCGCGAGCGAGCCATTATTGAGAGCGAATTCATTGAGATAGACGAACTGTTACAGAATCTCCCCCAGTGGCTTAATGAAAGAGCGGCCGCGACTGCGCAAGCCAGACAAGCCCAGGCTCACTATCAGGGCCTTACTCAACAAATGGATTCCTCTCGTGACTTTCTAGAAGATAGGGCTACCTTTGTTAGAGACTTGCAGATCACGCAAAATCATCTCCGGTCCCAAATCCAAGATCTTCAGGCCCAATTGACTGCTGTGACGGCCCAGCTTGAGCATGAGGAACCCTTGCTGGAGCAACCCCTAGCGGCCTTTGAAATACTATCCCAGAACCTAGCTCAAGCTTGAGAGGCGGTCCGACAGGCGGAGCGAGCCGCTGCCCATGCCAGTTTTCGCTTGGACGAACATTTACATCTTTTAACTCATGCAGGTCGAAAACTTTAGGCCTCTAGTGTTAGGCCCATTTTGTATGAACAATATTATTAATGATTTAAATATTTAGCCCACTTTGCTTGGCCCAAATATATACTCAAATTTTCAAGCAGTTCATCGTTTAATTCGCCTTTATTGCTGTTGAACTGTTTGAAAAGATAATCTCTAAATGGAGCGGTTACCGCCTTGAAGACTGCCCCGCTTCGCACGCGTTTTCAATTACCTTCATTTCTGAGATCGTAGCATTCAATTCCATTGATACTCTTATTGATGGCGCTGAAAATACTTCAACTGCCCATCGCACAGTTGAGGCTACTGCGATTGGCCCTATAAATACCTGTACTTCGGAGAAGTGATAAACACATGTAAATATGGCCTTCCCAGAGATAGTTTCGCAAGCCTTACTTCTTTTCCTTCAGTTTCTGAAATCTTCTCCTCACGATCTCGCCCTTAGCCTCAAATTCCTAGGCCTTATGGCTTAATCTCAAAACCTGGGTAGGTCTTATGGCCTAATCTCAGGTCCAGTCGCATGTCTTTGGTCTCTGGAAATCCGGATGGGATTCACCGGTTTCAGGTAGACTAAAGAACACGCGGCGGAACGAGATTCTGAGGGATCCCTCTCCTCAGATTGTCCGCGTGGAGCAGGAGGGAGAAGGGCAGGAGGCCACTCAAGGCCGACCGTTCTTCTTCTGCAGCCTACCTCCCGGGTTTGACTATCATGCTTCCGTTTTTCCCCTGGAGGTAGATGTGGTTGTGAGTTGCGCTCTCTCTGAAGACCATCTCCATCCCGGAGGATAACCAACTGGAAGGGTAGCGATGGATTATTTCCTTCCCTCTTCCTCCGGTACAAATGATAGCAGCTGCGACTCAGATCAGAGGAGGGATGTGGGTGGAGAGAGGAAGAGCATGAGTAATCATAGCACAGCCCCCTCATTGCCACAAGATCTAGAAACTCTTAGAAGATCTACAATCCTTATGATTTTTTAAGCCACTTTTGGCCTTATAATTTCGAATGTAACCGTTTCGATTTATACTGCTTTTGGCCGCAAAGCCACTTTATGAATGAATGTTTCCTCGAGCACAATGAAAAAAATTGTTATAAAATAAGGCCTCATGTATAGGCCATCATGTATATTCTTAACACACATTGTCAAGGACGAATATAAAAAAATTGCAACAAAAACAAAAGTTGAAATTGAAATTGAAATTGTTATAAAATAAGGCCTCAACTAAGGCCTGGATATATAGAGTGTTGCCCCCCCTAGTGTTCGTAGGTGAAGCAAATACATGAGACTAAGGCCAGAAGACAAGGCTTGAATATAGATAGATGATGCGAGCTGATGAAGACTATGGTTGCCCCCCTGTCTGGGAAGAAGGTTGAGCTGGTGGATCCTCAAACTCCCAAACACTAGGGTAATATTTCTTCAGGAACCGCCCATTGATGGGGTTGCGATGGATGTCGCCATCCAAGTCTTTGAGGTGAAAAGCCCCGCGCTCCATGATACGGTGGACAACAAAAGGTCCTTCCCTTCGTGGAGTCCACTTACCGCGACCGATCAATTTCTCGCCAAAAGGCAAAACAGCTTTCCAAACAAGGTCCCCCTCTTTGTAACTACGGCCACAAGTCCTCTTATCATAGGAGCGGGCGATACGCTATTTTTCCATCACTAAATTATCCAAAGCGCTGCCACATCGCCTGGACATAATCTTCACCGATCAAGTGATGCTGATCTTGTACGCGTAAGGATTGAACGTTGATTTCCAAGGGTAAAACTGCATCATGGCCAAACATTAGTGCATAGGGTGTTGTAGCAGTGGGATTCCTCTTGGAGGTGCGGTAAGCCCATAGTGTCTCATACAACGTGTCGTGCCACTGGCGAGGGTTTTCAACCAGCATCTTCTTTAGCAGGGTAATAATAATCTTGTTACTAGCCTCCGCTTGACCGTTGGATTGAGCATAATATGGTGTGCTATGAATGAACTAGATGCCCAAGTCATTTACAAGTTGCTCGACAGCACCTCCCATGAATGCTGCCCCCCTGTCTAAAACGAGCACTTCAGGGATACCAAACCTGCAGATGATGTTATGGAAAATGAATTGGCGAATGGTGGCACCTGAAGCCTTTTTCAAAGGCTCATCTTCGACCCACTTGGTGAATGATTCGGTGCTTAAATGCAACTTACGCGCAATAAGGGCACAGTCATCAAAGAAGTGAGAAATATTTAGACCCGAAATAATCATACCACGGGGATTGAAAAGCTAACTTCAATCCTTGGTTATGCCGATGACTAAGTCACTAACAATTAACAAAGAAAACCTAGAAAAATAGCACCAAACTATTTACATGCCCGGATCAATACAACCAAGCCTAAAATGGTCAAGAGAACCACAAGTGAATGCGGAAACTCACAACCAAATGGTATTGACAATGAAAGTGGTTTATGAAATTTGATTTTGATTGTGAAAAATAAAATTGACAATTGAAAATTAATATTGCAACTAAAGATAAAGATAATAGAAACTTATCAAGAAATGAAAATTAGGTCACTAGGGTATCCTCCTAGCCAAATTTAATGCATAAATATTCTCCGACAATGATCATTCAATTCATAATGGCATCAAGAACCATACCCAAGGCTTTTCAAGGCTCATGGGTCATTAGATTCCTTAAAGGAATACCTACTCCGGGTCAAGGGTTGTAGAAACTCAATTGGGACAATCTAGAGCCTTGTTAGGGCCTCTAGTTGCACCAAAAGGCGAAGAGTCCTAGAATCAAGGTTCCCAAGCTAGCCAATACGGCAATCAAAATTGGTATTGTAGCTAACCATCACTACTACAAAATATGCATCACACAACAGTGTATAACTGTTGTCCCAAGAGTAAAGTTCTGTCGTCTATCTCGGTGTTGTGTGATTACAATACTCAGACGACGGTGAATCACCGTTGTGTGTCGATCATAGGGACAACGCAGAAGATAGAACCGTTGTCCCAAATATGCGCATGCCAATGCCAGAAATTGGATGCGCGGCATGCACCGCATCCAATTTGTTGTTTCAATGGCTACTCACACAACAGAATTAAGTTTCCAACTGATGTTGGTTGCCTAATCAGACAACAGAAATATTATGAACTGTTGTTGGATGATCTTTACCACAACAGATATTTGTATATAACTGTTGTGTGATAGTTGTAATTATATTTGTGGCCAACCAATGGCTGTTGTATGTGAGAGATTAAGTTTGAATTTTGCACCAATTGTACAACACAATGGTTCTATACTGTTGCGTGATTCAACAATAGGACAACTGCTTTATGTTTTTTCTGTTGTGTGATTCACAACAAACACATACTCATACAACCTAATTTACGAAATGTCGTTTATTCATTATCGATTATTTTCCTAAAATATTTGCACAAAAATAATGCTCCATATATATTTGCATAGAAACAATGCTCCAATATATTTGTCAATCATCCATACATTCAAGTTTCTAGACCATAAAACCAATAAAGAAAGCATTGTAGCTAGCTTAACATAGCAACATTCTAGCTAACAATTTCAAAAAATGAAAAACAGCAAAAGCTGATACAATATATACTTAACATGCACATATGTAGCTGCTTCATATATGGCTCCTACGTAGAAAGGTCCACTGCTTTCCAATTGCTCAATCACTACATCCATGTCATGCGATGCTTCTCGAGTTTCTTCTTGTCTTCCTGTCCATGAATCACTAACCACTATCTCATGTATCAAAACATAATTAAGGACTAACAAGACTGAGAGAAGGTACACTTAATCAATCAGTCATACTATAGTCATACACCGAATTGAGAGAAAAAACTTATGAGTTCATTAGATATTTATGACTCAATTCGAGAACATGCAATCTATCATACAAAGAATTAGTACTACAGATTGTCAATCCCCAAAACAAAGGAGATGGCCAGAAGATATTGCCTGGCATCCCCATGGAAACAGCCTATTTTCTGTGTATACTGCTGATGGTGGGGAATCACAAGTATCAGTTCTAAATCTAAATCGAACACAAGGGAAACCTCGTGTACTTTCTTGGAAGCCAAGCCTCATGTGAAAGGGATTATTAACAGCATAGTTTTCCCACCTTGGGAGAATACCTGCTTTGTCACTGGTGGTAGTGATCATGCTGTTGTACTCTGGAAAGAGACGGATGCAGAAAATGTCTGGAAACCAAAGCAATTGCATAGGAGTATACATTCATCTGCTGTTATGGGCGTTGCTGGGATGTGGCAAAAGCAAATTATACTATCTGTGGGAGCAGACAAGAGGATTGTTGGCTTCGATGCTAATATGGAAAGAACAGAGTTTAAGCATCAGATAGATAGTAAATGCATGAGTGTTTTTCCATGAACTAGTCCTTCATTTTGTATTGGTATGAAAAGCACTGTAACTTGTCTTCGAGAGAAATAACTTTTCATAGGGCATTCAAAGCCGCTAAGCGGATGAGAATGTATTGGATGCAATTTTGACGAAGTGAGGAGGGTATGTTGCTGGGTTTAAGTAACCTCTCTAGCCTTCATTTTTCAGCTGCTGGTTGCTGAATCAAAAGTTAAAAGAGTATGAATGGACCATAAGATAAAAAAAAAATTACATGCAAATAAAATGTATATACTGCCATCTTCTATGCATCATATAGCAAAAAAGCGAAAAAGATTAACACTACGCCTTTCATGCTCAACCCTCAAAGCAATTTTAATGAGAATAGGGAAAAAATAGCAACTGCATGCAACTATTAGTTTCTTATGTGTTAAAATGTCATCATAAATATACAAAAGACTAGCAAACTTAAATTGCAATTCACCAGAAAACAATAAGTGGAACAAGACAAGCAGATAAGTTTCTACTTCAAAAGAAATAGCAATAAGAAAAATAACCAAGTGGAAGGCAGAGTATAAAATCAATAAGCATAGGGAAAGGCCATACTGGATTGCGAGAATAAGATATGAACGATACGAGCGTTGCAACTACAGGAATTGGTTTTGTTGCTGAGGAGAAAACTGCTTGGTGAAAAATTGGAAGGCTGGAAAATATACCCTGGAAATAAACAAAACTGAACATCAGATTTCTACATAAAAGTGCTATAGATAATATCAACTGTCATACTATGATAAAGAGATATCTCTCACAGGTCCATATGGTTGACTCCTACATAGACACTCTAGGAAGGGGAAAAGAAGACCTGAGATTTTGTTATACAGTTCAGTGTTTGTTTGGTTGTCAATTTGTCATCATTAAACAAAGAAACAAAGAAAATCACAAATATAACATTAAAACTCTTTCAAATCACTACTATCTTACTTCCAAATTTACCTTAGAAAATTTGGAGAGCATGATGAAAAGAACATCTAGAACAGAACATATAGCCAGCTGTAAACCTTCAATCTCTGTTAGCTCAATAAGACGGCTGAAACATAGTCTCTACAGAAAAAATGTAGAACTGAAAATTATAAGGAAAAGAACTGAAAATCTCTTCTGTTATGTCATTGACCGGAAAAGAAATGATTATGATAAGGGTGGAAGACATCTATGTAGGAGCATAAAAAGCTGGAAACCAATGGAAATTGTTGAGTGTCTGTCTCCCATGTGTTTATCAATATTAAACTAGGCATAAGATCTCCTAAAACTTATGTCCAAAATTCTATCCAAACCTGTTTTGGTACTCGCAATGACAACGCACAACTATATATATAGTTTATGAATAGAAAAAGAAATGTTTGAGCACAGATATAAAACCTTACAGTAGATTATTCACAGCAACTAAAATAGCATTCAAAATTTTGGATAGGAAGGATAAGTGGGCAATACTTTTTAGATTTCCGTAAGCATCTATCAGGGTATTGTATGTGATGGTGTTGGGTCTAATGTGCTGAATTTCCATATCTGAAAGCAGAGCCTGTACTTTGTCATGTGCAAAAACCTGCAGGCAAGATTTTATGAGGATAGAATAGGTATGGACGTCAGGCTGGCAATCAGGAGTATTCTTCATCTGCTCAATGAGGGAAAATGCTTTGTCAAAGAGACTGCTCCTACCATAGGCAGATATAAGAGCAGTATAAGGTTCATGGCTGACACCACAGCCTTCGTCAATCATAGCTTGAAAAAGTTCCTCAGCTTTTTCTGGTTGTTTACATTTTCCTAGCATGACTATTAGCTTATTGTAAACACCAGGATTAACACCATTATATACATTCCTACATCAACTCATTAACTACGCGAAAATCGATCAAATGGAAAAACCTCAACCTAACCAAGCACATAGATTGCTTAAATCCTAGCATAGTAAATCCTTCAACCAAATGCAGAACAACTTAACAAGCACAACCCAGATAGAAATTTCAAACACCCAATTCTCGAAAACCAAGTCAGAATAAAACCAAGGTAAAAAGGAGTGACCTTGAGAGCAGACTCCCACCGCAGAGCAGTGATTCTCTCATGGAGGGCTTCGAGCACAATCCTCGGAAGCAGTCTCCTGGAGCCTTTCTTCTTCTCGATGTGGGATTCGGTAGCTTCTCTCTGCAAAAAGACCGAAGTTGCTTTCCGATAAGCTATCTTCTTGTTGGTCTCCTCCTTTCTGTCCTTGGCCTCCTTATCTTTCAGCCTCTGAAGCTCTACTGCTTTTCTCTGTGTTACTGCCAGTCTAGCGTTGTTATCTGCACTGGTATTACTAGTGGGTTGAGCATGGGGCTTCGTCTGTGCCCGAAGAGTTGCTGGTTTGGTGGCCGGAGTTGCTAGCTTCGTCTAACCCAGCATAGCGCCGCCTCGTCGGCGTAGCACAGCACGTTCGCCTCCGCCGTCTTGCACACCGTCGTCTTTAGTATCTCTTCAATTGACCCTAGTTTGAAGGTGAGGAGGAGAGAGAAAGTGGATCTGGGGCACTCTATCTCCCCTGTCGCTGAAGAGGAAGATGAACAATCTAAGAGAATGGAACCCTAAGAACCCTAAATCTAAGAGAAACTCGCAATTACAAACAAACCCATTTCAATTTCGCAGAGGAGTTTGCCAGAAGACTAGGACGGAGGATGGAGGAGAGACTAAACCAGTGACACAGAAGACAGGGTTTCTCGTTTTGTGAGAAGAGAGAGAGAGGCAATACGTGTATTGACAGAAGGAATTGACGAAGTAAATGAGACTATTGGTTCCAATTAAGTTGTTTAGTGGGAGACTTCGATTTGTTTCAAGTTTCTCCAACAACAGGTAAATAAAGGACTGTTGTGTGAGTATATGATGACAAAGGCGGTTGGGAGGGAAAATTTGTTGCCTGTGTATAGATTTCATCAAATTAAAATTTGTCCGCGCGCGCTGTATTGCCTGTGCCTATATAGATTTCATCAAATTGAAATTTTTGCCGCCCACTGCACCTTGCTTCCATGCTTAGACAACAGAACTGTGACTATCTGTTGTATAAATTTTTGCATCTTACACTAGGTGTACCTAGTACGATTTCTCAAACTTCATACAACATTTCGTTATACAACAGAAAACGAAAAACTGTTGTGTGTATAGTTCAAATTCCATTTTGATGAGCTCGTTCTGAGAGGGAATTATGTGCTCATTTCCCTCCATTCTAGACCTCACATTTACACAACAGAAAATTCTTAAATCTGTTGTGCAATATCTTCCAAAAAAAAAGTTTTCAATTTGCTTACATTCACACAACAGAAACATATTTGTACCGTTGTATGATAGAGTTTGTGTTAACACACAACAGCAGATTTTTGTTCTGTTGTGTGATGGGTGTTGTGTGATGCACTTTTTGTAGTAGTGCATGTTCTAAACAAGTGTCCTAGCTATAAATTAGAGAAGTGATTGGGTCCCCTAACTTGTTCTAGACATGCTCATCTACACATTCAAGAGTTAATCAAGTTCCTAAACATGCATCTAAACCAAATATTATAGAATAGAACATATGCCAAACACGAAATTGAAAACCATTAAATCAAAACATATTTATTACATTAAATCCATGCTAGGGCTCAAACCCTAGCTTCCTAAATAGACTACTCACAACCCATCCACAAATCAACAACAAAATACATCAATTAAAGAGGTAAAGGTGAAGAGGAGTGAGAAGTGACAAGAACAAGTCACAAATTACTATGGAGCAATTATGACAAGCCTTGATTTATGGCTTTGTACTATACCCAATCTCAAAACTTGAAGCCCCTTGATGCTTTTTTAAATCCCTTGAAAAATTGATGAGGATTTGATGGAATTTTGGTGAGGTGATGGTGGATCATGGTGAGGAGGAAAATAATCTTAGTGAGGAGGAAAATAGATCTTGGTGAGGTGGAGAATGAATCTTGGTAAGGTGATGGTGAAAATATGAGGAGGAGGAAAATGGTGGTGTGGTGGAGTGTGGTCTATTGGAGAAGAAGAGAGAAGAAGGGATGGGATGCGGCTACTGTTCGATTGTAGTGCGGCGCCTCTGTTAGGGTCTGGTCTCCTTCGGTGATAGAGGAAAGGGATATATATATATATATATATATGAGTCGCTACTGTGTGCTGCTAGAGAGAGATAATTAAACTTAGGGCCACGTGGCACGACAATAGAGGAAGAGAGGAAGAAATCTTGTTGCGCGTGAGGGGAGGACGCCAACCTGAGGTGAGAATCATGCTTAATTAAACCAATTAACCATGCCATGCCACGTGTCCAATTGGAATTGGTTTCCAACCAATTAAACAAAATTGCACATGCATGCTTCATTAATTAACCAATTCAACTTAATTAAGCAATTAAGCAATTAACAAATCTACAACTTCATCCTTTGGTCGAAAACTCAAATCTTCACCATTTTCGCATCAATCTATCTCGTTTCCGCAACTCCACTTATTTCCTACAAAATAAATAAAAGTAGATTAATTACATAATAATTGATTTGAAGATTAGCTTAATTCAAGTGTTTTAGGTATAATTACATGCATAGAAATGTGTGTAATCAGTGAAGAAATCAGTAGCCACGATGATGAACTTATGTTGGAGAGAGGAGTGAGGGTGACTCATCCCAATCAAGTCCAATGCCCAACCTCGTGCAGGCCAAGGTTTAATAATAGGCTGCATGGGAATATTAGGGATATGCTGGACTGGACCATGTGCCTGACAGTCTTGGCATCCCTTGGCGAATGTGATACAGTCCTTCAAAATGCTAGGCCAATAATAACCATATCTCCTGATGAGCCAACGCATCTTAGGTCCCGCTTGATGGGCTCTGCATATTCCTGTGTGAGCTTCGCGCATTAATCGCTTTGCATCGCGGCCATAGACACAACGGAAGTCTATGCCATCTTCCCCACGTCGTCGCAGCTCGTCACCCTTGAGGAAGTTATTTAAGGCAAGAAAGTGAATCTTCCTGTCTGCTGTAGGATCTGGTTGTTTGAGGTAATCGATCAACGGAATGCGCCAATCGACTTTAATAGGCTCTAGGACCGTGACGACAGGATCATCCGGCGGGTCAGGCCTGCGAGCCATGAAGGCAGTGTGCGGCGCTCGACTTTTAGAATGCGCTCGCGAACCCCATACTTCAATGTAATGCTTGTAGCCAATTGAGCGAGTTCATTGGCTGCGAAATTGCGCTCGCGAGGGATATACTCCAAATCCGCGTCATCAAATTGATCCAGAAGCTCAATGGCGCGATTCAAATATGGTACGAGCAACTAGCTTACACACCAGTATTTCTCTTGAAGCTGATTTATCACGAGCAGAGAGTCGCCGCGGACTTGAACGTCTCTGACTCTCAATTCCAGTAAGACTTCCAGGCCAATAATAAGGGCCTCATACTCTGCTTGGTTGTTCGTACACTTAAACTCCAACTGGAAAGAGTAAGAGAAACGATCGCCCGCTGGGTTCTCCAGAACAATCCCTGCCCCCGCTAATGTTTCAGTTCTTGAGCCATCAAAAAATAACACCCAGGGCTGCAAGGAGACTGTGGCTTGATACCATATGGCGTACTCTAGAATGCGCTAAATCTGGTCGAGTTGTAGTTGCGGTCGCTATCTCCAACTTCTTCACTGTGGGGATAACCAACATAGGGTGATGTGCCAGAAAGTCTGCGATGGCCTGTCCCTTTACTGCTTTTTGGGGAACGTATTGTAGCGAGAATTTGGACAGGGCCAGTACCCACTTGCCAATGCGACCTCTTAGAATAGGTTGCAACAACATATATTTGACCAGGTCAGTTTGAGCAATGATGCAGGTAGTAAAGGATAACATGTAGTGTCGAAACTTGCATGCTGAGAAGTACAATGTAAGACACAGCTTTTCCATAGGAGTATACCTTGTTTCGCAATCTGTAAGTGTCCTACTAAGGTAGAAAATGGCATGCTCGATACCTTCCTCATCATCCTGGGCGAGTAGGCTGGCAATGGAAACCTCAGCTGCAAAAATATATAACTTCAATGGAAACCCAGCTCTCGGGGGAACAAGCACTTGCGGGCTCGCTAGGTAGGCCTTGATTCTGTCGAAAGCCTCTTGATGTTTAGGCTCCCATACAAACTCGTTCTGACCCTGCAGCTTCAGCAATGGAGAGAAAGGCTGGATTTTACCTGCAGAGTTAGAGATGAAACGTCTCAGAAAGTTGATCTTACCCAGCAACCGCTGCAATTCCTTTTTCGTTCGCGGAGGGGATGCATTGATGACTGTGCTTGCCTTGTCTTCAGGGACCTCAATTCCTCTCTAATGGACAATGAATCCCAGAAAATCTCCTGCTTGAACTCCAAAAACCTCATTTAGCGGGATTCATCTTGAGCTTGTGTTGTCGCATGCGCTCGAATACTTTCCTGAGATCTGTGACGTGGTCTCCTCTCTTCTGAGACTTCACAACTACGTCATCCATGTAAACCTCTAAAATCTTCCCCAGGATGTCATGGAAGATCAGGTTCATGGCTCTCTGATACGTTGCTCCGGCATTTTTCAGTCCGAAAGGCATAACCACATATTCAAAAACTCCTGCGAACCCAGGACACCGGAACGCGGTTTTTTGTTTGTCTTCTTCTGCGACCGGAATCTGGTGATACCCTGGGGTGCCATCCATGAAGGACAACAATTCATGTCCTACTACAGCATCTACTAACATATCCGCGACCAGCATGGGGTAGACATCTTTAGGTGTAGTGATATTAAGGTCCCTGTAGTCTACGCAGACCCTCATCTTGCCATTCGTCTTGCGAACAGGCACTATATTAGATAGCCACTGATTGTATTTGGCTACCTTGATAATGCCTGATTTATGCATTTTTTCGACTTCCTCCTTGACGAGGACTTGGGTTTCGGAATTCATTCTTCGTGGCTCTTGTTTCACAGGCCTCTTGTCAAGGAGTGTTGGCAGTTGATGGCAAACCAAGTCCGGTGACAGGCCGGGCATGTCTTCATACTTCTCCGCGAAACAGTCTTTAAACTCTTGTAATAAGTCAATGAGCCTCTGTTTCTCGCTAGGCTCTAAGTAAGCGCTGATAGCCACTTCCATAGGCTCATCTGCTGTTCCAAGATTAACCTTCTCGGTAGGGTCTCTGACCTTAGGAGGTGTATCGTCCAGCGCTGCCGAAGCAAGCTGGATATCTACTTCATCTTGTTGTTCCTTTCTTGTTCCTGATCAGAGAATTCTTCATTGACGGCCTCTAAGGTCGCGACTCGATCGTAGGCCTCTCTTTCCACTAAGTAAGATGATAGTCTTTCATGTAGCGAGTGGAAGGCCTCTATCCCGTCCTCTGGGAGGTCGTAATCCATTAATCGTTTAAGGGTTTGGGCACAGCGTGGTTAGGCCTTCCAAGACTTCTTTTGCGAGCGTAAGCCCCCACTATGCCAATTCAGAGGTCGTCAACCCTGTGGGGCAGCCTTTGTCATCGATGCCACTGACCTGCAATGGAGTAATAGCTTCCAAATAGTACTTGGCATCTACATAATTCATAGAAACTGGGAATGGACGAGGATCTGCTTTGATCACCTCAGCTTTATCTGTCTCCTTGTTCCACATAATTAGTTCCTGATGGGGAGTTGACGGAACATAGTAACTCCGGTGGATCCAGTCTCTGCCCAGAATAGCACTGATGGCCGCATAACAATCTGTCACAAAGAAAGCATAAACTCCCTCTGCAGGGCCAACCTTGATGCGTAAGAAAAGTAATCTCAGGGTCTTTGTTACAGTCCCCGCAAAGTTCTTGAGCGTGAGGGACGTAGACTGGATCTTCTCTTTCTTGATTCCGAGAAAGTGTATGGTCCTGGTAGTGATGACATTAACGGCAGCTCCAGTATCAACCATGATCTTGCTAACTTTGGTGCCGCCAATTTCTGCTGTGATGTATAGAGGTCTCATGTGTTGGACCATAGCAGGTGTTGGCCTGGTGAAGCTCATGAAGAATTCTTTGCTGTGAGCATCCTCCATTTCAAGAAAGACAGCCTCTTCCACAGGTGTCGTGACTGCCTATGTGATCTGCAAGGGCTGTGCATTACTTCCCTCAGCTTCTACGCAGTCCTGAGAGGCGACCGGTAGTACATACCTCGCGGGGAGCACGTAAACCATGTTGCAAGACGTGTCAGTCATATCTGTCTCCTCCATGTCATCCTCCAGGCTAAGCTTAGGTTCGTTGACAAGGATGTCAGCATTGAATTGCTTAGCTAAACGGTCCACCAACGACTCTTCTGTAAGGCCTTTTACCTCACACTGCTTGTGTTCCTGTATCACGGGAGCCTGCTTTGGGGAGTTTGATTTCGGTTCCCTTGCCATGCTTACCTCTAGGGGAGCTACTACTACACTCTGGACCCTTTTTGGTCTCCACTGTAAAGTATCGGTAGTTTTGTCCTTGCCCCCCAGTCTCTCAAAGACAGAAGATTTAGCTTCTGGTTCTTCGCGAAACAACCTGCACCTGACATGTGGTCGCCGAGTCGGCGAACTCTCTTTTCGAGCTAGCGGAGGTGTTCTCTCTTCAGTGATCCTGCAAAAAACACTAGGTTTAGATGCCCCCGTTGCTGAGCTCGCTTGTTTTTGAAGGCTGTGGGGAGCCATTAATGGTTTAGCAGCTAGTGCCTCCATCTCCTGCTGATATTGCTCAGGTGACTTGACCAACTACGAAGGCTTGATCAGGCCCTGGTCCAGAGCCTCTAGCGCGCGCTTGGCTTCCCCAAACCTGCGCTGCAGTTTCCTCTTCTTGGAGTTGCTTATTTCCACTGCCTTCCCCTTTTCCCTGGGGTACCACTTTCTTTCCTTGATGGTGGCAGCTGGAGCAGGCGGGATGTAGGGCTTGGTCAGCACGTCGTTGTGCTTGTTCGTAGCCTTCTCTTCTTGTTTCTGATCAACCGAGGCCACTCTCAGCTTCTTGAACAAATTGGAGTCCTTTTGGGATGGTGGTGACTCCATTTTCTCTTTTTCTCTTGGGCTAGAAGGTTGATAGTTTCGCGATGATGAAGCCCACTTGATGGGCGGGAGAGAGCCAAAGTGAAATGTCTGCTCAACCTCTTCATGTGACACTTGGATGCCACACTCTTCTTTGCACCGCGAGCATAGGACCACGGGTGAGGCTTGACCAACTGGTTTAGCTTTCTTCTTTGCAGGGTCTCATCCTCGGCAGATTTTCCTTCTTGCCCCTTTGTACTCAAATCCAAGGTTGGTTTCCTCTGGTTCTGCTTGGCCCAGTTCACATCGACCATGTTGATCCCAGTGTCAGGAAAAGGGTTCAGGTCTACAAGTGCTGCCACCGTTACTGGAGCTTCCACCTGCAAACTGCCATTATTAAGCCATACCTGAATCTGGTCTTTGAGCTTCACATAGTCCGCGGTATTGTGATTCCATAAGTTGTGGAATTTGCAGTACTTCTTCCCTTTCAGCTGGTCTGGTCGAGGAAAAGGTCCAAAGTCGGTCTTCACCATCTTCGCGGAGATCATCTCATCCAAAATCTCATGTGCCTTATTGGCATCATATGTATATGTCGCGAACTCAGGTTTGGTGAAGGCCATCGATTTGAGCTTGACAGGTTCCTTGGAAATTTTCAGTTGCTTCAGGGCTGGATTCTTCCTCCAGGTTAGTTCATAAGCAGCGATATCATTCTCCTCTTCCTCATCGTCATCCTGAACCACTTCTTCACTGTGATGATGGTAGTAAGGGTCGTAAGTAGTCGGCTGGTAGCTCAGGGCTGCTACGGTGCGATGTTTTTCTGGTACATATGTCCCTTTGGATGCATTCTTCCTTGCGTCAGTTTCTCTGAAGAGATGTTCAAAGCTGCCCACCTCTGTGATGAGTTCTCCCATTGACTGGATCATGCTGCCATGTTGCTTCTTTCGCTGAAGAGGTTCCAAACCCTTGACCGCCAGCTTGACTAACTCTTTCTCAGGCAGGATGACATTCAGCTTGACTTTCTGAATTTGGAAGCGCTGAAGATAGGCCACAGCAGACTCTGTAGGCTGCTAGGCCATTTGAGTGAGAGAAGCCAAGTCAACCTCAGGCTCAATGGCTCCGAAGGTTTCCCAGAAAAGCATCTCCATTGTGGGCCAATCCGCCACCATTCCTGGTCGGAGCTTGGAAAACCATCTTAAGGCTGCTCCGGAAAGAGAAGTGCCAAAGATCCTGCATTTGAGGATATCATCATTCTGGTACTGGCCGCATTGCACCCTAAACCTAGCCAAATGGGTTGCCGCATCCTCAGTGTCTTGTCCTGAAAAAGTAGAAAATATGATACTTTTATAACCCCTGGGAAAGGGCGCGAGCATTATATGCGGCGGGAAAGGTCCCTCATAAATCCCATCCATTTGGGCCCTAGAATTAGCCAGCCTGATCATCTCCTCTACCTCCTCACGTCTTACATATTCTGGGTCCGGAGGTGGAGGAGGGAGTGTCGCCATAGTACGGCGAGCAGCCTGCAAGGGTATTGCTTGGTTTACAGTCGATGTCCCTTCTCCTACATGTACAACGCGGGCTGTAACTGGTTGCTGGAGAGTCACTGCTGGCACAGGCGTTTCTTTGGCTAAAGCTATTATCTTAATCGGGTTACCAGCCTGGTCGATCCCATAATAGCTCCCTGGTAGTTCTTGGTATATGTTTTCTACCCCATCGATGTCGTATTGAACGAATGTAGCAGAGTCGGACGAAGTTCCACCAACTTTTGATGCCTAATGTTTCTGTCTGGTGGTCTGTCCGCTTGACGAGGTGGCATTTTCTTTGCTGCCGCCAATAACCAGAGCTTGCTCCTTACTTTTTAGTGGTGTAGCAGCAACGGTTGTGGAAGGTGTAGCGGTATTGCCGCTAACCTTCTCTCGCTGATTCGGCGGCACGTACTTGCCTGAACCAGACGGCTGGACAAAGGAACCAAGGATAGCGTTAGGATCCCCTAAAGCTTTGTTCAACACTTCTCTTGCCTGGTTCAATTCGGCCGTTTGCATCGCCACCTCGGTTGCGAGGTTAGCGCCATCCTTGCGAAGACCTGCCATATCTGACGAGGTCTGCTTGGTTTGGTTCGTGATAGCCTCCATAATTTCTTTCTGGCACTGATTCTGCTCACTAGCGATACCTGTGACATGAGCCCTTACTGCATTCTCTGATTGTGCGATTTGTTGCTTAGTATCCTCTGCATGTTGGGTAATGCGCTGGTCTAGTTCGCGTATGAGCCGGTCTGTTTTCGCGGTTTCCCTTTCAAAATCAGCGGCTATCTTCTTGCGATGATTTTCAATATTCTCCCTGATGATCGCGAACCCTTACCTCGGAGGTCGTTCCCTCTGGAATAGGCTTCACAACGAAAGCCTCTCTTTCTCCACTTGCCACCGTATTAGAGACAGTGGTAGTGATGACAGGCTCACTGGCCTGATTAGCAGTGACACTCTGACCCTCAGTAGCGGTCGGGTGATTCTCTTCCCGTTCAATTGACATATCGGGTAATTGGAAATGCCTAGAAAATCTTCGAGTCACTTGTTCTTCAGAAAGACCACGACAGTCAATGCGGTCTATAACTGGAGGTCTTATGCTTTGAGCAGTTAGCGTAAACCTTTTGGTAAAGGTTTTCGCTTGACTTCCCAATGGCTACGTTCACGAAGAGACATTATTGACGTCCCACTGGGCGTGCCAAAATGTTTGGCTCCAAAACCAGTTGGCGTGCAAACTGTCTCTTTTGAGCGTGTGCGCAGGCGTGCCAGCACCGTGGGGTGCAGTCGTCGGGCGAGTCCCTTGACCTGACTTCTTCTTCAAGCATTGTGGACGAGGAGAGCACCAACCACGCCACAAGGTTCTTCTCTAGCCTTCCGAGAATGGACTTCTTGCCTTACGGATAAGGACTTTGGATGTGATCTCTTCGCGTCACCGAATCAATACTCAACGTTGTAGGCTGAGCAGAGCAATCACTGGGAAGTTTGGAGAAAGAACGGGTTTTGCTAAAGCGTGACTTTAGCTTTGCTCTGTTGCGAGGGCGTTACCCTTGCTTCGCTGGTAGTATCAGTGGCAGTAGCACTGGCAGTCGGCTCTTGGAGAGACTAGGACTGGAAGTACGGTCGCCCGGTTGATCTAGTGACGCTGACAATCGGCTCTTGGAGAGACTAGGATTGGCACGCGGTCACCAGGCTTCAACGAGGTTGAAGGTTTGCTCCGGGAAGGCTTTGTAATCGCTGGGATTGATTGATTCGAGAAAGGTCATTCGTTTGTCCTTTAAACCCGGTATTTATACACCTAGGGTTTCGACTGTTCCTTGCTATAGAAGGATTATGTATTGAAGTTTCCTATTCAATCTCGGCTACTTGATTCCAATAAGGTTTCCTTTTCCTTATGGATCACGGAATGGGCGAAGCTGTAACCCAAACCCAAGAAGGCTTATTTTTTTGCCGCAGGTATCGGTCCGCTGTGCTAAATCCACTAAAGGACCTTGCCAAAAATACTTTTGGGCTCAAACAATATTATTCACATTTGTGTTAAGGATATATATACAACCCTAAAGTACTACACAACCAATTGTACTTCAAGTTAGTACAACTGAATATAGGAAACCTATTCTTATAAGGTAACTACTAAATACATATATTCTCCTAATAATGACTCACAAGTCAACACAACTGACTATAATTAATATTTGCATAAATACATTCTAGGATAGAGACATGAGGGAGGTATTAGGGATGGCAAAAATCCCCAGCGGGGCGGAGCTCCATTCGATACCCGCCCCTAATGGGGGGAGAATTCGGGGACAAATGGGGAATGGGGATGGGGATCCCCAATCCCCGCTATCTAAGATTGGGGATAGGGCGGGGATGGTATTGTGATCCCCATCCCCAAACCCGCCCCAATATATTATATTTTAATTGATTTTTTATAATATAAATAATAAATATATACATTTACTACTTTACTTTAATGGTGTTTTGACTTTTGTACTCACTAAATTATGATTTATGAATTTAATCATGTTTTAAATTTATTTGTTATAGATTTTGATTTTAAAAAAGACAATATGAGAAAAAAAAAATTTATTTATTAAATTCTTATTGGGGATTTGGGGCGGGTTTGGAGGCTTAGTCCCCAGTGGGGATGGGGACCGGGAATCCCCAATATATTTTTATTGGGGATTGGGGCGGGGATGGGGGTAGAAAATGACCCCGGGGATGGGGATGGTATTGTGATCCCCATCCCCAACCCGCCCCATTGCCATCCCTAGGAGGTATAGAGATAGACTCCTGCTAACACTCCCCCTAAGTTGGAGCATGGATATCAAGGATGCCCAATGATGCCCAACTTGTTCTTTAGACATATAAATTGATCTTTCCTAAAAACTTTGTGAAGATGTTTACCAACTGATTGGATGAAAAAACAAAAGTTGTTTGCAGCATACCATTTTGAATCTTTTCACAAACCATATGTCAATCGATTTCAATATGCTTCGTCCTTTCATGAAAACAGGATTGGCTGCTATATGTAATTTTGCCTTATTATCACAATATAAAAGACTTGCAGCAGAATGTGCAATGTTTAAATCATGAAGAAGATAACATAACCACTGATGTTCACAAGTAGCTTTTGCCATGGATCGATATTCACCTTCGGCTGAAGATCGAGAGATTGTTGTTTGGTTTTTTGTCTTCAATGAAATTGAACTTTTACCCAAGAATACAATGTACCTGTAGTAGAGCGTCATGTCATTGGGCAACTTGCCCGATCTGAATTACAATATGCTTGTAGCTTGAGTACATTATGCATAGGAAAAATAATGCCTTGCCCTAATGTTCCTTTAATATAATGCACCATGCATGGTGCAGCTGTATCTATGTGGGGCTTGCATGGTTGATGCATAAACTAATTGAGAATGCGTACTGGATATACTATATTTGGTCTAGTCACCGTCAAATAAATAAGATGACCAATTAATTGACGTAAGGATGTTGAATCTACAAGTAACTCACCATCGACATTTGCAAGTTTGATGTTTTATTCCGTAGCAAAAGATGCAGGTCATGATTCAAGCGAACTTGTGTCTATGATGATGTCTAGGGCATACTTTCTCTGGCACAGATAAACACCTTGTGTAGAATGTGACAGTTCTATTCCAAGAAAATATTAAGCTTTCCCAAGTCAAAATTGCTGATGTAGAAAGTGTATGATTGTAGCAATGTAATTAGAATCGGTGCTTGTGACAATTATGTCATCAACATACACCAATATAAATATGAAAGATACACCCTTGTATCTATAAAATAAAGAATAATCTGTTTTTGATTGAGTGAAACTAGCAGCTTAATTATAACACTAGAAAAGTTGGCAGACCAATTTCTAGATGCTTGCTTAAGCCCATATAGAGATTTGTTGAACTTGCATACAATATTCTCCCCCTTATCCACATAACCCGGAGCTAGCTGCATATAAACTTTCTCATCTAAATCACCATGGAAGAAAGCATTGTGGACATCCAACTGATGCAAGGTCCAACCTTTATCAGCTACTAAACTAAGAAAAGCACGCACTGTGACAAGTTTAGCAACCGGGGAAAAAGTCTTTTTATACTCAATACCCTTGATTTATGTGTATTAATTCTTTGGCAACTAGACGAGTTTTGTATCGTTCAATTGTACTGTTAGCATGATGTGTAATGTGGTAAACCCATTTACAATCAATCTATTTCTTACCAACAGGTAATGACATTAATGTCCATACATGTAGCATTAGCTTCCAATGTATTTAGTTCTGCTTTCATGGCTGGCTTTCACAACATTGTGTAGAATGCACAGCTTGAGCAAATGTTCTAGGTTCACTGCTAGTAGATAAAGAAGCTAGGAAAGCATGGTGTGTGGATGATAATTTGTCATATTGTTGAAAATGAGTGAGAGAGTAAGTATTTGTACCTTTCTGGTCTAATACCGGAGAAGACTCATTGACATAGGTAAGATAACAATAATAATCCTTCAAATAGTATAGAGATGTGAGGTAGCAGCTCAATATTAGGTTTTTATATATGTTTTGAGTGTGAGATCTGATTGAGGTTTGAGGTCTTCATCGTTAACCCTGACAATGGAAAGAAAAAAAAAGTTTAAGAGAGGGCTCTGATACCATGTAAAATTGTGAATGGCTTGGAGAATTTCGCATGTAAATCAATTAATGTGTAAGACTATATATATAATAGTCTGTTGGTACAATTATACTTACAATGAAACTCTAAGACATAAGCGTTAACTATACTAGCATCTAGTATCTACAATAAACTATAATTATCAGCATAAACAGATTACACATTCTGAGATAGAAACGTAAGGGAGATATAGAGATAGACTCCTACTAACATCTGTGTGTATAGAGAAAAAATAACTATGCTGAGACATTATAGATTTACGGATAGGGTATTATACAACAAAACTATCCAAGACAAATCAAACGCAATATGCCTAATTAGACGATGGGTGGGGAAGAAATTTTTAACTAAAACTCTAAAATGGTGAAAATATTACACTTTAAAGAGATGGATCCAAAATCTTTGCTCGGAAAGCAATTACTATGATCTACTTGGATAATAATGTGAAGCCGCCATGTCAGCATAACTTAGGCCTAGTTTGGCATTATTGTGCTATGAGAAGAAGCACTTTTAGTTTTGTTGTGAGAATAACCTCTTCTGATATTGCTGTGAGAAGAAAGAACTAAATGTTTGGTAAATTATTTTTAAAAATACTGTGAGAATGAAAAGCAATTTCCAGTGTTTGGTAACTTATAAATCAAAAGTGCAGTGGCTAGATATAGTTACCAAAATGGTCATGAATGCAAAAAATGCTACTAAAATACATAATTTTATTTTTTGATTATGTAATTAACCATACCAAATTAAAATTTGTCCCATGTATTGTCCTTGCACCCTAGTTCAATTATCAATGCATCACTTTTATCTCATTTTCTATATTAGTTATACACGTTATATAAGCAATTTCAGTTTTATTTTTTATTTTTTATTTTTTTTTGTTTATATATTGCTTAGACTGAATAAAAGACTTACATTAAACCCTAAATATACATATTATGTTTCACTATTACACAAAATAAGTCAAGAATATTCTACTAATTCCCCGAGTA
Source organism: Rosa lucieae (assembly GCA_024704745.1). Lineage (NCBI taxonomy): Eukaryota > Viridiplantae > Streptophyta > Magnoliopsida > Rosales > Rosaceae > Rosa > Rosa lucieae. The sequence goes on from CM045496.1 coordinate 49,454,508, forward strand.
CCATAGTTCAATGGAACCATTACACAAAATATATTGAAGTCAATTCAAATTTGCAACCAACTGCTAAGTAGATGTATTTATTAGACTTTGTGCAATTGTATTTTTTAACACCTCTATTTCTCATATTCCTAGACCATTTTCTTCATGTTCATTGCTCTATATCTCTTCACTTAAGTAATTTTCACCTTTATCAAAAGCACGATCTCGTTGAGCATCTCTTCTTATGTAGTCCTGAAGAGCCATTGTAGCAATACTATCTTCACTTGTTTTTCATAAGGATAATTTGGCATATCAAGTAAATAATTCATTGTTTCCATACCCAAAAGTTCTCTCAATACTCCTAAGCGAAGCCTTAACTAATTTTATAGGTGTGGACCCCATCCTCCTCATCATCGACAAAAAAAAACATTATACTCAGAATCCTACACAACATCTTCAACATCTATACTAGATGAGCGAATCATGACAAACTGAACTAGGGATGTGTTACCCTTGAACATCTTATCATAAACATCCATCATGTCAAGATTAATTCCCACATCATGAAATTTGCGATAATCTGGATTGATCTACAAAAGATGAAGATTGTTTACCTATGTAAGTATATTGGTAAGTTCCTATTCAACATGAATTCTCCTAAGAGTATGAGGAGCTTGCAGACCAAAGCATTAGGAGAACTCTTCTCCTTCAACTTTCCTAATCGTTCTAGGAAATTGAAGATCCAGCAAAGCAGTAGCTGTAGCTGACTTGAGGACTGATGGATTCAAGGTAGCATCAATCAATGGTCAGAACAACTCACTAATCTCAATTTAAGGTAGTCTGCATATCATATCGTATTGCATGTGATTGTTGGTTAAATTGTGGATCTAAACTGTTAAGCAATGTTATCGGTATCTTAGGAAAAAATTTCAAAAATCTTATCTACATTCAAAGCTGTTTAAAATACTTATCAGATAAAAGATATTGATTGCTTGCTGTTAGTTGAGATTGATCGAGTCTCTCAATCTATTTGAAAAATATTTCCAAGTTTATCTCAATCTATGATCAATGTGATCGGATTGAGGGGGAGTCTTTTTCTTCTATAAAAGGTTTTGAAACTGCATATACTTGAGATATTCATTTTGTGTTGCATAGCCTGCATAAATCGTTTTACAAAACTCTCTTTGGTTGTTCATTGTACTTATTACTTGTTCACTGCATTCATCACTTGCATAAGTGATTGAGATCAGTGAGGCTTCAAGGCAAAGTTATATAAGAAAGTGTGATCAGTTCTCGCTATCAGCAAAGATCGATTTATACTTTGTGTAGAATACGTCTTTTGGTGTAAGCAAATTAGCATTGTTGCTAGTTAATGTGGTTATGTTGAATACCACTACTTGTGAATTGGAATAACTAATTTTATATTTGATTTGATTGTCATGTAGGCTACGTTATAATCCTCATAGTTTAAGTTTCCTCAATAGTGAGATTTACACTGCGTCAGCAAAGATTTGTGTTCAATTGTGCTTGTGAGATTGTCATTATTGGACTACTTTTGTTGATCTGTTTTATACAACTGTCCCATCTGGTGTTTTCATTTGGCATCAGAGTAAGTTTTAGAATTTTTTAGGAGATCACAGGGATGATGGAACACTCTCGTGATAGAGCTGCAGAAGGATCTGTCAATAGCTCTCCATGGTTCGATGGAAGACTTACATGAAATCTTATCCTTTTGCCCTAGATAAGCATGTATGGAATATTGTTGAAAATGGTTAGAAGACACCTGTTGTCCCAACCAAAGGAGAAAGCTCTTCTACTGCTACACCAAAACCAAGGAAGGATTGGACTGAGGAGAAAGTATGTGATCTTCAAGCTGACTTCAAACCCAAAAATTGCATATTCATAGCTCTCTCCGAAAGAGAGAAGTTGAGGATCATCTATTGTGACATTGCTAAGCAGGCTTGGGAATTGCTACAGACTACATATGAAAGTAATAAAAAGGTACGTGCTCAAAAACTACAAAGTCTGATTTATGAGTTTGAAACCATGGTTGTGGGAGATGAAGTGTAGATGATTTTCATGGTAGAATTTTAAAAATTACTAGTTAGTGTCGTAGTCTAGGCAAACCTTTTGATGAAGATAAAATTGTTAACAAAATACTTGGGGCCTTGCCTGAAAAGTTTCATTCTAAGGTCACTAGTATTGAGGATTCATTTGACATTGATGTCTATCCTCCAGATGAACTTATCGAAAATCTCAAAACCTATGAAATGAGACTACAACTTGAGAAGAAAGCTAAGGGTGTAGCCCTTAAGGCTATGAAAGGGGCAAAAGAAGTGGAAGAACTACTTAATCTTGCTCTCTTTGACAAAAGAGTTCAGAAAATTTCCTAAAACCAAGAACTCCTCTAGGAATCCTAATGGTCCTAGGAAAAACACCTACACTGCTGGTAATAGTGATAACAATGCTAGGAGTGGGAAGGAAAATTTCAAAGGAAATAATTCTGGAAAAACTAAATGTTATGAATGTGGTGGCTATGGCCATATTTCTACTGACTATGGCAACAGGAAACATGGAAATAGCAATAGCAAATCTCTTCTCTCGACGTGGAGTGATGATGAAACTCAGGATGTTGAGAATGTTGCTTTTGTCTCATATCTTCTACATGAGTCAGACAGTGATGATGTATTCGCTGATGATGAAATCGATATCTGCTGCAAACAACTCTACAAGGCATCAAAGGCTACACTTCTAAAGAATTCGAGTCTGGAGAAGTAGATTGAAGACTTAAACAATGAGAAAGAGAAGCATGTTGAGGACCTCATAGTCCATGTGGGAATAGGAAAGGAGTAAGGTCACTGATGAATTAGAAAGCTTACAAGGTGGTAATAGCTTTTTAACCTGGAAGCACTACAGGAAAATATATCTTTCACGAAGTTTAAAGCGTGCCTTAAATCATAATTTATTACGCGCAAAGTTGTGCGCCTTAAATCATAATTTATGAATCGCAAAGTTGTCCAAAAATGTGCCTTTATAGACCGTGTAGTGAAACCGAGTTCAATTTTTGAATTTTACAGCACGCCGTAAATGAACCCAAAAGCACGTCGTGAATATCTTCCCGCCAATTTGAAAATGTTAAACTGACGACACCAGTGCACGTAGTAATCAACACTTACGCACGCCGTAATTTTACACTGTGCATGTCGTAAGTTTACATTTTGCATGTCGTAAATCAACATTTATGCACGTCGTAGATGGACAAATACATGACGTAAATCTGTTTGTTTTTCCTGGATATTTTCCTTATTTCAATGAACCATTGTCATGAAGCATGTTTCAATCCGTAAAGGGAATTGTGCAACTTACATACTCCGTTTGAAACTAGGAGGAATTGACATGTACACTTCCTCACAGAGATCCCCATTGAGGAATGCGTTGTTCATGTCAAGTTTATTACCTCCCGGATCTCATGTTATCGGTAAACTAGTCTTTTAGACGATAAACGACAATTACTTTCACTTTTTACTCTATTTCGATACTTTTAGTGGCCCTAAAAGTTGACTTTTTTGGGATCAAAATTTGAAAAAAATTTCTTCATGAAAGTCATAGAGGATATTAAACTGAGTCTGTGCATATTTGGTACGTAAACATCGGAGTTCATATATGAAAGTTATGGTCAAAATACTAAAGTTACTGTTCATGATAACTTTCTCTCTCACCGACCTAGGCTTAGTTTGGGATTGCTGTGCTGTGAGAGGAAGCACTTTCGAACTTGCTGTGAGAGGAAGCACTTCCGAACTTGCTGTGAGATGAAGCAGCTGAGGTGTTTGGTAAACTGTTTTGAAAAGTGCTGTGAGAACAAAAAGCAATTTCTAGGTGTTTGGTAAGTTGCAAGTCAAAAGTGCTTTGGGTGTGTATAATTACCAAAATGGGCATACATAGTAAGATATGCTACTAAAATACATAATTTCGTTTTTTGATTATGTAACCATACCAAATGAAAAAATTTCTCATGTATTATTCTTCTACCCTTGGTTGGACTGAATAAATTAAACCCTTCAATATGCATATTATGTTTTACTATTACACAAAATAAATATATAATATTTGGATTAATTTCCCGACCATAGTTCAACGGGAACCATTACACAAATTAAATTAAAGTCACTTGAAATTTGCAACTAAATGGAACTAGTAGATGCATTCATTAGACCTTGTGCAATTGCATTTCTTAACACCTCCATTTCTTGTCTTCCCGGACCACTACTAGAATTATGCCCTCAGACATCGGCCAAGAACCGATGAGAAAAAGAATCCCGACCGATGGTTATTACAAAACCATATGGAACCATCAACTTCAATTCCTATATACTTTCAATGTAAGATGGTTATTACAAAACCATGAATTAGAATGTACCTCCAATTTTCTATGCAGCATTGCAACTAAACCATTGAGACCTAAAAGAGCTCAGGCCCCGTTTGGAAACAAAATTTGGATTTGAATTTTAAATCTGATGTATTTAAAATATGTAGAATTGAAATATGAGTATTTAAAATCTTATTGTTTGGAATGAAAAAGATATGTGAAGATTTGAAATTAAATATTTAGATTTTGCAATCTAAAACACAACATCCAACTCGGCCAAGAACATTTCGGCGAGGTCTTCGTAGTAGGCCATTTTGTCTGTGAGTTTGATTCACGGCCAGGAGGCCAGTGCATGGCGCGTTGTCCTTGGTGTGGTGGACGATGTAGGGCACATTGGAGGAGACGAAGGCAGATTAGTAGTTGACTCTGGCTTTTTCTTCATTTGCTTTGAAGGACGGCTGCATAGAACCATGCATCTTCAGGCACAAATCTGGTTATTTTAGCTCTGCAAAATACCAGCTTGTCCTAAAATGTAAAGCAAGGTATACAAAGTGTTGATATATTTAGGAATATGAATAGATTGTTGAGAAAGAAAGAAAAAAATTAAATGCGGCAAACAGGCACAAAATGCAGCTATTTCTATTGTACTTTAGAATCCACGCACAATGTGGGTTTTTAATGAAATTTGAAAGTTTAGAAGGATAGAGCATCTTGTTAAGAACTAACATACATCATGTTTTACTGAAATTTAGTGTTCAAATACAGATTTACAGTTGCTGTCGAAACAGCTTGCCAAAAATAACCTGTTCTACTTATAGGCTAACTTAATTACAACAAAATGCCTAATCTAGTTGCGAAAAATAAGTGATGATGTCCATTAGCAAAATGCATGCTGAGATGTTGTTAGCCTAGTGATGACCAGTAGTGGAGATTGTCCAAAAAGTTGCTTCCTCTAGTTCTATTTACACAAAAAGTGCTGTGACACTTGGTCCATTTTTTCTTTGCTGATGATGTTGCTGATTCAATACTGGCGTCTCTGTCACTGTGGAAGTAAGAAATTATAAAAAAGATAGTAAAAGTCAGTAATTATAAAAGATGCAAGCTTCTTATCTCAAATAACAAAAGTCAGAAGCAATAGATATGTCTGATACTGGAATTGTAAGTTCCCTTAAACCACAATAAATTCAAATTTCAATCAACAATTTATTCAATATAAATCATCAACACCACGAAAGTGAAAATGGATGAACCCAAACAATTGCAGAAGCTAGCTGAATGCATGAGAACACAAAGCCATTAATGCCACGAAAGTTAAAACCAAAAACCCTGCTCTAGAGAATGCTACTCCAACATGAATAAAATGCCATCTTCTTCAATTTTTCTATCTCAAGTGTCTTGTTATCTTTTATTCTCTGATTTTCAAATGCATCTGCCTGCTCCTGGAACAATCTATGGTACAACTTTTTTGATATAGCCATATTATCTCAACAGGCTAGGACCACAATGCAACAATATATACTACCTTCTTTTTTCATGCTTCTTGTTCGGCATCTAAGAACTATTGAGGGACACTACTGACATTGTTTTACGCACTGAGAAGAAGCGTCCAAAGTTCTCTCGTATACGTCACCGTGTTTTTCTAAATAAATCCATTCAGTGAATTTTTTTCCATTCACTTCCTGCAAATTGGAAAAAAAAAATGCCACGCATGAACGTATATATTGAAAACAAAACACAAACACACAAATGCATGGCCTTCATACACTGAAATGGGACCTTGATTCAAAATTAAGGGCAAAGGGTCCAAAGGATATACTCAGTAAAGGAAAAATTAAAAGAGTTATACTCAGTGTTGGGGAGGGGGGAGGGACACAATAGAAAGAGCAAAAATGATCTCAAGCGTAAGGGTAAATCTAATGTTGTAAATGCTGCTGTTACTTGCACGAAGTCAGCGAACTAAAGCAACTATAAACTAATGCAAACACGCAATTCCAATTCTATATGGACTTAACCACATGTAATACTGTATCCTAAATATGTTATACACTGAACCATACCAAATTTGAATATGAGTAACCCAGTAAACAGAAGAAAATAAACATGAGTAATTAGGTCTGGTAAGTCATATTTGAAATAAGCAAAAGCTGGGAACTTGCTTTAGAGGAAAACTTAAAACTGGGTCACAATTCACATAACAAATCAGACTACTTGGAATTGGAAAGCTTCATGAACTTGGAGTGGTTCTTGAACATAAATGGACAGTGATCCATGCTTTATCAGCGTTTGGCTTTTATGGATATTAAATCCCAAATAGGCTAAGAGATTGATAAACATAAATAAAATATATTAGAAACCATGCTAGATTAGCATGCCATGAAACCTATAAAAGCTAGTGATTGCATACTGTAGAGAATACCTGGGAGGATCAGTTGACTGAATTCCCGTACAAATCGACAATCATGCACTGTTTCTCACTTTAATAATAGTGATTGAGGAAAAGTTCTAAATGGTAAATAGTAAAAATAAAAAATCCATCAATTCAATTGAATTTTTATCGATCTAACTGCAATAATTTATCTATGAGTGAAGAACAAAATTACTTACCAAAAGAGTGATTTTTTTGTCTGAAGATATCCAAAATGTAATCTGTGTTGGAATTGCAGACGTACAGCTTAAGAGTTCTTCTTACCAGCAATATCCAAGTACCTGATAAAATATACGCAAGTACATAAGTAATGCAACAATGATAACCAAGAGAACTGGACAAACTGAGGAATATACAAATGCTAAACTCACCATCTTAGGTTTACAAAAGGAGTTGTGCTCTCAGAGAACAGAACCATTAGTATGTAAATCTGCCCTTCACCACTTACAAGGGAAAGGAAGATTGAGAACATGATAGTCCATGGTGCAAAACCTAAAAGGAGAATCAATAAATGAGCATAATTGAACCAGATTAATATGAACTTTTACTTACAAAAAAATAGGATTAAAAAATCTCTATTCCCAGAACTTGATTGAACAACTAGGATACTGATTCAAGTGATGCATTAACATGTGAGATTTTCTCAAACTTCACTAAAACGACCAATTATTTTCAACCAAGCAGTTTTCAAGATTTGAGGAACTTTTACTTGCAAAAAAAAAGGATAAAAAGGTCCCAATTCCCAGAACTTGATTGAACAACTAGGATACTGATTCAAGTGATGTATTAACATGTGAGATTTTCCCAAACTTCACCAAAACGACAATTATTTTCCACCAAGCAGTTGTCAAGAAATCCTAGAAAGAAGTTCAATCAGAAAATTGAGACAAAAACAACATCAGATTCCCATAAATACCAACAGATCAAAGAAAACCCAGAGAGCTTTTCGTCTCCTTCTTCTTATTCTTCTTTCTCTTATTTCCTGTTCTCTTCTCTCTCTTTCTTTTTTACTCTCGCCTCCTCTTTGTCGGGGGAACAACAAAACCCATAAGAACAACCAAAATCCAACAAAACCCATCATCCAAATTCATAATAAAAACTGAGGACGAAGAACAAAAATTTGGCGAAGAACAAATCCGAGCATAAAAGGAATTACCGCAAATCGGTTGCACCAAAGGAGCTGATGTTGCCAAGAGTCCTCAGATACGGGTAAACAGCGGTTGTGCAGTTCTCAGCGAGCGGCTAATCAGAGGAACACAGTTGAGAATATGGAGGACAAAAGGAATAGCGTAGCAAGAAGGTGGAATCGGCGCGGAGGAAGGCGGCAACAATCCACCAATTGAATGAGGTCACCAGCGACGAGCAGAAGAAGAAGGCGATCTGAGAGAAGACTAGGGAGAACCAGACACCGAAGAAGAGGAAAGAGGAGATGTGGAATGAGACGTCTGCCGCGATGGGTAGTTTCGATGTAATTTTCAGAAAAGGAGAAGGACAGAATTGGCAGTTCTCCAAATTTTCATTAAACTCTACTGTTCATGCTCCGTGTTTTCCCAAAGCAGGTCTTCAAAAGCTACAAATTGTAGCTTCCTAAATTCAGCTTTATGGAGAAGCAATTTCACCCAAAAGCAGCTTTTAGAGATTTTACCAAACACCATGTTCTTAGCCCAAAAGCAGAAGCAGCCCCAAAAGCACCTCAGGAATCAATCCCAAACTAAGCCGTAGTTTCTGTCTATCTCTCCTCTCTCTCCCCGACCCTTTCTCTCTCACCGACCTAGTCACCTTCGTCCGGCCATATCTCCTCCATCCGACTACGAATTTTGATGAATTAGGTATCGTTGGAAAGCTCTCTTCCTCCTCTTCAATTCTATGGTGGTTTCATAATTTATTTTGGACTGTGGAAAGTGCAGCAAGGAGAAGAAGTCACTGCAGTACAGTTTTCTTTGGATTTTTCTGGTTTTTTTGTCGATTCCTTGCCGTCCGTCCACCAATCGGCGTGCCATTGGTCTTGTTAGAACCGTCTTCACCTCTTCCACATGCCTCCTGCAGTGGGTCTCGGTAATTTGGCCGGAGAAGAGAGAATCGAAGCCAAGAAGTTACTGTAGCAGTTGAAGTTTTCCGGCGATTTCTCCCGATTTCTGTCATCTCCGACAACGAGACCGGTCCAATAGTAGCGCCTTGAGCGCCTTTCCCCTCAAGTTTCATGCCTCAATTTGCACCATGGAGAGAGAATCGAAGGAAACCCAATTCTAGGGTTTGAAGAAATTCTGGGTTTTCTTTTCTGGCCTAATTCCGGCAATTCAAGGTAAAATTGAGACTTGTTGCAGTTGAGAAAAATGTTTGGTAGGTTGAGATGATGTTGCTGCTGAAATTTGGGGGTCAAAATAGTAGTTGGCCTGCGATGTGTGGGGCCCACGTGCCGCCACTATAGGTGGCGCGTGGAGGCGTCTAGAACAAGGCTTAAAATTCCGTTTTTAGCTAGATTAAATCCTTATGAGTTGTAGATTCTATAAATGTGAATTTGGTTGAAATTGGAGAAGTTTTGTGTCAATTATAAATTTTCGGAATTTAGAATTTCGATTATCGATTTATGAAAATCCGACCATCGGATTTCTCTCAGTTCTGCCCTAGAATCTTTAAATTAACGAATTGGTGTTAGTTGTGAAGTTGGGGTTGAATCCAAAAAGAATTGGAGACGTTGGTTTATGAGCGGGTTTCCATTTTCACTTTAGAATCGTATTTAATTTAATTTGTGAATAGTTTTTTTACGAAATATAATGTTTATAGGGCGATGTACCGAACTAGTGCTCGAAGAAGAAACCCATATGCGTGGTCACCAGAATAGTACTATGAGTGGACTTTTGTTTTAAACAATGATGCATGCGTTTGTTTCTTGAATTAATGCTTTATTTAATTATCATATTATTCGTTGAGCATATTAATTAGTTTCGGATATTATTTGGTTTTGAATATTTATTGGAATTTTGATTGGATTTTCCATCATGATTTTCGAACGTGAGTTTTCTATGCTCGGATTTGGACTTATGATTTATAATGATATTCGACAAATTATTTTTCCGAGGTGATTTCTAAAATTATATAGTATATTTTTATTCGTCAATTTTGAGATTTCTGAAATATTTTCAAAAATGAGATTTTCGATGGAATTATATTTCTTGATTATTTATCGGCTTTCGGTTTTGGCATTGGGAATGCTTTAGTGATGATTTCGGTTTTGGGTTATTGTTTATGAATCTACTTTAATCCCGACTATTTGGCTATCGATTTGGGAATACTATTGAGTTTTGACGTGTGGGACACGTCGTTGATTTATTTAATTTCTTTTCTCTTGAGATCTACTGAGTACAGTTGGAAATTGTGCTTGTGTTTTCTATTGCGAGATTTGGGGAAGTTTTATGAATTTACTGATTTTTGAATGTTTCCTTCACCATACTTGGGTTGCTTTATTTTTTAGTTCTCCTCCTCAAGTGAGTTGCAGTTGAGGCTCCTCCTCACTTACTTTGTGTTTGTGGGTTAAAGTTGAGGATAGAGCCTGGGAGGCTCCTTCGTTATATGGTGATTTCAGCTTCCCCATATCCTATTGTTACTTAGCTAGCGGAGCTAGTCCGATTTCTCTTAACCAGCAGGGCTGGTATGTTTTCAAGAGATTTTGAGTTTAAAGAAATACATTTTACAAATGTTGCATGCATCGATATTTTATAAGTTTAAATACGTGGGAAAGTATTCAAGTTTACTTCATTTAAATTATCTTGATTATTTATTTTTGTCCACTCATACTAACACGTTTTTCAATTACTTTCCCCTAGGCCCTTCGGTTTCAAATGTCCAGTTTGTAGGCTAGATTAGTTGAAGTCGGCCTTACATGGAGTTGAGGTATAGTTGTCACTGCTTTCGCATTATAGGATATGTCTGTTCTTTATCCTCTTTATATTTATTTTACAATTGCTCTGATAACCTATGAGATGTATTTAACATGAAAATGGAGTTGTTGTGATTTGGGGAGTAGGGTGGCCCCAAGAGTTGAGGATGGTGTTTGACATTAGAAGTGTAAATGTCTTTCTATAGGCTTTGGGTACGTAGTCTATTTTTAAGGGAAGTTCCGCCAAATTGTTGGTAGAATTTCTTCTAAGGTGTTTCTTCTAAGGTGGGCCCTGCATGGCCACTTCGAATTTCAAGGTGAAATCTTGGTCAGGTCCTGTCAAAGTTGGTTCAAATGCCATCCTCGAAGAGTAGTAACACTGAGAAGCACACGGATTGTTGTCAACTTTGCAATCAGAGCAAAAGTTTCCTAGTAATCAATTCATTCAACTTGGCTATATCCTTTTGCAACTAGCTGAGCTTTGTATTGTTCAACAGTCCCATCTAGATGTAGCTTGATCTTACAGATCCATTTGCAACCTATGGGTCTTTTATGAGGTAGCAAAGGCACTAGTCTCTAGTTTTTGTTGGCTTGAAGAGGTTTGATTTCATTGTGCATGGCATCTCACCATTTAAGGTCTTGAACTGCCTGTGAAAAACTGGTTGGCTCTTTCTGGAGTGTAAGTTGCGTGGTGAAACCTTTGTGACTATTTGAAAGATGATCATATGATAAAACATGGCCAAGAGAATGTGCAGGACCTGAGTCAGTGAAGATGACGATGTGGGCCTTGACAGAAGGGCTGCCTCGACATGAAAGTCTTGTTAAAATGTGGGTGTTTTGGTAGGTCTTGTGGATCGTCTAGATGGCGATGATGGTGTGGTGATGGCTGGTGTAGTATTCTCTGGTGAAACCTGCGTAGGAGTGAAGTATTATCAATGGGTAATGGTGTTGGTGTAGGGTTGTCAAGTGGAGATGGGTTTGGTGACTCAAAATTATCAATTGAGAGTGGAGCGGTTGACTCAGGATTTTCAGTTGGAGAATCGCCTAAATTTGGAACTCTACAGTTTGACGTGGAAAATGAGTCCTGATCAAAAGATGTGGGCAACACAGTTGGTTGAGGTGTAGGCGCAGCAGATTGAGTGACAAATTGAGAAGGGAAGTTGTCTTCAAATAAAAGAACATCTCGAGAGACAAGAACCTTTTGAGTTCTGAGATCAAACACTCGATACCCTTTCTAACCATGAGGATACCCCAGGAAAATACTTCGTGTTGCACGAGGGTCAAATTTGGTAGGTTTTGTAGCATGTGTGGATATGAAACACAAACAACCAAAGACTCGTAAATGGGAATAGTTGGGTGCCTTGTGAAACAATTTTTAATTTGGTGTTTTGCCATGAAGAAGAGGTGCGGGTGTACAGTTGATAAGATAGACTGATGTAAGGACTGCATCTCCCCAAAAATATTTAGGAAGATTTTCTTGACATAGCAAAGCTCGTGCAACCTTTACCAAGTGCCTGCGTTTGCGCTCAACGACACCATTTTGTTATGGTGTGTTGATGCAACTAGATTGATGAATAATTCCCTTAGTGGCATAAAAATCTCCTAGTTTGAACTGAGGTCCATTATCACTACGCACAATTTTTACCTTGGTATTGAATTGGTTTTCAACCATGTGAATGAAACTGACTTGAAGGGTTCGTGTTTCTGATTTGTGTTTCATCAAGTATACCCATGTACTCCTAGTGTAATCATCAACTATGATTAGAAAATATTTTGCACCAGAAAGTGTACGCTCATGATAACCACCCCAAATAGCAACATGTATCAAATCAAAACATGACTCATTTAAAATAGAACTTAAGGGAAAAGGCAATCTGTTTTGCTTGGCCAAAGGGCAAATTGAACATTTGTCTGTATCACAAGATTTATTTACAGAAAATAGAAATAATGTAGAGACTTTGCTGGAAGGGTGTCCAAGGCGTTGGTGCCAAAGGTTGGGATTGTGGCTGTGCACAAAGTTACATGTTCCTTTCATTGCTTGGTCGAGATAGTAGAGTCTCTCCCGTTCAGTTCCCATCCCAATCATGTTCCCCGATCCTAGGTCCTGTATGACACAAAATTGGCTGAGAAATATCGTGATGTAGAAGGAATCAAATGCCAACTTACTGATGGAAATCAGATTCAAGTAAAAGAATGGCACACACAAGACATTATGGAGAATGAAATTAGGAGAGAAAACAATTTTTCCAACATGGGTGACTTTAGCTTAAGTATCATCTGACAATTTAACAAAATGATTGTTTATTGGGATTGAATGGGTACAGAGAGAAGGACTACAAACAATGTGATCACTAGCGCCACTGTCCAATATCCAAATGTTCTCCTTTCCATTTTGAATGAATGAAAAAGCTTTACCTGACAGCTCTTCATTAATTGAAATATTACCAACTTGATTAGCTGTAGAAGCTTTGTTATTGCTCAATATGCTTAGGATCTGTTGACACTTTTCTTTGGAAAAGGGAAGTTAGATGCAACCTCCATTTGTCATTCATGTAGGATACATGATTCCCCGTTAAGAGGTGTTGTGTTCCTTCTGTTGCAGCTTTTCTCTTGCGGTATAACTCATATGTGTGCACTTGAGATGTGCATGATAGTTCTTGGTGCTGTGGTTTGTTTTGTTACACTTCCCACATTTTGTCTCACCTTGTTCAGGATCATGTTCACTATTTGTTTTCTTCAGAACAAATGCAGCTGCTTCTGGTTGTACCAAGGTTTTACCATTTGAGACCTCTCCATGCCTCTCATGGCAAAGGGCCATTGAATATGCCTTGTTGACACCTGGTAATAGATCAATCATAAGAGTGTTGTTGTGATCCGTGGCATAAGACTTATTCAGTCCTATGAGGAACTTCATTGTCTTCTAGGCCTCCATGTATGATTTAATCTCTCTGGCTGCTTCACAACTACAGGCAAGAATTTCACAAAGCACATCTCGTTCATCCTAGAGACTTTTGAGCTTGGTATAGTATGAGATCACAGTCTTTTTACCTTGCTCACAACCGTGAATCTCATTCTCAATGTGGAAAAGTTAAACGAGAAGGTCTGAGAGAATCGTTCTTGTAACTCAAGCCACATAAGTCGAGCATCCTTGCAGTGAATGATACTCCCAAAAATTTCTTTTGACATTGAACCCAATATCCATGTTTTGACAAGAGTGTTTCAGCGTTCCCATTACTGCAGCTCTAGTCTTGTCTTCAGTTGGCCTTTTAAGAGATCCATCCACAAAACCTTTCTTGTTTTTTATCATCAAGGCCATGCTCATGGATTGAGCCCATGTGTTGTAGTTGTCTTCCATCAAAGGCTATGACACAAGAACTGCAGCCGGTTGATTCAGATGATGGAGATAAAGTGGATGGTTGGAGTTTTCCCATGGTTTTGAAGGGTTTAAAGTAATGCCTGATTCGACTAGCTTCAACTTGGTATCTTCGATGTCAGGCATGCATGGCTATTTTGAATGTGGTGGTGTTTCACAGTATTTCCTAGATCAATGCTCTGGTACCATAAAGAGAAACATAATATGGTGAAGAATATTTCTTGATTATTCACATAAGCAAGTTACACACTTATACATAGGTCTATACATTTAGATCCTATTCCTTAGTCTACAATCAAGCACAATTGAACCCTTTAGGATATGTACATCTAACTAACCGTCAATGACATGAATTAGATTGCTGATCTTGTGGAATCTTGTCCTTTAACATAACAACCAAAAAAAAATTCATACTAAAGAAAATTAAAGAAACAAGCAAACAAATAAAAATACACACCTGAATTTGCTTTGCCACCATTCAGTAGGTGCACCATTTAGCAGGAACATCAACAGTCTTCTTAGCTGGGTCCCATCCAATACCAGTTTCCTTATGCAATATTGATGTCCACAATTTCCAAATCAATGTTAAAGGAATCCCACTAGATTTTCAATTGCTTTTTATCATAATCCCTTCCAGTTAAGTCATTAAAGGCTTTGACAACATTTTTTCATCCCTTTTTATCAAAATGAGTATGAGGCCTGTTTCTCTTGGCCACTTCCCTTAATAGCTATATCACAAAATGTAGCTACAAGATCATCAGGGCACGTGGCTTTTGATTTTTCAGTTCCCTCATTTTCGACACTGATGGTGAATTTCTTCTTTCCCATATGCTTTATATGATGTGTAAGTTATATGAATTAGAATTATATATACTCAAGAGGTATAATACACTCTATACCTAGACATGCATGAATATATACCCTAGAACTAGGAGTACCCATTCTTGGTCAAAAGTAGCAATCACAAACAATTACACAAATTCAATATTTCAACATAAATAAGTCCCTAAAAAATCATATTTATGCATAGAAGTATACTACCTTCAGTTAACTATAAGGAATATCACAAAATCATGTCCCTTTTTTTTTTCCAAAGGAAAAAAAAATGAAACAAAGACATCAGACCTTTATTTGGAGTTCTTTCACAAATATCCTAAAATTTTATCTTCTATTGATGAAATTAATTTAGAATCAGTATTGGTAAAATGCAAAAAGAAACTAAAGCCAAACCAAACCTATTTAATCTTTGATAAAAACCAACCCTAAAATCAAACCAAAATAGGATTTGATAAAAACATTGGTAAGAGGCTTTACCTTTTGAAATTCAGAGGCAACATTGCTATATGAAGATTATGATGAGAATGAATGAAGATTCTGAGATTTTCAGTGACAAGAAAGAGAGAAGAAGAATGGAGAAGTTGTGAAGAAGAGACAAAAAAGGATGAGAAGTGGAGGCGAGGCAGAAGAAGAGAAAATAGGGTTAGGTGTGTTGCTCTTTGTTTATGTTCTTTTCTTGTGTCATGTTGTTTCTTGAATAAAATTGATTTGGGTCTAGTTTAATTCATTGGATTCAGGTGTGTTTTATCGGGAGATTATATGATTGAATTCTAAGTTGTTTTATTGATTGAGTAGACACTACTAGATATATGGCCTATATGCATAGCCATTATTTCATGGCTATTGATGCTATTAGGGGCAGACTACTGTGATTGTTTGTCTTTAGCCACAGAATTGATGTCCAACGCCATTTGTACTGACTCCATTTTGATTTGGTCCCAACTGGGCACCACAAAAGCTGTCTGTGGCAACCAAGGTACAATTCCCCTTCACAATTTCACGCGCTTCTTCCTCTCCACTATGAAAATGAACATTATCACTTGTTTTATTTTTTAATATTCTGATCTGTGGCCATCTAATACCAATAGCACCAATATGAATTCAAGAAATCCTTTCTGGTTTCTTATCCATTGTCCCACATACAACTCTTATATCAGGAACGAATATACTTTTCTATTATACAACAGCCAAAATGTTATGTACAAGCTACCAAATACAAAACTAGTCTCAATACATATACTTCAATAAAACTTTACAGAATCAATTCACTAGACATTGAATACTCCCAATACTGCTGAAAAATTAACACTGAAAGTTTACACAAACTCCTCCATTGGGCTATCGCTGTAACATATCCCTTGCATCAAATTCAATTTTGTTCACACATAACCCTGCAAAAACAATAAGTTTCTTTGTATTAAAAAATAACATGTTCAGAAACAATCACTAGTTCCCTGTGTTAAGCAGTCAACAACTTCGATCTTCACATGTTCCTTATTAGAAGAAAAACAATCAGTGGACATAGGCTAATTTTGTGTTGAAAAAAATAATCCCTGTGTTGAGATTTTGTTCACCTTCCTCCTCTGCATCGTTTGGTGAGTAAGTTGTCACTCGCCGCTGGACGGAGGCTGAAGATCGCAGTGAGGATCCTACAGAGGAGAAGGGGAGAAAAGAGAAAGAAAGGCGACTCTTATGCCAGAAACCTTTATATAATACGAAACCACTCGGCAAAACTAGTGGGTGAAGTATAGAAATAATTATTCTTTAATTAAAAAAATTTAAAAAAATAGATTCTCAATTCAATTTATGTAGGCCTGCGCATGAGAAAATTAAAATTTGAGACGAAATTGAAATTGTCCGTGCTTCCCTTCTTTCCCAACCCCTTTAAGGCGGCGAACGAAATCTCATTGTGCTACTAAACTGTAATTTTGGTCACCAACAGCATATATGCCACTAAACAATGCCAACTATTCCTATTGATCTAATAAAAGCCACAGATGGTTGGTCGTACCTAGGGCTGCCACTTGGTTTGGTAATTACCAAACCGACCGAATACCAACCGATGTTTTAGGTTTGGTACACTGACTTTTTGGTAACCGAGACTGATAAAACTGAAATGGAAAATTACCGAAAAAGTTGGTTTGGTTTTGGTAAATACCGAATCTACCGATTAACTAAATATTAGATTTATATACTACAGTTTTCAATACACATACAAGTATATTAAGAAATAAACATAATTTTTTTTATAATAGTATGAACATTACTACTTATACTACATTACTAGTACATGTATTTCAAGTAATCTAGTCAAAGATGGTTAAATAACCTAGTTTTATTGAAAATTGCTAGAACTTGATGTCATATATACAAAAGAAAACTATAATTAGTAGATGAATACAACGTTTATGACTATAAAATTCAAAAACCTAGTTTTGTTCATTCTAATTTATATTATAAAGAATTAGTTATTCTAAAGTTGGTAATACCGAAAACCAAAATACCGAATTTGGTAGATATAATTAAAAACCGAAAATTTTAGTTGGTAATTGGTAGCTCAGTTTTGAAACCGAAAGCTTTGTCATACCCAATGCTGCTGCGGCTAAAGACCATATTTCTAGTAGTGAGAATTTCAAGATGATTGATTTTGTTCTTAGATTTGATGAGTGAAGTCTAAATGATTCAATTTTTTTTTTTCAACACATCAAAATGAATGAATGATGGAGTGGATATTTAATTATTTGGAAAAAGCATACCACATTTGTAGTTATAATCTTGTAATTCATATATTACCAAATTTTCTTGAATACATGCAATCGAATATTGACATGGATAGAATCTAGTGTTACAAATTGTAAATTTTAGCTTATATCTTAACTTGGCAAATGATATGAAATTGTAAAGCATAATTGCATAGATAACGAATTGAATATTTTTCTGAAGAAGATGCCTTAATTTCATCATTACTTTCTATGTAACAAGCCAGTGACCTCAAAGATATAATATTTTATATTCAAATCCTCACTGTAGATATCAAGAATAGAACCAGTAGCATGAATTACAATTTTTTTTTTCTTTCTCAAATACAAAAATATTTCAACCAGACTTCAATTCATTAAAAAGCAATAGTTACATAAATCTCAATAGGTGCAACCTGGGCGACAGCACAGGACCGAAGTTAAGAGGGCCCTTTTTTTTTTTAAGGTCT
Organism: Rosa lucieae; assembly: GCA_024704745.1. NCBI lineage: Eukaryota > Viridiplantae > Streptophyta > Magnoliopsida > Rosales > Rosaceae > Rosa > Rosa lucieae. Next base: position 49,472,573 of record CM045496.1, read on the forward strand.
TATGTTTATTTAATTAAATATAAAAATTAAAAATGACTAAATCTAGTTTATCACCCTGAACTTTATACCGAAAATCATATTAGTCCCTGATGTTTCAATTTCATTAGTAACACCTTTATGCTCGTGAATCTAATTAGTCCAGTCCAACCGTTAGGCAATCCATCAATTTTGATCATTAAGTTCTGACGTGGCTCAAATGGCTCAAAACAAAAGAGAGTTGGACTTAATAGTCAAAATTGACGGATTGGACTAGATTAATCAAAGGATTAATTACTGTTTACCCACTTGAAGTTTCACCCAATCTTCATGTTAGTCCTTGAACTTCGAATTTCATCAATAATACCCCTAAAGTCCCAATTTTCCTCACACGTGTCTAATTCCCTTCGAGCTGTCCATGGAGTCCTTCAAATGCTGACGTGGCACCAATCAGAAAGAGAAATATTGCAAATGACCCTTGTGAACGTTTTCCTCCCAATTAGCACTGATTCCAAAAAACCCTCCCCCCCAAATCTAAAATCTATATCTATTACAGACCCCCTAATTATAAAATCAAAAGTCATTACACCTCTCACGAGTAAACCCTCTCTCCATTACAGATTATGGGGTGAATTTGAAACCGATTACATCTCCATTAACCCTCCCCGTCGAGATTACGCATCCCAAATTTGAAGTTCCAAGTGTGGCTTCAATGGCTGGGAATGAGATTGATGAGTGGGTACCGCGTACAGAAGATGGAGGAGATGAAATTTTCCATTATAGTAAGTTCATCGTCTCGAGGTTGATGGTTTTATCCATGGTTTTTTTTTTTTTTTTGGTTATTTAGGCATATGGGCTAGAAAAATCGACATGGATTGAGAATTAGGGTTTCTAACCTCCCGAATTAGGGGTTTCGAGTGAGGGTTTCAATCGAGGGTTTCGAAGGTCCTGATATGGGATTTAGAGTTTAGGTTTAGGGTTAGGGTTTCAAAGTTCATGATTTGGGGGTTTCGATGTAGGGTTTTTAATTTAGGGTTTTGAAGCTCCCGATTTGGGTGTTTCAAGATTTTTGGATTTAGAATAGATGTGTTTCATTTGAGGATGGAACTCGGGTTTATATAATGCATTTGGTGATTAGGTTTATGGTTTCTTTATTGGATTTTGTCATGTTGTGTTTATTGGGGTTGTGGGTTTAGGATTAAAGTATGAGAGTAGTGAATGTGGTCCTATTTGGGTAGCTGTAATAGGATATTTTTGTGTTTAATACTCTACCTTTTTGATTGAAAATTGGTTGTGATGTGCATGTGTTTAGGATGTGTTTAATTTTATTGTGTTGTTTATGGAAAAAGTTGTTGTCAGCTCATGTTAACGTACTCATTAGGTTAATGGTTGTCAGCTCTAACTTTGTTCTTTGACATGCAACACATCCTGATCAATTCATAGTGAAGATGTTTCATGGTGGAATCATAAGGGATAATCACTATGTTAGAGGAAAGGTTAACTACTACGACAATGTGGACAAGGACAAGATGTCGCTTGTGGAGGTGAATTTTATGGTCAGAGGGTTAAACCCTGCTTATGTTGGGAGATGGATTAACTACTGGCATAGGATAGGTAATGAAGATGATGCTCTGACAGGGCTGGCTTCAGACTTCGATGCCGTAACCATGTGATGTTATGCACCTGAAATTAGGTTGGTAATCATCTATTAGATCACTTAGATCTTCATGATGGTTACCAATCTGATGATGATGATATAGATATGTTTGAGACAGAACCAACTGCATGAGGGTTTAGTTAAGTTGGTTATAATGGGACTGTGATCAAGGAACTTCCTGATTCTCCAGGGAAGAAGTCAAGTGTTAAATTGAAGAACTTTCTGATTCACCACCTAGAGCTCCAAAGGGAGTTCCAAAGTTGGGAAAGAAGTACAAAGTCTGTGCAAGCAGACCTAAGGCAGTATGAGTGACCATAAGAGATGTTGAGGAAGGCAAGCAAAAGGCTCTAGTTCATGATTATGTGGAAAAAAAAAAAAACAAAAAGTGGTAGCTGAGGAAGAGATCAAGCATTATGAGACTTAAAGGGAAGAAGACTTGGTAGACATCGATGTACTTCAAGCAAAGCAGTACTATGAGGATTTTAACATGAAAAATAAGTCTGAGAGTAGCGAGGATGAGTGCTCAGAGGATTATGACTATGAATCTGTTAGAGGGGATGAGGATTATGCTCAGTATGGTGAAGATGAGGAGTGGCAGGGTGATATGGAAGAAAAAGGAAATGAGGAGGGCACTTCAAGGAAGACAGATAAGCAAGGGTCATCAAGTAGGATAGTTGGAACCAGTTCAGAGAGGGTTGAGGAGGCCGATGAGATTTTCGAAGATAATGAGAAGATGTTTGGGGTAGTGGACTCTGATGAGGAGGCAATTGGACATGAATCCAACTCGGATGATGAGGTCCAAGGAGATCGGTTTCCTGAGTTCAACCCAAAAATAGACATGACAAACCCTAGATTTTGCAAGGTGATGAAGTTTGCCACTGCTAAGATATTGAGGGCAGCTATTAAGGAGAGAGCAATACAAAGAGGATGAGAGGCAATGTTTGTGAAGGATGATAGGCTGAGAGTTAAGGTCATCTGCAAAGCTGATAATTGTCCATTTGAGCTTTATGCCTCCAAGATGCAGCTGGAAGATACTCTTTAGATCAAGACATACCATGGCACACACAATTGTGCAAGGGTGATGGAAAACAGTTGTGTGAAGACCCCTTATTTGGTTGAGAGGTTCAAGATCAGATAAAGTTGAACCCAGATTGGTCAACATGCACATTAATTTAGCACAATAGTTGATTAGTGAACTTTCTTTACAATAAATTGAGGTGTCTTTTGATGAGGTTTTTCTTTTGTGTCACAAAGTCTTTAGCACAGACTATGTCAGCATCAGTGAAGACCAAAGTGTATGTGCAACAAGCTTATAAGACAAAAAAGGCTGGTCTGAGTCAGTTTGAGAGATCATATTCAGAGCAATATGCAAGGATCATAGACTATGTTGCTGAGCTTAAGAAGCTTGATCCCAACACTACAATGGACATCAAGTGTTCTTTCAACAATCCTAGTAATCATCCTATTTTCAAAAGGATGTATGTATGTCTGGGTGCTTTAATATTGGGGTTAGGGTCAAGTTGTAGATCAGTGCTAGGACTAGATGGATGTCATCTTAAGAGTCTATATATGGGACAGCTTTTGTCTGCAGTTGGATTGGATGCCAACAACACTACTTGGGTAGTAGCTTATTCAATGGTTGAGATGGAATCTAAGGACAGTTGGGTGTGGTTTTTAGAGCTTTTGAGCAAAGACTTAAGCATTAGAAGTGAAAGAGTAGGCTGAACCTTCATTTTTGATAAGTAGAAGGGGCTTTTATCAGCATTTGAGGAAGTGCTGCCATGTGCTGATCACAGATTTTGTGTGAGGCGTCCATGGGCCAACTTTAACAAGAAGTTTCCTGGGAAAGCCCTGAAGGACCAATTATGGGCCATTGCAAAGTCAACCACAATGGCATACTTTACCAAGGAGATGGTGATCATGAACCAAATGGACCATGGGGCTTGGAACTGGCTTAATGGTTTGTAACCTCAACCTTTATCTAATTTTCATGTCTCTGTTTTAGCACACTTTTGTAATGTATCTAATTTATTATGTTTTATAAATCCTTTAAGATCTACAAAGCACTGGTCAATGGCACATTTCAACACAGTTTTAAAATGTGACATTCTCTTGAACAATCTGTGTGAGAGCTTCAATGCCTTCATACTACCAGCATGATCAAAGCCTGTGATTTCTATGTTTGAGAAGATGATGGTGAAATTGATGAAGAGGATTCACATGAGGAGAGATAAGATGGGGAAGGTTCAAGATCCCATCTGTCCCAAACCAAGAGAAATTCTAAAGAAGACTAAATTGAAAGCTGCCACATATTTCATTCCTTATGGTTTAGGCAGACCACAAGTTGAAGTAGAAAGCATAGGAAGAGCTAGATATATATATGTTGTTGATCTACAGAGAAGAACCTGTGCTTGTAGAAGATGGGACTTCAGTGGTATCCCTTACAAACATGCTTTGTCTGCCATACACTTCATGAGAAAAAAGGCCTAAGGACTATGTTAATCCTTGTTACTAGACAAAGACCTACATGGTCATCTACTCAAACACTATCAGTCCTGTAAATGGAATGGATCTGTGGTCTAGGAGTGATGAGCCTGCAATTCTTCTTGCTCAGTACAATAGACAACCAAGTAAACCAAAAACCAAGAGAATCAAGGATCAATATGAGAAGTCTTCTAATGGTCCAAAGCTTGGAAGAGTGCAGAAGTCACTGAAGCGCAGCAATTGTGGCAACTTGGGCCACAATGTGAAGACCTGTCATAGGCACTTGCCACCTAAGGAGAAGATTAGCAAGAAGAGGAAGCAAAACAGTGGAGAAGGCACCTCATCTCAATCTCAGGTCTAGTAAGCTTCTCCCTAACTTTGGTTCTTGTCTGTTGTGGATATCTCACTGTGTTATTTGATGTAGGCAAAGGGTACCAAGAAACCACAATTGACAAAGAATGAGCTTAGGAAAAAGGTTAAGCTGAAGGTAGAAAAGCTTAAGGTAAAAAATATGGGAGTTTGTGTGATAATTTGTTGGAATGAGCTAGCAGAACTGATCTGTGATTTTTGTTCCAAGTGATTTGTGGTGTGATGTAAATTTTGTGTTAATGTGTTCTTAGTTGTTACTGTAGAAAAAGAGGGATGAGCAGAAGGTAGCAGTAAGAGCTGCTTCAAAAGCAACCACAAAATTAACCACAACAAGAGTTGCTTCCACCACTTCACATGCTACTTCAAAGGCTAAACCTTCTGCACCAACAAGGTCATCACAAACGATTAGAGCTTGAGAAAAAGAGGGTGGAAAATAGAAGGATGTAAGAGATGGGATTAGCAAGCTAGGTTTTTCTCAATTGATGAATGTTGCATTATTTTGTCAACCATGTGCTGTACCACATGGTTGCTAGCTCTAATTTTTTTGGGGTGTTTTTGGGTTAAGAGTATTAGAGCTATTTTGAATTGCAATATGGTTGTCCAATGTGTATATTCGTAAGACTAGTATGCAAAGGCTTGGCTGCTAACTCAAAATACAATGTCACTATTATCATATGGGAAAACCGAATAATAGTATTTTATGTTATGTTATTTTAAGTGCTTCCTACTATTATTCTCTTTAAATTGAGTGAGTTTAACCCCATAAGCATAACCATTGATGTTCCAGGTATAGTTTTTTTTCATTTTGGAGGGAAACTTCTAAATAGTCCAGAATGGGTGGATTTTAAATGATCATTTGTTTGATTTTAATGTAATCTTCTGAACTAAACTTGTACATACCTCCACTAGTATGGAAGATTTGCTACATCACCAAGCATAAGTAACACCCTCTTAGTGAGTTCACAAGCCATGGTGGGACCTAACCGCGATATGCATCCCATAACCAGACGTCCAAGCTACGCCATGATAGTCGGAAGTAGCCAAGACCTCGCCGGGAAGCCACCTTTCTGGCCTTACCAAGTTGCCTCCATAATAGCTTTTGAGGACTAGAAAGGGGACTTTGAGTCCCTTATTAGAAAACAAGTGTAAGAGGGGGGGCTCTCTTACTTATAAAAGGGACCTCCACCCATTTAGATCATCATCTCATTACACACTTTGTAATCTATTTGGGCCATAAAGCCTAAACTCACATAGTGCAACATTAAAGCGGGAGACAAACCACTATACCTCTCGTGTCTCACACACACACACACTCTCTCTCTCTCTCTCTCTCTCTCTCTCTCTCTCTCTCTCTCTCTCTCTCTGTTTAACGTTAACTAGACCCCCGCGGATTATAATGTTAACAAAACTATATGCAGGGATTACTATGATTCTATTGTTTGATTTTAATGTAATTTTCTGAACTAAACTATATTCAGGGATTACTATGGTTTTGGTTTAGTTGTTGATAATTTAAATGATTTGGTTGTCACGGTGGTGACTGGAACTCCTTAAAAAGAAAAGGATTTTGATGTTGGAATTAATCTTTGTGTTGATTTGTTGTTCTTGAGTCTAAAAGTATTTGGTGGTTATTTTTGTTTACTCAGACGAGCTGGCAAAAGATTACCGGGTTTGTTGTTTTAACTCGGTGCATTATTTCATGGTGTAAGAGTTATTATGCAGATTAGAATATCGAGTAACCGTCGTCGAAGCTGAAGTATAAGTTTTGTAGCGTAGACGTAGAAGGATACTCTTAGTTTTAATCTTCGGCTGTGTAGTGAGAGTGGTGGGTGTGTTTGCTTATTGAATTGTTGTGCAGTTTAATTTGTAAACACTTTGTAATGTAATATGTGACTCTAAAGAATGAGTCGGTATTGACATTGGTGAGCTTGGTTTGTTTTCTTGCCTAGTTTAAATGAAAAAATTTCTAAGTGTTTTCTTGTGCTTGTTAAGTTATCGCGTTTCGGATTCGAATTTCTTTATTCGAAATTCAGGGTATGACATGTGTATGGGATACTAAAATCAAAACCTAATCATTTTCTTGTTGGCTTTAAAACTCGTTAAGAAAATAACTAAATCTTCATATACAAAATCTTATAAACTTAGAGTAACATAAAAAGCACACATAAATCTTGTGACTAAATCTTATACAATCAAGGTATCTTTTTCTTTTTGGAAGTTGAGAGTTGAGGTAATTGTCGTGAAAAATGAGAAATTGATTACGGTGAGTTAGAGAGATGCATTAATTTTTTTTTTTATACGTATTAGGGTTTCTAATATATGTTAGACATATAAACTCAAATTTACAAAAATACCATTATGTTAATGGTCCTTAACGTGTTAACTGAATAACACTAAATCAGACCATTAAAATTTGTATTCTTATAGTGGTGATCCTATATGAAACCAAGCGGCGTCTTATCTAACCCCAAGTCATGAATAAAAGAACACATTTTAAAGCTTTACTTGCACATAAAAAGAAAATTATTCAATCTTATGGAATTGTAAAATAAAAAAGGTGAGGAGTTTAACCACTAAAATGAGGTCTAGTTGATGACTTTCTAATCAACAGTTTGGGAGTCCCACTTTTCGATTACATTACAGCATATCAACTATTAGATTTTATGTATGCATGAGTAGATCACTTTTGAAAAATTTCTTCTAAGTTGCTAATTAACTAGATCAAATCAATATACGAAACCAAATTTGTTACATATGAACTGTTCATGTTCATAACTGATAAATCACGATTATGAATAATGTTATGGCAAACCCCCTCCACCCCCTCTCTTAGAGCAAATGCACCTGTATACCAATTGAAGAGAAGAGGGAAAGAGCAGGATGCAGCGGCAATAAATTGTCCGACTAATTTGGGGGTCCCACCTGTCCAGGAAATTAGAGGACTAATAATCAGCAATTGGATTGCCCAACTGTTGGTGGTGGGCTCCACACCCATATGGGCCTGCTACCAACGGCTCCTTTTTTTTATTTTTTTTTTATCGTTTGTGCAACGGTCACTTAATTGTGGCTGCTGGATCATGCGATCCAATGGCTGCAATTAATTGACAACAGTAAGTTTTTTTCCACCTTAAAAAATAATCGGAAAGGTAAAAAAAAAAAATAAGAATTTTTTTTTTCAAAAATTCTATAAATACCTAGTTTCTCACCTTAATTTCACACACCAAAATTTTCAAAAATTTTACCTCTCCATCTATTTCCTCCATCAATCTATTCTTCATTTCTTTCAATTATCATCCAACAATGGGAAATTCAGGTTCCAATTGGCAAGTCGACGAGCAAATTCAATTGTGTGATTCATGGGAGCGTAATACTGTGTGCCCAATCACCGGAAAACAAATAACCTCCTCCAAGTTATGGGAAAAGGTTCATGCTGATTATGTGCAAAATTGGCAAGGTCCACCGACAAGCCAAACTCTTCAAGCTCTCCAATCTCAGTTTCGAACGTTGAAAAAAATTCTCAAAGATTGGCACAATGCACAAATGACCTCCTATAATCATATAATGAGAGGCACCAATAACATGGATGAGGTATTGATTTTTCCCCCAATACTTTTAATTGTTATATTATTATTATTTATGTTTTAAAGTTTCTCTTCCTTATAGAATATTAAATAGAGCAATCAGGAGGGGACTATGAGAGTAGCACCACTCTCTCTCAACCCTAGCCCATCGAGACTAGGCAATCTACCTCCGGCCACCAACAGTCGATCTCTATGCCAGTCATGGCTCTAGCCATTACACAGAAACAAAGGATGGAATGTGATGGTGAGGGTTCCGACTCAACACCAAGGAAACGTAGAGAAACCTGATTTCCCTCTGCCTATTGCTTTACCTGATCTGGGGAACCTAGTCTTTTTCGGCGAAGGACGGAACAAGATCGATCAACCTCAAATCGAGGCACTCCTTGTTAAGCTGATCTCGATCAGTTTTGGAGCGTGGTGTTGGAGTATGGGCAATCACATTTGAGGTCGGCTCCTCGAAGATGGTGCAGCTAATCGCGCTCCACGGGATAGCGCGGTGCCTCTCGATAAGGTCTCAGCAGTGCCCGTGACATAGAGGCAAAGCGGCACAGCTTCTGGTGGCAGCGTGATGCATGGTCGCTATTGGGTTGCGAATCCTCAGCTTCAAGCTTACCTGGACCTGTTGGGCTAGCTTTCTCCTTCTGGGACTGGGATGAGGTCTTTTGGCCTTATCTTGGGCCTCACGAGGAGTGGGTCAGCCTTCTAGGGCTGGATCTTATTTAGGGTTTTTTCCTTAGCCTATTTACTTGCCTTTGGTAGCATAGTTTGTAGGCTTTCTTAAATAAGTGAGCATGGGTACCGTCAAATGATCAGACCTAATCTATGTATCGATGTAGTTTACCACAAACTCTTTATCTACCCATAGATGGTAGAGGGATGATATATAATGGTCCTTTCTGGCCTGAGTATTAATATATCAACATGATATTCTTCAAAAAAATATTTATGTTTTATAGTTAAATTTGTCTATTAGTAATATTTGATTTCTATTATTGATTTTTATTGCTTCATTGTCATTGTTTTGATGAATCAAACTCAAGGGATCTTCATGAAAAAATATCCCAACAAATTTGATAAATTTGAATGTTGGGAGAAAGTTAAGTACCATGCGTATTTTGTTAATCCACCATCTAATCCTCAACCATCGACATCATATTCCATAGCTACTACCTCCGAAAATGAGTCTCCAATTGAGTTGGATTATGATATCGTTTCGGAGACACCATCAAGCTCCATGTCAAGACAGACCAATGGGACAAAAGAGAGCCAAAGAAGCAAAGAAGTAATGCTAGAAGGCGCAAGATGCAGCAAAAAGTATGGCTTCTTCAATTCAAGCCATGGCCGAATCAACCCAAACTTCTGTTGAGCTAGTGAAGAAAAGAAACGAAGAAATGGCTGGTCACACAAAGAAGGTATTTGAATTTGAAAAGGTGAAAGAAGATGCCAGAATTATGGCCATGGATACTAACACTACTAGAATTATGCCATCAGACATCACCACTATTAAATCGGTACGAATTGTACGTGATGTAAAAAATACATCCTAACATCAGTTTATGAAATATCGATTTCTATTGTGATTATAAACATCGGTCGTTAAATTAACTGATGTGTAAAGTTTCGTTCAAAAATTTTGAAAAAACGCGGAGGGACTAACTTAAAAAGTTTGAGAGGCGCGGGGACCAAATTTTCATTCCCCCCAACACTTCTTCATTTTGTCTGAAACTTTCAAACCCTAATTGATAAACTCTCACTTTGACTACCTCATTCTCCACGTCCCCGACCTCAGCTCCTTCTCCAACCTGACCCAGCTCCTTCTCCAACCTGACCCACGCCCCCGACCTCAGCTTGTTCTCCGACTCGACCAGCGCCACTAGCGTTTGATTTTCTTTCCGGCTTAGGTCCGCTCTCTTCTCTCTTCTCTTCATCATTCTTTTCTTCTGTTTGTTGAGCTTGTCATAGGGTAGCTCAAATCGACTATGCTGGAGCTCAGATTGACCAAGCCGAAGCTCAGTTCAACTTTCCTCTATCATTGCCTCCAAAATCCCCGATCCACTTTGCAGATTCCAACGCCTTTGATTTTTCTCCGAGCTCCCGTCTTGGGATGGAAGTCTGGGAAGGTAACCGGCCACCGCTGGAGCAAGCGGGCTTGGGTCTCCAGCCACTGCTGGTTCTGTTGGCACGCTGTTCCGAGCCTACCGCCGGCGACAGTGTGCTCAGATCACACCTCTCAATTTCTTGTATTCTCATCTTCCGGCTCATGTCTATATGTTGATGGGATACCCAGAGTGAGTCTCTTTAAGCAGATTTTGGTCTGGGTTTTGATCGAATGATTAGTCCAAGATCGAAAGTTGCCTGGTTTCACTTTGTATATATAAATATATACTAGTTCTTGAGTTTGGCTGTTGAGATTTGATATCTACTGGTTTCATTTATCTTTAATTTTATTTTCTAAAATTTCAGAAAAGAGGAAACGCACAATTACCAGGGTCGCACCCAATTTTGGTTAGCAGGTTAAACATCATAGCTCCTTGAGAGTGATTGCAGTGGTTCTGGGGAATGGAAAGGGGAATTTTTCCCTAATATTCCCAAAATTAAATATGACGTATAGACGCTTATATGACCCATTTCCCTTAAGATTGCATCGATTTTTTTTTTTTTGTGTGTTTTACAACTGGAAGATGATATCGTATAAATGGTTCTAATACACTTATATTCACACAAGTTGTAATACACTTATATTCACACATCTGTGTTTTGTTGTTTTTGATTGGTCAAGTTTTGCACATACTGCATTATTGTTCTAAGAAATTTTTCTTAGCAGAACTGTTTTCATCTATATATCTTTTTATCTTGCAGGGCCCCTCTAGTAAGAACCCCCTTGCATACAAATGGTATAATGCAGAGGAGGAGATTCTGGGGAAGAAAATGAACGTTGGTAACTCTTTTATATTATTTGAGTTTTCAAGCTGCTAATGGTTCTTAACTGAAATTTTTGCCAACATTAGGATTGGTTGAGGTTTAGTGTTACATTTTGGCACACATTCCGTGGAATAGGAGCTGACCCATTCAGTGCGCCTAAAAAAAATTGGCATTGGGAGGATAGAACTTATAGCTATGTTGCTATGGCCAAGAGAAGAAGTGAGAACATCCTCTGTTATGTTTACATTTTCAGTTTCAATTCTAGGGAACATGTTTCTAATCTGTTCTGCGATTTGCATGTTTGATACTCTTTTTTGGGTTTGAATGCTCATATGCTTGGTAGGAGAATGTGAAGTTTGCTTTGTTGGATTTCTTTGAGATTTGTTATCACTTATTTTATCCTTCCAGATGAAGTGTCTATATTAATTTTTCTTTTTACTTTTAAACATGAGAATACTTTTTGATATCCTTAACCCAGAGAGAACATTTTCCAATCCAATAGATATAATAACATCTACTTTTTCTAGCACCCTGTGGGAACTGTGGTGCAAAGGGACTGAAATTAGTTTATAGGCTTTAAACTAATACATAATATGTTTCTTTGTTCTCTAAACCTTGACCTTATGCTCCATAATTGGGGATTATACTTTGTGGATGTTGTGCTCTCTTTCACTCTGATTAAATTATAGCATAGAAGTATACTTTCTGTTTTCATTATGAAGTTTTGCCCTTCGTATCTTTCCATGCATGTTACATTTTACCTTGTTTTTAAAGGAGACGCAGACAACAGGAAAACAAGCATGTTACTGATATTGTTGCAAACTTGCCATCACTAATGTTTTTATGATGTTTATATGGGTTCGTGCCTATAGGTCCAGCATTTTGAGTTGATGTGCCAATGGACAAGAACATAACCGGTATGTATCCTACTCTAACATCAGATTCCTATGCTGCTCTGCTGGCATGGTTTAAATGAATAGAACCTGTTTAATAATTTTTTTCTGGGATGCAACCTCAGAATTGTTGACATGAATTATAGCCTCTTAGTTGCTAAACAAATCTATTAGTGACGAGAGCATATCATGTATTCTAATTCCTTTAATTTATATACTTATCACAGCTGAAGTGATGAAGTCCTTAAATATTCCAAAGGGAGTACGTTGTGTGCTCTTCAGAACATTAAATACTGACAGGTATTGTACTTTTTAAGTACTTTGAAATGATTCATATTTGTATAAAATTGCTACTTATTGGACATTTACAATCAGTTGAACTGTAAGTTTCTGTTGATGTTATTATTTGCATATATGTTAATGTCAAAATGCTTGGTTGTGTTGACATCTCTTATTTACATGTTCCTATTATTCCCAATGAGAAACCGTGACTCCTTTCTCCTCTAAACCACTTTTCATAAGTAAAATTTCCACCTTCTAAAGCCCACATCAGTCCTACTGCTATCCCAAGTCATATGATTTTGTCCATTAACGTACCTGATGTGACAAAAAAAATTAAGAGTGAAACATTACTTTCTACTATATCCATTTCAATTCTTACATTAGCAGCATATTCTAGGATATTACTTATCCTTGTCTAACTCAGAGTGAAACATCTTCTTCTGTTCCCTCCTTTTTAACTACCGCTCCCCACCATTTCCTCAATTTCTATGACTTACTGCACAATTATGATTTTGTTATGGACTACACCCCATCAATTAACATCAATGAGGTAGTATTGAGCAATAAATCATTGACACAAACAGCTCCTAACTCATCTTCTTGCATTTTCAAAGGACTATTTGAGGAGTACTTGCACCAAGTTTTAAACTAATTTTGACCTCATTTTATGTGTGTGTGACAGAGAGAATTGGTAAGATAAGCTTTAATTTGGTATCATATTCTAACCTGCTTTTGGAAACAGGAAGCATAACTCCCAGTTACTTACAATACTGCTTAATCATATATTCTTATACTTTGCAGTGACAAGCAGTCGCAACCAAGCTTAGCCGAAGAAAAACCAATCGAGGACAGCTTCGAAGAGCTAATGTAAAACTCTTGTTTTACAATACTGCAATAGTAATTGATAGGCTAGTCTTGTAGTAGGTTAATGGGGGTTTTATTTTGCCTTATTTTGTGAACTGTCAAGGATAATGATTTTGGACAGAAACTTGAAGAATACCCAATATTCAAATTACTCATGTCAAATGTGGATTGCATTTTATATCAGCAGCTACATATTCTGTGGACATCATCCTCATCTAAATAACATGTTGTATTTACATAAAGTTTAAATCAGTATTTAACTATAAAAATGAAGACCATTAAGAGAGAATGCATCAGTTTCAAAATGAAACTCGATGTCTCATTAACCAATGGAAATCGAATTATTAAGTTAGAATCGATGTGTCACAAATGAGTGCACATCGAGTTTTAAATAGAGATCGATGTCTAGTATAAGTATGGCCATCGATGCAGACTAAAAAACTGATGTTTCATAATGGTATGGACATCGCTTTTTTTCCAGAATCGATGTTTTACAAGATAATGGACATTGTTTTTCCCTGAGAATCGATGTGTGAAATAGTATCAGTCATCGTTTCTTGAACCAATAACGATGTTAAAATGCATAGTTGTGCTGTAAGATCTATATTTCTTTAAGCATTAAAAGCAATAAGATGAGGGTTTAATAATAGTTAAACATACAAGTTTGTTACATTTAAACGTATTTACATCGATTTATTATGGGTGACCGATGTGTATACTTATACTAGACATCGGCTAAAAACCGATGTCTGGATTTTCCGGACCTTTCTCATCACCCACTAAGACATCGGTCAGAATTTTTTTTCTCATCAGTTTTTGGCCGATGTCTGAGGGCATAATTCTAGTAGTGTAATTTCATGACTCCACAATCAAAGGCTTGGTGGAAAAAGAAGAAGGATGATATCGTAGCAAAAACAATGTCCAATGGTGGTAGTAGCAGTTGCTACATACCGCAATTCGACTAAATTTAAATGTTGTTTAGGAAATCAAGTTTTATTTTTTAATATAATTTTAATTTCACTTATGTAATTTTAATTTTATGAAATAAAATTTTTCTACTTTGAATAAATTAAATTATAAACATAACAATAACAATAATAATACAAGTATGTAACTGCAATGACAATAATTCTATTGATGTCAAACCAAACTTTATTCTCAAAGAAAGATAAACATGGGTTAAAATTACAAAGAAAACCAAATATATTAATAAAACTCACAAACATAGAATACATTATTTAAAATTACAAACTACCATTTATTCAAATCTAATTAATAAATTGTGGTGGTCCATACTCAATTACAATCCACGTTCCAGTTGTGCATCATCAAATCATCTTGTAGGCACTTGTGGAGGTAGGCCGACTCTATCATCAAATCATCTTGTAGGCACTTGTGGAGGTAGGCCGACTCTACTTAAAATTCACGATCCATGAATGAAGGAAGAATCTGTTCATCGTCTCTCCCTACTGGTTCGAAAGGAATAGCCTCTCCAGTATTAGGATACATAGGCCGATCATAGATCGTTGTCATTACTGGATTCATTAGATCATGTTCTTCAGGCTCCGCAAATTCTTCCTCAACAAACTCATCCTTCACAATCATGTTATGAAGAATGATACAACTTATCATGGTGGTTTGAAAATCCTCTGGTTTAAACAACCTAGCACCATGACGTAGTATGGCGGGCCCATCGAGAATGGAGGATACCAAAACACCATTCCACATCTTTGTGGTAAGCCTCTTGTTTTTTTGTAAAAGTGTTTCTCATCTTCTGTTCTGAGGTTCGATATTGTTTTGACAAAAGTTGACCACCTCGGGTATATTCCATCAGTAAGATAATAACCATTAGTGTACCTTTTGTTGTTGATCTCAAACTCAACTAGAGGAGCAGTTCCACCTATGACACGCTCAAACACGTTAGATGCACCAAGAACGTTGAGGTCATTTTGAGCTCCAGGGGTTCTAAAGAAAGCATGCCATATATGCGTATTGTAAGACACCACTGCTTCAAGAATAATAGTTGGGCTACCCTACCCTTTAGACCTGAGAAAGCTCCAGCCCAGCTAGTTGGGCAATTCGTCCACTCGCAATGCATGCAATCGATGCCCAATTATGCCTGAAAACCCGCGGCGTTGTCCTCTATTGAGAAGCCTATGTAAGTCAGCAGGATTTAGAGGACGAAGGAACCATCCAACGTAAAGAAACTCGACTTGTCTACAAAACTTTTTCAGACATTCAGCGCTATAGAAGCTCCCATTCTAGTGATTTTATCACATTGATCAGCAGCTGCACTGTACGTAAGCATTCTCAGGGCACCTGTCATTTTTTTGTTCGGGAAGCAATCCCATTTTTCTAGTGGCATTTGATTTTTGCCCCCAAACACTATCGAGGTTGCAAAGATCCTTCATTATGCGTTGGAAGACATGTGTTTGCATTCTGTACCTCCTTCGAAAGCCTGCTTTGTCGTACACTGGACGTTCGACAAAATAATCCTCCATGAGAAAATGACCTTGGACTTCTCTATGTCTTTCGACATTTGGGGCACGGCCAGGTCTTGAACCACGCCCTCTAGGTGTCTCCGATAATTGATATTGCGCAACCATCGCAGCCGCTTGAGAGTTTGTAGCTTGAATCCGGTCGAGCTCTTCCATATTTTCACGCTCCCTTTCTAACAACCATTTGTTCAATTCTTCCATCGAAAAGAAGAGAAATGAGATGGATGATAGATTTCAAAAGAGATGTAGGTGTAGAATGAGAGGAATGTGGGAGCAGAGAATGGAGTCTGAAGCTTATTTATACCAATATTGAAAGATCAAAAGTTAGGATAAATACATGTGTCACGTTTATATAGGTTGAAAGTCTTATCACATATCCTAGATATATTTTCAGAAGATAACGATATCTGACGTTGACACATGTCCAATGAAGATTGAGCGATTATCTTATCAGAAATCATATATATTTTTTGTAAGATAAAGGTATCTAAAGTGGACACATGGCAAATGAAGATTGGTCGATAATCTTACCAATTGTTAAAGATATTTTTTTTTATCGTAACTATAACTATGTTTTTTTATTTTTTTTATTGGAAACGATATTTATACTTGATATACAATTTTATATATTTTTAAAACTTAAGCATTAATTTTTTATTAAATTAACATTGTATGATTAATTTAATTGTTAATTGTTTAGTTAATTAAATTATAAGTTTAATGAATTATTCAAATTTAAAGTGTGAATAGTGGATTGGCAGGCAAAACAATTTTCATCGGTGCATTGTAGAAGCTAGAGGCAATTATTAATTTGGGATGAATAATGGATGAGTTTTGCTATTGGAACCTCCAAATTTACTCACTTGACCTCTATGCTTTTTACACATCTTATCAAATTTTCAAATACTAAATTTACTCACTAAACCTCACTAAAATTCCTCAAATAACCTCACTCATAATTTGCAAACAAATTATTATCTTTAAAACAAAAAACTTAGTCATTTCAATGATTTAATTACTCTATAAATCTTAACTACATATACATTAAACAACATGCATAAATATCTTTTCCAATAAAAAATAAAAATCAAACACAAGGTATTGAGTTTTAAGAATTAATTTCTAATTCATAAGAAAATAACATGAACTATTCTGTGTTTTTTTTTTTATAATTTTTTTTTTCTATTTTAGCAGTGCAAAAAAAAAATTGAAGAAATCATTTTTTTAATGTTTATTTTTTTTCTCTATATTTTTGTACCTCATGATTAATTATTTAAATATTTTTTAGTTTTTTTTTTGAATTGCTAGCTCTTTTTTTTTTTTTTTTGCAAATATGATGGATAAACTTAAATTTAGGTCAAAAATCATAATAGGATTTATATTGTTTTCCCTCACCAATATGCGTTTAACATATATATCATATCATTCTAAAAAAAAAAAAAACATATATATCATACATTTTTCTGTCACATGATCTTACTCATATTTTTAATTCTTATTAAATATATATGAAATCTTTTATGAGTATGTAGTGAATTGGAAAATAAAAATAGATAAAGAATACAATTTAATATTATTGAATTAGAAAGTCTACATAAAATAAACTAGCCTCTTAACATGTGCTCTGCACATGTCAGTTGACTTTCATTTTTACAGCAATTTCTCTCTTGATTTTGGAGAAGCTTCTCATTTTTTCATGGGACTTATTGTAATTTTTTTTCAAATATGATATAGTCTATTGACTATCTTATCTTCACATAGAAATAAATTTATTATTAATATTTATATTATGTGATGACATATGTGGTAGTTTAAAAATTTAACCATTCTATCAAGAATTGACTTAATTATATAAGATATAATATTTTTTGGGTATAATTATTGTCCTTGAAAGTTATTTTATAGTAGGTTATATATGTCATTTAATAATTGATAATAAAGTGAGGTCAAGTGAATAGATTTAGAGGTCTTAATGGAAACACTCATAATTGATTGATAGTACCAATTTAGTTAGTCAGCAAATCAGAAATTCTCCTTGGTTTGTGGGTGCATTTGCTCCTGCAGTTTATAGTTCTCTCACGAGTCACGCCCCCACCGGCAAATTTTGAATCTCCGCAATCGCAGCAAATGTAGTGGAAGTTTGAAATCACATATTTTCTGGTGATGGATTTGTCAACCCTCCAAATCCAATCGAAGAGAGGTCCACCACCACCACCACCAGTCTCTCGCAACAATCGCCAATGCCTCCTCATCTCCTGCCTCTCTCTCCTCGCCCTCCCCTTCCTCTTCTACCTCGTCTCCACCGCCCTCAAGCTCCACCTCTCCCCCAAATTCACCCACTCCGAATCCACCCTCTTCGGCATTGTCATCACCGCCGCCCCCACCGCCTCCCGCATCCGCGTCTTCCATTTCCTCGACGCCACCGCTCCCTCCACCTCCTCCCGCTCTCGCCCCGCCCTCTCCTCCTTCGCCGCCAGCCCCGACGCCGCCGGCGCCTCCCTCGCGCCGCTGCTCCGCTTCGCCAAGTCGCAGGTGCCGATGAAAGAGCGAGCCAGTACGAAGCTGCTCTTGTTTGCTTCCCCGGAGCTCCAGGACTTGGGCCAGGAGATCGCCGAGAAGCTTCTCGAGTCGTGTAGGAAGGTGCTCAGATCTTCCGGGTTCTGGTTCAAGGACGATTGGGCCAGAGTGGTCTCAGGTGCGTTTTCGTGTTTTCGAGTTTTGGCTAGAACTGATAATGTGAATGACAATTTGCAATGTGCTACACAGGTGAAGAGCAAGGGGTTTATGCTTGGGTGAGTGCCAATTACGCTCTCGGAACATTGAAGAGTGAGGCTGAAGAAACCACTGGGATAGTTGAACTCGGTGGGGCTTCTTTGCAGGTTTTTTTTTTTTTTTTCATTTACCAAGTGTCTACCATTCTAAACAATTACATTTCTATGTGTATTCAGGTACTAACCTATGATCACTTTCAGGTTACATTTGCCCAAAAAGAAACACTCCAAGTGCAATCTTCTCCGTCTCGAGTTATCAAATTGTTTGGAGTTACTTATCACCTTTATAGCCACGGCTTGCCGCAATTTGGCCAGGTGTTTATACCAAACTTCCTTTTATCTATATTGTACGTGTCTTGTGCTTCATCTATAATCCGTAATGTGCCATTGTCTGTGAGCAACTTGATGCCTATATATTGGAATTTGATTGGATATGATAATTATTTATCAATTTCACTCCCCTGCTTATAGCCGTTTGACAACTTGGTGTACCTTATACAATTTCGGGTAGATAGTTAGATAATAGTTCGCTGATCCTGTGAGTTTATTTATATTAACAAACTCAAATCAGCATCGTGATATTTATGTACCTGTTCTTGTTTTTGTACAGGATGCGGCTTGGGAATCATTGTATGAAAACTACAGAAAATCGACGCCTTGTACGATCTGTTGTCCTTTCTCTTTTATGGTACCATGGGATAAAAGTTGATTTTACGGTATTTTTGAACTACTATAATTTTATGATAAGTATAAACTGCATAGTAATTTTAGTTGCCTCTGGATTTTGGTTCATGCAATTAATGATACTTGTTTGACTTCTCAAACTAACACCATTGGTTTCTGGTCTTTTTATTTTATTTTTAATTTTTTTTATACGTGAAAAACAAGAGTTAATTTTGCTAAATGTTGCCCACGTACTAATAGTTTACATTATTCAAAGCTTTATATATTATGGATTCCAATGCAATCGAAACTCAAAAGCATTATAGTGATAACTACTTAGAGTTTTAGGCTCTTGACCATAATGTGTTTAATTCCTAGGCAGGAATATATGAATATGGGTTTTTCATTTCATCTGCGATAAAACTTAGATTGAGAATTGAGAACATTTTGAAAATGAGAGCACCCAGGTTTAAAATTGTTCAAATACTGACCAAAGTAAGAGACTTACAATGCAACGAACTGAAGTTAGTGTTCATAAATGTCGATGTTAGAGTACAACAAATATAGAATGAGGATGATCACAGTTGTAACTTCAGGAAAAAAGGATGAATATTTAAAACATCAAGTATGATTGGCTGTGCATTTTTGGTAAATGATTTTGATTTCTTTCCTAATGGAGTAAAATATTCATTTTGTTTTGCAGTTTCAGATTCTAGAAAGGGGAATCTTGTTCACCCTTGCGTACCTAGAGGATATAAGCTGACAGTGAATGCCAGTGATGAACAACTTCTAGTGTCTTCGCTAGGCGGAAACTTTTCTGAATGCAAGTCTCAAGTTTTGGCACTATTAAAGAGCAAACAAGGTAGCATAATCTTCTGCTTCTTCATTTTCACCAGTTTCTGATCATTCTTTTTAATTGAAGTTCGATTATGTTGTCGTGATATCTATTTTTGTGATTGACTTTCTGGAAAGTTTAGTAGAATTATTTGTTTCCATATTTAAGTTGGCTCGCTTTATTTTATTTTATTATGAGATGAACCAACTTTCATTCTTGATCCCTTAAAATGATATGATAAATGTGGGCTTCTTTGCCACAGCTGGATAATAGAACAGAAAACAAAAACAAACATCAAGAGAAACTAGACTGCAAACAGAGCACCCTTTTCATAACAGAACCCTTGACCTACAATCTACAACTGCCCTCCAATCTAGCATAATGAAGAAAGAGCGTGGGAGAGAAGCACTTAATGCTAACCAGATCCTTACTCTCTCCTAGAGCTCCTTCATGCCTGTACATCTGTAGTCCTCAAGAACCTGCTGTTCCTTCCATTCAGAGCACCCATCTCAGGCATGACAATGCATGCCTAAACTTTGGTCCTCTTTCCTTTACCAAAGGCAGAATGTTTTCCTTTTATGAGAAGAATAGTTAAACTATTTTAAGTGATTGTTTGCGTAGCCGTTAAGTTGGTTTAATACATAATTCAAGGAAAAAAGTTATTGTTTTATTTTTGGATTCATAGTTATTTAAGATTAATTTCCTAATAATTTATCTACACTACTAGGGTAAAGCCCAATAAAGGCTTGTCATGGTGAACAATGGGATGGGTCATTTGTCCAAAGGAACGTAATATGAAAATATAAGGCATCTTTGGCAGTGCTTATGGAAGTGCCAAAAGCGCTTTCAAATAACCAAAAGCTTTTTTCAATGTATTTGACAGAAACGAGCACAAGTGGTTTTTAGGATACAGATCAATTATACTTCCTAAAGCACCCATAAGCTGCTCCGGAAGCGTTTACAAAAGAATATCGGGGGAGCACGTGAGCGTTCAATGAAAATTTTTGTGCTTCTAACAGAAGTGTTACTTAAGTGCTGCTAAGCTTAGGTACTCAGTGCCGTTAAAGATATACGTAATTTTTTTTTCTCCTCCCTCTAAAACTAGATATCTTGGTTTTGAATGGGATTGGTCAGTGAAGTTGGGTTTTGCTAGCAGTGTGATTGGGACTAATCTCCTATAAGCAAGAATCAGTTTACCATGGGTGGAATCTTAGGCCTTGGCTCAGTCATTATGGGACTTGGGGAAATGAGTTAGGCTGTGATATAGCCAACTGGGTCATGGCTCCTGTCTTGTGTGTACTTTGCCATGAAACTCTTGGGCCTTAAATATGATTATACAACAGGCCACTCGCTATAGTACTACTGCGCCACTGGCCCTTGCATACATTGGCTTGGGCCTACATTTTGAATTTTCTTGGCCTTAAATATCAAACTCCTAATTTTCTACTCAATCCCTTTTGAGGGAAAATGTGATTTGAGTGGATTGGATAGGTTATTGTTTTCAAAAATATGGTATGAGGAAGAGGGGAACAGCTTTCTGTAACCTTTTTTTCTCGCGTATATAGATTATCCACTTATCATAATGTTCCCATTGCATTTTTATATGTATCTCGGTTTTCTTATCCTCTGTTCTAGACTTTTGGGTTTTGAAGAAACTTAAGTAATCTGGATGTAGGGGAGTTAACTAAATTAGTGGCATGCTTAGAGGATTTTAGGCTGTTCTTTTCTAGGGCAGATAGAAGCTTATGGAAGTTTGATGCTTGGCAGCTTTTTCTTGCAAATCCTACTCAAAGGAACTACTGGAAAAGTCTTCTCCCTCTTTCTTCGATTCCTCTCATGTAATTTGGAAGGCTAAAGTATGTCCTAAAGTATGATTCTTAGCTTGGATTATTGCTCATGGGAGGTTGAATACTTGTGATTTGGTTCAGAGGAGACAGCCTTCCTGGTCCTATTCACCCCATTGGTTTGTGATGTGTATAGAACAGCTGAAAGTTCATTCAAATTATGTGTTGCTTCAATGTTCTGTTGCTCTATCTTTATGGGAAAAGTTATTTAGGGAATTAAATGCAACTCTTGAACTATCCAGTTTCATATAATGCCCTGCTGTAGCAAAGGGGACTGGCTTGATGGAGAGGAACAAAAGAATTTTTATTGAAGCAAGGGGTGAGGATGTAGATCAACTATGGATAGGGTTCATGTTTGGGTGTCTCTTTGGGTTTCAGGTTGTTCAGAGATTAAAAACTATTCTTTCAGGCCATTGTTTCTGATTGAAACTCAACTGTGACTTTTTTTTTTTCCTGAATGATGTGACGTAGGTTTGTTCTTTGTTTGTCTTTGTAGTTCCTTTCTATGTTATTTGGTAGATTCCTTGTCCTCTATCTTTTATCTGTTTATTTATTTTTCGTAAACATATGCTAGGAAGCTTTTCCTAATGTATGGCAGTCTTGCTAGGCTAATAATAGTCATTGTCCAATATGTTGGTCTCAAGCAGGTCCAATGGGACTTGGACCTTTTCGACCATACAAGATGTGGTTAGAGCAATATTTAGTCTGAAAGTTATTGAAAAAAACCGTTGGAAGTCCTATAACTTAAAACAGCTTTCCCTTGTTAGTGTTGGCTTTTGGATCATTTCCTACAGAAGGACAGTTCTTGGGAGGAAATCTAGATTTGGGGAAACACCTCTGCTTATTTTTATTCCTCAACTTCGCAAACTCTTTACTTTTCATAAAGCTTCCACTGCTACAGTGGTTGTAAACCCATAATTTCCATGGAGTTGGGATCTCAAATCCAGTAGAAATTTAAATGATTTTGAAGTTTGGGCCCTTTCATTTTTGCTGTTTATGCTAGAAAAATTCCACTTTCTATGATGGAGCTGTTTTATCCTGTTTAATAGAATGAAAGATTGCACAACTGGTGCACCTTTTGCATGCAGACAACAGTTCATGGTTTATGCAAAATTCAATAGTAAATAACCCAATTAAGTTTTTTGGACTGAAAAAACTGATAACGTAGTACATAGTTAGAGTAATGTTCATAGTTGACAAATTGCCACATTCATTAACCAGGCTAGAAAAGAATTTAGTGACAGATTATTGAGAAATTTATACATGTATAATTTTTTTTCTTGATTAGAATTTGTTTCTTAATGGAAAAGAACATCTGAATGTATGTTGACATATACTGTGATTTTATCTTATACCAGTATCTATAACTTATCTTGCTTATTTAAGTACTCTAATTGGCAAGAGGTCTGTTTGGTGTGTTGAGAAGTTAGAAGTAATTGATTCTTGAGATTCTAGGTTACTTATAAGAAAGAGGGTATTCATTAATAGCTTTTCAATGTAAAATGCAGATAAATGCGTGCAGGCACCTTGCACAATTGTCTCATCATTTCCTTTCGAGATAGGGGGCAAGCCAATTTCCGCAAACTTCTTATTTACATCTGAGGTTAGTAGACAATGAAATAAGTTCATACCATTGATTAATATATAGGTGGCATTAGTTTTAGATTTGTTGTATTTTGGTTGACAATAGATAACTTTTTGTTTGCTTCTAACTCCTGACAACAATTTGATATGATGTAAAAGTTAGCGTCAATATCTAGCTTATTTTCCACCAGTTACATACATATCTTAAAAGTAATTTGTATATTGTTATAACATTAGCTGTTTCAGGAAGCAACGTATGCTGCACTTTGTGTTAGACTTTATGTATTATTTAATAGGATTGAAATGAGAATATAATTCCTGTTAGATTTATAGTTTTGCTCCTTGTGATCCCTTTTTACTTTAGTCCTTAAACTTAAGAATTAAACAACTAAACCATTATAGCTTCTTAACTTTTGTGATTTCAAATCATTTTTCTTGTTAAATTGATCAAGAGAATTTTAAAGGGCAAATGTGTATAGACACAATATTTAGAAAAGATTTGTGGATTTTTTTAAGAATTGGAAGATTTCCAAAAAGTACTTTAGGAATATAGGGTATCTTAAAAGTTTTACATGTGGGAAACCCAAAGCCCATTTTGAACTTGCTCTTACTCTTCTGCTCAACTAATTAGAGTCATTTTCTTCAACCAATCTGGTAGAAATATATATTGGACCCAAATGCAACGGTTATAAAACCAAAGGTCAAATCCAAATTGAAATAGTGGAAGTAGGCCCAGCTCTGTTGTCTGCTTCTTTGGTTTAGGCTCAAGACTCTTTCGGAAGCTTTTCCCAGAATTTTGGCCTGTGTTCACATCCCCCCACTTCCTGTTTGGTAGCTGTTTCATGTGAAGATGCAAACAAGCCAGTCGAGCCGGGTTGATTTAAGCTCAAAAGCTTGCTAGGTTGAGCTCAACTTGAGCTCTGTCCTTCAGGTTTATTTGGCTCATTAGTTAGTTTCTCAGTAAGTAGACTATGAATGAACTGCGTGTGAGCTCAAGTCTGAAACTTGAAAAGAAAAAATCAATGAATTTGTAGAAACATGTTAATATTCTCTTGAGGGTTGTATATTCTGTCTTTACAAAATATATTGTCCACCTTAGAGCCCCTTGCAGTAGCTGAGGTAAGCGTGCTTTAGCGAACAAGTATAAATGACCTTGGTCTAAGTTTAGCTCATTGTGGGCATTCCATTGTGGGCATTCCTATGAATCAGGCTTTTTGATGGTTAGTCAGCTAGGCATATAAAAGTAGAAATAACAGAACTATTACAATAATTGAAAAGTATCCCTTGTGCTCCCAAACATGTTCAGAATGAGACTTCTAAATACACAGTAATTCACTTAACTCTGATTTGAAAGTTAGAAAGCCTGCAAAAACCATACCTTCCCTGATCCTAGAATCAAATATCTCTGGTCCCTTCAGGCCTGGACTCCCTTAGAAAATGCCAAAGTTTTAATTGTTTTTCTCAAGGTGTCAATGATCACGAACAACGCAAAATAGAAGGGAAAATACAAATGGATATTGTTTGTTTGAATTTCAAGGGGGTCAAGCAACCAAGGCATCAGACATCCTACGCAACACAGACAGCCTACACAACACACAGTAATGGACCAAAAGTAAGTAGAATTATAAACTATTAGGGAATTGGCTAGACATATGGTTTTATAGCATATGCTTGAATGCTGTTCTGTTCCGGAAAATCTTTATAGAACTCACCTGGCTACAGGTGTGCCTGAGTACTTATTATGAAAGTCAGTTGCATTTCACTGCACATGAATTGACAATCATAAGATCCTGTTAGTATATGACAAATGATATCTATCGGGAAGTGCCTATTCACAAAATGATAATAGCCATCTTTATGTTGGAAGGATGTTGTGACCTTAATTTTGCTCATGTACATACTTGAGGGAGTGAGGGAGAGATGCAAAAGAGCCATCTTTTATGTCGGATTTTATTTTTCTATTAACTTTATATGATTTGAATTTTTTTCTGTCTTTTGTTTTACTTTTAGTATATATATTTTTGGGTCACTCCTTTTCAGTTGTTAATCGTGTAATTTTTCCTGTTTTTATCCTTCTACAGATTTTTGGGCTTGTTCCCAGGGCTTCTTTGTTTGAGTTGGAGGCAGCTGGTCTACAATACTGTGAAGACGAATGGGACAAACAGAAAAATCAACATAATATTGTTGATGATTCAGATCTGCTGAAATATTGTTTCTCATCTGCTTATATGGTGGCACTGTTGCATGACAGTCTAGGAATCCCCATGGATGAGAAAAGGTATGTTGTTCTTTTTGCACTTGCAGGCATGCTAATAATCTTGATCTGTATTTCTTACGTATATGTTATGTTAGATCAGGCAAGTTAATTGAAAAGTAACCGCATATTTTTGCGAGATGTAGAGCTAATATTTTGGCTGTCGATGCACCTGCATTTAAATAACGAAGAAAATGCTATATTTGCTGAGCACTTAATAATTTGATGTAGCTTGCTGCTTGCCTGAACTGAATTGTTTGAGAGAAAAACATTTCAGTGATAATTTCATTTTGACACTCTTTTCAGGGTTGGATTTGCAAACCAGACTGGAAATATTCTCCATGATTGGACTCTCGGTGCTTTCATTGTTGAAACAATGCTGGAACCCCTTGAATGGGAACTTGATAATAATCTGGGCCAGATTGTTGGAAATGAGTCTGTCACGTATTTCTCTGTCTTTGCATTTCTTTTAATAGCTGTGTTTGCTGTATTCTTTGTATTGCAATCGCGGAAACCACAGTTAAAGACTATATACGATTTAGAAAAAGGACGCTATATTATTACACGTGTACGTAGGTAATATAGATTTGATTCATAATTTCTTTCCGTAGGTTCATTCAATAGGAATCTGAAAACTGTACCTGACGATGAAGATTTTTGTGAAAAGTTACTGAAAGCAGCTAGCAACACTGCGTCTAATACTTATAACCAATGTGTATCTCCGTCTCTAAAATATAATGCTGTACGGTAAGATATCTTCATTTCTTTCGTCCTAACATTGTCAATTTAACCATAATCAAATAATGAAATTTCTGTAGTAGTATTTGCTGTGTTTGCAGTGTTTCATACAATGAACTAATCCTACGGTGTTGGCTCGGGAGTATTGATACTTGTGAGTACTATAGAACATCCTATAGTAGTATTTGGTAGCTTGGCTGCACTTTCAATTAACTGAATGAAATCCATTGATTGTTCTTATGAGAAATTGTTCACGAAATTCTGCTGATGTTGTCGATCAAGTCTCTAGTGCTGCTGTTTTTGTTTGGTTGCGTCTAGTGCTGATGTTCCCTAAACCCGCAGCTTTAGGGAAGACTTATGCGCTAGTGCTGCTTGCGTTCTTGCATAATATTGACCTTTTAATGATACGCATAGACGTACTTTTGTTTATTCTGTTTCTCACTGTGTTCAAAACCGCTGGAACGAGGACATGTCATTGTTGGGCAATTGGCCGAAGTGGTTGCACTTGAGACAGCAATTTCCCGGTACAACAGATATGATTCAATTAACACTTTAGTGTTAATCAACCAAAAAAAAAAAAAAAAAACTGTGCAAAAAAAATGTTTACCTCAAAGTCATCTTAGTCTTTTTTCAATCAGTGATGGTTTGCAACCGATCTCACTATTAAATGAAATTTGTAAGAGGTATTTTGGTCGGGATTAATTGCTTGAAAATGTGGGTTTCATTTTGTTAATAATTCTTCCTGAAAAAATGAAAATGTGTTATGGGTTTAAATCTTACTCACATCATTGGTTGAGGTGGAGATTAAAAAAGATTTAAAAAAAAAGAACACCCGACAACTACATTGAAATGTGTCGGTGTAAGTTCTCGCTAAATTTTAAACTTTTAATGAATGAACTGAAAACATGTATTTCATTGTATTAAATGTAGTCTCTTACAAAAATTGCTAGTGCAACAACAACGTTTTTAGATGTAGTGAAAAATTGTATGGTGCCCTTTATGTTAGTTAAGAAGTCGTAAAAAAAAAAAACTATCCGGCTAAACTTTTAACTTTTAATGAATGAACTGAAAATATGTATTTTACTATATCTTTACTACTATAAATGGAGGCCATCTTTTGGTGTCAAAGACTTTACCAAATTTTAAAGTACTTATAATATCCTTCAATAACATAATTATCAAATTAAGTTAACACTATTCAAGTAAACCCTAATTTGTGTTTGGCCCAAAACTCTAGGTTACTTGACCTAGTGGTAATAGGGTTAAATTAGAAGGATCTAGATTCCTATTCAATGTACGATTACTTTCTTTGTATGATTGAGATTCTATACATTGTAATCCTCTATATAAAGAGGCCCCTATTATCAATGAGAATACACAGCAAATTCCTCTCAATTTCAGTTTCTCTACAACACGTTATCAGCACGAGCCCTAACCCTAGTTTTAGAAACCAAGACCCCAGAAATTGATCAAGCTCCACCAGATTAGCATTGCCTGTGCTACTACCCCTGCAGCCCCTGCTTCGCAACTCAACGCTAACACTACCAGGTTAGCTTCGCTGCCCCTGTAGCGCCTGCAAGCCCTGCTTGCCTTCTGCCCTCTCGCTCACTCGCCTACCCTCCCGACCGCGACCCTGCAACCCTAGTGTCACCACAACTCGCCCGCGACCCAGCGACCTTGCAGCATCGCGACCTTCAAGCACCCCCATGATCGTCCCTAGTCTTGATCTTGAAAAGGATCCTCTTCGTCTGAAGGATGATGACGAAGATGTGCTAGAGGCAGAAGTGCCTTACTTAAGTACACTAGGCGCATTATTGTACTTAGCTCAATGCACAGGACCGGACATCTCATTTGGAGCGAACTTGTTAGCTAAGGTATAGCTCTACGCCAACGCGACGCGATTTTGATTGATGTAAAAGACATCTTTCAGTACTTGAGATGTACGATTGATATGAGCTTGTTCTATCCCTACAGAGAGATGATGGATTCGGGCCCATCACACACCAGAAACGCCGCCAACGCAGGCCTGCGTTCTCTATCCCCATCCCAAAACGATGTAAGTGTTTTGGAAGGTTTTGCTGATGCTGGGTACCTCTCTGACCCACACAAAGGTCGCTCCCAAACTGGTTAAGTGTTCACCATGAGAAAAGACAGTGATATCTTGAAGGTCTACGGAACAGACCGTAGTCGCTATATCTTCGAACCATGCAGAGATTATTGCTCTTCACGAAGTGGTTCGTGAATGTTTATGGATTAGATTTATAATCTCGCATGTTCGAACAATTGTGGTTTGAAGTCTACCACAGATGAGCCTACGAGCATTTAGGATAATGCTACTTGTTTTGAACAAATGAAGCAAGGCTACATCAAAAGCGACAACACCAAGCATAATCAACAACAACAGAAGCTCCTCAAAATCAAAATGAACCAGGTTCGATCTGAGGACAATGTGGCAGACTTGTTTACTAAGTCATTGCCCAAATCCACATTCGAGAAACATGTGGCAAGAATTGGCTTGGTGAAATTATCTGAACTTCCATGATCGTAGTCATCAGGGGAGACGCAGACATCAGGGGGAGATGTCTACATGTTCACCTCGAAACGTGAATGGTGTGTTGTGCTCTTTTTCCCCTTCGACCGATGTTATTTTTGTCCCACTGGGTTTTTGTTACTTGGCAAGGTTTTTAACGAGGCAACGAGAGAAGCACCGCGTTTGGGCAACACAAGGGGGAGTGTTCAAGTAAACCCTAATTTGTGTTTGGCCCAAAACTCTAGGTTACTTGACCTAGTGGTAGTAGGGTTAAATTAGAATGATCTAGATTCCTATTCAATGTATGATTACTTTTCTTGTATGATTGAGATTCTATACATTATAATCCCCTATATAAAGAGGCTCCTATTATCAATGAGAATACACAGCAAATTCATCTCAATTTCAGTTTCTCTACAACAAATAGAATATAAATAGATAAAAGTATAAAAATGTAATTAGTCAAACTATCATTATTTAATGTCTAAAAAATAAATAACAACTATTATTTTTAGTCGATCTATTTTCCATTAATATCATAATATCACATCCCAGAAAGATTACTAGGTAAATGAAGTACAGGTATTTTAGTGTATTAAAATTGTATGGTGCTCTCTCTGTTAGTTAAGAAGTCGTTTTTTTTTTTTGTTGATACATAGAATTGGGATTCGGGTGAACCCGGATCCTACTGAATTAATCTAGATCTCCAAAATCACATCTGCAGTTTCATTGATTCCGAGTTCCGACAAGACAAATCTATCTGAAGACTATCTAGTAGCAACAACAGCATCCATCTCTGTTTGAGTAGTAGAGAAGTGAGAGACAGTGAGCTCAAGTTGGGGGTGGTTTGAATGGACAATTTCAGCGCAGAAGATCTGTCAACGATCGGAGGCATCGCAACGGTGTCGCTTTTGCATTCCTTCATACCCACGCATTGGCTCCCTTTCTCCATCGTCGGCCGCGCCCAGAAATGGACTCTCTCCCGCACTCTCTTCGTCAGTACGTTGTTTTCTCTCATCTCACACTTTCTAGATCTGCTCAGCCTTAGCTCTACTTTTTTGAGCATTTCGCTTGTTTCAGTTGGAGGAAATTTAGTATATAACTGCGGGTTTAGGTGAACTGTAAATCATCATATATGTATATATTGGTTTATACCTGCTACCATTAACCAGTTTTTTTTTTTTTTTGTTAGTGATTATTATCTTGCTACAAGGTAATAAGGATATTTTGAGCAATGTTGGATGATTGTATTGACCGGCACTCTAGATGAATGCTTTATAATGTTAGTTTCAAATTTCATTTTTCGATTGTTAAACGTCCTAGCCTCCAAGGTTCATGGTTTAGCTGCTGCTTTATCTTACCGACTTCTATTTAACCAACTGGACATGGAGTTCTTGTAGATGGCATGTTGTTTTTTGTAACCAACCCTCCTTTAGGCATTGGTACAGTTGATAACGGGTTGGCTGTGGAAAGGTTTGATTCTTGCCAATGGGAAGAATTCTCGTAATTGGATAGATTTTCGTGAGGGTATTGTTTACAAAGTTGGAGTACAGTTCATAGTATAATTAGGAGTACTGCACTACTGCTAAATAAGTTCACTTAAATTAATATAACCTCTCTAGAGATATTTCGTATTAGACTTCTTGGTGCATTTACCCAGCATGTGTAGTACCATAGTTATTTGCAAACCACCCTTTTCAATTCCTGCACTGCAGCAACAAGACTGAGTCTGTTTAGAACATGATCTGTAGAACTTACACTCTCTTCCAGTCATACCAACTCTAAAACAAGTGTCCTTAAATCTCTTCCAATCACACCAACTTTAAACGAAGTGTTCTTAAAAGTTCATAAGCTGACATCCACTATATAACATTTATGACTTTTTCTCTCCGTATTTGATAGAAAAAAGTTTCCCATGTGAGATAACTATAAATGAGTAGTTTGAAGAAGTTGACATGTTTAAAGTCTCCTATAGCTTCATTTATTTATTATTGATAGGGAACATAGTTTGACTAATGTAGAGTGAACAGCAATGCAACAAAATGTACACCACAATTGAGCAGTTTGGGGGCATCTCTATGAAAACTCCTTTTCTTTTTTCTCGAGTTCTCTTGTGGGAGTTTGTGGGTTTCCTGAAAAGACTAAAGAATCATTAATTATTTATTCGTCATTGGGACAGCTTTCAGGACACTCTCACTTTTTGTAATTTTATTGTGCAGCTGCATTTGGAGCAGTTTTGCATGTAATATCCACTTCAATACTTGGTATAACAGCGGTCACCATGGCAAATACCATCGCTGGCGAGGAAACAGTTCATAAACTTGCCTCACTTTTGCTCGTATTTCTTGGCGGTGGTTACATTTTGTTGTTTTTAACTGGAAAAGGTGGTCACAGTCATTCACATAACCAACCCATGGAAAAAATGGCTGTTGCTGGGCTCGTCCTTGTTCCTGCCTTGTCTCCTTGTGCAACCACACTTCCAGTATTTCTTGCTGTCGGCAATTCATCTTCTATGATGGTGCTTGCTATCATAGTGCTGCTATTCAGGTATTAATATATGGATTCAGATCTGTTTTTCTGGTTTATCTCTTTAAGTACTGAATTGTGACTTGGTTTAGTGTTAACTAGTATTTCTTTTCTTTTCTGTTTTTCTGGTAAGTACATGGGTACAAAAAACATTTATATTGATAAGTGCTCTGTATCCACATTACACTGAGGGTAGCAGAGATAACCAACATTAGTTTAATGTTCTTTGCCTCCCCTCTTGGAAACATACAGGCTACAATTTGTACTAGTTAATTATCTCACCCTTTATCAACTCAGTATGGAGTGTTGTTTCCATCAGTTGGAAATCTTATTGATTCCCTACGAGCTTTTGCAATTTGAAAATAAAAATTTGTCAGCCAGCACAGATTAATTATATGTAATCGAATGAACTGGATATAATTTATTTCAAGGAGAAATGCTAAGCATGTGAAACAATTTAGCAGTGGGTCAGAAGTGAAGTCCTTAAATACAAGAAAAATTGAAACAATCAAATACAGTAGTTGTAGCAGAGAGTATTAGAAGCACTAAGTCAATACAATTAAAACTTACAACCTAGACAAGTTAGCACGCAGCAGCCTTCCAGTCAATCTGAATAGCTGGGAGATCTCTGATTTCTGAAGCGAGTCCTAGGTTAGTATCAGAATTTAACTCTGTCCCACAGTTCTCTACCCCAAAGAATCGCTTATTTCTTTCAGTCAAACAACCCCAATGAATTTGTTAGCCTTTCCAACTTGCTTTCTTGAAAATAGCATTTAGCTGTATCAATTTGCAGCCCTGACTCCCGAGTCCCGACAAGCACAAAAACAATCTATTGTATTGACAGTATAATGGACCAAATTAGATTTGTTGGTGAAGTCTTCTGCTCATTGCAAAGGAGTGATCGCCACCTCCTCTTTTCCTACTTCCAGTCTTTTTATGAGCTTCTTGTTAGCCTAGGGTAATAATCTTCTCAGCACTCTGTGACAGCTGGTATGAATAAGAAAGGCAATCGAGACAAATATTTTGTTTCGATTTTGATGTTTTAGATGAACTGTTTGCCTAACTGGATTTTGTAAGTTTACGAGATCGTTTAGTACTTACTGCTGCTAACCATGATACTAATGTTAAATGCTTTCTGGTAAGCCTAGCACATCGTTTGATCGGGGATTGACATTATTTAACTGCTAAAATGCTATTCTGAATGGTTTCCCATTAGTTTTGCAATTGATAAATATCTTGGCAACTTGTTTCACTGACACAAATCTCCTCACATTGTATTCTGGAATTACAGCACCATAACAGTGATGACTTCTTTGGTTGCTCTCTCATTCTATGGTGCCAGCCAGCTCAAATTTCACTGGGTGGAGCGATATGACAAACTTCTTGTAGGATCTGTGCTCTGTTTGGTGGGAATTTTGACACTTATTTTTCATGATCATGATCATGATGGAGCAGGAGGATCCACTGGAGAGCATTTGCATAGGAAAATCATTGTTCACTGAAGGTTCTTGTCACCTTTCAACGTGTATGTTGTGCCTATAGATTACGGTTGGAGATTGTTGCTCCCATTTGTATTGACCACTGCGGCAACTGCTCGTTCAATGTGCTTCACGAGTATTAAGAATGTTTTGTTCAATTTGTTTATTATGATACTAGTATATCTCACCGCTTATCTTTCTGTGTTCTTGGAGGAAATTTGTCTTTGTATGTATATTCTCATGATTCATTTAAGCATTGAAACTAGGGTGCCTCTTTGTACTGAAACTAGGATTTTCATCAACAGAAAAATCGAAACAACAAACATTGAAAAATAGCGTCCTTCCTCCCTGTCCGGCGGCGAGCCTCATACCGTGCTCGTGGCGGCATCTAGTTCGAATTGGGGAGATTGCGGCGACGGATTGTGAGTTGAGGAAGGGGGAGATTGAGGCGGCGGCCGAAGTGTAGTTTGTCCCTTGCTGGCTTGGTTGGCGGATTGGCTTGGTGGCGCGAGGTTGGAGACTGTTGGGTGGTACTGTGCTCGTGGCGGTGTGGTCTGGATCTGCTCAAATCGATCAATCCGATCTGGATGGGGTCTATTCGATTTGATCTAGGGATGGAGTTGTGGTGCAGGGGCAGCGCTTTTCCAGGGCGTGGTAGGGATGGCGACATGATGTTGGGTGGTGCTGTGGTAATGGCAGTGCGGCTCCAATATGCTTTGATCAGTCAAATCCGGATTGGCTCTGTTCGATCTGTCTTGGTGATAAGCATGTTGAATAGGGACGGTGCATTTCCGTGGCGCTGTAGGGAAGACAGAATTGTGATGGTGGTGCTTGTTGGCGCAAAAAGGGAAGATGGAGGGCAGGAGAAATGGCTGGTGATCGGAGTAGGGGAGACGGAGCTGCAGTTGGGCTGGCTATTTGTTGTTGGGCCCTTGTCGGTGGTGTTTTAGAGCTTGGTTTTTTTGTTTTGTTTTGTTGGTAATAAGTTCCTACCAAGGTTTGGTTAGGACGCACTGCAGGTTGTGACAAAGACAATATTTCTTTTGGCCTTCTAGCGGATCATTCCTATTCTGGAGTTGGGTCAGCAGCAATGGCGAAAATGTCTGGCTGTGGCATAGACAATCATCCTTGGCCTTCTAGTGGCTCGTTCCTGTCTGGTTTCGGGTCAGAGGCGATGGCGATTTAGAGCAGTAGTGGATTGACGGTGTTGGGTTTACTTTAGTCTCAGGTTGACGGTCCAGCTATTTAATTTGGTCGGGTTCGAAGTCACAACGAGTGTAGGCTTGGTCGATCGAAGGCAGGCCAGGTGGGATCTGGTTGGCGAGTTAGTGTTGACAAAGTTGAGTGTCAAAGAGTCACTGCTTCTGCTCTTGTTGTCCTTGTCATTTAGTTGTTGTGCAAGTTTTCTTTTAGTTGAAGCCTCTTTGGCTCCTTCAGTCAGTCTTTATAGAGTTCCAGTGTGAAGTCTAGTGGCTATTTCTGTGTAAGAGATGTTGCCTAAAATCATTGTAAGCAGTTCATTATTAATGAAGTTTCTTCTTGATAAAAAAAAAAAAAAACATTGAAAAATAAATTAGTGTGGTTATGGTAATCACCGGAATGGAATCTATCGACAAAACTAAAACATTTACAAATTCTAACATTTGCTGTTAAAGTATTATTTCAATTGTCCTAAGAGGTATATTTTCTCTATTCACACGCCCTTCTATTTATCTATTACTTTAATTTAATCTAGAACTAAAATCATTAGGAGAGTTTTTTTTTTTCCTTAACGTAGTCTTCTACGGCGCCCTAGCCTCCTGCTATCGTATCTTTTCTCCTCAACTCCTCTCCATCCATTCCATGGCCTCCATTGATGCTGTCACATCAAGTTTCAATTTGCTGCCTCCCTTGCCCTCACTGAAGGCGGTAGTGCCCCTGATCTAGGGAAGATTGGTGGTGGTCCTGTGTGCAGGTCCTTCCAATCTTTTCTGATTGGCAAACCTCTGACCCACAAGCTGGTTGATCCTAAGGCATTCAAAGGTCACTTCCATCGCACTTGGATGGTGGATAAAGATTTTAGGGTTCGTAGTGCTTTGATCGAGCCCCGGTTTGCTTTGAAGAGTATGATGACGTGGCGTCTCATGAAGGCCAGTTCAAGTTTGGGTTAGGGTTTTTGGGATCTCTCCCTTGTATGAAGAACCTGAGAACTTCACTCTCATCGATAATCTCTTGGATGGTTTGTTGGATTATGATAAGAAGGAATTCAAGAAGGAATCAATTAGGATTTTATTTATTTATGATATCTCCAAACCGGTCGTACTTGAACATAAAGTTTTTCTGGATGTTGGTGTTGAACTTGTTCTGCAGTTTCAATTTGAGATCTGAAAGGGAGATGCCCATAGTGTGGTCTCATCACACATGCTGGAATTCCTTGTGAGGAGCCAAACACGTCAATCTCTCCGCTTAGGGTTTTAAACTTTCCTGGACCCTCGACCTCAGGAGGCTCGTTTTCCTTCTCTGCTCCAAATAAGCGTGCTTTCTTCTCTGCTTCCTCCTCCATCCCAAAGAAGAAGAAGCCCATTGTTCATCGAGTGGAGCACCCCATTGCCAACCCTGCTTCACCTACTGGTTCGGCACCTGTAGTAGACAAAACTGTGGTTGCTGATTCGTCGGTGGAATAAGGGTTAGAGCATGATCGGGTTCCTGGTTTGGAGTCTACTATTAAGTCTGCTTTTGGCCTAAATGATTATGCAGGTATGATAAAGGTGGTGCAACAGGAGGGGTTGTCTTTCAAGAAACTAGATCATAGAGGTGGTTGCAATCCCTCTCCTAAGAAATTCAAAATCATCTTAGGTGGCAAGATTCCAACTTTGCAGACTGATGCTCTAGGGTTGATTGCAGATGACAATGATGTTACTCTTGTAACTCTGAAGAAGATGACGGGCAAGCCTCTTGAAAGTAAGAACGTACAAGAACCAGCGTCCCATCAAGAAGTCTAGTGGTGCCCCTTTAAGGCTCACCTATCCTGCAACCACTGGCTCTGTTCCCTGCTCGAGAGACAAGGGCAAAGGAAAGCTTTAGGTTTTCCTGTCTCCTTGCCTAATACTAGAAGTTTGGTCTTAACCTTCATCTTAGTTTCTCTAGTTATACACAAATTGAGGTCTCTAGGTGACTCGGTTACTGTTCCATGAGAGGTTGGTAGTGAGGATTTTGTTTCTTTGTTGTTAGGTTCAATAAGTGAGCATATGTGTTAATAGTGAGGGACACCTGTCTTTTGCTTGGCAGCTTGTGTCATTTATGATTTTGGTATGAGATAGTATTGATGTACGTGCCTTTTGGCTATGAATAAGTAATGAAATTATCTATTCTTCAAAAATAAAAAAATAAAAATTGTACTAACAGGTATAAATTAACTACATTTCAATTGCATAATTATAATCGAACAATCAAACCCTAAGCGTGCCTCTTGCACACAACCAAACCCTAGAGACGCTGACGACTTCTGGCTGTACCTCTTCCTATGAAACACCATTTCCATGGCTTCCATTGAGGATGTTACAGCATCCTTTGCTGCATCTCTTGCTTTGGCTAGTAACGAGATCATTGATCTCTCACGAAGGACCAAGGGTGCGCAGTGCCGCCCCAGGCAATCATACTTGCTGACAAAACCTTTGGCAAAGCAACTAGCATCTCTGAATGATTTGAGGCTTTTTTTTTTTTTTTTTTTTTTTCAGAAGGGTTTTGGGTTTTGGATAAGGTAAGGTGGGCTTGCGAAATCGAAAACCGAAAAAAATTGCACCGAA
Organism: Rosa lucieae; assembly: GCA_024704745.1. Classification (NCBI taxonomy): domain Eukaryota; kingdom Viridiplantae; phylum Streptophyta; class Magnoliopsida; order Rosales; family Rosaceae; genus Rosa; species Rosa lucieae. The sequence goes on from CM045496.1 coordinate 49,509,107, forward strand.
ATCCAAACTGAAGCTGAAAAAACCAAATTGAAGGGAACAAAAAAAAAACCGAACCGAAATGAAAAAACTGCACCGATTGATTTTCGATTTCGGTCCGTCAGAAACCGAACCGAGAGTTGAACTTACGGAAGAACGGCGTCGTTTTGAGGACTTGGTAAACCCAAAATCCATTCAGCCCCGTTGCCGGACGTATTCCTCTTATGAGAGTTATCTCCGTTGCCGATCGACTATCAGACTATCAGTCTCCGTTGCGGCCGGTGCCTACTGCCTCGCCACTCGGCCCTCGGTGCCTCGCCGGCTCCCCGCTCGGTGCAGCTTTCAGTCTCTCAAAGGTAAGCTTTTAATCGCTCTTCGCTAGTTCGCTGAGGTTTTCAATAATCAATCTCTCAATGTGTTGACCCCATTCTTCTTCTTCTTTCTCGTTCAGTCTCTCCAATTTCAAGTAAAATCATCGAAACAGGTGCCTGAGGCTGCTGTAGGAAGATTCAATGAGCTCCAACACGACTGACACCAAGAAGGAGAAGAAGGGTCCTCCTCAAATTGTTAAATTGAATAAAGCTTTGGCATTGGTATGGTGATTTTCCCTCATTTTTCTTTCAACTATGAACTGGTTTATCGATGTTATATACAACAATGAATTGCATTTGAGATTTGATGGTGTGAAAAGATAGTATATTGAAGAGAGGTGTGTGTTTTGCTTGCTTCAGTCTCGTAGGAGTTGTGTGTGTGTGTGTTTTGCTTGTTTGAATCTTGTGCAAAGTGAATGAGCTTGAAAGACAAGTCTTCTTTTGAAATAATCGTATTTGAATATGGGGTGCTGGCTGTTCAATTTAACCTTATGTATGAAGCCTCCTCACCAAGGTGCTTGAACAAGGTTGTAATGCGACATGTTGACTCTAGGAAAATCTAGTAAGGTTAATAATGCAGATAAAGAGCCATCACTTTGTGCTATCATAAGTTGCATTTGAACAGAATTTATGGTGCTAATGGTGTTATATTGATGTGCTAGATGATTCTTATGACTGGGACACAGTGGTGTCCAAGTACGTAGTATTCCTTCACTGCGTTGACGTTGGCTTAATCAGTCCTGTAGTTGATGTTCAAAATCTAACTTTATGAATGAACACCCACTGATGTGCAGGCTGAAAAATGGGTTAGTAACATGAGTAAATTACCAGCACAAGATGAGTCTTTTGAGACACAGAGTCGACCTGCTAGGTGAGTTCAGTTATGTACTTATGTGTTATACTTTGTTTTTAGAGTGTATAATTATATTTATATGGTCTTTGTTGATTTTTGTAGAACACCATTATTTTTTGCAGGCTTGGACTAGGTGCTAAAGTTCCCCTTGCATCCACATTTGTGCCTTCAGATGATCCCCTTGAAAGAAAGCTATATTACAAGTTGAATGCTCAAAAGAGAAAAGCTGCCAAAATTGCAGAGGAGTTGGCACCAGCTGCTGCTGATGGTGATGATGAAGATAATGAAGACAGCAGAACCAGTGCGTTCAAGAAGAAAAAGAGAGCAGCTAATCCACTCACCCCACCTTTAGGGAAAAAGAAAAGGAGAAAGTGAGTATCTCACCATGAGACACTAGCTATGTCATCTTGTTGAAAGTGAAAAGCTTTGGTCCTGTTCTTGTTGTAGCTGATATTCAGGTATTAATTTATAGATTCAGATCTGTTTTTCTGGTTTATCTCTTTCAGTACTGAATTGTTACTTGGTTTAGTGTTAACTAGTATTTTTTTTTTTTTTTTTCTGTATGAGTACAAAAAACATTTATATTGATAAGTGCTCTCTATCCACATTACACTGAGCGAAGCAGAGATAAACAAGATAAGTTTAACTATCTGTGCCTCCCCTCTTGGAAACATACAGGCTACATTTTGTACTAGTTAATTATATCACCCTTTATCTTAGGCAACATATCAACCCAGTATGCATTGTTGTTTCCATCAGTTTGAAATCTTATTGATCCCGTACGAGCTTTTGCAATGTTAAAATAAAAATTTGTCAGCGATCACAGATTAATTATATGTAATAGCATGAACTGGATATATTTATTTCGAGCAGAAATGCTGGGCATGTGAAACAATTTAGCAGTGGGCCAGAAGTGAAGTCCTTAAATACAAGAAAAATTGAAACAATCAAATACAGTAGTAGTAGCAGAGAGTATTAGAAGCACCAAGTCAATACAATTAAAACTTACAACCTAGACAAGTTAGCACGCAGCAGCCTTCCAGTCAATCTGAATAGCTGGGAGATCTCTGATTTCTGAAGCGAGTCCTAGGTTAGTATCAGAATTTAACTCTGTCCCACAGTTCTCTACCCCAAAGAATCGCTTATTTCTTTCAGTCAAACAACCCCAATGAATTTGTTAGCCTTTCCACCTTGCTTTCTTGAAAATAGCATTTAGCTGTATCAATTTGCAGCCCTGACTCCCGAGTCCTGACAAGCACAAAAACAATCTATTGTTTTGACAGTATAATGGACCAAATTAGATTTGTTGGTGAAGTCATCTGCTCATTGCAAAGGAGTGATCGCCACCTCCTATTTTCCTACTTCCAGTCTTTTTATGAGCTTCTTCTTAGCCTAGGGTAATAATGTTCTCAGCACTCTGACAGCTGGTATGAATAAGAAAGGCGATAGAGACAAATATTATGTTTCTATTTTGATGTTTTAGATGAACTGTTTGCCTAACTGGATTTTGTAAGTTTACGAGATCATTTAGTACTTATTGCTGCTAACCATGATACTAATGTTAAATGCTTTCTGGTAAACCTAGCACGTAGTTTATCGGGGATTGACATTATTTAACCGCTGAAATGCTATTCTGAGTGGTTTTCCATTAGTTTTGCAATTGATAAATATTCTGGCAACTTGTTTCACTGACACAAATCTCCTCACATTGTATTCTGGAATTACAGTACCATAACAGTGATGACTTCATTGGTTGCTCTCTCATTCTATGGTGCCAGCCAGTTCAAATTTCACTGGGTAGAGCGATATGAAAAACTTCTTGTAGGATCTGCGCTCTGTTTGGTGGGAATTTTGACACTTATTTTTCGTGATCGTGATCATGATCATGATGGAGCAGGAGGATCCACTGGAGAGCATTTGCATAGGAAAATCATTGTTCACTGAAGGTTCTTGTCACCTTTCAACGTGCATGTTGTGCCTACAGATTATGGTTGGAGATTGTTGCTCCCATATGTATTGACCACTGCGGCAACTGCTCTTTCAATGTGCTTAGCGGGTATTAAGAATGTTTTGTTCAATTTGTTTATTATGATACTAATATATCTCACTGTTTATCTTTCTGTGTTCTTGGGGGGAAGTTTGTCTTTGTATGTATATTCTCATGATTCATTTAAGAATTGAAACTAGGGTGCCCCCGCCTCTTTATACTGAAACTAGGATTTTCATTAATAGAAAAATCGAAACAACAAACATCGAAAAATAAATTGGTTTGGTTGTGGTAATCACCAGAATGGAATCTATCGACAAAACTGAAACATTTACAAATTCTAACATTTGCTGTCAAAGTATTATTTCAATTGTACTAACAGGTTAAACATCAATAATAATCTATGCTATTATCAAGAGATGCTCAAAAAACTTTAAAAACTGAAATAACCATGGACAATAATGTCACTTCAAGAACCAAAAGACTTATATAAGGTTATCGGGAGAAGCAGGTGGAATTTGGGATTTGGTTCGAGCATCTTGCATCTCACCCACTGGAATTTGTATTTAAAGAGGACAACTCCTATATTGATGATATCTAGATCTCACTAGGTAACTTTGAATTTTTTTTTTTTTTCATTCTTGCATAATATTTGCTTAAAATTATGGTTCAATCTTCATGCACACCTTATTCACAAGTATCATCCCTCGATTTAGTGAAGTGCAGCCTCTAGTCCTAAGTTAGCTGCACCAACACAACACTTCTTCAAGAACTTTAGAAGATGAGATGGCCTCCTTTCAGAAAAGAAGATGAGATGCCTTCATCACTAAAATTCAATCTGAAACAGTTACATTAGCAACCAAAGCATGAGGAGCAAGATTTATGCCAACGCAAGTAACTTCAGGAAAAAATGTTGAACAGTTTATTCATTGACAAAATGTTGTGTAATCCGTCTGATTTTGGGTACAATTTATCCTCAACCTTCTCACACATTGGCATCAGACTGGAAGCAACATCAGTTTCAATATAAATTCTCTAACAATAAGAGATCTTTGAAAAGCAAGAAACAAAAATTCTTTCAATTCTTTGGTCTGAACAAAAAGTCAATGAATGAGATCGCCAGAGAATCGTAAATCCAAATACAGAGACAAATCTCCAATTAGTTAGCTGACCTGCTTAAGCCATAAGTTGTACAAAATCACATAATCATCCTAAGAGTAGAAAGGTACTACTATTTAGAAGCGTACATCAAACACTCATCTGCTACTACGCTCTCAGCTTGCCACTCGCCCCACGTTTACTGTGCCAACCACTCCTTTCACCAGTGACTGGATTCTTCTTGGCTGCAACTGAGCATTGATCAGTGCGACCACCTTTGCTGCTATTCTCTACATGGAGCTTACGCCGCCTCATCCTATTCTCTAATCGTATTCCTCTTAAAGCATTAGCCCTTCGCTCAATCTCCAGAGCTTGTGTGAAGTTCCAGATCCTAACAACACCTTCCTCACCCCCACATACAATACGATCAGCACCAATGTCGACTGAGAGGAGATTCTTTGCAAATCCATGTAGCATTCTCTGTGGGGGTTCTACACTACTCTGGTCTCCAAGCTTAACACATGAAGCACTTGTCCCTGAAGCACGCTTTCTAGTTTTTAAAAGCTTTCTCACATCAATTAGTGATAGCTTCCCATCACCAGAAGCAGAAACAAGCCATGGAAACTCAAACGCAAGGGAATGCACAGGGCCTGAGTGAGGGATCCATGTTGCAACCAAATATTCATTAGTCTCAAGCCCATGACTCAGAATTTCATACATGTGAATTGCACCATCTTCCCCTCCGGTAAATAGAAAATCCCCTTTGTGGTTTCTGGCCAAGGAGCAAGTTTTGCCAACATGAGCATTATGAATAATGGTCATCAGATTCCCACTGCTAGTGTCCCAAACATAGACATCCGAACCAGCTGTGCTAGCAACTGTAGTATCATGAGGTGCAATTCCCCCGACCCAATCACTATGGCGCAGGACCTTAACACACTTCAGTGAAAGTCGATCCCATACACGAACAGTCATATCCCACGAACCACTGTAAATCCTTGTAAAATCCAACGCAAGAGATGTTATAGGACCCTGATGCTCCCACAGACGAAACTCAGTATTCCATTTTGAGGACCCCTGATATTAAACAAGTGTGGACTCCCTTCTATTGCCTTCCAACAGTGGATAAAGCCATCAGTGCCACCAGCAACCAAGAGTTTTGTATCTGCAGCAACTGCACGGATAGTGCAACCAAGAGACCTTGAAGAAGCAATCAACAGCCCTTCTTCCATGTTCCACATTTTTACGGTTTGGTCATAACCTGACGTAAATATGATCTTTGCCGAGGCCAAAAGGAAAACTGTTCGAACAGGTTCAGTATGACCATACAAAATTTCCATGCTATACCGTCCCATAAAAGTCTTGCTCCTAAACTCCCTTTCGACAAAAAACTCCTTCCATGACTTGTCATCAGAAAGTCCTGAACCCAAGGATGCTGGAGCCGCTGAAAGTCCCCATCTCTCACAATAAAACTCCTTCCAAACATGGTGCTCAGATGCGAGCCTACAGAGATATGTCGATGCACATGAAACTATGCCTAGCTCTTTCGGGTCAAGGCAATTCAGAATTTCGGATATCAAAGCTGGAGGAAGGTCAGTGATTGACCGATCAGTTGACAAAAGCTGTTTCGAACCACAAGAGTCCGGATTTGCTTTCTTGGAACTAGAAACTGGTTTGGGTTTTGAAATTACACCTTTTTCTTTTTTAGTATATGAATCTGAAGCTACTTTTGAAACACCAAAACTTTCAGCTTCAATTTGAGAATGAAATTGGTTAGATTCAGCTAATTGTCCGAGCGGATTGTCTAGAGAGTCGATGAAATTCTTAGAAACCTCAGTATTCACTTGGCATTCAAATGCCATAAAAAGATAAAAAGACACTAACTTGAATATGACCAACGGAAACCCCTCTAAAATCTAACACCTTAAATTACACAAACCCAAATTTTCTCTTGTCTTTAATTGAATTTTCAAACCAAAATCGTAGACCTTAGGAAAAGTAGAGTAAATCTAAGAACCCAAAACTGAAAACCTAGAAACTAAGAGCCCTAGAAATCAAGTTGTAATGGCAATAGGTAATAGATCAAAATGGGAACAGGAGAAACAAGAATATGGGATGGTTAATACAAATTAAATGAAAATAAAGTTACCAGAGATGAATCCCTGAGAGATATTGGATCAAATAAACAAATTGAGAATGGTACCAAAGAAGAGAGAGATATTGGATCAAATAAACAAATCGAGAATGGTACCAAAGAAAAATAAAAAGCTTGAAGATAGGAGATTGTTGATGAATACTGAGTTTCAAGAGTACCTTTGATTTAAAGGAGGAACCTTGAAGAACACAAGAGCTCGAATATGATAGAAAGAGAGAGAGAGGCCGAGTTGGGTTAAGGAATTGAAGATACAAGAGAACGAGTCGGTTTGGAGAAGGAGAATGGAACACACGGTTAAGAATTAAGGCCCTAATCACCAATCATTCATTGAATATGGGATCCAACGGCTGCTATGAGAGTGAGCCGTACGAGTTCCTAGTTCCTTGTGTGCACTTGTGGAGATCCTACACCGGATTGGACCGCGTTACAAAATTTACGGAATCCAACCCTGGTAATTTCTTTTTTTTTTTTTATCAGAATAAAGGAGTTTCATTAATTCTTGCGGATATTACATCCTAGGAACTCGATGTGGTCTTATCAAAAACTCTGCCCGATTTATGTAAGTAAAAAAGAGTACTACACCCGTAAATCAACTAGAAATAACATCATCTAGATACCTCGTTGAGCCACGGAGGCCCAGCTTCCTTCCAAAACTGAATCCCAATGAAGTTGACTGCCTCCTTAGCAAGGCAATGTGCAACCCTGTTACAGCTTCTATGAACTTTCTTCCAACTTATGTCTTCAAAGGCCTGTTTGAGATATCTCACTTCAACAAAAATTGGACCTTCCAAACTAAGATCACTTTCAGTACTATTTATAAAGCCTTGATAACGTTCAAAGCATCATTCTCGACTTCAATCTTCTTGAAGCCTTCCACTAAACAGAATCTCATACCAAAGAGGACTGCAAGAGCCTTGCTAGAGTGCGCGGATAGGCTCCCACGAACATTGTGATCAGCGCACCTTTTACCCTTCTCAAATCATCTTTTACTACTGTTCCTAACTTAGCCTACTAATTCTCTTAGAATCACATGCAACATCCACGTTTAGTTTCGAGAAAGGAGGTTTGGGTAGAGCCCATTTCTCATTGTTGGTGCGCAGACCATTCGGGAGAGTAGAGGAGGAAGCAGAAGTTGAATTAGTAGAGACTGACCTGATGTTTGCACTGTGGAAACAGAGAGCCACTCCCTAGCTTGAATGGCAATTTGTTCCCCAATAGAGACTTTCTCTCCAAATCGGCATGCATTCCTATTCTTCCATATCAGCCAAGCAACAAACACCGAAAAGAGCCAACTCCTCCTGAGAGGTCACTGTGATAACATGATTGAATAAACTAATGAAGCAAGGGTCACGCCAGTTTTTGTAGACATCTGCCAGGAAGCTATGTTTCCATACTTGTTTTGCATATTTGCAATCCCACAAGGAATGCATAGTATCCTCTCTTGGAGCACCACATCTAAAGCAACTGTCTTCCACCTTCATATGTCGATGTTTCAAGTTGGACGTACAAGGGAGGAAATTGTGGAAAGCACGCCATAGAAAAATCTTAATTTTTGATGCAACATTAATCTTTCACATTTTATTCCACATAGTTGTAAATTTATTGAGGCCACCACTGCCCCCAGGACTGCCAGCTTCTTTGTTTTTTAGTTCCATTGCAAGCCACACACTATATTTTATACTATAACACCTAAACTATTGAATCTTGATGCCTTGCACCCATCAACGGAATGGAGAGAATTGTTTCCACTTAATGAGGAAGGAAAAGGGCCGGGATTCAATCAATGGCACATTCCACATTCCATGCTGATGAAATAAGTCACTAACCTTCAAGTTTGGATTGCCTGATCGAGGACTAACCACTTGAAAATTCCAAGGAACAGGAAGCCATTTATCTCCCCACACCTTAATACTCTCTCTATTACCAACTCTCCACCTTAAGCCCTGAACAAGCAGATCCTGACCCTATAATAGACTATTCCAAATCATAAATACTTCCGGTCTACATCTTGCACCCACCCAATTGGAATCCTAAAAATACTTGGCCTGAGGACATTATGAACTAGAGAAGACGGATTGGTTGCAATATGCCAAATAATCTTTGTCAATAAAGCTTGGTTAAACCACTGAACATCTTTGAAACCTAATCTCCCAAACTTCTTATTACGGCACATAAACTCCACTTACCCCAGTGGATGCCTCCCTTTACCATCTCCTCACCAATAATTAGAAAACATTCATTGCGTAATGGGGATAACCTCTGCAACTGCATGCTTTCACTAGTACAAGTTTACTAGCTTTAGACAAAAATTTACCCTGTCAACCATACATATGAGTCTCCAGTCTATCTTGAATGCTTTTGAACATCATCTTCTTATTCTTACCTGCAACAATAGGGAGACCTAGATATCTTTCATGGAATGGGACACATGACATTCCCAAGAAAGATCGGATTCTACCTTTCAAATCATCAGAGACACCCGGTCCAAAAGATATTGCAGATTTCTAGAAATTAATAGTTGTCCAGCTGCCCATTCATAGAGTGATTAGTACTGTTTAACTGATGCCACTTCCTCCAAATTTGCATTGGAAAAAATTAACAAGTAATCTGCGAACAACAAATGTGATGTTGTTACATTTTAATATTTTATTTATTATTGAAATTAAATTTGAGTGAATTTATTTTGTGTTTAAAATATGAATTTATTTAATTATTTGTTTTTAATCAGAATTTATTTTGAATTTTATTTTGTAACTCATGGTGTTTTATTTTGATTTATTTTAGGTTTTAATTCTTGTAACCTATGGTTTTTGGTTACTACCCTATTAATTGTAGGGAGTGTCCTAAGAGCCTATAAATAGTACCATTTATTGCATGCTTAAATACATCATTGCTTTTACGTAATACTATTACGAAATACTGCCATTCACCCATCAACTTTCTCTCTAAAATCCCCAAAGTGTCTTGTGTGTTTTTTGGCCAAAGAAATGTATTTTTTTGGTGGAGCTTTGGGTTCCTCCAATTTGTGCAGATTAGTGTGAGCCACACAACTTGTTGTTGGGCTATTGTATCCTGGAGGGGACAAGTCAAGAGATTTCTAGTGCACCGGCATTGTTCCGCAGAGGGCTTGAATCTCCTTAAAGAGAGCGAGATACCCGCGCCTCAGCCTATTGTCGACGAGTTTCTCATATAGAAATTATAATTTTTATTATAATTTCTCCAACAATTTTAAGGAGAATCAACAAGATGGATCGTGCACAAGAGAAACTGTTTGACAATATGGGAGATCTCAATTTGAGAAAAATGAGTATAACTATTATTTTTTTATCTCTCGACTTATTTCTCATATAATGTTTATGATTATAATAAACTACTCACTGTTATTCAAAGAAATATTGAGAAGTTTTGTAGATTAATATGGAGAGAGTTCCAAAAATTCATGCGTCACAAACAAAAAGAGATTTTCTTGGAGACCTTTACGACTTGCATCCGCGTTGAGGAGGAAGCAAGAGGTCAAGATGTTCTTATGCAAGATACAAACAATGACACCTCCAAGGTAAATTTAGTATCTTCCAATAATAATATGCCCAATGGTCATTTTCATAAAAATTCTCTTATGCAGCCAAAGAAGAAAAATATGAAAAAAGTTGATAAACCTCACCAATAGAATAAAGGCAAACCAAGCTATGTGAATAAGAACCAATATCCTCCTTCAGAAAATAAGCAACAATATACTTGTTATTATGTTTGTGGCAAAAGTGGGCATATTGCTCGAAATTGCAATTATCGAAAAGGTGAGGCTATTCCTAAAGCTCACATCACTGATGTAAATATGGTTCAAAGTGTTGAAGGATGATAGGCAGATTGTGGTGCTAATAGGCATATCTGCTATGATAAAGATTGGTTCAAGAAATACACTCCTTTTAAGGAGCCCAAAACAGTTATGCTTGGAGATTCACATACTACTCATGTGCTTGGAACTGGTGAGGTGGAACTCAAATTTACTTATGGTAGGGTGCTAACTTTGAAAGATGTGTTGCATACACACTCCATGAGAAAAAATTTGATGTCTAGTTATCTTCTTAATAAGGCTGGTTTTAAACAAACTATGGAATCTGACCAATATGTGATCACCAAAAAAGGTGTATTTGTGGGCAAAGGTTATGCTTGTGATGGCATGTTCAAATTGAATGTTGAGAATAATAATAAAGCATCTACTTCAGTTTATATGCTCTCTTCTTTGAATTTTTGGCATGCACGTTTATGTCATAAAAATAGTAGATATGTAGGAATCATGAGTAGCTTGGGTTTAATTCCTCCAGTGCAAAAGGATTTTGAAAAATGTGAGACTTGCAGTAAAGCAAAAATTACTAGAAGGCCTCACAAAAATGTTGAAAAGTATACGGAGCTATTGGAATTAATTCATACAGACTTGTGTGAATTTGAGGGAATTTTAACTCGTGGAGGTAACATGTATTTTATCACTTTTATTGATGATTGTTCTAAATATGCTTATGTCTATTTGTTAAAAAATAAAAGTGATGCTTTTTCCAAATTTAAAGAGTTCCTCCTTGAGGTTGAAAATCAATTTGGTAGAAAAATTAAAAGGCTCCAAAGTGATAGAGGGAGAGAATATGATTCTTCTGAGTTCAATTCTTTTGTTCAATCTTTAGGAGTGATTCATGAAGTTACTCCACCTTATTCACCTGCATCTAATGGTGTGGCAGAAAGAAAAAATAGAATTTTGATTGAGTTAACAAATGCCACGTTGATTGATTTAGGTACTCCCTCTAATCTTTGGGGTGAAGCAGTTTTAACTGCTTATTATGTGTCGAATAGAGTGCCACATAAAAATATAAAAATTACATCTTTTGAGGTGTGGAAGGGGCATAAACCAAATTTGGGTTATCTTAGAGTTTGGGGTTGTCTAGTATTTGTGAGGTTAACTGACCCTAAAAGACCAAAATTGAGTGCTAGAGCTACTACTTGTGTTTTCATTGGATATGCTTTAAATAGTACATCCTATAGATTTCTTGATGTTGAAAATCATGTTGTGATTGAATTTGGTGATGCAATTTTTCATGAAGAAAAATTTCCTTTTAAATCGAAAAATAGTGGGGGTCAAGAATCTAGAGAAAATATTTTTACACAACATAGTTCTTCTTCTAATTTGCATATACAAGAAACTAATGAAAATGAACCTAGAAGAAGTAAGAGAGCTAGAGTTGAAGAAGATTTTGGCCCTGACTATTATGTTTATAATGTTGAGGAAAATCCTATTTCTTTACATGAAGCTTTATCATCACCAGATGCAAGTTTCTGGAAAGAGGCTGTGAATGATGAAATGGAGTCTCTAATTTCTAATAATACTTGGAAATTAGTAGATTTACCAACAGGTTTTAAAACCATTGGGTGTAAATGGGTCCTTAGAAAAAAGCTCAAACCGGATGGAAGTGTAGACAAATATAAAGCTAGACTTGTTGCTAAAGGCTTTAAGCAAAAACCTGATCTAGACTTTTTTGATACTTTTTCTCCGGTTCAAGGATTACATCCATTAGATTATTAATTGTTATTGCTGCAATTCATGATTTGATTATTCATCAAATGGATGTGAAAACAGCTTATCTAAATGGTGATTTAGATGAAGAGATCTATATGGACCAACAAGAAGGTTTTATAGAACCTGGTCAAGAGCACAGGTATGTAAGCTATCTAAATCCCTTTATGGTTTAAAGCAGGCTCCTAAACATTGACATGAAAAATTTGATTCCTGCATGATTGAAAATTGTTATAAATCAAATGAATGTGACAAGTGCATATATTATAAATCTTGGAAAAATTCACATGTTATTATTAGCCTCTATGTGGATGATCTGTTAATTTTTGGCTCAAATTTGCATGTAATTGATGAGACAAAAACTGTGCTTAAGAGCAATTTTGATATGAAAGATCTTGGTGAGGCTAATGTCATTTTGGGCATGAAAATAACAAAAACATGTGATGGTATTTTCCTTGATCAGTCATATTATATTGAGAAAATTTTGAAGAAATATGATTATGTTGGCCACAAGCTTGTGTCTACTCCTTTTGATTCTAGTGTTCACTTATTTCCTGTTGAAAGTGAAAATGATGTGATTAATCAAAAGGAATATGCTAGCATAATTGACAGTTTGCGCTATGCAATTGACTGCACTAGACCTGACATTGCGTATGCAGTTGGAGTACTTAGCAGGTTCACAAGTAAACTAGGTAAAGAATATTGGCATGCAATTGAGCGTGTTATGAAATATTTGCTTGGTACTAAAAATTATGGATTATTTTATAAAAAAATATCCTGTTGTACTTGAAGGCTTTTGTGATGCCAATTGGAATACTCTGTCAGGTGATTCTCTCTCTACCACTGGTTATATTTGTACATTAGGTGGATGTGCTATTTGTTGGAAATCAAAGAAGCAAACAATAATTTCTAATTCAACCATGGAAGCTGAACTTATTGCTCTAGCTTCAGCAAGTGAAGAAGCAAATTGATTGAGAGATTTATTGCATGAAATTCCCTTGTGGGAAAAACCTATACCACCTATATTGATTCATTGTGATAGCACTGTAACTATTGGTAGAGTAAAAAACTGTTATTATAACGGTAAATCCAGATCTATAAGAAGAAAGCATAATACTGTGAGATCATATTTGAGTGATGGAATTATTAATGTGAATTATATTAAATCAGCTGATAATCTTGCAGATCCTTTAACTAAGGACTTGACAAGAGATAAGGTCTGGAGTACATCGAGGGGGATGGGATTGAAGCTCATATCATCATGAGCCATATATGAGGACACCCAACCTGATTACACGCATTTCTATGCATGTAATTGTATCTAAAACACTAGAAATTAGTTAATCCTCAAGTCAATTATCATGTAATTAATTCATTTTTATGTATTTTGTAGGAAATAATCGGAGTTGCGGAAATCAAGAGAAAATTGTGGAAAATTGGAGCAAATTGGAGTTTTTACAAAAGGACGAAATAGTCAATGCTAGTCAATTATGGTCAATGCCATCAAAGGAGTATCTCTAATAGTATGTGCGGAATTGCAACAAGAAGAGAAAAGATAATATAATAAATAATGGTTCTTAATTAATTAAGTTAATTAATCAATTGATTAATTACTTTATTAATCAAGTCATGCTGTAGTCAATTAGTCATGCACATGCAGCACATTCCTTAATTAAGGTTGCTTAGCATGCCCTTTTTTCCACACGTGTGCACCAGCCATGAGCCCCTTCATTATGCTTTACACAGACCAGCCACGTCTCACCATTCACCATTTCATTTAGTCTTCCTTCTTTGCCAATCCACACCATACACGTGCTCACCTTTTTATCTCTTCCCTAACACACACCTCACAGCAGCCTATATATATAATTATATTGAAGCATCAGAGAGAGAACCCGAGAGCTACAACAGACAGTCGCACCACACCTAAAACAAAGGCAGCCCTTTTGGGCTGCTCTCTCTCCTCCTTCTCCTCCATTTTCCCTCTTTTCTTTCTATTTTATTTTGAGATTTGAAGGATTTACTCACCCAAAACTTCAAGGATTTATCAAAGTTCTCAGCCTCTACAAAATTCAATATTTGGGTATTTTGTGGGAGTTGTAATTCAAGACTAGTCATGCTAGCTTTTTAGCTATTTGTGATTATTCTTGTTTTCTCCTACACTTCTCTACTCTTTTCTATTTGAATTTTGTATCTTTGATGTTCATAATTATGGGTTGTGAGTAATTTCCTTGTTGGGGGTTAGGGTTGTGTGCCCTAGCCCAAATTTTGTGTAAAAGATGTTTAATTTAATGTAATGATGCAATTTTCATATGATGGATGCTTATATCTATTTTTGTTGGGTTAAAATGCATGTCTAGGAGCCTAGTCAACTCTAGGGTGTGTATCTTGAGCATGTCTAGGACGGAGTTAGAGGCTTGACTCCCTCTAATTCCTAAGCTAGAAACCTTCAATTTCGTATTCGAGGGGTTATAAGTATGGTGATTTACACCCGTTGCGTGATTGCGCGGGCGGGTCGCTTAGTAGTCTAATTCCTCAATCTCTACGCCTCTTGATGTGAATTAGTGACCCTTGAACCGGCTCTAATTCATGTCAAGTGAGTTCCTACGACCCTTGAACTGGAGTAGGAATACCATGAAAGGGAATTTCGGTCCTTGAGCCTTGAACCGCCTTGGATACGACTACCGCCAAAATAGGAAATATGCATCTACATTAGATTAGCTTCCGACACATGAGATTTGGTGAAGGAACCTCCCTAGCACCCGACATTCTCATTTTTATTGTTTACATTTCATTTTTATTTTTATTGCTTTACATTTCATTATTATTTGTTAAGTTAGAATCAACCCCCAAACATTAAACTCTTCCACTCATTTGTGCATATCCACCACTAGGCTCTTAGTTTTGATTAGGCTTTGCTGAAAATCAAAGCCGAGCATTGCTAAGACTTGGCACCTTAGATTAACATTTTTTATTTCTTTTTATTTCCTTTGTTTGCTAAGTGTCTTTATTTCCGATTACCCAAGGATTGTGGGTTAGCCACTAATCCCCAAGGTACGATAAACTTTGGTCATAATATTTTCCTATCTTGACAATGATACGTACGCTTGCGTAAATGTGTATCAAGTCACAAGCGGGTGATTAGAGATCCTAAAAACTGGGTTCAATGGAAAAAACGAATCATAAGGTGGCCGTAAAAAAAATGCACTATATTTTCTTACTCATCCCTATGATGTAAGTGCATTAATCTTGTAACGTATATGAAGGTTGAGTTTATTTAAAACTCTTAATAAAATCTGTATAGCTCATATGAGTGGGATGTCATAGTTACAAGAGCAGCCTTGATGGATTTTACCTATATGAGTGTGAGAGTAGGGCTGCTCTCTATGAGAATTGGGTTTATTCTTAAAATGCACTCATGAAAACTGGGATAAACACAAGGCTGTAACGTGCTGGCTAATAAAGCTCATATTAACATCTGAATTATTATGTGTGAGTAGTAGTTCTTATTTTCCCTTAAGCAGTTGTAGTTCAACTCTGAGACCACTATCAACTCTGGAGTAGGGATTTCTGTTTCACTAAGTGAAGGTTCAATGCAGAACACACCTTCATGACTCATAATGGTTTGTCTTTGGCCGGTAACTTTGGTTTATATTTGTTTTTAAAAATATTAAAATGAGTGGGGAATGTTGTTACATTTTAATATTTTATTTATTATTGAAATTAAATTTAAGTGAATTTATTTTATGTTTAAAATTTGAATTTATTTGTGTGTTTAATTAGAATTTATTTTGAATTTTATTTTGTAACTCATGGTGTTTTATTTTGATTTATTTTAGGTTTTAATTCTTGTAAGCTATGGCTTTTGGTTACTACCATATTAATTGCAGGGAGTGTCCTAAGTGCCTATAAATAGCACCATTTATTGCATGCTCAAATACATCATTACTTTTACGTAATACTATTACGAAATACTACCATTCACCCATCAACTTTCTCTCCAAAATCCCCCAAAGTGTCTTGTGTGTTTTTTGGCCAAAGAAATGTGTTCTTTTGGTAGAGCTTTGGGTTCCTCCAATTTGTGCAGATTGGTGTGAGCCATACAAATTGTTGTTGGGCTGTTGTATCCTGGAAGTGATAAGTCAAGAGATTTTTGGTGCACCGGCATTGTTCCGCAGAGAGCTTGAATCTCTTTAAAGAGAGCGAGATACCCGCGCCTCAGCCTATTGTCAACGAGTTTCTCATATAGAAATTATAATTTTTATTGTAATTTCTCCAACATATGAAATATATGGAGCCCCAAATTTAACCTACACTCTATTAACACGTCCTTTCCTCCCTGCCTTCTGAAGTAAACTAGACAAGCCTTCAGAACAAAGCAAAAAAAGAAAAGGGAACAAGGGGTCTTGCCGTAACCCTCTAGAAGGTAAAAAGTTGCCAATGGGTAGGCCTTTCCACAACACTGAAAACCGCACAGACATAAACATCTCATTATCAACTTTACCCAGCTAGCATCAAAATCTTGCTTCAACATCATCCCTGCCAAAAAACTCCATTCCACTTGGTCATAGGCTTTACTAATGTCTAGTTTAAGTACTATTTTTGGATCAACTGGATTACTGTTAGCTCGAATTGTAGGAACCATCTCAAAGGCAGTAATAACATTATCACGGATTTGCCTACCCTTGACGAATACACTTTGAAATGGAGAAATAAGCTGTCACGCCCCAGATTTTGAATAATTAAATTCAAATCCGAAACGCGAGAACAAACACAAGAAAACACATATAGAAAATTTTTCATTTAAACTAAGCAACAAACAAACTAAACTCACAATGTCAATACCGACTCGTTCTTTAGAGTCACATATTACATTACAGATAGTTTACAAATTATACTGAATATCAATTCAACCTGTAACCACTCTCACCAACTCACTACACAGCGGAAGACTACAAGTATAAGCGTCATTCTACACCACGTGACGGAAAGTCCACCTCAGCTTCGATAACGATCACCCGATATTCTAACCTGCACAATAACCCCTACACCATAGAATAGTGCACCGGGAATGTAAACAACAAACCCGGTAAGCCTTTCAGCCCGTATGAGTAAACTCAAATAAAGTGACTCACGTCACTCATGCTTATAATTTCTCAACACGTGAGAGGATTAAAGCAACAATATTTAATTATCACAACAAGAACGTCAAGTTCAAATTAAACAATAACATGCTCAAACTTCCAACCCAACTAAAAACCCACATGCTCTGTCTCTCAATTCATTTTATCTCACTTCCCACAATCTCCAACTATACAAATAACTCCCAATATTTTAAACATTTCACGTCCCTACAATCTATCAGATCACCATTCCTTTGCCTCAACGGCACAACCAGGAAAACATACTCATTTCCACTCACTACAGATCACAACCCACAACTATACCCACAATAAGAATTAAGCAAAATCAGTAATCCCTGCATAGAAACTTAGTTCAGGAGATCACATGAAAACAAATAAAAGAAATCATATAAATCCCTGCATAGAGTTTAGTTCAGGAATTTACATTAAAACAAACAATACAAAAAGGCAGTAATCCCTGCATATAACTTAGTTCAGGAGATTACATTAAAACAAACAATTCAAAAGACAGTAATCCTTGCATAGAAACTTAGTTCAGAAAATTACATTTAAAATCAAACAATTAGAATGACACGGAAAATAGATAAAGAAGTCAAACAACTCACACCAGAGTCGATGATCACCCATCAACTCCAAATAAATCATCTCACAACATGACTCGTTTTCAAAACTCGACATCCTTACCCCTTAAGGTAACATACATCACAAAAATGATAAAAAAATCATATTATCCCAACTCACCCATAATATGAAAATCAAGTCCCTCTTGGACAATAAAAGAAAGAATCCACACGACACTCTCAATTAAAAACATGTATTCAAAGGCTTCATGTAACCCTCGTGTTACTCCCCTGAATATACAATGGCAGACAGACTAGAGCTCTAACTGAATCGTAGCCTGTCACCTCGGCCGAGGTTCAAACACTACAAGAATTCCAGGCATTTACGGCGTAAAATTTATGGCGTGCATTATTGCACGCCATAATTTTTACTCTTTTACGGCGTGCATATTCTGCGTGCCGTAAATAACCTTTCTCGTTTAGTCTTTTACGGCGTGCTTTATAGGAGCGCCGTTAAAGTGTTTATCAATTAGTCTTTTATGGCCCGCGGAAGGCGCACGCCATAATTGTATCATGCTTTTACGGCACACATATTGTGCATGCCGTAAAAATAGCTATCAAAAAAGTCATTTACGGCTCGCACAAGAAGCATGCCGTAAAAAAGGACTCTTAAGGCGCGAAATTTTCCCTAAAAATTCTGACTTCCCTCTCAATTTTCTCTTTCCTCATTTCTCGACTTTCCCAAAATTTTCTTTCTTTCCTCAGTTTTCTCTTCTAAGAAAGCCTTACCCAGTTCGCAGAGCCTCAAACCTCTTCTAATCACTTACCTAATGGCAAAAATCTCAAACATCGTCTAATCACCCAGTTCTCAAGCTGCTGCAAAAATCTGAACTCTTCCCCGAGTTCTGCTCTTGGGCAACCAGTTAGATTTCGTGACCTGCGCGCCGTTGTGTGTTTGGTCGAGGACAAAGATGGGTGTCTTAGATTGTGATTTCTAATCATATATTCAGGTATGGCCATGTGATATTGTGGATTCATTTAGATTTTGGTATATTTGCTTGGGTTTTTATATCAAAATTGAACTGGGTGTGTCTAAAGTGTTGGATTTATAGTTGGGTATTTCGTAATCTAAGATAGGTGTTTGATTGATTTGTAAAATCTGAAACTTTTGGTTTGATTGATCAGTGTATTGAATTAGTTTCTGAGTTCATTTGGTCGTTGGAATTGGATTTGCTTTGAAAACTTATGGGGAGAGAGAGAGAGGCCTATGGATTTTGAAAATGGGGGAAGACCCATTTGTGAAAAAGTGCTTTCTCATTCGTAGAAGTTAGGCAATGTATAAAGGGACATTGCTTTATCTGCTAAGTGATGGCAATGCTTGTGAAACCTTTAACCTTTTTCAAATTTACTCTGAGGCCTTTTCTTCTTTCTTATGATGTGTGTTGATGGTTGGTACGTGTTCTGTGATGTTTTTGAGATGTGGGTATAAAGGACTATGGTTGCTGAGCAACTTAGGGGTTTTGGTCAAGGGGTTTTGAGTTGAGGCAGAGACTGGTGTTGATTATTGCTCCACTTTTTAAAAAGGTCAGCGCTAATTGCTTCACTTGCAGGTTGTTGCTAGTTAGTTAGCTCTTTCTGTAGTTTTTGAGGTGCTTTGGGATGTGGCCTGTGTGCATTTAAATTTAAATTTCTGCTTTTGGGTAACAATTTGAGATTGAATTGAGTTTCTTTGCTTCCATATATATGGTCTAGGGATCTGATTCCAACTAGATTTCAAATTTCAATATTTGCTTGATTTCAAGCAACAAGTTGCTGGTTTTGAGGTGAAACTCTTCTGGGATTTTAGTGTAGAAGTTTCTTCATTTGGATTTATCTCACTGAAAAGCAGTGGCTAATTGTATCTAATTCAGCTGAGTGTTATAGGAGTGTGGAATTTGTCAGGATATTCCACAAAGGGAAAGAAAGCGTGTCCAGTATGTGGTGTTCAAACATCCTCTCAATGGCTGCCAAATGGAAGAAAGCATGCATATATGTGCCATAGGAGATTTCTTGCACATGATCATCCATATCGGCATAACAAAACTTGGTTTAATGGAACTGAGGAACATAGAGTGAGGCCTAGAAAGCTAACTGGTTCAGAGGTATTTCAAGTGGTGAAGAATATTAACAATAATTGGGGTAAGGAGGCTAAGTGTTGCACAAGAAAAAAGAAAAAAAAGGTTGGCAGCAGTAACAATAGAAAAAGGAGAAGAACTGAAGGTATAAAAAGTTCAGTCAATCAAATGGAGGATGATTCCTACGATAATTCAGATGATGATGGTGATGATGACAGTGAGGATCCTTTAAAGCCTTCGAAGAGATGGAAGAAGAAATCAATGTTTTTTGAGTTACCATATTGGGAGGTACGTTTTATTTATTTATTATTATTTAGTTTCATTAGAGTTTGCTGAAACCTTGTAACATTGATTGCAGTAATTTAATATATACATTCTCTATGTTGCAGACTTTGTTATTGCGACACAATTTAGATGTGATGCACATTGAAAAAAATATATGTGAGAGCATCATTGGCACTTTACTCAACATGAAGGGAAAGACAAAGGATAACTTGAATTGTCGGAAAGATTTAAAAGTGATGGGTATTAAAAAGAAATTGCACCCAAAAGAAAATGGTTCCAGCAACTCTAAAAGTGATGCAGCACCTTACGTGCTTTCAAAGAAGGAGAAGAAGATATTTTGTAAGAGGTTAGCCAAGTTAAGATTGCCAGATGGGTATTGTTCCAATCTTGCAAATCGTGTCTCTTTACAAGACAACAAGATCATGGGTTTGAAGTCACACGATTGCCACGTTTTGATACAACAGATTCTTGCAGTAGCTTTAAAAGGACTTCTGCCTAAAGGACCAAGAATTGCAATTTTTCGCATGTGTTCTTTTTTCCATCAGTTGTGTCAGAGAGAGATTGAGAAGAAAACTATAGGTGTTCTTGATGAAGAAATTGCAGAAACTATGTGTATGTTTGAAAGGTTTTTTCCTCCCTCTTTCTTTGACATTATGGTTCACCTACCGATTCACCTTGCACAAGAAGCTCTAATTGGTGGCCCTGTACATTATCGTTGGATGTACCCCTTCGAAAGGTGAGCTTACATTGCATTTCATTAACTACAATTGGTTAATTATCTCTCCTGTAAAGTATCAATACTAATGCAGATTTTTTTTTCCTTTTAGGTTTATGAAGGACCTAAAAGGATATGTCAAAAATCGATCAAACCCTGAAGGATGCATTGCAGAAAAGTATTTGGCTGAAGAGATGACACGTTTTTGTAGTGGATACATTAAAGGAGCAGCTGAAATAGGTGTTCAAACTAGACGCAATGAGGATTTTGAGCATGAAACAATACTAGAAGGGCGACCACTTGGTGAGGGGAAGATAAAAGTGTTCAGTTCTTCCATGCTAGAGATTGCTCATCGATTTGTGTGGACAAATAGTTCAGAAGTTGATCCATGGAGAGAGTAAGTTTGATTACTAAATTTATTTGTTCTAGTTTACTTTAGATTGTACTTGTCCAGTTTTCTTATACATTTATTTCCTATCAGACTACACAGGGAAGAACTAAAGTGTTCTGATACACGTCTTGAACAAGATGAAAACCTTCTTGAACAGAGACATCTTAGTACTTTTAGTGGATGGTTAGCTGATAAGGTTAAATTTGGTGATTCTAGAGATATGTCAGAAACGGTGAAATGGATTGCTTGTCGGCCAAAAGCAGATGTGGTATCACATACAGGCTTCATTATCAATGGAAATCGGTTTCAGACTGAGGACAGTGAGAAAAGTACACAAAATAGTGGTGTTTTTGTTGAAGCAGACACTATGTGTCGAGCAAGTGCAAAGGATAATTTACAAAAGATGGATAGAGTCTCCTACTATGGTGTTATAAGAGATATAGTTCTGCTAGACTATCGTCAATTTCAGGTCCCCTTATTTGATTGTTATTGGGCTAACATAGGGACCGGTATCAAATTGGAAGATGGTTTTACATTAGTGAACTTCCACAAGGGGCAGCATCAATTTGATAGAGATCCATTTATTTTTGCTTCCCAAGCGAAACAGGTTTTTTATTCAAGAGAGAGTGACACATCGAATTGGCATGTTGTACTCAGAGCACCGCCAAGAGGCTTTTTTGAGAATGATAGTGTTGATGAAAGTGCTTACATGCCAGTAGATGTATCACAGCTAGACCTTGACGTTGAGGATGAAGAATGTGATAGATATAATAATGAGGAAATCAATTCGGTAATTGTAGGAATTGCATACAATAATATACGTGTGTGTGTACTATTAATTATAGTTATAGTTTTAATTTGCTTGTTTGTTGGCTGAACAGAGTGACGGTGACTGAATAACTCAAATTTCACTGAAGCTCTATCAGCACAGCAATCTAAGGGTAAGATCTAGTTTGGTTTTCTGATTTTGGATAAGATTGTTTTACATGTTAGTACATTTATCATGGTTTTTTTGTGTTTCATAGAACATATTCAGCTGATCCTATAAAGTATGGATGGAGGAGAGACTTCAAAACAAGGTGGAAAGAGAGCCAAAAAGCAGGAAAAAGCTGCAAGAGCAGCTGCTGTTGTTGCAGGCAGGGAAGAAAGGAATGAATCTTTGAGAATCTCTAATGGAAGTTCAAATTCAACCCCTGCAGAAGATGATATTCCAGAAGGCCAAGCTACATCAAACCCAGAAAAGAAAAAAATTCCACCTCGGGGTAAAGCCAAATTATTGGATATTGGCAAAAAAAAAAGAAAACGTCCTATTCTAGTTGAATTCAATGAAAGAGGCCAACCTATTGGACAAAATGCAGCTCTCTTCTCCTCTTTCATTGGAGCCTCAGCAAGAGAGTTAATACCAATGACTGCTGCAACTTGGAAAGATCTATCTGCTACTTTCAAAGATCAGATTTGGATACACATCACAGTAAGTTTTCTAGACTCATATATAGGAACATGTTGCAGCGAGCTTTTTATGTTCACCTTTGTATTCACTTATTTGCTTTTGTAGACAAGTTTCATTGTTGATGAATTCTACAAGAAGCATATTTTTCGAAAAATGATGAAGCTTTGGCGAGATCATAGATCGTTAGTGATAAAACAAGTGGAAGAGCAAGCCAAAGTTGTTGGTTTACAACGTGCTGCTGCCCTTCTCAAGCCTAACAACATAGAATCCATGGATGAGTGGTTAGCTTTTATTAAAAACAGAACTAGTGCAGGATTTAAGGTATGTTTTAGACATATTTTATAATATATATACAAGTCTAAATTTTTCTTGCAATATATCAGATTTCAGAAAATGTTTTGACCACATGTTTATCATAGGAGAAGTGTGAAAAATTCAAGAGAATGCGGGCAAGAAGAACTTTACCACACAGAACAAGTAGAAAAAGTTTCGCGCGGCTTGAAGAAGAATTGGTAAGAATACTGTGGTTATTAACGACATATGATTTTGTTCATTTGATAACATAAAGATTATTTTTACTTGTTGATTTGTAGAGGGAACAAAGTGAAAATCCCGATGCGATATCAAGGTCTGATATATGGATACATGCTTATGAAGCAAAGAAGAAGAAGGGTTCAGAGGAAGTAGTTGAGGATCCAGAAATAGTGGTCAGTATACTCTTGCTCTTTTGGTACTTTTTTTTCATAATGAGTTATGGATTTAGTTTGGATTTTGGTGAAGAGCTACCAGAAGGGTTGGTGTAAGTCTGCATTGACTTGTAATTATCATTCTTGCAAGAATAATATCTTCATCTCCATTAATTCTCTGACTAGAAGTAAATTTGGTTCCATTCTGTGTATGTTTTCAATTTGCTTGCTTTGCTAGTTTGGATTTTTTTTTAATGGAATGCCACATATATTTTTATTTCTTTAACCAAATACTTCAATAAGAAATATATATCTATGCCACAAAACTAGCTACTTGACAATCTAGTTGACATATGGTATCTACAGAAACAAGTGAAGCAGAAAAGGGCAGAGCAAGAACCCTCACAAACACCTTCTTTGAAAGATGATGCTGTAGCACAAGTTCTAGGTCCTGATCCACGAGGACGGGTAAGAGGTTTAGGATTTGGAGCAGTCCCTTCAAAGTTAGAATATCAAACCAAAGTTGGAAGCAAAGTTGCTAACTTAGAGAAACAAGTGTCCAATCAAGCACAAAATATGCTTTCTCAATCACAAGAGATTGAACGATTGAAAGAAGTGGTTGCCACTCTTTTAGCAAGATCAGAGAAAGAAAGGAATAACCATGTAAGTCTTTAAAATACATATATGAACTTTTTTATTTATTTGTAATGATTTACTTTGGGTCAATAAGTCAACCAAGTTATTGATTTCTTTGCTGTTATAATAGCAGGTTAGTAACAGTGTTCAGGATTCTGCTAATAAGTTTTCACTACGAACGCAAAATGAAAATCCAAGCGTTCAACATCATAGCAGTGATGGAATACAAAGCAAACACAATATTGCTAGTGTTCGAGGTTCTGAAAGTGGGAGGCCACAAAGCAAGCAGAGCAACCAAAAGAAAACTGGAAGTATTCAACATTCTGCTGGTGATGGGTTGCAAAGCAAAGACAAGGAAGGTAAAAGGACCAAAGTTACAAAGGATGATCAGAATAGAATCGAATTGTTAAGTTGGTTTGAGATGGAAGAACAAGTTGTTGCAATTGCAAAACTAGAGTCAAAAGATCCAAATGTAAAAGTCCATCATGTGCCCCTTGGTCATGAATGCTGGAAAGTTTGGGTGCTTGATGTTTTTGAGGATATAGCTTTATATCGACCAACTAGGGAGTTTGGAACACTGAGTATGGCTCAAGGAAGTACAGTTGCATGGCCTATAAGTACATCAAACAAGTTTAGTTTATAAACTTTTAGGTAACATATTCTAACACTAATCACCTCTTCCTTATTGTTTTGAGTAGTGTTGTTTGTTTTTGGTGGTTAAATAACATCCACCTAGATTCTCTATTCTGGTTTGTTCTTATATTGCAACTATCTGGATTTGCTTATAATTTAGTTATAGTTGTAGAATTAAGGTTGTTATATGAGGACTATCCCATTATAGTAGGGTGAATACTAAATAGCACTTTCATTGGTTCCAAGTTCAAATTATAAATATTTTCAAAAACTAATGATCAAGTAGTTCATGAAGATAGGAATTTCTTTTGAATACCAATTGTTGGACAGATTTAGAGAACTACATGAACTCATCTTATTTCTTATTTCCAGTATTGTACTATGCTTTTAGTGATTTAGAATTTGTTTAGTACTTTGATAGTATCTTATTTAACTCTAGTTTAAAGAAGAAGAAAATCATGCAACCAATGTGTAACATATATTCTCCTAATTGCTTCACTAGCAGGTACTGCGAAATTTTGAGGTGTATGCGGATTATTGCCTTATGTTGCTATTGTTGGTAACTTGGCTGAACTGATTGGGACATGCATTTTTGCAGTTGGCTAATAGTGCTTGAAGGCTTGCAATTACCCTGCAATATATTTTTGAACTGTAATATGTTACTTTTAAACTCAAGTTTGTAGGGACATGCAAATGCAATTGTTTTGTAGTTTAGTTGCATATGGCATGGAGCCAAGTTTGTACAGACACCCTATTTCAATTTATGGAATATATATATTTGATATATCATATATGTTAATTCATATTTGCTTGATCTCTGACAATCTCTATCTTTCATATGGTTTTGAAGTGAATTATTGTTAGTTGAGTAGCTACATTGAATATACTGCCATATTTGGCAAATAAGCAGCAATATAAAATTTCCTGCAAACAAGAAATTTCAACAATGGGGTGCAGAGTCTTTCACGGCGTGCCATACGCATCGTAAATAACTCTATGGGTATTCTTTTATGGCATACCATGTGTGCCGTAAATGAGTTCTACAGAAAGTCTTTTACGGCGCGCTTTGTTGAGCATTTACGGCGCACCTATATGTCAAATTTGAGATCAAAGAATCGCTTGGAACACTTTTATGGCGTGCTTCGATGAACTGTTATGGCGCACAAATGCGTGCCGTAAATGTGATATGTCTTTTACGGCGCGAGCTTTTACAGCGTGCTTTTGTGCGCCGTAAATAAGCTTTTACGGCGCACATGGTGAGCCGTAAAAGACCAGTTTTGGTGTAGTGAAACCTACGATAATGATTGCCTCTGTCACTACTTGTGACCCGGATCCGTAGACCCGAAAACATTTAAAGTCCCACGTGACTCAAAACTTTACCGAACTCAACTACTCATTCAACACAATAAGCAACAGTTCAAAACGATATTCTGAATAAATCACAATTCACTCATATCACAAAATCATCTTTTATTTCCAAAACCATATATTTTCCTCAACATCACATTGCACAACAATTGTAAACTACACACTCAATTCCACCAAGATATATATTTCACGTAAATATATATATACGTAGTCATCCACTCAGGGATGCCACTAATACCAACTATAGTTTTATAAAATATACTTCTCAAAAATCATTTTATATCAAAACATTGTTTTCACTTACCCATGAACCGTTGTCGATCAAGTTCATATATTTTAAAACAAATAATTTGTTTCGAAAATGATTAAACAATTAAACAAGTAATTCCGAGTAATAAATAAATCCGTTCGTAAATGAACAACGTGAGATTTACTCACCTCCATATCCTGCTGCGTCTTCACACGCCATATGAGATACACAAGCATAACAATCCGTCTAAACAACTTCGTCAAACACCTAATAAAATACAACCTCGATTTAGTATCCGAAACACTAAAAACAATTAATTTCCGAACTCCCAAATCAATCCAACCATCCAAAAGTAATGCCAATCGAGGCGAAACTTCATCCGAGACCACCCAAGGCCTCCGAAATACTTATACGATCAATATAACAAAACTACAAGTCAATTGGACGACCGAATCCTCACGGATCGAAAACCGATCGAACCGAAAACCCTAAAACTTGGAAAATTCATAACATGCTCATACGATTTCCAAAAATTACAAACTATATATCGAAATGCTCGTATCGACGAGTAGATCGCACTGAGGAGCAGAAACTGCCCCAGAGGTGGCCGGAAGCCGCCGGAAACCACCACCACAGTGGCGGCACCGCCACCAAACCAAAGTCAAAATTTGACAAAACTTCCAACATCAAAGTTCTTCATCTCAACTCCAATTGAAACATTCATAACTAACACAAAGTCAGAAACAAAGCCATTTGGCCGGAATTTACCTCGCAAGTTCAGAAATTCGAAGAACCCTAGATTCCCAATCTTCAAAATTCGACCTCCACACTTTGAATCGTTGCAAGCCGCTTGGAGGGAAGCATCAACGTCCAATGGGCTAGAAAAGCCCCCAAGAATAAACGCCTGAGGTGGCCGGAAACGCCATCTCCGATCTGGGCGATTTGCAGTTCGGGTGCCAATCTTCCCGGAGTTGCTGCGTCGTGCACAGGTCTACCCACACCGTGAAACTTCATGGAGACGAAGTTGGGACTGAGGCGAAGAGATAGGAACAAACGGCTCGTAGATTGGTGGCCGGAGGAGGGAGAAATCAGCCGGCGAAGGGAGAGGGCGAAACTGGGCTCGGGAGAGAGGAGAGAGAAAACTTTCCCAAAATGGAAAGTCAGATTTTTCTGATATTTTTCCGGAAAAATCTCATATATACCAAAATGGAAAGTTTTTCCGACGGCCATAACTTCTTCATACAAACTCCGATTTTCGCGTTCCGCATGTCCACGAACTCGTATCGACGCGCTCTACAACTTTTGTGAAGGAAGTTCTCACAGAATCTAAACGTATAAAAAGTCAACCTTTGTGAACCCCCTAAAACGTGCACTTCGAATAATTATTCGTCCGAAAATAATTCCTCTCCACCCTCGAACCATGAAATCGTACAAACGAACACCTTATTAATCCCAGGAAACATTTAGGAATTAATAACAAATTTCCGAGGTCTTACATAAGCTATGACAAAACAACTTTAAGCCTATTAATAATAGTCTTCGAAATCAGTTTGTAAACCACGTTGCATAAGCTTATAGGCCTAAAAATCAGTCACATTGCACGGGTGTTCCAACTTAGGAATGAGAGCAATTAGATTGTGATTCACCAGGGATACATCAACACCATCATTAAACACTTTAAGGCAGAAATCATACACATCATTCCCCACAACATTCCAATAGTTTCGATAAAATAATGCAGACATTCGATCAATTCTAGGAGACTTGTTTGGAGCCATCTATTTAAGTGCATGCTCAAT
This sequence comes from Rosa lucieae, assembly GCA_024704745.1. NCBI lineage: Eukaryota > Viridiplantae > Streptophyta > Magnoliopsida > Rosales > Rosaceae > Rosa > Rosa lucieae. Next base: position 49,537,135 of record CM045496.1, read on the forward strand.
CTCTAATTTACTAAACGGCACAGTCAATAAAGAATTCATGCCATTAGTCAGCATGGTAGGAATAGTGTCCAAAATCAAATCACCATGAGTGCATCCTTCTGAAGTAAATAAAGTCTGAAAGTACTCTTCAAAGGTCCCTTGAATGCCATCGATATCTTCATGCCATTGGACCCTAGCATCACACATAGCTATAATCTTATTCCTCCATCCCTTAGCCATTGCATAGTTATGAAAAAACCTTGTGTTATTGTCCCCATCACGTAACCAGTTAATCCATGAGCGTTTTTTTTCCAAATCTCCTCATTATAAGCAACAAACTTTGACAACTCCTCCCTCACCTCTTTACTTCTCCTCTAATTGTCACTACTAGGGTAATCAAAGGGAATATTCTCAAACTCTGCGCATAAACCGATTATCTTTTTCGGCATATTCCCTGAGGTTGCATCATTCCAGGTCTTCACGCAATACTAAGAGAAGATAATCTACTCATCAAGGAACCTCGTCCTAAGCCCTCATTCCAACTATTAGCAACTCGCTACACATGACTCATTCTTTACCCAAATTGGTCCAAATTGAAACAGTCTTCTGCTTTTGCAGAATGAAGAGGGATAGAGCTTCCTTTCGTATAGAATAATAACATCAGATGATCCGAGGCTCTAGGGTCTATGTGCATCTCATGTAAGTTAGGCCATAAATCTCTAGCTAACCTCTCTAATGTGTGTCCATTAGACCACATAACTGCTGGACCAGAGAACGGAACATCCAACAAGCCGTAGTCACTCACCACTTCGCGAAACCGCCTCATTTGAGCTTTGAGTCTGCTATTGCTTCCAATCTTCTCAGCATCACATAAAATTTTGTTGAAGTCACTGAAGATAAAGCAAGCTCCTGAGATAGTACTAGACAATTACCTTAACAACTCCTATGAAACAGCCCTTAAAGAAGTCCCCAGGTTGCTGTAAAATCCCACCATTCTCACAAGCCTCAATGTAGAGCAGAGCAGACACATACATCAATATGAGCTTTAGACCACCCAACAACATTAACCTTAACATCCAACCTCCACCCTAAAAACCCCTGGTATTTGTTAGCACATAAAAATCGAAAATTGAGTAAATTTTTTAGCATTGAAAAATTGAGTAAATTTTTTAGCACTAAAAAATTGAAAATTGATTAAATTTGCACTCAATAGTCGTGTCGAAACAAAAATTAGATTAAATTGGCCAATCGGTATAGGAAACCGAACTAAATCGACCACTTTGATGCAAGTTATTATTATTTTTTAAATTTGTTTCTTTTTGAATTACTGGGCTATTTTTATGTTGAATTTGATTCTATTTTTTACTTTTCAATTTTGAATTTATGTATTGGCGTTTTACTTTCCGTGAAGAGTGTTGTGTTTTAGGGGTTTTTGTTGCTTTGATTTTGAATCAAAATGTGTAAATGAATTTATAGTTCTTTCGAAGATTGCTGTTTCGTGATGGTTGATTTTTTCATCTATGAGTTTTGATTTCCAGTAGAGAAATAGCAGGTGTTTGAATTTGTGCAATAGCATCTTTCTGTTGGTTCAATGTTTAAGTTTTTGTGGTGGCAGCTTTGTACTTTCTCAGTTTTAGTGTTTTTGTGTGTTGTTAGTTTGTATTGTTTATTTTACATTTACTTTTAGTATTAACACAGTAGCAATGTTAGTTGTTTTGGTTTCAGGTGGTGCAGTAGCAGGGTTGTATGCTTTCTTATTTTACTCTTAAGGTTTACTATTGTAACATTATTGTTATAGGTTGGGTTTTTACGGTGCAGCAGCACGCTGCTTGTTTCAAATTATCTATTTGTATCAATTAAACATTAGTTATGTTTTTTTTTTGTTGCTATGATTTTCAATCAATGTTGTAAATCAATTTTAAAGTTCCTTCGAAGTTTTCTGTTTCATGTTGGTTGATTATTGTGTATGTGAGGTTTGATATCAAGTAGAGTAGTAGCAAGGTTTGATTTGATGTTTACTTTTAGTATTATCATAGTAACTATTTTAATTATTTTGATTTCAGGTTGTGTAGTAGCAGCATATAGTATTATTAACAGTTTTCTAAATATGTTTTGTTTTATGTCAAAGTCAACATTTGGAAGATTTACATATGGGGCAGAGACTATTCTTTTATCGTTGTCATCAAGCACCACGTATGAAGATTTGTGTGCCAAAATTTTCTCAAGGTTTCAGAATCTCATGGATGGTCAGTTTGTTTTTAGATACGCACTTACTAATTGCCCCAATTGTTTATTAGATTGTGATGATGATATTCTGGTCATGTTGGAGATTTTTCAAGTGCTAAGTTGTCCCTTTGTAGATATATATATATATATATATATATATTCTTGACTAATTTTTTGGAAGCAGGAATTTTACATGCTTTCGTTGTAGCCTTTTACGCTCCGAAACTAACCCTAATTTCTTGTTCTCTTTTAAGATGAGTAACCTGAACAAATTGGATTTTGCTCCATTGGGAACATTTGGCTCTGGATATCACAAGTGGGTTCATGATGTCCGCCAACATCTCAAGGCCGATGGAATCCTGGATGGATAAGATTCTCGAGCCTAGCCATGACGTGCTAACTGTTGAGCAAGCTCAAGCTTTAGAAGCAAATAGAGTAGCCTTAGAGGCAAAATAAGGCTAAAGCCATCATCCTAATGACTCGTCATATGGATGATTCGCTCCAGTATGAGTGTATGAATGAAGAAGACCCCAGAAGGCTGTGGGTCTCACTCAAAGAAAGATTTGGCAATGTCCGTGACTCCCTGCTTCCTGACCTAGAAGTGAGCTGGCATAGCCTCCACTTCTGTGATTGCAAGTTAGTTCTTGACTACAACTCGGAAGCACTTTCACATTAAATCCTTAATGGAATTCTGTGGTAAAGAGATCACTGATGCGATGTTGATTGGGAAGTCTCTCTTTACCTTCCTCGTCTCTGCATTGATGGTTACTAAGAACTATCAAATCAATGTTACTGCAGGACGGATCACAAAGTTTCATGAGCTCATTGGAGCTATGAATGTCGCTGAAAAGCATGACAACATCCTTGTGAAGAACTATGATTCGAGATCTGTGGAAATAGAGCATATTTCGGAATTCAGTTATAGTCGCGCCCCTAAGAGAAGGCGCCAAGAGCGAAACCCTAACCTTAGGGATACTTCTAGACATTCTGGTCCATAGAATCGCTCTACTTGGGAAGGTAATTGCCAAAATAGGAGAACATGGAACCGAAGAGGTCAACGTGGAAAGAGAGAGGGAGACAACGCCTCTAGCCATGTTGGTGGCGCCACAAACATTAAGAGCCATCTAAATGACGCTTTCGAAGCGCCTTAATCAATGGAGTCTGAGCAAAGACATGTATGTTCTCAATGTGGAGTATCCGGTTATTGGGCACACATTTGAAGAGCTCGTGAAGAAATTGCCACCGCCTACAAAGCATATTGTGAAGTAAGAGAAGCTCACTATGTGGAACAAGAAGATCAAGAAGATGATCTAGAGTGAATGGTTGAAGACTACAAATCTAGCTGGGATCAATAGGTCGCCAATTCTGTTTAAGTCTTTATTTTTCAAGAGATGTAAGAGGCAATTGCCATATACTTTGTAGTAAATGTCATTGGTTTAGTTTTTCTTCACATAGGCTCATTCAAAATGATTATGATGTCTAGGAAGGTTTTGAGATAAATGGTACTTAAGCGAGCTTTGCACCACCGACATCTCTCTACTTACCTAGTCATATTTATTTTGGAGTTACCGAAAGAAGTCAAACGACTACCTTTGTTTTGCATTAGCTAGCATTTGGGTTAGATTCTCCTAATGGTTAAGAGACAATGATGTATTCCGTTGGCTTATGAATAAATTTCAAGTTCTTTTCATTATGACTCCGTTTTGATTCTGAGCATACTTCTTTGTGACTACAATGGCTGGGCCATCAGTATTAATTCAAGGACAGGGAATTGCCTAAGCTCCCCTTACCAAATGACACCTTAATTACTGTCACAGAAACTCTCTAGCTCCAAGGGAAAATTGCATTATGAATAGCCAACGGATTCCTTGCAAAAATGCCTGTAGAGAACGGAAATGAGTTCCTTTATAATACCTCTAACGATTGTAAACAAAGGCGCATCTTAGAGAAGTTTATGTGTCTCTCTAGTGGACTCTATGTCACTATTCGAGCTCTTAAATCCAATGAAGTTATGAGAGAAGATCTCTTGGATTTAGACACATATTGGCTTTGTCAAGACAGGATAGGTCATCCTGGTCATGATATAATGATCCACCTACTAAAGACTTCACATGGACATTCTATCTCTCGAGCGAATTGAAGCATGAATCAAAAGTTGATTTCTGAACTAAGTGTAACCAACGTTGCTGCCTAGGGCATATCCTCTGTAACGTCCCGTACCTCAATTTACCAGTTTACTAGTCATTTGGACGGTAAACGACAATTACTTTCACTTTTTACTTTGTTTCGATACTTTTAGTGGCCCTAAAAGTTGACTTTTTGTTCGGGTCAAAATTTGAGAAAATGTTTTTCATGAAAGTTGTAGAGGACGTTAAACCGAGCCCGTGCATATGTGGTATGTAAAAATCGGAATTTGTATGTGAAAGTTATAGCCTAAATACTAAAGTTACTGTTCACAATAACTTTCTATATATATAGAAAGTTACCAGGGTAAGTTTCCATTTCGGGAAACCTACCCCCCGAGATTTCTCTCTGCTTCCCTCTTCGCCCGCGTCGCCCTCCCTTCTTCTTTTTCCGATTTCTTCACCGTCCGGCGTCCGATTGACTTGATTCCAGTTGTCCTTGGACCGTCTCTTCCTCCTCTACACGATGGTACCAGTGGGTATCGGCGATTTGGCCGGAAAACCCCGAATTTATGCAAGCATTGTTACTGTAGCAGTTTGCTTCTCCGGAAAAATTCTCCAGTTTCCGTCTATCTTCGGCAGTGAAATTGACTCTATTAGGAGCGCCTCGAGTCACTGATGATCTTCCCTCAAGACTTCAAGCTGAAATTTCCACTTTTGGAAGCTGAATTTGAAGGATTTCCAAATTGGTGGGTTTGGAGATTTCCGGGTTTGTGTTCATCTACAAAATTGGAGCACTTCAAGGTATTTTCTCACTTGGTCACAGTTACGAAAAATGCTTAGAATGTTGAGATGATTCTGTGGTTGAAATTTGGTGGCCGGAGGAGGAGTTGGCCGCCGCATGAACAGTGCCGCTGTGAACAGTGGTGGTGTTTGAACAGTAATTTAAATTATATTTTTTTAGCTAGTTAAATCTTATAATTTTTGTAGAGGTTGAATATGTGAATTTGGTTGAAATTGGAGAAGTTTTTTTAATCAATTATGAATTTCCGGAATTTAGTATTCCATTATCGATTTACGAGAATCCGACAGTCGGATATCTCTCGGTTCTGACTTGGAACCTTTAAGATAACGAATTGGTATTAGAGGTAAAATTTGGGTTGAATCCGAGAAGAAGTGGAGAGATGATTTATAAGGATTTGATTTTGGGAATCGTATTTAATTGTTGAATAGTTGTTCACGGATTATATTTGTATACAGGGTGTCGTACCGAGCTATTGCTCGACGAAGGAACTCGTACGCGTGATTGTTGGAATAGTACTGTGAGTGGACTTTTGTTTTTAAGTAAATGATGCATGCATTTATTTTGAAATTATTGGTTTATTTAATTATCGTTTTATTTATCGAGCATGATATTTTTGTCTTGGATTATAATTTGACATTGATTTTTCATGAGTTTCGGATATGAACTTATTATGCTCGGATTTGGATTTATGATTTAATTTCGGAGATTAATTATACATTATTTTCCATTATGATTCGGAAATGGATTTTGAGCCTTCGATACGTATCTCCGATATATGACTTTTATTTGAAAACATGATTTTCGACGAATTATTTCCGAGGTGATTTCCGGAATTATACTATTTATATTATGTTTCTATTCGTCGATTTGAGATTTCTGAAAGATTTTCGAAATGGGATTTTGATGGAATTAATTCTTGTTTATTTATTCGATCTTTGGTTTTGGCATTGGGAATGCCTTAGTAATGATTTCGGTTTGAGAATTATGATTTTGTTTGATCTCACCGTTCTGCTATTGATTTGAGATACTCCTGACGTGTGGGACACGTCGTTGGAAATTCATTTGCGAGAGTTGGGGAAGCTTTATGGATTTATGTGGTTTTCGGATTTTCTTTGCCATACTTTGGGTGACTATTATCATTGCTAGCAGTGATCTTTCGCCTTTGTGGCGCTGGTTACTGTCCACTACACCAAAAACGTTAACACACAACACTTTTTGCACAACGGAAAAAAAAAAAAGTGTTGTGTGATGAAGAAAAGTTAATCACACAACATGTTTAGTAAACTTACGTTGTATAAGGTGGTTAAAATTCTGAAGTTTTTGTTTAGAAAGTCATTGCACAACGGTTACAAGAATAATCTGTTGTGTGAATCAAAAAAAAAAAATTGCGGCAGATTTCCCTCCTCGATGGACTCAAATTTGGCTCCAAATTGTACAACAGTTTAGTTATTTGTGTTGTAGGAGTATACTTGAAAATCATCATACAATGGTTTTTAATGTGCCGTTGTGCAAGTGACAGAATTTGGAGAAGTCTCCAAAATGACATTCATTCCCCCTCAAAACAAGCAAATTTGGCTTCAATGGTTTGTCATGCTTGCAACTTCCTACAACATAATGAACTATTTCTGTTGTGTGAATCAGAAATGCCTAACGTGAGCGCCAAAACTGGCATTTTAATTGCACAAGCGGGAAATTTTCATCTTTTGTTCCCTCAGCTATGTAGCAATTCAGACAACGTAAATGTATCTATACGTTGTCTGAGTAACTTAAAAAAAAAAAAAAAAAAAAGCTATTGCTTAATGCCTTGGACAACTGAAGGCACATTTAAACAAAGTTGCTTGGCTATTTTTCATAACCTCTCGATCTCTTCTCTCAGGACACCCAACACGCACAGCTCTCCATCTCTCTCGCGAAATCTCTGTCCTCCTCATCGTTGAACTCTCACGTTCTACTCTCTCTCTCTCTCTCTCTCTCTCTCTCTCTTTCTCTCTCCAGATTGCTCCTCTCCCTATCTCACTCTTAGTCTTCTCTCGCTCACTTCTTCATCCAACTCTCTTCTTTACCCAGAAATCATAGTCTTCCTCTCTCTTTCATTCTGAAATCCCAAATAGGGAAACCCCAATCTTAGATTCCCCGAAATCAACCAAATCTCTATTGGTCGAACCCTCAATCTGAAACCCAAATTTCATTTACCTAACTCTCGTCTCCACAATTATCCGGATTTACACTGCACAGCCATGGGCCAGGAACTTGATGAAGAACAAGCAGCGCCGCTGGTCATCCTCCGATGGCAAGATTTGGGCGAGTTGCCAGAAAAACGAGCTGATTATTAAGGCTCCCGAAAAGGCGAGAACGGGGGGTGGAAGATGGTTTGCAGAAGATTGCTCAAGAACAGCGGTGAATCTAGGGTTTTGTAGAAGAATACCCGATATCCATTGCTAGTTCCTGGTGAACTCTCTGCGAGATTGCACAATTTCAAGAACTCCCACTGCTTATTTCTGGGTATGATTCTTTTTCATGTTCTTCCTAGCGATAATTGGCAATTTTTGTTCTTTTTCAATTTCGTCAAATCTCTTGGTTTGATAAGCCTTAGTAATCTAATTTCTGTTTTACGAATCTCATCGATATATTCCCCGACATATTCCACCCTCATAACTATTTATTGTCTTTTCTTGATGTCTTATGTTTATGAAACAGGGCAGGAATTGAAGAAGACCATTGAAACAGGACAACTCAATTTACCCTGTTAAACTCTAAAAGCGTTCACTAGCGGTGGCTTTCTTTTCTATCCAAATCAGAACTAGATGGTAAGCGAGTGGCTCGATTTGTGTGGATTAGATCTTAGAGGTTTAATTTTTTTTTTCAATCCACTCTTCCACAGATTCCAAGCCTAACCCTCTCATCCTCTTCGCAATGTCGCCGCCGTAGTCTCTCCCCAAACCTCTAACCTCGCCGTCTCCCCTAGACACCTCTGCGATGCCATTGAAGAGTTCCAGTGCCGCCAGCACACCGCCGAGTTATGCGTCCTCACTTACCCATAGGTCTTACACATCTCATATCATCCACCACTCCAAAAAGGTCCGCTCTTCAATTGAATTTGGTTTTCTAATCTGGGTGATGCTGTTTACTTTGGTGTTCATTTTGTGGGCCTTTAATTTTTATATTGACAGTGAGAAATCTCAATTCTCAAAATGGAAGGTGTGTCGCTGTTTCTTAGTAAAACAACAATTTAATGGTCTCTGTTGTTTGTTTGTTGATAGATTGATAGTATCATGTCAACAAGGCATATAAACGAAAATGATGCAAGCAGAAGATTGAAGTCAAAGTTTCTAATTCAGTTTGATGGAGTGACATCTAATCCTAATGATCGAGTAATTGTGAATTGGTAAGCTTTATATATATCTCACTTCAACCAAAGCCTTTTGGGAACATTGCTAGTTAGGCATTATGACTGATTGAAGGAACCGTGGCTGTGTGACATTGTGGTAACCCATACTAGTTATGTATTGCTGCTGATTGACGTAAGGGTTGTTTCTGGTCTAGTAAATAAATGTATAGTTTACTTTGGTGTTGATTATGTTGGCTTATTGCTTGGTGATACTACAAATTTTATAAAATACATAAGTGCTTGATGGTGGTCCGATGTAAAAACGAATTAATTTGTTGGTATTTTCTGCGGCACAAGGAGATGTTAATCCTTGAAATTTAGGACTGTTGTAGATGCTCTAACTTGGATTCCTTGTTGAGTCTATTTATCATTTCAGCTTTGTAACATGCTTGTTTATTTTTGTTTGACTGCAAATGAAAAGGTTTTATTCTAGGGACAAGATCTTGGCCAAGAAACCACCTTATTATAGAACACTTGAGGTGCCTGATATGTGGTTTTCTCTGGAGCTTGTATGGGAAATAAAAGGTGCAGACTTTACAGTTTGACGGAGTGATATCTAATCCTAATGATCTAGTAATTGTGATTGGTAAGCTTTATATCTCACTTCAATCAAAGCTTGTGCATTTAAATAAGTAGTGTTGCCATGCCAGAAATCGATGGTCAGTGTTGGCTGGTTAGCTTCAACAATGCCAACTTGTTAGATAATGCCTTTCTTATTTCTAATCATTGTAGTCTGTTAGGGATTTTTATCAAGGAAAATAAGTTCACTTGGATTGTTAATAAAATCTTAGAAACAAACTTTGTTCATCTCCTAGAATTAGTTGAATTAAATAAGTCAGGGGATAAAAGGGTGACACGGAATAAATTTCTGACTTAATTTCTCATATGAGTTTCGAGGGCTGTTATACATATATTTTTTTTTCATTTTATATTTTCATTCTAATCATGCCAAAATCTGAATAGATTTTAGCATGCCTCTCTAATACTGTTTTTATATTCTTGTAGGTGCTACTAATAAGCCTCAAGAACTAGATGACGCAGTTCTTAGAAAGATTGGTTAGTTTTATTTTCTTCTCTCTTTCATTTTGCTGAGACTATCTTGTGAATCAGTATTTTGAAATTTTTTGTTGGTCTAGAGTGCACATTAATGCTATTCCAGTGTTGGTAGCCTAGTTGAATAAGCAAGTACCAACTGATAAGTTGGCTCTAGTCTCTACAATATTACTAGTATAAACAATCCCACATGAGTGTTGCCAGTGAATCTCACATATCCAAAACCAAATTAATAAAATAATATATATATATATATATATATATATTATGGTCTAACCTCTGTTCTCGGAGTTATGGTTTGATAGAGAGATTCAAGCTAGTGGTTTACAAGGCCCTATTCCATCTAGCATTTCTGTCTTGAATAATTTAATAGAACTGTGAGTTTGTTCCTTTCTCTTCTCCTAGATATTTTGTACACTTGTTCCTTTCTCTTCTCCTAGGTATTTATTTCCTCTACTATAATATTTGCTTTTCGTCTAATTTATATAATTCAACCATGTTTTTTTTTAGGGTTTAATCTTGTAAGAAGGTGATCCTAGGGGCCTGTCATTTCTGTTTTCTGCATGATTTTAGGAATTGTTAATTTGCTGAGCATTTTTCTTCTAGTATTACCGATATTGGCTTATCGTCTCTAGGTTCAAGTATCTACAAGCATTTGATACAAGTGGCTAAGCCTCTTTTGATATTCTGACTCTTCCTGCATTTGACACCCAAGCTGAACCAGTGGGGCATTTCATGATTTTTGAAATACCTACACTTCTTGTTTTACTCTCAGTTTTTGATATCTTAAAGGAGACTCTTCAATGATCATTTTGAACATGGTTTAATGAAAAAATGAGTTAAAATGAGATACTTATGCTATTTTGAAGTTACTGCACTGTTTCAGGATTTCTGCAGAATTCAGCATTTCAGTCACTTTAGATTCTTGTTTGACCATCCATTTGAACTGCGAATAGCATGAAACTATGCAAAATAGTAGCTTTGCATGTCTACTTGAAATCTGGAAAGTTGTGCTTAAAATCACTGAAAGAAAAGTTGTTGGTGAATTTTTCTTTCTTGTTACCAGTTTTCTGAAACTGTCTCAAGCTTGCAGCTTATTGTTACTCTTAGAATGCTTATGAGTATGTTTGTAGGATTTTGGGTATTTCCGGCAATTTTTATGGTTTTAGTTCTTGTTTTTTCGACTTGGAAATCAAACCCTTTTGATTATTTTCTGGATAACTGTTTTAGAATTGAAAGGGGTTTTCTTGGTCTTCATAGATGCATATAAACACGGTGCATTTTTAGCTATTTTGGTGCTATACTTGGAGAGTTCAGTTTTTTTTCCAAATTATCTTTTGTACTATAAATGAAATTTTAATCATTCATGCTCTTTTTTTCCTAATGAAATTATTTTCTACTAATGTTTACCTTTTAATATCTTTTGGTGCATTTTTAGGCTATGCATTCATTTGAGCCCTATGGAAATGGAACAAATGGATCAAATGGAGAGAATGGCGAAAATGTAGAAAACGACGCAAATGGAGAAAACAGGGCAGATGGAAACGAGGTAGAGCATGCATTGCCACCCCCACCCCTGTTATCCCACCAGATGTTGTTCCATTGCGTGCTCAAGTAGATATTACAAATGAACCTTTAAAGAAAAAGATTGTGCGCCTACCAATTGCTAGGTGAGGCCTTGGAACAAAAGGGCAAAAGATTCATCTGCAGACTAATAGATTTAAATCTCTTACTATTTGAACATATATAGGCAACAACTATAAATCTTGTGTGGTGAGGATGCATTCAAAGATGGGCATACAATCAGCTTCTACATGGAGCCTAAAGTGTTTAGATTACTCATTTGATGGTTTACAATGTTTGTATTTGATGAACTCCTGTTCATTTCGTAAATGGACCAAATGAATGCACAATCTAATTCCAGAATGGGATGTTCAAATGATCACACAACAGATTAGATATAATGATCACTGCTTGTTGTCTGAATGGGCAAAAATGGGAGAAAAAAACATTGTAATCAATATATCACACATCGGTTTTTAACGAATCAGTGTCTTCTGATTTATACTCAGACAACAGAATTAATTGAACTCTGTTGTCTTAAAAGCTAATCACACAACAGAACTAATTAAACTCTGTTGTCCTAAATGTTAATAACACAACAGAACCAATTGAACTCTGTTGTCCTAAAGTTAATCACACAACAGATATAGTCCAAGAACTGATGTTTGAAGATCAATCAGACAACAGACAAAATAAAAAAATGTTGTCTGATATGCTTAACATACAACAGCTTAAAACTGGCACTGTTGTCTGAAGACAGCGCCTCAACTGCTGCACAGCTGCGCTTCTGCCGAGCCATCTGCCGAGCTATCACACAACAGTTATAACACAAACCTGTTGTCTGTATGTTTATCACACAACTGTGTTCCACCGTTGTCTGATTTTTCATCAGACAACGGTTCACTCTACAACGGTGGGACTCCAAATCCCACATCGGTTTTCTGCCGTTGTCTGATGCAATTTTTGGTGTAGTGGTCTTTGTGACAGTAATGCTGAAGCCCAGTATCCTAATCGCTACACTTAGTGGCGTGTGGGTATATAACGGGAGTATATGGGAGTACTTTAGCCTGGGAGGCTATCACCCGAGCCTGGAAGGCTCATTCGTATGGCTATCTTCTTCCCCTACTTTTATATTATTTCTGGGCTAGTGGGGTCTAGTCCAATGATATGATACTCAACGGGTTTGATTTACAGTTTCCTGATTTTAAGAAATAAAATTTTATAAACGTTGCATACATCGAAGTTTTGTAAATTTAAATAAGTGGGAAAAGTATTTAAGTTTGCTTCATTTAACTCCTCTTGTTTATTTATTTTTGTCCACTCACACTAACGTGTTTTTCAATACTTTTCCCCTGGGCCCTTCGGTTTCAAATGCCCAGTTTGTAGGCGAAATTAGTTGAGGTCGGGCGTACATGGAGTTGAGGCATAGTCAACAGCATGGCTTCCGTATTTGCCTTTGAATTAGGTTTTCCTTGTTTACCTTTCTCTTAGAATTGCTCTGATTACCTGTGAGATTTATGTTATTCAAGTTGCGTTTTGTGTTTTGTGAATTAGACGATGTTGTGATTTGGGGAGCAGAGTGGCTCCAGGAGAATAAGGATGGGTGATTTAGAAGTGTAAATTTCATTTCTCCAGGTTTTGGGTAGTCCATTTTAGGGGAAGTTCTGCTAAATTTTTTGAAAGAATTTCTTCTAAGGTGGACCCTGCAGGGCCACTTCGGATTTCAGGGTGAAATCCGGGGGCAGGTCCTGTCATCCTCCATCCACTACCAGCCTAAGGCTGTCACAGTCCTTATCCATGACACCATGGATAGCGTCCATCATAGTGATGGCGCCCTAGGTGATGCTACAATCACCAACTTGCTTCAAATAGCGTTTCAAATGCTCAGACCCAACCAAAATCCTCATTGGTTGCTTTTAAAGCCTCTTGCTCATTTTAAAAAGCCCGTTCCTTAGGGAAATTAGGACTGAGACCGTCCTATGCAAAGGATATAAAAATACTCATTCTGTTCTTACATAGAATCCGTAGGGATTCTGTGGACTAGTTCAACCAACTTGTGAACGTTTAAATATCTCATGATGTTGGTTGACACACAAACACGCTGGTCACTTGTTGTGCCATTGTCCACTTGTAAATCCTGCTTACGCTACACTCCTAGTACATATCATACAACAATGTGCTCACTCCCCGGATCATCCTATTCAGTCAATTGTATTTGACATTGCTAGAGAGTTTACATCGAAGACTTTCGATGGTTATTGCATTGGGACTGATGTTGGAAATTATATTCCTATGAACACACCCAAATGGTCTCTCGAAAACGACTACGATGGTAGTCCGAACATTGGTAATGCGCACCAATCTCCTTATATATGCTTGGGTGATGCAATATTGCACGCAACTATGCTAATTCGCACTACTACAAAAAGGCCATCAGACGACGGTGGATTTCTGTTGTGTGATGACCAAACTCACCGTGGTCTAAGTGAGTGTTGTGTGATTGAAAAATCAGACAACGGTGATTTCACCGTTGTGTGACAGTACTTTGCTCAACAGAATACTAGTTTCCGTTGTGTGAATTCTGCGCAGGCATGTGTCTGGCATGGCATGCGCAGGGATGCCTCGGCACAATCAGACAACAGAAAAAGAAATTTGCCGTTGTCTGAGATTCATAACACACAACATGTATAACTCATTGTTTGTTGTCTGAGATTCATAACACACAACATAAATAAAATGATCTCTGTTGTCTGAGACTAATAACAGACAACAGATATAACTTAATTTTTGTTGTTTGAGGTGAATAACACACAACTGAAGTAAAATTATCTCCCTTGTCTGTTGATTACTCAGACAACAGATATCATTTTATTTCTGTTGTGTGTTATGAACCTCACACAACAGAATTTTGTTTTCTTTTGTTGTTGGTTGTTAGTTCACACAACCACTATATTTAGTTATCCGTTGTGTGAATATTGTAATCAAATTCAGTAACAACCAGTGACTGTTGTAGGGGGAGCCTCAATTTTGAACTCTTTTAACATCATACAACACTTGGTTTTGTATTGTGTTGTATTGCCTTAACCTTGGATAGTAATTACCACAAAAACAGTACTCTAATCCATATAATTCAATTACCATTTTTCAAAACATTTAAACATTCAAGTAATTAGGTAATGTACCAAACAAGAAAGCATTCTTAGCTAGCTACACATGAATCAAAAGTACAATATTCCATTGCTAAATATCCTTCTGTTTAAGTGGAGAGCTTGCGTAGAAGAGACTCTCACTGGTTCCTTCCAATTGAGTCACCAGCAACTACAAGACGTTGTTTTGGAACTTTTCCAACATCATTCCTGCATCAAATCTGTTCTGAAGAGAAGAGAGAAGCCCAATAAGACCAAACTACCTGGTTAGAACAGAACTCAAAGTACTTCAATAATTAATGCCCCTAGAAGGAAACTAATTACATATATATGCACTTAATATATGTAGTGGATGTACCCCTAAAACAATAACATAAAGTAGGCCATGAAACCGACTCAAAAGGTAATGCAAATCCATAATGCCCCCAAATAAGGGGCATATATACCACACATTAGTACAATAGTAGAAATATGTGAATGCTGCTGTTATGAAACAAAAATGTGAAAGAATCATTCTGCTAACTTTTTTCTGATAATTAAAAATTGATAGATAGAAAAACCTTGATAGCTATGCGGTGGCACAGAATCAGTTCCCTGATCATGTTATTATAATAAGATGCATGTTAATGTGCATAATAAATATAATATATTCAGAGAAAGTTAAAGGATTTCATTGGCTATACATTCGGAAATCATATATTTTGATGTTAAAACAACTATGTATGTATGATTACTTTCAGCATCAAATCCTACTTAACATAAACCAAATGCTTCCTAAAATATCCATTCAAGCACTAGGTGCAAACCTGAATTCCATTCATTAGACCCCATGTATAACACTGACAAATGCAAACCACAAAATTCATGAAAATGAATATTAAAACAAATAGAACATCATATTACCTCCTCACTGTGTACTGAAAACCAGATCCGCCCTTAGAGACTTCATATCCTTTAAATGCTTTACATATTTTGGTAAAAAGCCTTTATGATTGCGAACAAAAGACCAAAGTGAGTCGGCCTTTCAAAACTAAGATCACAAACTAGATTGGTGAATAGAAAGAACACAACTATAGTAGTGACGAAAAGTAAGATATGATACAATGATTAAAGAAAAACATTGATAACAAAAACAAAAATCACGCTAACAACAAAATATCATTAATAACTCTATTTATTTGGCTGGCAGTTCTTACTGCAAAGGAAAGAAGGCAAAGAAAAGGTAGCTTTCATGCCGGTTTCCATCAGGATGTGTAATTACAATATCTAGATCCCCACAAGAAGCTTTCCTGCATCTATATGATCCTCCACATACAATGTCCACCTGTAGGTATCTCATATAAGAATACAAAGCAGTATACTGGAATAAAGTTAATGCTGTAATATTTCATGATAAATGCTTTTGGAAGATGAATCAATGAATTTGACATTTATCCACATCCTTTCCTATAGCATATATATATATATATATATTTGCTTCTTTCTTTTCTAAACAACATAGGACTTGTATCTAAATAAGGAGCTAGAGGAAGAAGTTCATTTTGGCTCATTTTACTAGTTTAGTTCATTACCTCTAGTATTCTTTTTTACATCATATAGCAGCTATGTCAAGTATTATCATTCTCATTCCAGGCAAAACATCTTCTCCACCTTTGTGCAGTAGCTGGACTAATGCCTCAAACTTCCCCAAATAAGCTGATAGTTCGTACCTAAAATTAACAAAAGTAGAAATCAGAACCGTCGAACTATGAATACATGAAGCTATATATAGCTAACTCAAGCACAGGCCATTGAACCTATAGTGATAAATTACTGTCTAAAATCTTCTTGCCAACTACACAAACACAAACATCTTAAACTATTTGAGTAAACTCCATCGAAGTATGAACTAAATAAAATGAAAAAGATTCGGATTTCAAATCACCACCAGAATACTGAAATTATATAGAAATTATTGGTTAACTAAAAACAACCTTTTCATCTGTTTCAAAATGCTCCGACTTGGATAACTTCCCAGTAGTCAATGTTTCCGAGAGACTGTAACTTATTCAAGGCATTCTGATTTTAATCATGCATTAGTTCCAATATATAGTGTAGGGAAATAGTTTATAAACTATATCGAAAACATGCTTAGAATATGAACATACATCAATTAACTCTTTACGGGCCCCCTGCAGCTCATCATTATTGCTCCTCTCCTTGAAAATCAGTGCATTGTAAAATTCTGACAGATCAGTAAGCTCATGCTCCTTCTCCTTTAACATTTGTTCAAGTGCTTTAATATTCATCTGGGCCTCAAAATCCTCATTCACTGCCTGTTTGGTTTGGAGCTGGTCTTTCAATTCAATTATTTCTGAGTGAAGCTTCTCATTTTCTCTCTGCAATTACAATAAAGCGCAAGAAATATCAGAGATTTATTCATCCAAATCTCAAGGTTCCGAAAAGAAAATAGACTACAAACCTTTCTCTTTTCTGCCAGCGCTATCAGATTTTCTGTCTTCTTCTGCTCTCTCATTCTTACATAAATAACCACAGTATTAGCTCATATCAAATAACATATGCCGAGAATATAAGCCAATCATATTGTGGCCATTAGATTACCCAAAGGAGAGAACTAAACAAATAAAAGATAAGAAAAATGATGTATATACTTAAACTAGAAAATAAAGTAGAGCATTACTAAAAATGGAACTTGAAAATGAGGTTGACATTGCAACACCCCATGGTACCTTCTCACTAACTCAATCTAAATCCTACTAGAACAATTTTTTCTGTTTCATTATATTTTCATCGAATATCAGATAAGTGGACAAGAATAAAGTTGGAGGAAACTTCATTGGTGTTTTTAATTCTTTCACATCATTTCTCCTGGTTACCATTCTCTCCTCCCTCTTCCCAATTAAGGCACACAATAGTCCACAAACTATATTACAAATCAGAGTGCGTATGAACGAATATCATATACAAGCCGAAAATATAACATTTATGTGAGTAGTAAAATCATTATAACATTCCAATACAGTATAAGTTGATCGATATTAACATTTGCAATGGTATGATTACCATATGTTGTAGCTCCTTGCGGCAGTGCTCCAGCTCATTCTTTTTCGTATCAATTTGATTCTCCAATTCAATGTTCTTTAGTTGAAGCTGATGCTTTTCTCTCTGCCATAGCTGGCCAATCATGAAAAATACAAATTAATCTCAAAGTTTCATGTACACATGTGATTGCTCCAACCAACCAAATTACCAAGTAAAAGAAAACAAAGTACAGCAAACCTTTCTCTCTTCTGCCAACATTAGCTCCAGTTCATAAGTGTCCTTCTTTCCCTCTGTGCTAGTTGTCTCATTCTGAAAGAGAGGCTACATTAGCTCCTAGCATGTCAACAAAACAAGTTCTGAACACTAGAGAAATAAACAACCAAAAAGTTATTATGCAAAGGCAGAGATGCTAATTAATCAAGACAAGTATCAGAACCAAGGAGCAAATAGTAACGGCTCCAACGAATGCCTATGCACCCAATGATCAAGACAATGTTTTCTGAAGCTCAACCTCTTTCTCAAGATACTTCTTTTCAGCTTCAGATTTCAAAAAGCCTTATCGTATCCCGGGAATGCTTGTCAAAGTAGCCCTGTACATTATTGCAAAACTTCCTATTTAAACAACACATAGCATGAAAAGATAAAACATTTCCAATTTCACAACTTCATGACCCATAAATTTTTACCCTTTCTTCAAGAACAGAATCAGAAATATCAACCTTAAAAAACAAAGACTCACCCATATCTTTT
Source organism: Rosa lucieae (assembly GCA_024704745.1). Taxonomy (NCBI): domain Eukaryota; kingdom Viridiplantae; phylum Streptophyta; class Magnoliopsida; order Rosales; family Rosaceae; genus Rosa; species Rosa lucieae. The sequence continues at coordinate 49,555,210 of CM045496.1, forward strand.
TCTCCTTGTATGTGAGATACAGCGAACCTGATACACAGACATGAAATCAGAACTACGAGAGACCCAACAATAGAAACAGAACATAAAACTAGAAACTAGAGACCCAAAAATAAAAATTCAACTATAGAGACCCACAGCCTCTAAAACCTTGTTACCTGGTGATGAAGGTGGAGGAAGTGAGGCTATATGAGACTACTGAGCCGGGGAAGAGAAACACTTGGTGCGTTTGGGCTGGGGTGGTTGTGCGTTTTCATCAAAGTAATCCAAGGCCAACCCATCCGCACAGCACTCGGCTTCTTTCTTAGAGGTAAGCATAGTTTTAGTGTTGAAGGTGAAGCCATGGACGAGAACAGAGGCTGAGAAGCGAGGTCTGTGAGGTGGGCCTTACTGGTTGCTGCTATACTTGGGGAAGGTCCAAGTAATTCACCTTTTTCTCCTCAATTTTCAACCCCTTGCCGCCACCACCGCCAATTGGAGCCTTCCTCTTCCTCAGATTCCACAGCCTCACCGGCTGCGACGATCCCCCCTCCTCTGAAACCTCAGCGTCCTTCTCCTCCTCTGCCGCCACGTCAATAACCATAGGTGAATTAGGGTTTCATAGAGAAGTGAAGAGCGAGCCCCAATTTCTCGCTGAAGACTAAGAACAACTGGGGAATTAGGGTTTCAAGGAGAAGAGTAAATCGGAGTAGAGGATTTGGGTCGGTATATAGGGGAGGAAAGAATAGAAGCGAGGAGCTACACTGAGAGAGACTCATAGGCTCAGTATTTTGACAGAAGAGAGAAAGAGAGAGGAAATAGTTGGCTTTCGGACTGAGAGATAGGCTTAGGCTCAGCAGGTTGAGTGGTTCTAGCACAGAGGAGAGAGAGAATGATAGGAAAAGAAATGATTTGAACTTCAAATATTACTTCTGAAGTCCATCCCACAACAGAAACACAACACACTGTCGTAAGAGTGTATGACATAAAATCAAAATGTCAAAACATGAAGGGAAATATGCCGCCTGCTGCATTTTGGCTCAAAATGCTGCCACCTATGTTCCCACTTCACACAACAGAAAAGTATAACTTCTGTTGTCTGATTTTTACATCTTGCACAAGGTTTGCCTAGTGGAAGATATCCAAGCAAGCTTCCTCAAAATTTGGTGTCTAGTTTTCAATCACACAATGGACAATGTCAAGCACCGTTGTACTAAGTACCCCAAATTTTAGATTTCAAGAGGCAACCAAGACTCGAGAGTGGAGGGAAATCTGCCGCTAAATTTTTAAGACTCAGACAACGGAAACACTTAATTGTGTTGTGAAATGTAGTTATGAGAAAAAAGTTTTTACTTTGTTGACATTCACACAACGGAACATTATTAATACCGTTGTACAATAGATTTTACTTAAACACACAACAGAAGATTTCTATTCCGTTGTGTGATTAGTGTTGTGTGATTAACTTTTTGTAGTAGTGTCGTCTACGACCCACAGCTACTCAATCTCTACATCTGTGTTACAGCTAGTGACTAGGTACAAGTATCGTACTTATGCATATTTGAGTGTGCCACAGCGCCCTCTGATGGGTCCTTACAGACGAATGGGCAACTACGTTGGATTAAAGACTCCAACAATCGTCCGCCACTTAATGCCGTTGCAAGGCGATCTCATTACGGCTAGATTTGCAGGTTGTCACTTTGATGAGACAGTCTTCCCGTCGTTAGGGGGAGATAAGAACAAGGATATTCAACAGGAACGACAGGAATTGTAGTGGCCTATCCCCACTATGTCTCATCTCGATCTCCGTTAAAGTGACGAGATCACACATATCTGCTACAAACATGCCTGCAAGGAAGGACGTCCCTACGAGAGGACGTAGCGCCACCCTACACGAAGGTAGGCATGGCGCCAACTCCAAAGAGAGTGGTACTCCGGCGTTATAGGCCATGGCCCCAGCTAGGATGCATGGGAAACCCGTGGGTTCGAAGGATACTTTGGCACATTTCAATCCTTTGATCATCAAGACTCAAAATCTGTCTCATGAGAATCTTCCGGGTTATGGTTATCATTGGGGGACGCCTCAACGTCAGAACCTATCCACGAGAATATAGAGCTCTATGAAAATTACACTAGTGTACATGAGACATAGGATAGAAACTCCATTGATGATGTAGTTGCGTATTTCATTGCGCATGAGTTTGTTGAGTCTGACGATATCGAACCACACTCCATTGATGAATGAATGCCAACGTAGAGAAATTTGGCCTAAATGGAAAGATGCGATCCAGGTTAAGTTGGATTCTCTAATGAAGAGGATGGTTTTTGAGCCAGTGATGCCAACACCTCCTAACATAAAACCTATTAACTAATGGGTCTTCGTTAGAAAGCGTGGTGAGAAAAAGAGATGGCAATCTTGCCTTATGGCGCAAGGCTTCTCACAAAACGCCTTGTAATCAACTACGATGAGACATATTCTCTGGTAATGGATGTCATTGCACTCCACTACCCTGTCAGTTTGGTAGTTTCCGAATAACTGACTATGCAGCTTACAAATGTGGTCACTACATATCTCTATGGGGATCTAGATACGGAATATACACGAAGGTTCATGGTGAACTTCATTTACCCAAGTCAAATGGCTCTAGACCACGGAGTGCGTTTACAAAGAGGTTGAACATGATATTCATTGGAAGCCCTTAAAGAGTTAAGGGAAACAACTGAACACTTGAAATCTGAGTTTGAGATGAAGGATTTTGGGAGAACATGATTAGATCTCAGTTTGGAACTTGAGCATCGTGCTTGATAGATGCTTAGGCATTTTAACAAGGTCAAGCCTTCAAGCACCCCCATGATCATTCGTAGTCTTGATCCTGAAAAGGATCCTCTTCGTCTGAAGGATGATGACTAAGATGTGCTAGAGGCAGACGTGTCTTACATGAGTACAATAGGCGCATTATTGTACTTAGGTCAATGCACAAGACCGGACATCTCATATGTTGTGAACTTTTTAGCTAGATATAGTTTTGCGCCAACGCGACGCCATTGAATTGGTGTAAAAGATATCCTTCAGTACTTGAGATGTATGAATGATATGGGTTTGTTCTATCTCTACAGAGAGATGATGGATTTAGACCCATCACACACCAGGAACACCGCCAACACTAGTCTGCGTCCTCTAATCCCCATCCCAGAATGACACGTGTTTTGGAAGGTTTTTGCTGATGTTGGGTATCTCTCTGACCCACACAAAGGTCATTCCCAAACTGGTTAAGTGTTCGCCATGGATATGATCGTGATATCTTGGAGGTCTACAAAACAGACCTTAGTCGCTTTATCTTTGAACAATATAGAGATCATTGCTCTTCACGAAGTGGTTCGTGAATGTATATGGATTGGATCCATAATTACACATATTTTAAAATTGTGTTTGAAGTCTACCACAAATGAGCCTACTAACATTTAGTGTTGCCTGTTTTGAACAAATGAAGCAAGGCTACATCTAAAGCGACAACACCAAGGATAATCAGCAACAACTGACTCTCCTCAAGATCAAAGTGAACTAGGTTCAATCTGAGGACAATATAGCAGACTTGCTCACTAAGTCATTGCCTAAATTCCACTTTCGAGAAACATGTTGGTAGCATCGTTTGCAGAAGTTATCCGAACTCCAATGACCGTAGTCATCAGGGGGAGATGCAGACATTAGGGGGAGATTTTCTCTCAATTCCCGTTTCTCTAAAACAGTGAAGTAATTATTCTACAATCCCGGACTACCACATAGCATTGCTATGTGGTGATCCGAACTAATAAGATCACTTGAATTTAGTGGGGACCTTGCAAGGGATAGAAAAAAAATTAAATGAAGAGAACAATCATAAATAAGTACAAGCCATATGAGTCAGCAACATCAACATGAAGCACCATGTGTACTATATGGTCCCAGACCATATTATAATTTTCCATTGTGGTGACGTGGTGGACTGACGTGAAAAGTCTAGTATATCTTAACATCTAATATTATAGCAGAGAATTCTAATCTCTTACAACAATATCTCTCTCCATTAAATAGTGACTGTTTCTATCTGTACTATGAATAATGGAGGCTCTCTTTTCTTGTCAAAGGGTTTTACCAAATTTTAAAGTGCCAATAATACCCATAAATAACATAATTATCAAATCAAGCCAATAAAATATAAGTAGACATAGTGTAAAATTGAAAAAATAACTAAACCAACACTATTTTATGTCCCAAAAAAAAAAACCACTATTCTTTCTAGTTAACCAATTTTTCATGAACCTCGCGCTCACAATATCACCTGCGAGAAACGCAAACATGTTGCTAGTTACAATAATATCAATAGTGAGCCAAGATTTTGCAAATTTTTTTTACAGAGATGGTATCTCATCTGTAGTACCCCAAAAATTTGTTATTATTTTCCGAGGTAACAGGAGCTCCACAATGGTTGGAGGTAAACTGAGAAAATCTTATATATGAGCAAAGAATTTAAAAAGTTATGCTATTTTGTTGTACTTCATTACATTGACATGCATATACTTTCCCTCCTTATTCAGTGGTTCAATCCAGTAGAATTTGTCGAGAATGTCGTCATTGAATACGAGTAAACTTCTTCATCCAACAATTCATTCTTTGAATCCTTATCTCTAGACATACATTCGTTGAATCCTAAACTATAGAGTCATGCAGGTATATATGTTGAGTGCACTTCATCTTCAATTTAAGCGTTAGCTTTATTCAAGAAGTTATACCCTGGGCATAGGAAGAAACATATCGATGATTTCATCACAAATGCAGCATGTTACCTTGAAGACATGCAGACACCTGATGGGTCATGGTATTTTTTTCCCTTTGATTGATATATTTGAGACATGTTTATGTTCGAACTTTGTTAATTAAAAAAAAGAAGTAGATCAAATCGTTTCAAAAAAAAAAAAAGTAGATTGACTAGTGCTACTGCTTTCATAGGTATGAAAAATGGGGAATTTGCTTCATCTATGGAACATGGTTTGCAATTCTAGGGTTGAAGGCTGCTAGTAGAACTTACAAAAATTGTGAGGCGATACACAGAGGTGTTGAATTTTTACTTACAATACAGAGAAATGATGGTGGTTGGGGAGAGAGCTATACTTCTTGAACAAACAAGGTTTTTTTCTTCTTTCTTTTTCATCTACCCCTTTACATGAATATTGGGGGGGGGGGGGGGGGGGGGGGGTGTCTATTGGCCCATTCCTAAAGACTTTGAGTGTCGAGTATTTAACTGTTCAGCTATTTGTTCTGAGCTGTTAAATATATAATTGGCCAAAGGAAAGCATAATATTCTCCCTTCAGGTAAAGTCAAATTATTATGTGGATATGGTTGTACAGATCTATACACCTCTTGAAGGCGAACTGTCAAATTTGGTGCAGACTGCAATGGGACTAATGGGATTAATTCATGGTGGACAAGTTTGTATTTATTCATATCTTATGTGCTAGCCAATTCTACAGTATCTAACTATCTATACTTCTTAACATATGTCTCCTCCTAAGTTGACAAATTGATATATTTTTCTTTTGGTTTTGTTCGTAATAGGCCGAGAGAGACCCTACTCCCATTCACAGAGCTACGAAGCTTTTGGTTAATTCTCAATTGGAAAATGGAGATTTCCCCCAACAGGTACCATTCTGTGTTTTGTTTTTATATACTGTGCATTGTGCAGCAGGGATACTATACATCATATTTTACTCATCTTTCCTCTCTCTATCCTTTTGATAGGAACTGATGGGGGCTGCCAATGTCAATATCATGTTACACTTTGTAGCATACAGGAATATCTTCCCAATTTGGGCTCTCGGAGAATATCGTTTCCTTCCCTCCTTCTGGATAGATGCATGTGTAGATGACTAGACACTATATCAATAATGCCTTCAGACGATATGTAAATTTTCTGATATGCAAATTTTCTATTGTGTATCCAGCTACTGTCTCTCATGGCATCAGACAATGAACATCCTCCGTTGTCTCATCTTCTTTAGACAACAGAAGTTTCGCAAGGCTCTGTTGTCTGAACAATCCAACTTTGAAGGATTTGCGACTTTCTGTGGTTACTAATCACATACAACGACACATTAATGTTGTTCAAATCAATTACACACTACAGTTTTAATATTACCGCTGTTGTCTGAAATTAAATAAGAACACATTTATATGTTGTCTGAGATTACCAAAATAAAGGCTTGTTTAACAATATGTTGTTTGAATGTATTTTTAAAGACATTTAATTGTTGATATAAATTGAAAATAACGTCACTACGAAATCGAATTCTGTTGTTTGAAAGATCTTGAACAACAAAAAAATTTACTCACTGTGGTTAGATTGGTTTTTCAACCTTAGTTCTACATGTACTTAGTTGTTTGAAATTCACTTATAACTGGGTAAACTATGCTTCATCTGTTGTCTAAATAGTTATAAGAATTTAGTTTTATGTCTTTTGTCTTGTGTTTCAACCACTGTTTTAAGTATTTCTGTTGTCAGATGGATAATATTATGTGCAATCAACTACTTATGTAGTTTGATTGAGGTCAGAAACTCACTCTTTTGTTGTTTGTATCAAGCTTTGTTGTTGCGTGATAATTAAATGAACTTCGGTTTTTTGTTGTTTATTAGAAGTATTTCTATTGTTAATAATGAATTAAACTTCAGTTTTATGTTGTTACATGTAGGAATGACAAACAGTTGTTCGTTTTTGCTATTATTGTATGTGGTACAACATATCATAAACCTGCATGTATTGAATTTGAACCATATCAAACCTCATCCATTTTGAACAGTCATCAAAGGCATATTATAGAACCTAAAATCAGCAAATTTCTCATTGCATCAATTAACCCACCAAAATACAATCCCATCAGTACCATAATACTAAACTAGCTAGCATCTAGCTTTTACATTAGCCAATTTCAAGTACTGCTGTAATACCCAGAAAATTCGTATTAATTTCCGATGACTTTGTGAAAATGATTTTGTGGTTATGGGCACAAGTACAAAGTCCGGAGATGATGTGAAATTATTTTCGGACAAATAATTTTTCAGAAAACATCATTTAGAGGCTCGCGAAAGTTGATTTTTTTATACGTTAGGATTCTATGAAAACTTCCATCATGAAAGTTGTAGAGCGCATCGATACGAGTTCGTGGACATGCGGAACACAAGAATCAGAGTTCGTATGAAGAAGTTATGGCCATCAGAAAAAATTTCCATTTTGGTTAAATAGAAATTTTTTTTTGAAAATATCAAAAAATACCAAACTTTCCATTTTCGGAAAGCTTTCTCTCTCTCTTTGTTCCCGAGCCCAAGTTGGAGATAGATTTTCACCGGTCAATTTCTTCCTCCTCCGGCCACCAATCGAAGCACCACTTGTTCCATTCTTTTCGCCTCACTCCCCGCTCCAAGTCTGTGGAAGCTTTGTTGTCTGGGTCAAGCTGTGGACGGTGCTACGACGGCGAGAAGTGGTGGTGGCGCCGCCTCATTGAAACTCACGGTTCTGGCCACCTCAGGCGGTGATTCTTGGGGGCTTTTGGAGCCCAAAGGACGTACAAGCTTTCTTCCAAGGTGGCTTGCAACGATTTAACTTGTGGAGACCGAATTTTGAAGATTGGGAATCTAGGGTTCTTCGGATTTCAAATTTTTTGAGGTAAATTCCTGCAAAATGACTTTGATTCAGACTTTGTGCAATTTATGAATGTTGATTTACATGTTAAGAGGAAGAGTTTGACATAGCTCTCGCCGCCCAATTTGGAGGTCGGCAGCGGCTCTAGCACATTCTGTGGCCGTGGTTTCTGGTCACCTTAGAGGCAGTTTCTGCTCCTCATTATGAACTACTCGTCGATACAAGCATTTTCATATATAGTTAGTAATTTTTGGAAATCGTATGAGTAAATTAGGGTTTTAGGGTTTTCGGTTCTATTGGTTTTCTATCCGTTAGGATTCGGCCGTCCGATCGACTTGTAGCCTTGATATATTGATCCTAGAAGTATCTTGGAGATCTTGGGTGGTCTCGGATGAAGTTTCGCCTCTATTAGCATTACTTTCGTGATTTTAGTGCAAACGGGGGTTCAAACTTTACTAGTTTTTTATTCGTGTACTAAGTTAAGATCATATTTTACTTAGGTGATTGACAGAGCATATTCGATACATTATCTCGGCTGTAAGAGAAGACGCAGTGGGATTTAGAGGTGAGTAAATCTCATGTGGTTCATTTACGAACGGAGTTGCTTATTATTCGAAATTAATTGATAATTGTGAAATCATTTTCATAAATGAAGATTTGTTTTCAAATGATATGAACTTGATCGACTACGGTTCATAGGACTGCGGTTCACAGGTATGGTAAAATGAGTTTTCAAGTATAAAAATGATTTTCTTGAGTTTTGTGATTGTAGACTATAGTTGTATTAGTAGCATTCCTTAGCGGATGACTACGTGTGTGTGTGTGTGTGTGTATTTATATTTACGTGGAAAATATATTGGTATAGTTGTGTAATGATGTGGAATTAACATGTTTGGTGAATTCAATGTTGTTATTGTTGTGATTTAATTTCCAAGGAAATGAATGAGTTTTGGTTCTTTTGAATGGAAACAATTATATTATTGACGTTTCGTAATTGAGAGTAACTTGTTAAATTGTGTTGGTGGTTTGTGGTGTGAAAACAATATTTCAAAATTCATTTCTATATTGTTTTTGAAATTGGAGTTGAGCTTTGAAAACAATATTTGTTGCAGTCAATTATATTGTTTTGGAAAGTGTTGAGGTTGTGTAACATTTTGAGTCTTGTGTGACTTTTTAAATGTTTTGGTCTTTGTATTGAGGGCCACAGTAGTAACCGAGGGTTACGATTCAGTTAGAGCGCTAGTCTGTCTGCCATTGTATGTCATGGTGGGTAACGACCAGGTTACTTGCAACTCATGAATACACGTTTTTAAAAGAGAGTTCAAGTGGTCTCTTTCTTTTATTTTCTGAGGAAGGACTTGAATTTCATATTAAATTGTGAGTTGAAAATAATATGATTTTGTCACTTTAGTGATGTATGTTACCCTTATGAGGTAAGGTTGTCGAGTTTTAAAAACGAGTCATTGTGGGATCATCTTAATGGAGTTGAAAGGGTGATTTCTGCTTTATTTAAATTGTTTGATTTTATTATTGATTTCGGCTTTATTTGAATGGTTTGATTTTAATGTAATCTCCTTAACTAAGTTATATGCATGGATTACTTCCTTTTGAATTGTTTGTTTTAATGTAATTTCCTGAACTAAACTCTATTGATTGTTTTTAATGTGACTTCCTGAACTAAGTTTTTATGCAGGGATTACTGATTTTACTTATTTCAAATTCTGAGTGTAGTTGTGGTTTGAGATTTGTAGTGAGTAGTGAAATGAGTTGTGATGTCATAACTTTTACAAATGCTTTATGTTGAGAGGAAATGACTGTGATTTAGTAGTTGTGTCGTTGAGACAAATGAAGGATGATTTGGTAGATTGTTGTGTTTTAAAATGTTACTGGATTTTAATTGTAAAATTGAAGTTGTGCGAAATTAAATGCATGAGTCGAGAGTCAAAGCATGTGTGTTTTAGTTTGGGTTAACTTAAGTGACCATGATATTGAGGGATATGAACTTGATGTTTTTGTTGTGATAATTGCATATTGATTCTGCTAGGCTGAAATGGTTAAAGTATATGTTATGTGGTTATTTAGGTTTACTCGTATGAGCTTGCAAAAACTTACCGGGTTTGTTGTTTCAACCCGGTGCACTATAACAACAAACCCGATGCACTATTCCATGGTGTAGGGGTTATTCTGCAGGTCGAGTTACAGTCATCGACGCTGAAGTTTTATAGTTGTTGTATCTTGGATGTAGAAGTGTATTTTGTTTTAGTCTTCCACTGTGTAGAGAGTTGGTGAGCGTGTTTACTTATTGAATTGTTGTTCAGTTTAATTTGTAAACTCTTTGTACGTAATGTAATATGTGACTCTAGAGAAGAAGTATGTATTGCTATCGGCGACCTCGGTTGTTCATGGCTTGGTATAAAATGAAAAATCTTCTGTGTGTTTTCTTGTGCTTAATAAGTTTTCAAGTTTCAGATTTGAATTTATTTATTTGAAATTTAGGGCATGACAACTGCTATTGTTGTGATCAACATAATATCTTGATCCTAATCTAACTGAGGCAAAAACCTAATAGGCTTCATAGAGTAGATAGAGCAACTGCACGCATAATATTGTTCAACACTTTCCATTAGTTTTGTCAAAATGCACAAAAGCAATTCCTAAACACTACTGCTCAGATCCTACTATAAACATAAGCAGCTATATAAAGTCTGATACTTAATTTTTTGGCAATCAAACTTCAAAACATGTTTAGCCAATTCCTCTCGGATCTCATTAATCTCCTTGTCTGTGTAAACCAGATTTGACCTTGTTTCCCACTGCAACAAGGGCAACACGGAATGCAGTAAATTAAATATGGAAGTTATAGGCACGGGGCATGCACTATATCATTAAACAATAAAGTCGATATGAAAGCAATTGATCAATCCTACCTTAGTACCAAACTCCAAGTTTGATCTTGTCCTCCATAATTTCTTTCATGTAACGCATACTGAGCAAGTTGGTGGACATAATAAAGCAGATGTTCAGCCATTAAGGCGACCAGTTCTTTCATGAAGCTAGGGTATAAGACCAATGCTTGTAAGGAAAATTTTGACTCCTCTAATCATACTTGTAAGTATTTGGTTACTCTATATTTGAGTACATTTGGTCGATCCACCAATGCTTCTTTTTCTTTAAGCTGGGTAGAGGACTTCTGAAGACAAAATCAAAAACATGAGGAAAAGATACAAGTTAACATTCAAAAGAATCTTTCTAGTCATCACACCATACACTCAAATGTCAAAAATAACCTGTCTCAATATAGCAAATAAGCATCGTAATGTAGGAGACTGAAAAAGCATTGCATAAAATGGCAGTCCAATGAGGAGAATCATATGTAATGTGTCAAAATGGAGGCTAAAACAACAAAGAAGGTCATGAAGCAATCTAGAAACTAACAACTACTTGACTGCACTAAGTGATCAATTTTGTTTATATATTAAGTTTACAAGATAGGGTATTACCTATGGAAGCTTCCCAGCAGTTTCAAAAGTTGAATACTTGTTGATGGTAAAGCCTGTGGGAGTATGTTAGAGGTAGCAACTTCATGGGTGATGGATTATCTCCAATCAACTGTTGGGATTGGAAATATGCCCTGCTCCTACAAAGAAACAAATAGTGAGACTTAAAACCAAGTTTCAGCTCATCCTCCAGATCATGCATACCTACATGCCTTTAGGAAATATATAACCTAATACTAATATCTTCAGCTTTTAATCACTCAAATTCAGAATGAATAGGCTTCCACCAAGAGACAAATAGACCATCTAACTAAACCTTTTGTGTTCACCAAATCATGGCATCATCAATTCCCTCACAAATAAAACGTAATAATAATAAAGTTGTTATTATTTAGAGTTAGATATATGACATCATTTGGTAAGAGCTTTGCAATATAACCTCTATATTCAATAAACACAACGTAAGTAACCAATTTGGTAGTTGCAATAGAATGATTATTTTGATAATCCAATCTCAACAAATATTAACTATAAAATTAAACACGTACATAAATCATTTGCAGATCGAATTGAACTTGTTACCTATATTAACCAATCAATTAAAGATGTAAATAAATTGCACCAAAACAGACCATTACATCTCTAAGCAACCATGATTTGGAGAAATTACAACAACATAGATAATTTGGTCTTCAGCTTTTTCCTATACTACTGATCCTCAGTTTTGTACAAGAAATCATAAATCACTGTTAAAGCCAACATGAGCTCAGAATATAAGAGTTAATAACTTAGTGACACTCTGAGGACAAAGATAATGGGAGAGGGAGACTAATACCTTTGTGCAAGATTCTGTACCCCAAGCCATAGCAGATATCGCCTGTAAGAACAAAATAGTTCAGAGTAGTGTACTAATTTATGTAATGAAATATCTAGGTAAAGTTTGCAGTGTTTGTATACCTGAGCACCACTAGCTTTAAGGATGTGAGTTACACCAGTCTTCTTAGCACAGTAGAGTACTTCCACAGGGGTAAAAAACAAAAAGGCAATCAGCTCTCAAATTAGAATGTCCTCACAATGCATAGCCCCCAGAGTAAAGAATCATACCTTGCATATACTGCCATCCCGACTTGGGGGAGTCACAAGTACAACGGTTTTAGATCCAGCAATCTGAGCAAGCTGGTGGACATAATAAATCAGATGTTCATTAAATCGTTGTAACCTCATAATTGATAATCCTGATAAACATCACAAGATGACCCACTATAAAAAGAAAAGTTTTAAGAAATACAATCAACTTACAATTGCAAGCACCAGAGCAGTAGAAGGTAAAACTGCAGTTCCTCCTGGAACATAAAGACCTATAGTGTGATACCCCAGAAATTAGCAATTATTTTCTGAGGATTTTCCGGAATTAATTTTATGGTTATTGGACTGTTTCGTGGCTCGTGGATGGAGCGGAAGTGTTTCGAACGAATTATTATTCGAAGAATGTGGTTTTAGGGGGTTGCAAAGTTTGACTTTTTATTCGTTGGGATTCTCTGAAAACTTCATTCACAAGAGCTGTAGAGTGCGTCGATACGAGTTCGTGGACATGTGGAACGAGTCAATCGGAGTTCGTATGAGAAAGTTATGGTATGCGGAAGTTTTGGGAAAGTTCTATAAATAGGAGTTTCCACTTTTGGAAATTTACTATTTCCATTTTACTTTCACCATTCTGGAAAAAAAAATAAAAAACTCTTCGTTCTCTCTCCTCACCAGCGATTGACCCGACTCGAACTGAGTATTCCGACCCGGTCGGAACTTCACTCTCAGGCGACCTCCGGCCTTGAAATCTGCACTGATAGATTCACCTCCCTTGTGCGGTCATCTCTGTGGCAGCCTCTAGTGGCGATTCTCTGCGGAGGAAGTGCAGCAAGGTAGTGACTTTTTGGAGAAATCGGACCCGATCGGTTCTCCGATCTTCGACGTCGGCGGGGCTTCAAACAAAGCTTGGGGAGTCGCAGTAACCTCCTTGATCATCCTTGGTGGTTGTTTGGATCAATTCACTTGAAACTTGGTTCAACTCGGATTGAACAGTAATCCACAGCTTGTGAGGTAGTTTCCGATCCTTTATGCTTGTTTTCTGACTTTGAGCTAGTTATGTAAATTCACAAGCATGCTTAGATGAACAACTTTGATGTTCGGAGTTTTGTGAAATATTGAGTTTTGGGGGTGCGCCACCACTTGTGGCAGCGTTCTGGTGGCTTTCCGGCCATGTAGGGAACTGTTTTTGGTATTATATATGTTTTACTAATTGATACGAGTTTTTTGATATATAATATGCAAATTTTGGAGTTCGAATGGATTTGTTATGATTTTTACGGTTTCATACCGGTTGATTTATTTGATCCGTGAGGATTCGAGCTTCCGATCGACTTGTGGTTTGGACACATCAATCGTAGAAGTGTTCTGGAGACTTAGGGAGGTCTCGAATATAGTTTCGCCTCAATTGGCGTTACTTTTGGGATTTTGGTTCAAAACGGGGGTTTCGAACTTTAACCACTTTGTGATTCGTGCACTGAGTCAAGACCCTATGTGTTCAGGTGCTTGTTGGACTTGTTGAACGGATTGCGGCAATTGTGTTTGTTTTGGTTCTCGTGTGAAGACACAGCGGGATTCAAAGTTGAGTAAATCTCACGATATTTGTTATGAGTGTGATTGATATTTGTTATGAACAAGATTACCCTATTGTCTTGGAGTTATTAGGTTAACTACGACTATAGTTGGTATTAGTGGTATTCCTGAGTAAATGACTACGTATATATATATTTACGTGAAATATATATGTATTGATGAATCTTTGTGATGATTGCCATGTGAAGCTTGTGCAGGAATATTTGTGTAATGAATTGTTGGAATTAGTGTGATGAATCTTTGTCATGATTGTCATGTGAAACTTTTGTAGGAATATTTGTGTAATGAATTGTGGAATCAGTGTGATGAATCTTTGTGATGATTACTATCTGAGTGATGACCGGCGAAATCTGTGTGATGATCAGCTGGACTATTCTATCTATGTGATGATCCTTGAAATCTATGTGATGACCGGCGAAATCTATGTGATGATCAGCTGGACAATTGTTATCTATTTGATGATCCTTGAAATCTATGTGATGATCAGTAGGATGATGAATATCTGTGTGATGACCGGTGGAATCTGTGCGATGATCAGTGTGATGACTACTCGGTAGTGGAGCTGAATTGTTATTAAGTTAACGATAATTGAGAAGACTGCTATGATGGCCGGGGCTACCTACAAACGTCAGAGTGTGGGATTACGATGACTACTTTGACTTGAATTGCTTGACTTAATGTGACCTCCTGAACTAAATTATATGCAAGGGTTACTATGAATTGTTTTTCATGTTTTGAAATGTGATTGCATTGTTTCTTCTTGATTGTATTGATTGATGGTTTGATTTATCTTAAGAGCCATAGTGGTGACGAATTGTACAATGTGGTGAGGATAGAAAGGTGATTCATTGATTTTCACCTTTGATGTCATGTTGATGACAAAAGCTCCTGGGGGGGGGGGGGGGAATGAGAGTGATTTGGAATTTGCCGTAGTGTGTTAAAATGGCGTCAAACATTGCTTGAGGAAGTCTTGTTTGATTGAATTTGTGTAATGGGACGCTAGTTGAGAATCTGAGTATGAGGCTTTAGTCACCAGTTGACTTATGTAGGCGCGATATGAAAGGTTATGGAATTGATGGTCGTAGGTGGTGAGATATGTGCATACCGTGCTTAGGTTGAGGTGACATAAAAATGTGTTTTGCTTTGTGGTTTTGAGTTTACTCATACGGGCTTGCAAAAGCTTACCGGATTTGTTGTGTGGCAACCCGGTGCACCATTCAAATGATGTGGGGGTTAATCTTGCAGGTCAGGGTAATCGAGGCTGAAGCTGAGGTAGCACCTTTGCAGCTTTACTGTAGGAAGACATTTTTGTGACTTTACCTTTGATAAGGACTTCCATTGTATAGTTAATTATTAGCAGAATTTACGTTTTATTTTTTTGTTGACAATTTAGTTCGTAAGCTTATGTAATATATGACTCTATGGAACGGGTCAATATTGTCACAGTGGGTTCAGGGCATCACTATGTAATTGGTTTTAAAAGAAAAAAAGTTTACAGGTATTTTGTATTGATGACTGAACGTTCACGCATATATAATTATGGGATTGTATATCGATTTTTATTTGTGTTAAAAATCAGGGGTGTGACAGTTTGGTATCAGAGCGTAAGGTGCATATTTGGTGACAATCAATACTCCTCGAGTGATGGCCCGTCTGCAGCGGATCCCCATTTGATGCTTTTCGGTATTGATATAGTCATTGCGTATGCAATGAGTGTTGGAATTTGAGCCTTCAGGGTAGTGTTGGCTCAGTGAACAAGTTGTAGGAGCTTAAAGTAGCCTCTAGGAGTTATAGTGTTTTGAGGAATGAGGACTGACTTGAATACACATTTACGCAAGCGTACGTATCGTTGTCAAGATAGGGAAATATTATGCCCAAAGTTTATCGTACCACGGGGATTAGTGGCTAACCCACAATCCTTGGGTAATCGGAAATAAAGACACTTAGCAAACAAAGAAAAGAAAAATAAAATAAATAAAAAGGCTATTCTAAGGCACCAAGCCTTAGCAATGCTCGGCTTTAGTTTTCACCAAAGCCTAATCAAAACTAAGAGCCTAGTGGTGGATATGCACAAATGAGTGAGTTCAATATTTGAGAGTTGATTTCAACTTAACAAAAATATAATGAATGTAAAGCAATAAAAATAAAAATAAAAATAAAATGTAAACAATAAAAAATGAGAATGTCGGGTGCTAGGGAGGTTCCTTCACCAAATCTCATGTGTCGGAAGCTAATCTAATATAGATGCATATTTCCTATTTTGGCGGTAGTCGTATCCAAGGCGGTTCAAGGCTCAAGGACCGAAATTCCCTTTCATGGTATTCCTACTCCGGTTCAAGGGCCGTAGGGACTCACTTGGCATGAATTAGAGCCGGTTCAATGGTCACTAATTCACATCAAGAGGCGTAGAGATCGAGGAATTAGACTACTAAGCGACCCGCCCGCGCAATCACGCAACGGGTGTAAATCACCATGCTTATAACCCCTCGAATACGAAATTGAAGGTTTCTAGCTTAGGAATTAGAGGGAGTCAAGCCCCTAATTCCATCCTAGACATGCTCAAAATACACACCCTAGAGTTGACTAGGCTCCTAGACATGCATTTTAACCCAACAAAAATAGATATAAGCATCCATCATATGAAAATTACATCATTATATTAAATTAAACATCTTTTACACAAAATTTGGGTTAGGGACACAACCCTAAAACCCAACAAGAAAATTACTCACAACCCATAAATATGAACATCAAAGATACAAAATTCAAAGAGAAAAGATTATAGAAGTGTAGGAGAACACAAAGGTAGCCACAATTAGCTAGGGAGCTAATATGACTTCCCTTGAATTACAACTCCCACAAATACCTAAAGCTTGAATCTTGTAGCTTTTGATGAATCCTTGAAGCTTGTGTGAGAAATTCTATGGATGCCCAAAAGAAAACTAAAACTATTATGAAAAATGGAGGAGAAGGAGGAGAGGAGAGGAGAGAGAGAGAGCAGCCCAAAGGGGCTGCCTCTATTTTGGGTGTGGTGCGGCAGCTGTAGCTGCTAGGGTTCTCTCCCCCCAAAATTGGTCGTGGTCTATATATATATATATGAGGTGCTGGCTATGCTTTTGCGTTAGAGGAAGATAATAAGGCTGATGTGTGTAAAAACCAAGGATGGGAGCAGCCACGTGTCAGGGTTTGTATGGTCCAATACAAAAGAAGAAAGAAACCAAGGCTGCTGCACGTGTTTCTCATACTAGCCATTCTTAATTAAACATTGATTAAGTTTAATTAAGTTGGCTGCTAGTGCCTTGCTAATTAATTGAGCAATTAATCGTCTGATTAATTATCTTAATTAATTAAATTGCATTTCTTCTTCTATCTTCGATTTTTACAATTCTACGGCACCACCGCACGCAATATATATTGTGGTTTTGGATTCCGCTTCCTTCATGTCATCGATCACAGTTGACTCGGTGATGACTTTTTCGTTCTTTTGTCGGAAACTCCAATTTGCTCCAATTTTGCCCAATTTTCTATCGGTTTCCACAACTCCACTTATTTCCTATAAGATAAATATAAATGGATTAATTACATAATAATTGACTTGAGGATTTGCTTATTTATAGTATTTTAGATATAATTATACGCATATAAATGCGTATAATCACACCCCCACACTTGAACTTTGCTTGTCCCCAAGCAAACTAAATGTAAATTAATAACCAAAAATCTATTAACTCAAGCACAAATGCTCAAACATAAAGAAAGTGTGATATTAGCCTTTCCAACCATAATCCTCAGAGAACTAATTATGTACATGACCATGAAGTCGACAAAGCATGACATAGAAATTATAAATTTGTAAGGCAATTAAGATGCACAAGTAAGAAATGCTCAAGTATATGCATGTATAAACCATGTGTCACATCAATCCACCATAATCAAATAGACACATAGAAGACCCGATATAACCCACTAAACTCACATAGGTTCACTAAATATTACCGCTCAAGTATTTAGGGGCTATTTGTATTTCACTCAAAAGCAATTTCACAACACGCATTACCATATGCTTGCTCTTCGATCTCATCTCCGCTAGGTAACCCACAACATTCAAGATTAAGAGGTCTTTTATTTGGTTGTAATGGGGCTAAGGGCAAGTGGCTATAAGAAATGAAGGATAAGGAAATACAAAGTCCATAGAAATAAGTGAAGCAACTCTCTCTTGTAGAGATTTGAGACTTTTGCTTTCAAATGCTAAGTCACTCACTCTAAAACCCAATGTACAACCCACACTATACTACGTAATACTATCCTTTTTTTTTTTCTTCACACAATTTTTTTTCTTTCTTCTACTTTTCTTTTCCTTGAACTTTCTTTCTATATTCACAAACTTTATTCTCTTTTTTTTTTTTTTTTTTTTTTTTTTTTTTTGAAACTTTCTTTTCTATCTAAAATCACTCACCCCCACACTTATTCTTTTGTAACCTCACACTTTTGACTTTTCTTTTCTTTTGAAGCACTCAAACATAAAGTCATTCTCTCGAATCGCTTTACCAACTACCACGGAAGGGTAGGATAAAAGTGTTTAGGCTAGGTAGGAATTTGTGGTGGTAATGAACAAAAAGGCTAAATTATATAAATAGGCTCAAAGTGGCAATCTAGTGGTAAATATTTTTGGGCACATGCTTCTTTGGCCATGGTGGTATATAGTCCTAATGCCTCCATCCTTTCTATCATGTTGCAAGCTAAAAGTAGCCTCAAGAGGTCTCAAGCAAGTTCTAGACACGCAATGTCATGAAATTGTACACACATGAAAGAAAAAGTGAATGAACAATGCATACACTATGGATATTAGGCTCAAAAGCTCACAAATAAGGCATGCACGTTAATCGAATAATCTATATGCTTCTCTAACTATGATGAACGAACCTAACATAGGCTATGTGCACACATATAGTCAAGCATAGATCACATATACACTCAATCACAAAACAAATTCAAAGTCCTATCTCATGCTCAATCTATCCACAATCACAACAAGCTAAGTCCATGTCTCGTCATTGGGGTTGGAAAAGGCATTAACCACTAAATTCTAATTACAAAAAGCTAATCTAAAAAAATAAATTTTTTTTTCATATGCGCCCGAGCCCTCACCCCCACACTTAAAACCAACATTGTCCTCAATGTTGTAAAGTGAGCTCGAAAGCTAAATCCGTGTCGGAGTTAGGCATGAGAGTGAAGTTCAGGCGAATGCACAAAAATTAATTACGAAAATGAAAATCTAAATGCGGAGAAAAGATGCGAAAACCCCCTTTGTCGACCCTCCATTGCTCACGACCCTTGGAGAAGACTAATATGAGACACCAACCTCAAGGCACAAGGCCTTGACTTCCTTAACGTATGCTCCAAGCTAGCTCTAGGTGCTCATGAAAGATCAACTCCATTGAGAAATGTATAGTGTCCAAAGAGCAATGCGTAACAAATAGGCTACCAAAGAATAAGGACAAGGTCCTTCATTAAGCACATGGCCTTGATCACCTCCAATACACCTCACAACAGCCCTACAATGGCCTCCATTGAAGAATTGAAGTGTAAGAAGTCCAACCACCCCGAGTGAACACAAACTAGTGAGTGAAGAAAGCTTCCAGCAATGACCTTTCTGTCTTCAAAAGCTCATATCTCAGACACAGAAAGTGATAGATAAGTGACACTACTTGGAATGGAAAGTAGACTTGGAGAGCTTTCTATCCATATAAAGTGAGCCACCTATATCCAACTGAGATGAAAAATAAAGTTGGTCAAAGTGTCCAGCTTGTAATGAAGTCAGCTGCTGACCCTCAGTCACCAAAACTGCAATAAGTCGGGCTCCAGAGGTGCAAAGAGAGTGAAACCAACTGGATATGAAACTAGACTCATAAGAATACCTGATGGTAAAATTTCACTGAAGTATCAATTCTGAGTCAAACATTGTTGGCTCCCAAACTCACTGTTGTGTTCTGCAGTTTCTGCTGTGCCCTGTTTCTGACCTCTGTCACTTGGAACACTATATCCGAAGCTAGGAAGGTTCAAATCAAAAACTGTTTCTCCTGTAAATAGAGGACATGTGAAGACACATCTCTGAAAAATTTTAGCTCCAAATTGCTTGGGATATAGAAGGTGTAGCTTCCCAAAGTCACTCTACAGTAGCTGTCTCTGTTTTGACCTTCACACATTGACCACCAAATAATTGAAGTTCCAGAGACTCAGAATGGCTCAAATTTTGGCACAAGATAGCAGACACACAGGAGAACAGATCCAGAAAATTTTAGCTCAAAATAGCAAGTAGAATGGAAGATATAGTCACCCAAATTCAACTAAACTTCTGAACAGAAACTGCTCACTACCAAATTAATTTTCCTTCACATTTCCAACTCCGGACACCTGCCATCCTCCAAAAATGACTAGAAAGCCTTATTCACTACTACAAAAAGAAACTACTAAAGGAAGAAATACTACCGATGATGTGCTAGGGTTGCCTCCCTAGCGAGCGCTTTGTTTAAGGACTTCATTGCCGGTCCATAGAACGTGAACTTTGTCAAGGTGGATACTTCTCAAGTGCGACCACCCTATTGTTTGGGGCTAAGGGACTCCTTGATGTATCATAGAGACAACACCAAGAGCTACATAAGAATACTCCAATTGGTGGCCAAAAGTGTAGCTTCTTAATCTTCTCCTTCTTCTCAATTTTTCTTCTAGGAGCCAACCTTGCCTTCTCCTTCTCAAGTGATGTAGAAATAATGCTCTTAGGAACAATAGGTGGTAGAAACTCTTGAGAGTGATGGGAAATAGTGAGTGCAAGTGCTCCACTTCCTTTCCAATCCATCACCTCATTGTAGAAACATTGATCACTTAATGGTGGATTGAGAGGTAAGAGTACCTTAATCTCAATCTTCTCATTAAGAACATAAGTGCTCAATGTTCTACTCTCTACCTTGGGAAGCACATGATGGATCTCCGTGGATGTGGGAGGAGAGAAAGTCAATGGCTCTTCAATTTCTCCATCATCACAAGGTATTGAAGGACTTTCTTCCTCCTTGGGAATGTCGGCCTCAACAATTAAGGGAATATGGTGTAAGTCTTCAAGCTCCGTACCCTCCTCACTAGACAAGCCATCATCTTCTTGGGAATCATCTTCAACTACCTCCTCTTCATTGCAAAGATTAGAAGTCCAATATTGCACCGATTCCTCCGAAATGTAGTCTCTCACCCCACTTGCATCAAAATTTCCACAATCAAGCACACTTTCTTGTATATGAACATCACCCTCTTGATCTTGAATAGGAAACTCTAGCTCATGATGCTCATAAAATACTCCTCTTGAATTAGGCTCTACTTGGTCAAAGAAAGAATCTTGCTCATGACAAATGGTGAATGGTGGCTCTTGTGTAAGACTAGGCTTAAGTTGCTCATTGGAATGTGAAGGCATTTCTTGAGAAGCTTGCAATTGAGCATTTAAGGCTTCTAATTTAGCATGCAATCGAGCTTGGGAGGCTAGACATTGAGCTTGGGAGACTTGCAATTGAGCATTAGAGGCTTCCAATTGAGCTAGTTGTTCTTCAAGTGATAGCTTCCTAGGCTCAAAAGCTTTCTCTTGTGGATATGCTTCGGGTACACATGTCTCTTGATACATCCTCATCTTGTACTCATATTCTTGCATAAAATCCGGGTACTCAAACCTCAAAGAACACTCAAAGGGTGAATGCCATGGAGAATTACATAAAGCACAAGGTTGGTTGTAACAAGGCATATGACTCTCGGCATAGGGATTCCACTCTTGATAGCCTTCACCATTATAACTTTGTTGCTCATATCCCCTACAATCATCCCATCCGTAGCTCCATCGATCCATAACTCAAAGTGATAATAAAAATAAGTACCTATGGATTCCCAAGAGTGAGATTATTAACCAACAATTAAAAAAAAAAACCAAAATAGAAAACTAAGCACACAAAACATAACAACTAATAGAAATAACAATTTTTTTTTTTTAATAACAAAGAAACAAAAATATGCCAAAGTGACCTAGAACCGATTTACCAAGGGATTAAGGCTATTAAACCCTAATCCCCGGCAACGGCGCCATTGACTTGAATACACATTTACGCAAGCGTACGTATCGTTGTCAAGATAGGGAAATATTATGCCCAAAGTTTATCGTACCACGGGGATTAGTGGCTAACCCACAATCCTTGGGTAATCGGAAATAAAGACACTTAGCAAACAAAGAAAAGAAAAATAAAATAAATAAAAAGGCTATTCTAAGGCACCAAGCCTTAGCAATGCTCGGCTTTAGTTTTCACCAAAGCCTAATCAAAACTAAGAGCCTAGTGGTGGATATGCACAAATGAGTGAGTTCAATATTTGAGAGTTGATTTCAACTTAACAAAAATATAATGAATGTAAAGCAATAAAAATAAAATAAAAATAAAATGTAAACAATAAAAAATGAGAATGTCGGGTGCTAGGGAGGTTCCTTCACCAAATCTCATGTGTCGGAAGCTAATCTAATATAGATGCATATTTCCTATTTTGGCGGTAGTCGTATCCAAGGCGGTTCAAGGCTCAAGGACCGAAATTCCCTTTCATGGTATTCCTACTCCGGTTCAAGGGCCGTAGGGACTCACTTGGCATGAATTAGAGCCGGTTCAATGGTCACTAATTCACATCAAGAGGCGTAGAGATCGAGGAATTAGACTACTAAGCGACCCGCCCGCGCAATCACGCAACGGGTGTAAATCACCATGCTTATAACCCCTCGAATACGAAATTGAAGGTTTCTAGCTTAGGAATTAGAGGGAGTCAAGCCCCTAATTCCATCCTAGACATGCTCAAAATACACACCCTAGAGTTGACTAGGCTCCTAGACATGCATTTTAACCCAACAAAAATAGATATAAGCATCCATCATATGAAAATTACATCATTATATTAAATTAAACATCTTTTACACAAAATTTGGGTTAGGGACACAACCCTAAAACCCAACAAGAAAATTACTCACAACCCATAAATATGAACATCAAAGATACAAAATTCAAAGAGAAAAGATTATAGAAGTGTAGGAGAACACAAAGGTAGCCACAATTAGCTAGGGAGCTAATATGACTTCCCTTGAATTACAACTCCCACAAATACCTAAAGCTTGAATCTTGTAGCTTTTGATGAATCCTTGAAGCTTGTGTGAGAAATTCTATGGATGCCCAAAAGAAAACTAAAACTATTATGAAAAATGGAGGAGAAGGAGGAGAGGAGAGGAGAGAGAGAGAGCAGCCCAAAGGGGCTGCCTCTATTTTGGGTGTGGTGCGGCAGCTGTAGCTGCTAGGGTTCTCTCCCCCCAAAATTGGTCGTGGTCTATATATATATATATGAGGTGCTGGCTATGCTTTTGCGTTAGAGGAAGATAATAAGGCTGATGTGTGTAAAAACCAAGGATGGGAGCAGCCACGTGTCAGGGTTTGTATGGTCCAATACAAAAGAAGAAAGAAACCAAGGCTGCTGCACGTGTTTCTCATACTAGCCATTCTTAATTAAACATTGATTAAGTTTAATTAAGTTGGCTGCTAGTGCCTTGCTAATTAATTGAGCAATTAATCGTCTGATTAATTATCTTAATTAATTAAATTGCATTTCTTCTTCTATCTTCGATTTTTACAATTCTACGGCACCACCGCACGCAATATATATTGTGGTTTTGGATTCCGCTTCCTTCATGTCATCGATCACAGTTGACTCGGTGATGACTTTTTCGTTCTTTTGTCGGAAACTCCAATTTGCTCCAATTTTGCCCAATTTTCTATCGGTTTCCACAACTCCACTTATTTCCTATAAGATAAATATAAATGGATTAATTACATAATAATTGACTTGAGGATTTGCTTATTTATAGTATTTTAGATATAATTATACGCATATAAATGCGTATAATCAAGGACCTTTAGATTTAACTCTTGTTTACGTAGGGGATAGAATTGTATCTTCTGACGTAGTATGTGGCTGATTTAGTCATAACGATAACATATACTTGTGTTTGAAGATTTTACAAGTATTAACCAAGATTGCTATGCTCCTTAGGTTATGGATTCACAAGGAGGACGAGCTAGGGGTCGAGGTAGACCCAGAGGCAAGGGTAGAGCTTGAGGTAGGGGTAGGATCCCTCCTGTTGAGGATATATTTGAGGATGTCAAGGCATCGAATGTTGGGCTGCCTGTTCCACCTGTTGAGGAGGTTGCGAATGTTGTAGATCCCACTCGTTTGTCGAAGTTGGCAAAGGAGATTTCAAGGTTGAGAGGAGTTCCGTTCCAGGGAGGTACGGATCACATGTTGGTAGATCAATGGATCGAGAACATGAAGACCTATCGAGATGGTCATCTGCGATGACATTGAGAAGAGAAAGATTGCCACATTTATGCGCCAAGGCGATGCACGGGTGTGGTGGAATGGTACACAGAGAGTTATGGATGTGTCCACCACGACCTGGAATGAGTTTGTGGAACTGTTAAGGAAGAAGTACTTTATGCCTTCAGTGAGGGAGCAGTTGGAAAGGGAATTTATCTTGTTAGTCCAAGTGACTAAGAGTGTGAGGGAGTATGAGGCTGAGTACTCAAGGTTGTATCGCTTTGTGAGGCAGATGGATGCTGAGAGCTTAGCTATGAAGTTTCAGTGCGGACTGAATGCTTCGATCCAGCGCGATGTCGCTGTTTTGGAACTGAAGACTGTGGAACGTATTTTCGTTAAGGCTATGGCCATTGAGCAGGAGAACCTGACTTTCCAGGAACTAGAGTCGGCTGAGAGGGACATTCGAAGGAAGGGGAAGGCAATTGTTGGGAGCAATGAAGGAACAAATAATCAGGGTGGGTTCTGGAAGAGACAGAGGACTCATCAGCAAGCGCCAGGTAAAGTGGCAGCTGCACCTGCTAAAGAAGGAAGGGATGGATTTCAAAACTTTTTAATTAGTGCAGAATTAGTTTAACCATTAAACTGCTAACTAAACATAAAACTCATTCCTTTAACCCGTGATCTTGGCTTATTGTGATATGTATATAAATAAAGCAATCTTAGTAAGGAAGAAAAAAGAGGGAGTTTATGTTCTACTCACCCTTGGAGCGTGATCTCAATCCGATCCAAGTGAACCACCAAAGTTCCTCTCCTTGATCTCTCCTTGTGTGTGTCTCCTCCACCTTGAAACACCTTGGATTGAGAACTCCTTCTCGGGCTTGTAGTCTCCTCTTTGATGTTGCAACTAGAGCCACAAAAGGATGTGACCTCTAAGGATTTTCACCAAGTGAATCAAGAGATGAAGAAGATGAAAGCGAGGAAGAAGATATGCAAGTGTTCTTCCTTCCTTGTGATAACACCAACTTCAGCTTGGACAAAGGGAGAACTTTCTCTTTTCAACTAAAAGATAATTGTGACCTTAGAGGCTGCGTAAAATCATTCGGGATGTCAAAACTCTGGCTAATTCGTTTTCTACCATTTCCTTTAAACATGTGTTTAGGGAGGCAAATTTTGCTGCTGATTCTGTCGCAAATTTGGGCCATTCTCTCTCGGATCGTGTGTGGTGGGTTAATCGTTTCCCACCTGCAGTTTCTAGAGCTATCTTATTTGACTCTGTAAACTGTGGATGACAGGACTCGCCCCGAATTCCACCCTGGAATCCGAAGTGGCCCTGCGGGACCCATTTTTCAAGAAGGTTTACCAAAAATTTCGGCATAACCTCCCTTAAAAATGGACAACCCAAAAACCTGTGAAAAACAAACTTCACTTCTAATAATCCAACCACAAACTTTTGGAGCCACCCTGTTCCCATCATTCAACCAACTCAAGCCCAAAATAATAACAGTGTATCAAGTAATTCAAGTCTAAGAAACTCCAAGATTAAAATACTACAATTCACAAAGTTAGGTCATAGACCTCAAATATAGTTCATACAAGTTTGGGTCACAAATCCCATAGTAATCAGAGCATTGTAGGAATGTAAATGGACAAGGAGTGCAGCAGGCTAAACAGGTAACCTACAGAATGTGAGGGCGGAAGCAGGTGTGGTCACTATGGCTCACTCTCGTACACCGAGCAGCAATACTGCAACCTGGGCATTTGAAACCGAAGGGCCCAGGGGAAAGTACATAAAAATGTTAGCGTGAGTGGACAAAAATAAACGAGTTTAAACCAAATGGATTTTATACTTTCCCACATTTATTTCTTTAAAATTCCCGATGCATGCAATGATTAACAAAAATAAAATAAGAGGAGTTCCGCTCATGAAAGCCGACTAGCCCCGCTAGTCACAAACGAATAAAAGAAAAGGTTGAAACTCAGATACTCAAGGAAATAAAACCAGCCCCGCTGGCTAAAAAAAATCAGATTGGCCTCGCTAGTTGAAATTAGTATAATGAGTAGGGGAAGACGATAGCCATATGAGTGAGCCACCCAGGCTTGGGTGATAGCCTCCCAGGCTAAAGTACTCCCATTACTCCCGTAATATACCCTTACGCCACTACGTGTAGCGATAGAAACTGGGCTTCAGAATTACTGTCACAGAGACAGTAACCAGCGCCACAAAGGCGGAGGGCTTCGGTGATCCCATCACCTCGCCACAAAGGCGGAAGATCAAAGCTAGCAATGAAAAGGCACCCAAAGTATGGCAAAAGAAAATTTGAAAACCTCATAAATGCATAAAACTTCCCCAACTCTCATAAATAAATTTCCAACGACGTGTCCCACACGCCAAGATAATCTCAAGTTCAAAATAAATAGGAGATAAATAAATATAAAGATTTACTCCATCGAAATCTCATTTCGAAAATCTCATAAAAATCTCAAATCGCCGAATATAAATATAATATAAATAGTATAAATCCGGAAATCACATCTGAAATAAATAAATAAGAGAAGATAAGCGTAATCCAATGACGTGACCCCGCACGCCATAAAACCTTCAAATAACCAAATTTCCAAAACCATTTCTGAAAATAACCATATGCTAGGGAAAGTAATACGATAAATAAATTATAACCTCGGAACCGATTAAATAAATGCATGCATCATTCTTTGAAAAATAAAAGTCCACTCACAGTATATGATCAATCCTGACGTCGCTCGGTATTTTCCTCGTACGAAGACTCCTCTCGTCCTGTACGAATAGCACTCGTAAAAATATATTTACAGGACGGAAATTAACTTTACGATAATTAGAAATTGAAATTCATAACGTCCCCCCTCAAAATTCAACTCCTTAATTCACATCGAATCCATCCATAATACTCCAACAATATTCATTCATCGATATATAAGTTCTAAAGTGAATTCGAAAGAAATTCGACGATCGAATTCACGTAAATCAATAATTAACCATTTATACTCAATTTGTAATTCCTCCAATTCCCACCAAACTTCATGTATACAATTCTACAGTTATTGTAGGATTTATGGAGCCAAAAATTGTAATTAAAACTAGCTCTACGCGCCACCCACAGTGGCTGCGCGTGGGGCCCACGCTCCACCGGCAACCACCACCAATGGCCACCAAATTTTGGCAGCACCACCTACTCAATAGACCCAATCTCTTTCTCAACTACAACAAGTTCCAATTTTACCTTGAAGGGCTCCAAATTGGCCGGTGAAATTTTTCCAGAAAACTCCAAGAACCCTAGAAA
This sequence comes from Rosa lucieae, assembly GCA_024704745.1. NCBI lineage: Eukaryota > Viridiplantae > Streptophyta > Magnoliopsida > Rosales > Rosaceae > Rosa > Rosa lucieae. Next base: position 49,582,713 of record CM045496.1, read on the forward strand.
TTTCAAATCGTTAATTCGACCTCTACACTGCAAATTTAAATGAAAGACCTTAAGGGAAATGATCTATGTCAAAAACCGAACCTTCGACGCCGGTTTGGTGGCCGGAGACGGCCGAAATCGCTGGAAATCGGCAAAACCCGTAAGTTGCTACAGTAACCTTCCCAACAAGAAATCGTGCTCCTCCGGCCAAATCTCCCCAAAATACCACCACAGATGCGTCAAGGGGGAGGAGACGAGCTTGGGGATGGCCAGATTTCTTCGTGGGTCGGCCGGAGAGTGAAGAAATCGAAGGGGGAAAAATCGGGCCGAAAGGGGAAGGAGTCGAGGGAGAAGAGAGGGAGAGTTACCGTGGGTTTCCGAAAATGGAAACCTACAGTGGTAACTTTCCATATATATCTATTTTTTACCATGAACAGTAACTTCCACATTTTAAGCTATAACTTTCACATGCGAACTCCAATTTTTACATACCACATATGCACGCGCTTGGTTTAATGTCCTCTACAATTTTCATGAAGGAAATTTTTGCAAATTGTTAACCCATAAAAAGTCAACTTCTAGCACCCCCCTTAAATGATAAACACTGAAACCGAGGACGACAAAACATAAAGAAATTCACTTCGACACAGATCAAGGATAAATCGAAGACGGGGTGTAACAATTCACCCCCCCAAAAAAAAAATTTCGTCCTCGAAATTTACATACCTGTCAAAACAGATGGGGGTACTGTCGTCTCATTAGGTCCTCCGGTTCCCAAGTAGCTTCTTCCACCAAATGATTACTCCACAGTTCTTTAAGTAAAGGTATCGTCTTGTTTCTAAGGACCTGCTCCCTTCTGTCGAGTATCTGGATCGGTTTCTCCTCATAAGTAAGATCCTCTTCAATCGAATAGTATGTTCTTCTAAGACATGAGAATGATCAGCAATATACTTGCGGAGCAGGGACACATGGAAGACATCATGAATCTTTGACAACCTCGGAGGTAGTATTAATTTGTATGCTACTGGGCCAACTCGCTCTTTAATCATAAAAGGTCCAATAAATCGAGGACTGAGCTGCCCCCGCTTTCCAAATCTTACAACGCCCTTCCAAGGGGACAATTTCAAGAATACCCAATCACCTTTTTGAAACTCCAAGTCTTTCCTGCGGTTATCCGCATAACTCTTTTGTCTACTTTGAGCTGCCCTGAGTTTCTCCTTGATCAACTTAACCTTTTCAGTGGTAATCCGTACGATCTCTGGGCCAAGAAGCTTTCTTTCTCCTACTTCATTCCAACACAATGGAGTACGACACTGTCTTCCATAGAGAGCTTCATAAGGAGCCATGTCAATACTGGAATGATAACTGTTATTGTAAGCGAACTCAATCAATGCCAGATGGCTATCCCAACTTCCTTTGAATTGCATAACGCAAGATCTCAACATGTCCTCTAAAGTTTGGATAGTTCTCTCTGATTACCCATCAGTCTGTGGATGAAATGCCGTGCTAAAACTTAATCCAGTACCTAAAGCCTCATGCAGACTCTTCCAAAATTTCTCGTTTAATATCACGAAGATTAGGTACACATATTCTATTTCCAAACATTAAGGCTCCATCTCTTCTGAGAATAAAGTCCGTTCTAGTGCCATCACTCACTGGTTCCTTTAATTGTCTTAGATATTCATCTTCATCTTGTGCCTCCCGCACTTTATCAATGAGATTCGGCCTCACATGGAAGCTAGCTATCAATGCCCCAGACTCATTCTCAATCGCAATTAACTCGAACAGCCTTTAAATGGGCTAAAGAACTAGAGGGCTTTCGGCTAAGTGCATCAGCTACCACATTGGCCCTTCCCGGATGGTACTCAATAGTGCAATCATAGTCCTTAATCAACTCTAACCACCTATTTTGCCTCAAATTTAAGTCCCTTTGGTTAAGTAAATACTGGAGACTTTTATGATCCGTGAAAATCTGGCATCGTGCCCCATAAAGATAGTGTCTCCATAACTTAAGTGCAAGTACTACAGCAGCAAGCTCAAGGTCATGAGTCGGGTAGTTCATTTCGTGAGGTTTCAGCTACCTAGATGCATAGGCAATCACATTCCCATGCTGCATCAACACACAACCTAAGCCTTGTCTTGAGGCATCACTGTAAATCACATACTCCCCGCTATCATCAGGCAATGCCAGAACTGGGGCACGAGTTAAACGTCCTTTAAGTTTTTGAAAACTTTGTTCACACTCCTCTGACCAAACAAATTTAGCACCCTTCTTGGTCAATTTAGTGAGGGGGCCGCAAGTCTAGAGAAATCCTACACGAACCGCCGATAATAACCGGCTAAACCCAAGAAACTACGAATTTCCGTCACGGTGGTGGGTCTTCCCCAATTCAAAACAGCTTCCACCTTTTGAGGCTGACACCACATGTCCCAAGAATCCAATGCTGTTAAGCCAGAATTCACACTTACTCAACTTGGCATATAGTCTAGCCTCCCTCAAAGTCTGAAGTACTAGCTTCAAATGCTTAATATGAAGCTCATCACTCTTGGAGTAAACCAGAATGTCATCAATAAACACAATCACAAAACGGTCTAAGTATGGGCGGAATACTCAATTCATGAGATCCATAAAGGCTGTAGGAGCATTGGTTAATCCAAAAGGCATCACCACAAACTCGTAGTGACCATAACGTGATCGGAATGCGGTCTTGGGTACATCGGACTCTCTTATCCATAACTGGTGATAACCTGTCCTCAAATCAATCTTAGAAAAGACTTTGGCACCCCGCAATTGATCAAATAAATCATCAATCCGTGGTAATGGATACTTGTTCTTCACTGTGACCTTATTCAATTTTCTATAATCAATACACAATCTCAAAGTGCCATCCTTCTTCTTAACAAAAAGCACCGGAGCACCCCAAGGGGACACACTTGGCCGAATGAAACCTTTATCCAACAACTCCTGTAACTGGGTCTTCAACTCTTTTAACTCAGCTGGGGCCATTCTATAAGGTGCCTGATATATAGGTGTAGTACCAGGGAGCAATTCAATGGTAAAGTCTATTTCTCTTTCTGCAGGCAAACCAGGTAGTTCATCAGGAAACACATCCGGAAACTTCCTGACCACAGGAATATCCTCAATGTTCAACACCTCCCTCTTTGTATCCACAATGTGAGCCAAGTAAGCCTGACAACCTTTATTCAAAAGCTTTTCAGCTGTAATGGCCAAAATCAGGCAAGAGGAGAGAATGTTCCTCTCACCACGGAAAGTGATTTCCGGTTTTCCTGGACTTCGAAACACTACTTCTTTACGGAAGCAATCAACTAATGCACCATGTGTCTCCAGAAAAGTCCATCCCCAGAATTACATCAAAATCAACAAGATCTAGAGGAATTAGGTTGGCCTCCAGGCAAAAACCGTCAACCATTACACCACAACCATTAAAAACCCAATCTATCTTAAGTGCTCCTCCAGCAGGTAAAGAAACATACCACTCGCCAATAAGGAGTGATGATGACACATTTGCAAAACATGCGAATCTACTTGACATAAAAGAGTGCGTCGCACCAGGATCAATTAAGGTTAAAGCAGGTTGATTAAAGATAAACAACGTACAAAAAATGACTTTCGGTGAATCACGGCCCTCCTGCTGGGTCATGGCGTGCAGTCTAGCATGTGTCACAGGACTACCTCGCTGAGCCCTGCCCTGCTGAGAACTAGCTCGGCCTACCGAGCTGGTGCAGGCACCGCTAGTCGACCCGCCAGCAGAAGACTGACCAACAGTCTGAGTGGGGGTAGATCTGGCTCCCTGAGCCAAAAGAGGGCAGTCTCTCCTGAAGTGATCCTGCTGACCACACATAAAACATCCCACTGTCTGATACTGCCCGAACTGAGCTGACTGGCTAGTCGAAGCCCCACTCGAACAACCATGATAACTCTTCGACCTCTCAAGCTGCCCAGACAACTGACCTCGAGAGAATCTCCTGACACGTCCTCTGAATCTAGCACGGGACCTCGAACTGGAACCACTGCTCTTCCTACTACCAACTGAAGAACCAGAACCGGATGTAGAAGTAGCCCTCTTAGATGGACCCTGGCTAGGGCCACCAGGATCCCTAGGGTGAAATCCAGCAGGTGAGTCCGACTCAATGTCCATGGCATAAGATACTGCCTCAGCAAAACTCTGGTACGGTGTGTCTAACATCTTATCCTTAAACTTTCCTCCAAGTCCCAAAACAAATCTACGAATCTTATTTTGCTCAGTGCGAACCAAATCCGGCACATGGTGGGCCAAGGAGAGAAACTCCTGCTCAAACTCCAACACTGACTGATCATCTCTCTTCACCAAGCCCAAGAACTGGTCTTACATCCGATTAAGGTGGGCATCACTAAAGTACCATCCATAGAAATGGGTCTTGAACATATCCCATGTCATCGGGCCAGCATTTGCAGGGTCATTGACAACATCAGTCCACCAATGCTAGGCGGTATCCTCAAGGAACTGTACTGCCAAATTCACTTTCCTGTCCTCTTGAAGGTCCATCTGGGAGAAAACTCTCTCCATCCTGTCAATCCACCACTGAGCCGCTACAGGTGAGGTGGCAGAAGAAAAAGTCTGAGCCCCATGCCTCCTAGCACGCTCCACAGTATATTCGGTACGTGACCCGGGGAGCGCTGCAGCAATCTGCCGAAAGAACTGCCCAAAAGTATCCGCAAACCTCCTAGGTATGTGCTCATCATCCTCAACAGGAGGAGTTCTGTAATGCCCCGTACCTATTAATTACTTTTTACCGTGGTTGACCGAGGAGTGACTTTTTCTTTAGTCCGGTAAATTAGGAAATTTATTTGAGATTGTCGTAGATTACGCAAAATCGAGTTTGTGGACACGTAGTTTGTTTAAATTGGATTTATATCGGAAAAGTTATGACCAAAAATAGAAATTTCTATTTTTGGCATGGCTTTTTGTTTGTGAGCTTCTATTTGTGGAAGGAGGGCTTAATAAAATAGATGGAAGAGAGAGAAAAGGGAAAGAATCAAAAAAAAAAAAAACAGAGAGAGAGAGAGCACGGGTAGAACCCGAGTCACCCCCCTCCCCCTTTTTTCTTTTCTTTTCGCCGTCGCACTCCTCCGGCGAATTCGTCGCCGTCCGGCCACCCCAGGACGCATCGTTGGGCACGGCGTGATCCTCTCTTCCTTCTCCTTCTAGCCATGTAAGTATTTCACCTTGGGTAGCTTCGGTTTTAGAGATTTGAGGAGAATTGCAAAAAGGGGAAAAATAGGAGTTTGGCTCCGATTCGATTTTTCCGGCGATTTCCGCCGGATTTCTTTGAAGTTTTGGGTTGCTTGGTTGTTGTTGATGATCATATCTAACTATTGCAGCTTGTGTTGGCCGGTAGAAGAAGATTTGAGGGTGTTTGGAGACGTGAATAGTAGCATGAATAGTGCTGCCAAGTTCTTGATATTTTTGGGTTTGAATTTCTACTTTTCTACTTGTTTTTGGGGGCTGTTGCAGGTATAGAGATAATTTTGTGGGTTATGAAGTTGATTTTTGGAATAAATAGGTTGATTGGAATTAAATTTAATCTTTGAGTTTGTGTTAAACTTGAGGTTTGTTGGATATTGAGTTTTTTTTGGTTTGTGATGTTGAACATGGTTGATGGATTTGTCATGTTTGTAGTGTTGGGTGAAAACTCTTGGTAAAGGGCTATTATGAATTATTTGTTAGGAAGTAGAGAGAATTTGAGATTGTTAGAGTTGAAATTGTGATTTTGCAAAGGAGAAAAAAAAAAATTAAGAAAGAATGTGGAATTGTTGGAAAAGGATTTATATTATAAATTGGTGGTAAATTGTGTTGAAGGAAGTGAATTAAAAATTTGTTAAGTTATCGATTGGTCTTTGTGAAGGTTTAGATTAAGAGAGGTCATGGAATGGTTAAGGAATCGATTTAAGAATCGATTCAATGGTTATGAGTTGGAGGGCATCGAGGTTGTAAAGGAATGATAGAATTTAATTCCAAATTAAAGGATGGGAGTTTTATAACAATTTGTGAATAACGGATGCTTATTCCGAGGGGAATGAGTTGTTTTGAGAGTATTTCATTATATGGTTAATTATATCCTATTATATTGTGACAGGACGTACTGAGCCCTCGAGCGAGGAGGACACAGGCTGGCAGCAGGGTTAGTTGCGGGATTCACTTGTGAATGGACCTTTATTTATTTAAATAATGCATGTAGCATGGTATAAAATTTTGAAATGGATTGTTATTTGAGAAAAAGTGACTCTATAGAAAGAAAAGGATTTAAAAAGGAAACAGTTGACAAGGAGGCCAGTTTGGCGCATGTGTATCTTACCTAGTTGGCAGTCCCTTCTAGGTAATAGTCTGGTTGGCAGTCCCTTCCAGACTACAGCTCGGTTGGCAGTCCCATCCGATGCGTCATCTGGTTGGCAGTCCCTTCCAGATGACTTGAGGTTGTTAGTCGGCAGTCCCGTCTACTACCTGTGGCTAGTTGGCAGTCCCAACTAATCACCGCCTCCTACTCCGGTTGGCAATCCCTTCCGATGCGTCATCGGGTGGCAGTCCCTCCCCGATGGTATGAGATGCCTAGGAAGCAGTCCTTCCTAGTCATCAAATGAGTTTCATGGAAAAGGATTGAGTTGGAACTTCATAGGGTTTAGCTGCATGATGGTTTTGTTAAAAAGAGAAATGGGGAAGCATACCATAAATTGTTTTGATTCTAGTTTCGGTTTTGTCCACTCACTCTAATGGATTTTATATGTTTTCCCCTGGGCCCTTCGTTTTCAAATGCCCAGATTTCAGATTAGCCGAGATTGCGTCCAGGCTCAAGGACTTTGGAAATCAGCGCTTCCATTTTTGTCCGTAGGTTATTACTTAACCTACCTTGTATGATATCGGCTTAGCTTTAGTGTTGCTCTGATAAGCCTTTTCTTTTGAATTTGATGGATGATGTTGTTCGGATTGTGGTTGCTTACGGAGGTTATGTTGGGATTTGAACTTTCCGGATGTAATATATGTGCTTGGATTGTAAATATGATATTGTAGGTTGAGTAGAAATTAATGTTGTGATCATATCCAGGTTTGTGAAATTTTTGGGTAGCCCATATTTAGGGGAGGTTCTGCCGAATTTTCGGTAGGATTTCGCTTAACGTGGGCCCCGCAGGCTCGTATCCAGGTAATTGGGGTGGTTCCTGGGTCGGGTCCTGTCAAGTTCCCCTACGTGCTCAGCGATTTCGAGCCATAGTACCTAGAGAAAGAGTATTTAAGAAGTTCAAGGATCAGTACAACAAGGTATCTACTTTACATGCATAATAACACACTAGTACCGAAGAGCAGACGATGGGGATCCGCCGCGGTCGGGCCATCACTCGGGAGGTACTAGGCGTCATTAGGCATATAAAGTAGCAAGGAAGTAAGGAAGTCTACAAAATCTAGAAACCTAGTGCTCTGATACCAACTGACAGGACCCGCCCTGAATTCCACCCTGGAATCCACAGTGGCCCTGCGGGACCCACTTTTAAAGAAGGTTTACCAAAAATTTCGGCATAACCTCCCTTAAAAATGGACAACCCAAAAACCTGTGAAAAACAAACTTCACTTCTAATAATCCAACCACAAACTTCTGGAGCCACCCTGCTCCCATCATTCAACCAACTCAAGCCCAAAATAATAACAGTGTATCAAGTAATTCAAGTCTAAGAAACTCCAAGATTAAAATACTACAATTCACAAAGTTAGGTCATAGACCTCAAATATAATTCATACAAGTTTGGGTCACAAATCCCATAGTAATCAGAGCATTCTAGGAATGTAAATGGACAAGGAGTGCAGTAGGCTAAACAGGTAACCTACAGAATGTGAGGGCGGACGCAGGTGAGGTCACTATGGCTCACTCTCGTACGCCGAGCAGCAATACTGCAATCTGGGCATTTGAAACCGAAGGGCCCAGGGGAAAGTACATAAAAATGTTAGCGTGAGTGGACAAAAATAAACGATTTTAAACCAAATGGATTTTATACTTTCCCACATTTATTTCTTTAAAATTCCCGATGCATGCAATGATTAACAAAAATAAAATAAGAGGAGTTCTGCTCATGAAAGCCGACTAGCCCCGCTAGTCACAAAGGAATAAAAGAAAAGGTTGAAACTCAGATACTCAAGGAAATAAAACCAGCCCCGCTGGCTAAAAAAAATCGGACTAGCCCTGCTAGTCGAAATTAGTATAATGAGTAGGGGAAGACGATAGCCATACGAGTGAGCCACCCAAGCTCGGGTGATAGCCTCCTCCCATGCTAAAGTACTCCCATTACTCCCGTAATATACCCTTACGCCACTAAGTGTAGCGATAGGATACTGGGCTTCAGAATTACTGTCACAGAGACAGTAACCAGCGCCACAAAGGCGGAGGGCTTCGGTGATCCCATCACCTCGCCACAAAGGCGGAAGATCAAAGCTAGCAATGATAAGTCACCCAAAGTATGGCAAAAGAAAATCCGAAAACCTCAAAAATTCATAAAACTTCCCCAACTCTCGTAAATAAATTTTCAACGACGTGTCCCACACGCCAAGATAATCTCAAGTTCAAAATAAATAGGAGATAAATAAATATAAAGATTTACTCCATCAAAATCTCATTTCGAAAATCTCATAAAAATCTCAAATCGCCGAATATAAATATAATATAAATAGTATAAATCCGGAATTCACATATGAAATAAATAAATAAAAGAAGATAAGCGTAATCCAATGACGTGATCCCGCACGCCATAAAACCTTCAAATAACCAAATATCCAAAACCATTTCTGAAAATAACCCTATGCTCGGGAAAGTGATACGATAAATAAATTATAACCACGGAACCGATTAAATAAATGCATGCATCATTCTTTGAAAAATAAAAGTCTACTCACAGTATATGATCAATCCTGACGTCCTGTACGAATAGCACTCGTAAAAATATATTTACAGGATGGAAATTAACTTTACGATAATTAGAAATTGAAATTCATAACGTCCCCCCTCAAAATTCAACTTCTTAATTCACATCGAATCCATCCATAATACTCCAACAATATTCATTCATCGATATATAAGTTCTAAAGTGAATTCGAAAGAAATTCGACAATCGAATTCACGTAAATCAATAATTAACCATTTATACTCAATTCGTAATTCCTCCAATTCCCACCAAACTTCATGTATACAATTCTACAGTTATTGTAGGATTTATGGAGCCAAAAATTGTAATTAAAACTCAGCTCTACGCGCACCCACAGTGGCCCCGAGTGGGGCCCACGCGCCACCGGCAACCACCACCAAATTTTGGCAGCACCACCTACTCAACAGACCCAATCTCTTTCTCAACTACAACAAGTTCCAATTTTACCTTGAAGGGCTCCAAATTGGCCGGTGAAATTTTTCCAGAAAACTCCAAGAACCCTAGAAATTTCAAATCGTTAATTCGACGTCTACACTGCAAATTGAAATCAAAGACCTTAGGGGAAATGATCTATGTCAAAAACCGAACATTCGACGCCAGTTTGGTGGCCGGAGACGGCCGGAATCGCCGGAAATCGGTAAAACCCGCAAGATGCTACAGTAACCTTCCCAGCAAGAAATCGAGCTCCTCCGCCCAAAGCTCCCCAAAATACCACCACAGATGCGTCAAGGGGGAGGAGAAGAGCTTGGGGATGGCCGGATTTCGTCGTGGGTCGGCCGGAGAGTGAAGAAATCGAAGGGGGAAAAATTGGGCCGAAAGGGGAAGGAGTCGGGGGAGAAGAGAGGGAGAGTTACCGTGGGTTTCCGAAAATGGAAACCTACAGTGGTAACTTTCCATATATATATATTTTTTACCATGAACAGTAACTTCCACATTTTAAGCTATAACTTTCACATGTGAACTCCAATTTTTACGTACCACATATGCACGCGCTCTGTTTAACATCCTTTACAACTTTCATGAAGGAAATTTTCTCAAATTGTTAACCCATAAAAAGTCAACTTCTAGCACCCCCCCTAAAAGATAAAAACTGAAACCGAGGACGGCAAAACATAAAGAAATTCACTTCGACACAGATCAAGGATAAATCGAAGACGGGGCGTAACAGTGGAGGCCCTCGTGGCTTTCGTATTTAAGTTTTGTACTTTTCATATCAAAAAAAAAAAAAAAACTAAAAGATAATTGTGAGAAGACACACTCTTCCCACTTGCTTGCTTGTTATATCACCCTTTGTCCATGCTTTCACCTTATATAATAGAAATAACTCTAACTACTAAAAGTGAAATATTGACTTTCACAAAGCCAATATGTTGGCTGGTCTATACATGCTATTGGGCACTAAAAATGTGTCTTGGGCTTTCATTCAAGTCTCACTTAGTGAACCCCAAGTCCACACCAAAATCCGACAATTGTTTATGCTCAATAGATTAGGTTTTACCCGAAAGACCTAATTATGTCCAAATAATAAATCTAATTAATTATTTGATCATAACCAACTCTTGTTTGATCTTCTTCATATACTATCTCAAAAATCCAGTTATATGGTGTGCGATCTCTTAGGTTCTAATTAACAAGGCAGTGAGGTTTATAGAACCATTCTATTTCAATTACGAATCAAAACTCCTTTTTGATTCTCCCTTGTTATTAGGATCATAAATGTTTATAAATCCTTGGGGACTTCACATGTCATGAGTGACGTCTTGCAACATATCATGACTACCCTAGTTAATGTAGAGTAACCTATTCAATTGGAATTACAATACAATACGGTCATTCTCTAACACGATGTTCTAAATCACATCATTGGGGTATGGAATTGATATGTCAACCCCCTAATGTGATTTCCATTCTTATGTGATTCTAAGAATGTGATTAAAAATTCCTTTTTAATCCCATTCAATGCTTTGGCCGAAGACTTTTGAATCACATCTTTGAACATACACCTTATTTACTTAAGGTTAGAGTTTCCTTATTGTACATTCACATGTCTCTATGACCGAATTGATTACACCAATGAATGCATCAATCATATCCATTAAGGGACATAATATTATTGCATCATCAAAAGTTAATCCACTCACTCATAAGACAACTATGGTGTCTCAGGTCAAAGGACTAATTTGTGTTATTGCAATTTAGAGTTCAAGTTTGACATGTAAGTAAAACTCTATACAAGAACTCTAACGATCGCGTTCAGTGTACTCTTTAAGATAAGAGCACCCACATACTTGTATTAGTGTCTCTACACGAATGACAAGAGACATATCATTCTCCATATTGAGCATACATAGTATGCGCTAGTCTCTCCAGATTATCAATGTCCAAATGATAATCTTATGACTAGGAACATTTTAGGATAGAGTGTAAAGGAGTAAAGGTCTCACACATCTAACTCTTTAGATTACTTTCTCTTTAACTCATATTCCTTGGACCTTGTCTAATCAAATATCAAATATAAGCAATGAACAATAAACTTGCCCTTTTTAATTAATAATCATTGCAATAATAATTACATCAAAATGATTGTTTTAGGACACAACTCCTTCAATCTCCCACTTGTACTAAACTCAATCTGCCATGAAATGTATACTCATCTTCTCAAGATGTTGTTCTAATTTCACTTGTGATAAAGGTTTAGTGAATGGATCTGATATGTTATCAACAGATGCTACTTTGAGAATGTTAACGTCTCCACGATTAACAATCTCTTATGATATGGAAGCGTCTTTTGATGTGTTTGGATTTTTGATGAGACCTTGGTTCCTTCGCTTGAGCAATTTGCCCTATTGTTGTCACAATAAAGTGGAATTGGTGACTCAATGGTAGGAACCACACCAAGTTCAGTGATGAACTTTTTCATCCAAACCACTTTCTTTGTAGCCTCTGCAGCTGCAATATGTTCTACCTCAGTAGTGGAATCTGCAGTAATGCTTTGCTTGCAGCTTCTCCAACTTACTGCACCTCCATTCAAGATAAAAACAAATCCTGATGTGGATTTTCTATCATTCACATCAGATTGAAAATCTGAGTCTGTGAATGCTTCCACTTGCAACTCTGATTGCAAATCACCACCTCCATAAATAAATCTGTAGTCCTTCTCAAGTACTTAAGAATATTCTTAACTGAATTCCAGTGCTCTAAACCTGGATTGGACTGATATCGACTAGTTATGCTTACGCCATAACTGATATCAGGTCTTGTGCATAGCATCGCATACATGAAGCTCCCAATTGTAGATGCATATGGGATCTTGCTAATCTTTTGCACTTCTTCAATCGTTTATGGGCACATTTTCTTAGAAAGGTGAATGCCATGTCTGACAGACAGAAAACCCTTCTTAGATTGTTCCATGTGAAATCTATTCAACACTTTGTCTATGTACAAGGATTGAGATAATCCAATTAATCTCTTTGATCTATCTCTATAGATCTTTATTCCTAGTACATAGGAAGCTTCTCCGAGATCCTTCTTAAGGAAGGTTTTGGATAACCAAACTTTAATTGAAGATAACATCCCTACATCATTCCCAAAGAGTAGGATGTCATCTATATAAAGTACAAGGAACACAATGGCACTCCCACTAACCTTCTTGTAAACACACGGTTCATCCATGTTTTGCATGAAACCAAAATTTTTGACTTTATCATCAAAACGGATGTTCCAACTCCTTGAAGCTTGCTTAAGTCCATAGATGGACCTATGCAGCTTGCACACTTTATGAATGTCATCTTTGGATGTAAAGCCTTCAGGTTGATCCATATATAGTTCTTCCTCAAGGTTGCCATTCAAAAAGGCTGTCTTTACGTCCATTTGCCATATCTCATAATCATAGTGAGCAGCTATAGCAAACAATATCCGAATGGATTTAACCATGGCAAAAGGAGAGAACGTATCTTCATAGTTAATGCCCTCTCTTTGCTTATAGCCCTTTGCCACCAACCTAGCCTTGTAGGTTTCTATATTACCATCCGAGCCTAGCTTTTCTTGAAGACCCATTTGTTTCCAATTGGTCTAATACCAGGTGGAGGGTCAACGAGAGTCCAGACTTGGTTGGTATACATAGAGTCAATCTCGGATTCCATGGCTTCTTGCCATTTCTTTGAGTCAATGTCTAACATTACTTCATTATAACTAGAAGGATCATGCAGGTTTTCATTATCACCAAGGAGATTTAACTCCCCAAGGCTTTCATGACACAAACCATACCTATTAGGAGGTATCCGGATCCTACTATATCTTCTTGGAGTTTGTGTTATAGTTGGTTCAGAAAGTTGTTCATCAGGAAATGAAGTGTTAACTTGTGGCTCGTTGGACACTTCCTTGAGCTCTACCATTTGCTCAACACTTCCATCAAGGACATAGTCCCTTTAAAGGAAAACTGCATTCCTGCTAACAAACACCTTTTGTTCTTCAGTTTGATAGAAATAATATCCTAAACTATCTTTAGGATATCCCACAAATAAACACTTGCTTGATCTAGCTTCAAGCTTGCCCGCTTCTAGTCTTTTGACATAAGCTAGACAACCCCAAATCTTAACATGCTGAAGACTTGGTTTCTTCCCATGCCACATCTCATATGGTGTAAGAGGGACGGACTTGGAAGGCACTTATTCAACAAATAAATTGCTGTTTGAAGTGCATATCCCCAAAAGGATATAGGTAAATCAGTATAGCTCATCATGGAACGAACCATGTCCAACAAAGTTCGATTTCTCCTTTTAGAGACACCATTGAGTTGTGGTGTTCCAGGAGGAGCTAGTGAAGAAACAATGCATTCTTGTTTGAGATAATCAATAAACTCATTGCTAAGTATTCGCCTCCTCGATCAGATCTTAAAGCCTTAATACTCTTATCGGTCTGTTTCTCAACTTCATTCTTGAATTCTTTGAACTTTTCAAAGGCTTCAGATTTGTGCTTCATAAGGTATACATAACCAAAACGAGAGTAATCGTCGGTAAATGTTATGAAGTATGAGAATCCACCTCGACTAATACTGGACATAGGACCACATACATTGGTATGTATTACGCTAAGAGTTCTTTAACTCTTGTTCTTTGTCCACCAAAATGTGACTTTGTCATTTTGCCTTTTAGACAAGACTCACAAGTAGGCATAGGATCAGATCCTAATGACTCTAAGAATCCATCTCTGGATAACTTGTGAATTCTATCTTGGCTAATATGACCAAGCTTAAGGTGCCACATCTTAATGGGGTTAACCGTTTCTCGAGATCTCTTAAATCCCAAAGCATTTTCCTTTATACAGTTAATACTACCATCTAAAGCTAGATGAAAGAGACCATCAATAATATTAGCATGACATATCATGCGTCCATTAATAAATACAGAACCACTTAGTTTATCAAAAAGTACTCTATAACCATCCTTCAAAAGCATGGAGATGGAGATAAGGTGCTTTATACATATAGGAAGATAAAGACAATTCTTCAACTGCAATGTATCTCCTGATGGTAACTTCAAGAAATAAGTCCTCAAGGCCTTGGCATCAACTCTTGTGCCATTTCCTACATGTAGGGAAATTTCTCCAGCTTTAAGCTTCCTTGCTCCCACTAGGTCCTGCAACGAAGTGCAAACATGGTGAGATGCACCTGAATCAAATATCCAGGTGGAAGAATTATTAACTGTAAATATTGATTCAATAACATTGATCATACCTACTGTTGAAGACTGGTTCTTCAAGGATGCAAGATAAGCCTTGCAATTCCTCTTCCAATGCCCATCCTTGTTGCAAAAGAAACAAACACCTTTTGGTTCCTTTTGTTCCTTCTTTTTCTTCTTTTTGACAGCTCCTTTAGGCTTTGCCACTTGTTTCTTCTTCCCTTTGCCCTTGCCTTTGGACTTGGTGGAAGAAGAAGCGACAATGGCCACACTCCCACTCTCTTTCTTGATCTGCTTCTCAGCTGTTACCAGCATATTGAGAAGATCAGGAAGAGTATGATCCATTTGCTGCATATTGTAGTTCACTATGAACTGAGAATATGAATCATCTAGGGAGGAAAGAAAAGATCTTGAGCTAGCTCCGCATCAAGTACAAAACCTAGGTCTTGAATTTACTCAATGAGTCCCATCATTTTGAGACCAGGTTGATGCACAGGAGCACCCCTCACATGCTTTATCTTAACAAGCTCATTGACAGCTATGAATCGCACATTTCTATTTCTCTCACCAAACAATTCATTGAGATGGACTAATATAGAAATGGTGTTATCCATATTCTCATGTTGCTTATGAAGTTGTGAGTTCATGGATGCAAGCATAACACATTTAGCTTGAAGTGTCGTCATCCTTATGCTTTTGATAAGCAACACGTTGCTCATCAGTTGCATTTTCAGCCAATGGAGTGTGAGGAGATGCATTTTGTACGACATAAGCGATCTTATTGAATGTCAATACAATTTTCAAATTGCGGAGCCACTCATTGAAGTTTGGGCCCTCAAGATGATTCTCATTAAGAATTTTGGTGATAGGATGTCCTGACATATTGCAGTCTACATAACATCAAATAAAAGAAGTGAGATTGATTTTAAACCAAGTGACTCGGGTCTTAAGAATCAAATAGTACCCGCTCACTATTTTGACAAATTCCAAATTCCTCACGGAATTCGAGAGTTTTAAACTAAAACTCTTAGTGAGTATGGAAGACTCATTTCCATTAAGCCAACCGCATCATAATAGAACTACAAGTCAACTTAATTTCCATGAGAGGATACTCTTAACCAATCACATCAAATGTGAATATCCATAACTTTGGCCTCTAAAGTAAGTAAGTTTCGCCATAATAGGATATTCACAACTCACCCTAGTTAAGCAATACCCATCATCTCATGTAAGTATAGGGAACAAAAGTTAAATCTCATCATAATAGAATCTTGACCAAGATTTGTCCCCTACCTCATAACATCAAATGTCGAATAACCTCTCTTCAAAGCTCTTAGCAAGAAATACATCCGTTCGGAATAATATTCACATGCAAGAACATCCAATAGGAGATTACAATGATGGAAGGCCACAAAGAAGTATTCATAATACCTTCTTCGCTTTTCAACTTAATATCACTTTGAGGGAATTTTAAGGTCTTATCTTTTATAATGTCATTAATAACAATCACATTGCATTTGCTATGATCTATAATAAAATACTCCCACTAATTGTTTTTGGGAAAAACAATTTGATTTCATCAAAAACCTTTTCAAATGGAATCATGGGAAGTATAAAATCATTCGATCAAGTGCAATGAATATGCAATTACAATAGGTCATATAGGATGATATTGGACTCGAAGTTTGATTCAACATGAGCCAACATGTTGGATCAAAGTCATGTTTGGGTGGTTGATTTTAATTACGCATAACAATTATGGAAATTAAACAACTCAGCTAAGCTATTACACTTTGCACTTGAACTCCTTTCAAGGCTAGATGATTTCAAACTTCTTCTTTGGATCATCCTTAAGTGCCTCCATCTTCGATTACAAGAATGGATAAGGGGCATAAAAGCTCCCACTTAAATTTAATCAAACTTGAATAAATTAAGCTAGCTACTTAGTTACACAACCAAATGAATTAATCAAATTAATTACATAACCCAAGCGAATTAACTACTTTAATTACATAACCACATTCATTCAAAATGAATAGTCGGCCAATCTCATGCTCAATTATATTTGGCCATAGTCCATAATCATCCTTTAATTAACCAAACTAATTAGGTTAATTAAACAAGCATAATTAACTTATTCAAAATAAATTAACTACTAAATTACTTTAATTTAATGCAAGTAAATTAGTTCAGTGATTTAGGGTTCCTATCATCAAACTATTTGACTGATGGGACTTATCAAGACATCAAAGTTAGTCATCACCAACCTTGAGTGATTTAGGGGATGATGTTTTACATCTTATATCACCAACTTTTGGTGATTGCACATGCATAGAAGTCATCACCTTTCAATAGTAAAGATGACTAACTCTACCAACTATTTGGTGAGAGAATCATGGAAATGATTTTTATGTCATCACTAACTATTAGGTAAATATCAATTTCATGAATTTATGGATCAAAAAGTGAAAGCAAACAACATAAAATCAACTAGTTCATAACTAGTTTCGGCAAGTACCAAAACTGGAAATAATATCTCAGCTTTGTGTTCTTCCTTTGAACACTTGTTTACTTCATCTTTGAAGCCAAAAAATCATGCATGCCATAAAGCATATTTAACCAACATGTTTCTAAGATTAAAACTTTAATTAAGAAACATATAGAACCCGTTAATACATATCTCATATGCATCAAAGTTTCATAAAACTTAAACTACTTCCTACATGTAATTTCCATAAACTTTTTCAAGCTATCATAAAATCTATCTTACATCACATGCTTCATAACTTTTATGATAAGACAAATTTTATGATCTAAATTACATATTACTCTAGGCATAAGAAAATCACATCAACCAACATACTTAGCCATGTTTATAACATATCAAATTAAGCCAATGGCTCTTATACCAATTGAAGGAAGGGATAGATTTCAAAACTTTTTAATTAGTGCGGAATTAGTTTAACCATTAAACTACTAACTAAACATAAAACCTATTCCTTTAACCCGTGATCTTGGCTTATTGTGATATGTATATAAACAAAGCATTCTTAGTAAGGAAGAACAAAGAGGGAGTTTATGTTCTACTCACCCTTGGAGCGTGATCTCAATCCAATCCAAGTGAACCACCAAAGTTCCTCTCCTTGATCTCTCCTTGATGTTGCAACTAGAGCCACAAAAGGATGTGACCTCTAAGGATCTTCACCAAGTGAAACAAGAGATGAAGAAGATGAATGATACGTGCAAAAGCAATCGCCAATTTAAACCCTGAAAATGTCAAGCGTTAGTATAGGATAAGCAGGGATCGTTCAAAACCGGGGATTGAGGGTGCTAACATGTGAGAATTATATCAAAGGAACATAGAATATACATCACACAAATTTATTAAGAACATATACAAGTTTTTACGAAAATTAGAATTTACAAGTTACAAGCATGCATAAAATTAGAACAACAAAGGAGAGAGAAAGAGCACATACATAGCACACGAAATTAGAGAGCAATGGTTATGAAAGAAACGAATTATACAAGTATATATATACACAATTCGAAAGAAAGGAAGAATTTGAGTTAGAAAAGGTTTTGGAAATCTACTCCTATTTATACACAATTTACAAGTCATAATTATATTAGAAATCCACATACAACAAGGATTACTACTTCTATAAGGATTAGGAAGTCAAATACAAGTAGGAAACAAATTAAAAGCAAAGTCAAACTAGGACTCCTAAGTCAAAACTAACTCTAACTACTTTTCCTAAAAATAAGGAACCTATCCCTAAAATTAAGGAACACATAACAAACTCATAACAAACTCCTAAAAACCACCAAAACTAAAACAAACATATATTTACTATTCACGGAGACACTATTCACAAATTTTAAAAACATTTTTAAAATTTTTATTTTATTTAATTATTTAACTAGGTTAACATGCTACCTAAAAATCTAAGTTAATTTTATTTAATTACATAAACAAGAAAACGTAAAGATGGGGGATTTTTAAAGATTGAAAACATAAATTTTCAAAAAATAATAAAGAACAAAAACGTTTATTTACATAGGTGGGAAAAGAAGAATTTCCGAAGACCAATTTTTCAAGAACTAATCAAGAACAATCCATTCATGCAATCTTTAATCTTTTAGTTACCATGGAACGATATCAACCAAGAAACAAAGTTACAAGCGCCCAATGTCCCTTATATGACTTCCCTTTACACAATTGAGTAGAACAAGCGCCTAAACAATATATTTCAAATGCAAGTATCACACAATCGAAGCGACTCATAATCTCATGCATTCAAATCATTAAGAGCAAGTGAAAGTTTAGTCAATAAACTTGCAAATTCAAGTACTCAAAGTAAGTCTTTTCATTACATGCATAATCTGATCTCGACTTTTGTACAAAACCTTTACTACTTTAACGAATTAGGATCAACAAGCGTTCACCTAATTACTAGCTCCAATTACATGCAATCATCCTAAGTTGGCCACCAAAGAACAAGAGCACATAAAAGTTTTCTATAAAACAAAACCAGATTATCAATCCATATTTCGGCAACCAACAAAGATCAAACACACATAAACCAATCAATCATTGAAAAGAACATCCAAATTGCATTCAAAAATCAGATTGTCAACTCATTGTTTCGGTTTTACACATAAAAGAATCAAAACAGAAATTACAACTACAAGAACACTAAACCGTGAAGAAAACATAGGGAGATGGTAAGAACAACCCTTGATCACGTCCCAAAGACCTAAAGCAGCTCCAAGGTGGTGGCACAAGGTGAATATCACGGCAAAGATGGAGGATGGCACGGCTAGGAACTTGAAGTAGTGAAAACCTGAAACTCAAGAGCAAACAGGTGAGAAACGAAATTGTGGAGAATAATGTGTAACCCCTGAACGTCTAGTACACAAGGTATTTATATAAGAACGTCTCAAGGCACTCCCAATTCGTTTCTACTTGGTTTCTCTTAGTTCGTGTTGATTTAAGACTTCTTTGACACAAAGCAGATTTCCGGCAGGATTGACCTCAGTTCACTAAAACGGCCATAACTTCCTCCAAAAAATATCTATTGACAAACCGTAAAAATATCTGGAAACTAGACATCCGTAGATTTCCAACCATATAAAGATCATAATTTTCTGAGCTCTGAACGATTTTTGACACTCCGTTGAAGTTGACTGATCTGCACAGGCAGATTTCCGAATCTGTAATGGATTTGACTCTTGAGGCATAAGTTGAGTCCAATTTCTGTTTTCCTTTGCATCACATGCCTCTCACATGTCTTCCACGCCTATTCTGAAGTAGAAACGTCAAGAACTCCCTAGAACCTTCAAGAATCTCACGGTAATTCCTCAATCATTTTCCAACAAGAAGTCCAAATTCCACATTGCTTTGTAATTCGAATTCTTTGTGTTTCTGTGTGAGAATACGGGAACTAAGGTAAGAAGCATGATGGGGAGAGAGAGAGAGATGACACCGCATGTATAGTGGTTCACCTTGCTCTTGAGGCAAGGCTACGTCCACTTAGATATTTTACTATAAGTGAGGTCAAGTGACCTTGGTAGTGATACAAGTGTGGGGATCATGCATCCATCCCTTCTAAGAAGGGGAGGACTTCCTCTTATAGCTAAAGGAAGTCCCCAACTAGTTTACATTTCCGATGTGGGACATAATACACATATTGATTCTCTTGAGGCCTTTTGGAGAGCATGGGAGAGTAGCCTCCCAACTAGATACCGGCCGACCTCCACCATGGCAACGTAGCTCGGGTGTCGGTCTACCGGATGCATGTCATAGGCTGGGATAACCGTGCCGCGGGGCCCACCTATGAGGTCGTTGATTATGCTTGGCGGTATGTAATATAGGCGGTATGTACAAGTCCCCCAAGTCCCTGAGTAAGAGGCACTTCTTGGTTGGGGAGTTTAAGTATGATGCCGCCAAGTATGAGTGATGACCTTGTTGAACGCCATACCCATACTAGTCCCCCAACTCCGTAAGTGAGAAGGGACTCTACGGGTATGTTGGTGCCCCGGGGCCCTCATGAAGCTAGTACCTGCAAATAAAATGAGAGTGCACAAAAAGCATATTGATTGCGCTAGGGCAATTGAAGTGACATTTGAGTCAAATGCATCAAGGTGCATGAACATTTATGAGATGCATGATGCAAAGATGTGTGATGAACACGGTAAGACATAATGATATGTAATGTTGTATGCACGTGATGCGTATGTGTTAGGATTGGGAGTGTTGTTACTCGCCAAGTCCCCCAAGTCACGCAGTTAGTAAAACAGGAATTTGGACTTAGATTATGTTCGACGATGCCGGTGAGACTAAGAATGAAGCTCCGGTATCGAAGTAACCATTGACAATACTAGCGAGACTATGGCGTGACCATGATAGTCCCCCAAGGATAGGTTAGAGAGGAAGGAACGCTAACTTACTTAACCCGAACGTATAAGCCATAACCCGATTGTTTGGCTTATGTGTAACGGGAACGTAAGAGTTGAGCTCGCTCATGTTGAGCGGGCGTGAGTTTTGTCCTATGGTCTTATTAATGGGATGTAAAAGAAATTTAATTGTCGCGATCAACAATAGGTGAAAAATTTCAATATTTCCATTTAATAGACCATAGCACGAAAAGTATGAGCGTGAAGCCCAATGATAGTCCCAATGATAGTCCCGGTCGGGTACTATCTCCACTTGTGATATGTGGTATGAATAAGTCCCCCAAGTATACAGAACGCTCGGGAGGTGAGATGACTCAGAAGCAAGGGATTGGACCTTGGCTTACCCCGCCTCCGGTACCAAGTGGGGTTTTCTAAGGGCTTGAGCCTATGGTACCCGATGGGGTAGAATGAGGAGTTGAGTCTCTGATACCCGAAAGGGTAGATTGAGGATTTGAGCCTCTGATACCCGGAAGGGTAGATTGAGGACTTTAGCCTCTGATACCCGGAAGGGTGGATTGAGGACCTTGAGCCTCTGATACCCGGAAGGGTAGATTGAGGACTTTAAGCCTCTGATACCCGGAAGGGTAGATTGAGGACTTTAGCCTCTGATACCCGGAAGGGTAGATTGAGGACATGAGCCGCAGGTACCCGGAAGGATAGATTGAGGGTTTGATGCCTCTCGTACCCGATGGGGTAGCATGATGACTTGATGCCTCTCGTACCCGATGAGGTAGCATGAGGGCTTGATGCCTCTCGCACCCGATGGGGTAGCATGAGGGCTTGATGCCTCTAGGACCCGATCGGGTAGCATGTGGACTTGATGCCTCTCGCACCCGATGGGGTAGCATGAGGGCTTGATGCATCTCGCACCCGATGGGGTAGCATGAGGGCTTGATGCCTCTAGCACCCGATAGGGTAGCATGAGTACTTGATGCCTCTCGCACCCGATGGGGTAAACATGAGGGCTTGGACAGCGTGGCCCGGTGGGGTCACGTGAGGACTTGAGCCTCCTTAACCCAATGGGGTTGAATGAGGGCCTGTAGGCCTCCTTTACCCGATGACGTGGCCCCGGGTAGAATCAGAGATTGAGCCTTGTAACCCCGTTGGGGTATCCGGTGGCTCTGAGCCCCGGTACCCGGTGGCATGGCCTCGGGTAGAATGATGGTTGTGCCTCGTGACCCCGTTGGGGTACCTCTCTCGGGGCAGGGATTTTAAGTGCCGCATGTTACACTTATTTAGTGTCATATGTATATATGTGGTAATTTTAATTGATGGACAATTAAATTGAAGCATGACATAAACACGTACGCATAATAGATATGCTAATAGATATGATATCGAAATTATTAAATATCGTAGGCATGCTTAGATTATAGAAATCGTTATTTGAAGCATGTAAAGCATTGCATTAGCTCAAATTTAAAAGTGTAAATGAGAACTTATCTTGTGCCGTTTGAAGGAGGTGACAATTGGGATTGACCCGAATATTAAATCATGTTGGAGTTGTCGAAGCATGACACTCCATGTCGGGTAGCGAGTTCCAATATATTGCACTTGCTTGAGCTTGCTCATATAAGAAGTTGTCCGATTGGGTGAGTATACCTCTAAAATATATATATATATATATATATGTAAGCAATTAGCAGCTTGTTCTTTTATGTAGTTGAGATTTCATGTAGTGAAGCATAATATAGTTATGACTTCAAGAAATAATTGACAACTAGATATGCGATTCTCATAAGCATGATCGAGTGCAACTTTGTATCTCATTTGAAATGTAAAGCCAAAAGTGAGAACCAACAATCGTTGTTCATGACATATTGAGCTTAGAAATTAAAATGACATGAGACATAAGCATGGGCCATGTGACATAGATGTGTAATTGAATATGTAGTTATCAATTATAAAGGATAAGCTGCAAACTCACAGTAAACTTATTTGGAGTTTGACATTGATGCTTAATTCCCAGCATGGGCATTTGAAGGGAGTAGTTGATTGATAAGCTAGCCATTTTGCATGCAGAACTAGAGTATATGATTGTAGCACGTGGTACTAGATTATGACTATCCAGCAAATATGTAATTGGATAAGCATGTGGTCTCCAAAACCTATGATATATAGTTTAGTTGACCATATGTGATCATGTTGAAGATGCCAATTGTGTTGACTGGCGATAAAGTTGGAATAAGCCATCCGAAGGAGGGATAATTAACTTGGTATTATGCTTTGGCCGGCATGATGATCACCAATGCGATTGCACTTGCAATATTTGTATTGAAAAATTTGACAGTGGCAACATTCTTAAAGGGTAATAACAGATGCTTGGTTTATGTGCATCAAAGAGTCAACTATCTCAATAGGCAAGGCATGTCCCTTTGATAATTATGACAAGCAAATTTGTGCAAACATCAATAAGTATATATCCAATATGTATTGAAATAAAACATTTGAGGTGTCAAACAAAGAATCCATTTGTGCATGTATCAAATGGGATCAGGACAGGCTAAGTGTAAATGTGTACACAATAGCAATTCTGCTATTTGGACAGGTGCAGACTCATGCATCAATGCCTAGCACACAATATATAATTTACTGAGCACATGCATATAAGCAGAGTTGCATATAAGAGGACTTAGCTTTATTCATGTCTGTTTGTTCTGCCTCTCAGAGAAGTCATGTGCAGATTGCATATCGGTGCCCAGATCAAGTTGGCAGGTGACTGGAAGAGGGTAACGACTGGAGACCGAGTGAGTTAGACTAGTTTTCAGGTAAGTGAAGTGGGTCTTGAGACTGAGAGAACCATCAGGGATATGTGCTGGTGCCCAGATTGGGTGTGCAGAGTAGATATTTAGGTGTCCAAATTTTATTTTTTTTAAACCCCAGACATGTCTCTAAATCCCAGAGAGTAGTGGGTGCAGGAAACCTGGTACCGGTGATGGCAGGGGTACTGGTGAGGGAAGCGGGTACCGGTGATGGTGTCGTTACCGAGAAGCTGGGATTTGTCTTGGGTTTGAACCGAGGTGTGAAGATGATGCCGGTGAGACTGTCATTTCTTAGGAGTTGGACAACTTGGGAGTTGAAACATGGTTGGGCTCCCGTACAGGAGTATCATGGTGATTGACGGGCTTGGCCCGGTTGGGAGCTAAGGTGAATCCGAGATCAGGAATTGCTGGTGCCGGGAGCTTTGAAAATTTTCTTCTGTGCTCGGAGAGCTTGAGCTAGTGCCCGGACGAAAGTTCTTGGAGTTGTGATGGACAAGTTGGACCCATGAAAGCAGCGGGTGCCGGAGGCTCTTTTTTTTTTTGAAATGGTCCGAGTACATCACCGAGGTATCGTTGATTTAAGCAAACCGGGAACTCATGGACGACAGCATCAAGCAAAGGTTCTGAGGGCAGATGGTATCGGTGAGGGCAGCGGGTACCGGTGAGGATCTCGTTACAGAAAAGATGGGATTTTTTTTTTTGTGTTGCTCGAATCGTTGAACAAAGTTGGCCTCCGGGACTCCAGCTTATACATGATGCCACCGGATGTGTCGGAGATGGGATTAGTTTCAAGGTTTAGTCACCGAGACCCATCCCGAGTCTACTATTGGGAGGTGTTGCTGGGTTGGTCAGCAAGAGGGGTGAAGAAGCTGCCGGGTTGACGCATTTTTCCCAGCTGAAGAGGATGCCGGACGGGTTGCAATAGTGCGGTACCGGAGGAGATCCAAGTCTAGCATCTGTTGTAGTGCAGGTGGTACGAACGGGATCTTTAGAATTTTACTTCAACTTGGTCACCCTGGGCTTGACCCGGTGGGCAAGGTCAGCGGTACCATGAGGGTGGCTAGACTTAATTGGGCCCAGGTTGGTTGCCGGGCGGTGCTTGGCAAAGGCATAGGTGAATGCATGATCTGGATTATCTGAGCTTGCATGATGGGTATCATGGGCGAGATGAATATGAGAGGAAAGAGCAACATGACTTTTTGTATCGTTTCCCACAGACGGCGCCAATGTTTCTGTGTGAGAATACGGGAACTAAGGTAAGAAGCATGACGGGGAGAGAGAGAGAGAGATGACACCGCATGTATAGTGGTTCACCTTGCTCTTGAGGCAAGGCTACGTCCACTTAGATATTTTACTATAAGTGAGGTCAAGTGACCTTGGTAGTGATACAAGTGTGGGGATCATGCATCCATCCCTTCTAAGAAGGGGAGGACTTCCTCTTATAGCTAAAGGAAGTCCCCATCTAGTTTACATTTCCGATGTGGGACATAATACACATATTGATTCTCTTGAAGCCTTTTGGAGAGCACGGGAGAGTAGCCTCCCGACTAGATACCGGCCGACCTCCACCATGGCAACGTAGCTCGGGTGTCGGTCTACCAGATGCATGTCATAGGCGGGGCTAACCGTGCCGCGGGGCCCACCTATGAGGTCGTTGATTATGCTTGGCGGTATGTAATATAGGCGGTATGTACACTTCGAGACTTCCTCTTCCATGTGCACGGCATATGACCTTCTAGAGACTTCTAGATACTTCTTGCAAGTTCTGTACATACATGCACATTTGCAAGCATAATTAGCTATAATGGGCCACGCTCATTGCCAAAGGTACTAATTCCAACCAAAGGAATGACATACAGGTACACCGCCAGGCGGGCTACAACCTCAGCGTCGGATCACCCGCAGATCATCACAGACGCGCCGCCACGAGTCGTGCCAAAATGGCATCAGTAGCTCCCAAAGCTGGGAACTGAAATACCTCAGTCCCACATCGAAAACAAAGAGAATAACCTCCTATTCCTCACCTATAAAAGGTCCTCTCCTCTCTCCTCATTAATTACGCATTCAATACTTACCTACTGTTACTTTGTCAACATAAATACATTGACTAACTTAGGCATCGGAGAGTTGAAGACCGCTTGGCGCGGTCTCCCTCTGACGCCCTTTGTATTTTGCTTGACAGGTAGCGGAAGCTTTGAGAACACCACAAGTATCGATCCGCCCACCGGATCGGCGTTAACAAAGGTTCAGCTACCGCCGAACTTTTAGACATCAACATTGGCGCCGTATGTGGGAATCCTTGAACAAAAGGTCATCCCACCACGATCAACATGACTAACGGTAACGGGGGAAACGCTGAAGAGCAGGCAGACCATTTCGCCATCCCCCAACCCTCCGACCTAGCTGTAGGCGTTAACCGCGCACTATTCACAACCCCGGCCAACCCCGGCGTCGAGGCAAATCCAGGCAGCAGCCGCCCGCCTGGCCAAGATCTCATCACTATGTACGAGCTGGCACTGGCGGATCTTTATAAGGCAAACAGAGAACGCGAGGAGGAGCGTAAGGAGAAGGCTGAGGCCCAAAGACAGTTGGCTACGCTGATGTCACGTTTTGATGAACTGAAGAGGACGCTGGGAGCTACCGCCAATCCAGCGCAAAGTGAACAGTCACGTAGCACCAGGCGTAGTCGACCCGGCGCTGGCACATTGATACCAGAGCCAGCCATACAGATGCAAATACCGCTGGAACCACCTGAGTTATTAGGGATGGGACCACCACCCATCCCCCAACTAATGCTAGAGCAGGAGGCGGAATCACTGCCGCACACCAACCGCTCGGAAGCTAGGACAAGGACTGAAGGCAGTCCGCCTGCGCCGAGGCGCAGGGAGGTCCAGCGGAGTGTTCGGGCTGATCTCGCCGGCGATGCAACCACCCAGATATTGGAAAGGATGCAACAGCTGGAGCAGAGGCTGATCCGGGCGGAGTCGGGCGCCCCAGCGCCAACTCAGAACCCACTTTTCGCTTCCAGACCTGGGCCTTTCACCGCTGCGATTCTGCAAGCTATCAGACCAGCGTATGCAAAAACCCCGAAGATGTCGCATTACGGCGGAATGTCTGATCCCTTCGTCCACATGGACACCTTAAAAAAAGTCACCAACAACAAGGGATTTGAAGACGCCACCTTGTGCCACTTGTTCAGCGAAACATTGGACGGTGAGGCGATGAGTTGGTTTTTCGAGTGTCCGCCAGGGTCCATTGACTCATTCCACGCACTATCACACGCCTTCCTCTCTCGGTTCATCCTATTGTCCGCCGGACATCACAACACAAGTCAGCTGTTCGGCGTCAAGCAAGGGGCGGACGAATCACTAAAGGCCTTCGTCACAAGGTGGCGGGCGGCAGCATCTCAGTGCCGTGACCTAGACAAAACAATGGCATTGGCGGCCTTCAAGCAGGGACTCCTCAAAGGGCCATTCCTCTATCACCTCAACTACAATCATCCTAATGCGGTGTATGACCGCGTCATGAGTGAGGCGGTCATCCATGCCCAGGCGGAATTCCTCACATATGGAGAAACCCCACCGCCACCAGCAACTCCAACAAAGTCAACACAGCCATCCCCCAGTCATCAGGAAACCGCTAACAAGACCCCTTCAGCACCTCCAACTGACAAGAAGAGGGAATGGCAGCAGGGCCACCACCAGAACAAGCGGCAGAGGGACCAGCATTACAACAAGGGAAACCGCCCAACCCATGGGGATAACAGCAACAAGCAGACGGAGTCCTCGCAGCGGTATGCAGTGTTCACAGTCCTCACAGCCTCGTATGAGGACATCTACAATCAGTACAAGGATCAGATCCCACCGCCACCCCCTCCAAAGTACCCAAAAACGGGCAAACCCAGGAACACCGGCAAGTGGTGCAAATACCACGGGGACAGCGGCCACAATACCAATAGCTGCAATGCTCTCAAAACGGCTATTGAGACCTTGTACCGTGACGGCAAGTTGGAGCAGTTCAAGGTGCACCAACCGCCACCTGTGATCGCCAATATTGAGACTTTAGGCCGCATCAACACCATCGACGGCGGTGCCCCAATCACTAGCATGTCCCACAGGGAGAGGAATCGCTATGCACGTGCTAATCACCCAAAGGAAGTCTGCAACATCCGCTACGAAAGATCCGCCAAACTCCCAAGATCAGGTTGGGAACCTATTACCTTCTCAGAGGAGGAGGAGCGCGGAGTGCATTTACCCCATGACGACCCATTCTTGGTCGACGCCATTCTGGGCAAATTTTCTGTGGGAAGAATCTTGGAGGATAGCGGGTCCGCTGTCAACGTCATCTTCAGCAGTTGCTACGACCATCTCAAGAGGAACAAGAAACTACTCCAGGATCACGAGCCACTGCTCAGCTTTTCCGGCGACGTCACACAACCGCTGGGGTCGGATTACATGCGACTGGTTATTGGCACTAGCCCATGCATGGCGGAGGTGCATACGGAATTCATTATTGTCGATTGTTTCAGTTCGTACAACGCCATCATTGGACGACCAGCGCTTAACAAGCTCAAGTGCATCATCGCCGGATACATGCTTCTCCCACACCCAACGGCACGGGCTGTGTGAGAGGAAGTCAACAGTTGGCTCGGGAATGCTATTCAACGACTATAGCGCGCTCGGCGCGCCGACATGAGATCCTGACAGTGGGCAACCGGTCACCACCCCCAAATATTTTCGAGGACCCTAGAGATGAGGAGAAAAAATATGTAAAGAAAGAGCCGGTCAACCCGGAGACGTCGTTGAAAGTTGTCTGCATCTTAGACGAGCACCCTGAGCGGACAGTCCGCATAGGCGCCCAGCTAGACCCAGAGGTGGCGGCAGAGCTCACTCAATTCCTGCGTGATAACGCCGCCGTCTTTGCATGGTCCTACACGGACATGCCAGGTATCTCTCCTGAAATCATCACTCAAAAGCTGACCATCAAACCCTCCTTTTATCCCATCAAGCAGAAGCGGAGGGCCTTTGATGAGGAGAAGTACCAGGCAATAGGAGAGGAGGTTGCCAAGCTACAGGGCATTGGATTCATCCGCGAGGTCGTCTATCCCCAGTGGATCTCCAATTTGGTAATGGTCAAGAAGCCCAGCGGCAAGTGGCGGATGTGTGTCGACTTCAAAAATCTCAACAAGGCATGCCCAAAGGATAGTTTCCCGCTACCTCGTATCGATCAGCTAGTCGATGCAACCGCCGGACATGAACTCCTCAGCATGATGGACGCTTTCTCCGGATATAACCAGATCAAGATGCACCCTGGCTACCAGGAATGCACCACCTTCACCACCGACAAAGGCCTCTACTGCTACAATGTCATGCCTTTCGGTCTGAAGAACGCCGGTGCAACTTATCAGCGGTTGATGAACGCCATGTTCGCTGAGCATCTGGGAAAAATCATTGAGGTCTACGTAGACGACATGCTAGTTAAGAGCATAAAGCCAGCGGACAGGTGGCAAACCTTAAAATCATAGTAACCATTCTCCTGGCCTGTGGTATGCGCCTCAACCCAGAAAAATGTTTTTTTGGAGTCACCGCTAGCAAATTTCTGGGTTACATTGTCAGCGAGCGAGGCATCGAGGCTAACCCGGACAAGGTATGGGCCATCCTTAACCTGGCGGACCCCAAGTACAAGGTGGACGTACAGTGCCTCCAGGACAAGTTAACCGCCCTTTCTCGATTCATCTCCAGACTCACTGATAAGTGTGCCCCATTCTTCAAACTCCTCAAGACGACTCACAAAAAAGTCATCAACTGGAACCCAGAGTGTCAGGCGGCGTTCCAGGGCTTGAAAGAATACTTGGAGGCAGTCCCTCTCCTCTCTGTCCCCATACAAGGAGAGACACTGTTCATATACTTAGCAGTCTCGGTGTCGGCGGTGAGTTGCGCCATTGTCCGCCGGGAGGGCCAAGACGAGCTCCCAGTGTTCTAGCCGGCAGGGGCATGAATGGAGCAGAAACAAGGTATCCTCCCTTGGACCAACTAGCCCTCGCACTCATCGTTGCCGCCAGGCGCCTCCGCCAATACTTCCAGGCTCACACGATCCATGTGTTAACCAATCAGCCGCTGAGGCAAGTAATGCAGAACCCTGAACACTCGGGGCTCTTCAGCAAATGGGCCATTGAGCTCAGTGAGTTCGACATAGACTACAAGCCAAGAACCGCCATGAAGGGCCAGGTAGTAGCGGACTTCATCGCTGAACTCACCGAGCGTCAGCCAGAACTCGGTGCCAAGACAAAGCTCCGAACAGAAATGGTAACCGCTGAGGAAGCAGCTCCCTCGCACTCGGATTGGAACCTACATGTGGACGACTCCGCCAGCACCAAGGAAGCAGCTTCCCCGCACTGGAGTCATCTTAACAGGACCCGGGGGACTGAACGCGGAGTACGCGTTGAAGTTCAACTTCAAAGCTTCAAACAACGTGGCGGAATACGAGGCACTCATCGCCGGCCTACTCCTCGCCATTGACTCAGTCACTGACAGCGTCAACATATTCAGCAACTCTCAATTAGTCATTAACCAGGTCAACGACAGCTTCCAGGCCAAAGACCAACAGTTAGCGGCATATTTAGGGTACGTCAAAATGCTGCTTAAAAAGTTCAATTTTCATACCATCACACAAATCCCCAGGGAAAGGAACGCCAAGGCTGATTCACTAGCGAGGCTGGCAACCGGCCAACCACATCAAAGTCCAGCGGACACAAGGGTGGAAAGCCTTGACAAACCAAGTATCACAAAAACCCTGGCGGAGATCTTCAGTATTGAGGTCAGTCCCAGCTGGATGGACGAGATCATTGCATACAAGCGCAGCGGCACATTGCCGGAGGATAAGATCCAGGCGAGACAGCTCAAATGTAGACCAAACCGCTATAATATCCAGAATGGCAAGCTTTACCGCCAGGGATTCACCCATTCCAACCTCCGCTGTCTCACCCCGGAGGAAGGAAGGGTTGTCCTAGAGGAGATCCACGGCGGAGAATGTGGAAACCACTCGGGAGCAAGATCCTTGGCCAACCGCACAATGCGACAGGGCAACTTCTGGCCCACACTTGGTGATGACGCCCGGCGAATTTCGAGATCTTGCCACAAATGACAACATTTTGCAGATCTCCCACATGCACCGGCAGAACCACTGTCAGTCATCATCGCCCCATGGATTCACTCCACGTGGGGCCTAGATTTGATGGGAAAGTTCCAAACCGCCAAGGGCCAGTTCAAATACATCATTGTTGCCATCGACTACAACAGCAAGTGGATAGAGGCGGAGCCACTGATGGCAATAACTACCGCCAAGGTAATTCACTTCCTCTGGAAGAACATCTACTACCGCTATGGTGTCCCACATACAATCATTACAGACAACGGCACGTAGTTCAACAACAAGGAACTTATCTCCTTCACCGCCAACTTGGGCATCAAGTTGAGTTTCGCATCTGTCGCCCATCCACAAACCAACGGCTAGGTTGAAGCAGCAAACAAGATAATCAAGAAATTGCTAAAAAAGAAGCTCGACGACGCCAAGGGTTTGTGGGCGGAGAAGCTTCCAGAAGTTCTATGGGCCATCCGGACAACTCCAACCTCCGCCACCGGCGAAACACCCTTTTGTATGATGTTCGGAACAGAGGCTGTCCTACCTGTTGAAGTAACTCAACCTACCGCTAGGGTCGAAGGTTACTGCCCAGAGACCAACAGCGATGGCATCAACCTGGACAGGGACCTTCTAGAAGAAAAAAGACACAAGGCTCACTTGCGCAACTTGCAAAACAAACAGCGAGTATCGCGTTTCTACAACGCCAGAGTCAAGGCCCGGAACCTCCAATTGGGGGACTGGGTAATGAAGGAAGTCATTCCACCGCCAACAAAACTCCGCCCAACATGGGAAGGTCCATACAAAATTGTAGAAGTTGTTAGCCCAGGCACCTTCTACTTAATGAGCAAGGATGGCGTCACGTCGACCCACCCTTGGAATACCGAACACCTTCGATATTACTACAAATAATCATGCCGCTACCCAAGAGCATCTTGATTTAGCTAAATTTTTGTTCAATATTTAGCTAAGGGAAGCTACCCAACGGGTACATCCCCGCTTTTGTAAAACGCTGATCAGTCGGCTATCAATGAAACGAGGAATTATTCAAACCATTGTCACCAAGTCTAGCATTAAGGGCAACTGGCAACTCCAGCAAGCGTCAGCGGACCACGTCCGCCACGTAGTGCACTTGGACCAATCTTAATTCCTTTAATGTTTCATTGATTGCAAAAGAAAATTCCAAGTTATAACTCTAAGTGGTCCAGCCATGTCATAAAGCACCAAAATTCGAACCTTCATTTCATACATAAACGGGCTGGAACTTCCCACCCAAAAATGTTCTTTACATCAAAAACTTTAAGCCTCAGTGGCTACACAAAAAAAAAAAAAAAAAAAAAGAGAAGTACAGCATCTCAGGGGTTGGCTTCAGCCTCTTCACTTTCGGCGCGCGGCGGCGGATGTACGCGGCTCGTTTGGTCAGACCCTCGGGCAGTTGGACTTGGAGTCTCTATTCTGCCATCTGCTCGAGTGTGGGCCGCCAGGAAAACAGCACGGGACACCTCCGACTGGGTAGGAGGAGTCCTCTGGGAGTCACCCGCCGGTCGAGAGCCACTCTCTCCACTCCCCGAGCGGGCACCTTCAACTTGGGAAGGAGCCATACTCTTCGTCGGCGGGACACTCTTCGTCAATAGCGCCCTTCTTTTTCAGCATCTCTACGTTGGCTAGAGCCCCAGCCTTCGCCGCCTCATTCATCGCATTCCTGTAATCCGCCGACTGTTTGAATGTTTCAACAGCGGCGGTTGCGGCGTGGTCCCCTTCAGCTCTCAGGCGGGCAATCTCACCTTCCAGTTTCTTCACCTCCTCTTTCCTGGCGGCAGACTCCCACTGCAGTATATCGCTCTTTTTATCCTTGGCGGCCACCCGTTCCTCCAGCAGGGACATGCTTTGCTCCAGCTTGGAGACATGGTCATTTCGTTCCACGTCCTGCTGAATGGCCACTTGCAGCTTGCCACGAGCATCTGCAGCATCAGTATCCGCCTTTGTCAGGCATTGTTCCACCTCCATCAATTTCTCCCTCGCCTCCGCCAACTCTCTCTCAAGACCCTGGATCTCCTCCCTGAGTTCCCGCTCAACTAGGGGCTGCTTAGACGCCGCCAGGAACATTTCGTTCAGGACAACAGACAAGTGACCGAACGCCGAGCTGAAGGGCGACTGGTCAATGGCAGTTGGGCGCGAAATCCCCGCTAGGCCTCCAAACCCTAGCCACTCGCAGAGGTGGAAGAGGAATTCCCGCTCACTGTCTGTCATGAACTCTGCGTACGCGGCGAACGAATCCAGGTCGCTCGCGGGAACCTCTCCCCCCTCCACAGCGGGAGCCTTGAGCGGACCTTGTCGCGCCTTCTTCTGTTGGCGGGCCCCAGTGGGTTCCACATCATCCTCCTCTTCCTCATCGGCGGAGTTGTGTTGACGACGCTTTCGCTGAAGCACCCGTGTGCTTCCAGCAGCACCAGGCCTCAACTCCCTTGCCGGCTGCTCCATCCCAGCGGCAGTGCTGGTCCCCGCTCGCTTCCTCTGAGGCCCAGGACGGGTGGCGGGCTCCCTCTCTTTCTGTGGCCCTGCGGTAGTAGACCTCTTCTCCCCGCCTGCCACGCTGCCCCCAGCTTGGGCGACGGGCAGGCCGTCATCGCCAAGGTGGGAGTGATGCGGCATTGGTAGCGTCACCGGAACCTCAGACTGGCTCAACTCCAGCATTTCCGGATTCACCACCGTCTGCTGAGCTGCCAGCCCGGCTGTATACATCGTCTCCAGAAAATTGTCGATCTCCGCACGGTCCATAGCTCTGGCAAAGGCGTCGCAGCTTCACGTGTTACCCGGCGGCATTTCTAAAAAAAAAAAAAAAAAAAAAAACACCAACAGGTTAGCCTGGGACAACATGATTAAGGATACAATGTGGCGGGGACTTCTTACCAACGGCACGTGTCAGGCGTAGGTCGACCAGCAACTCCCAACCGGTGAGAAGGCGAAAGTCCAGCAGGTTGCGATTCCACCAGCAGCCTCTGATACGAGCCACGCGACACTCTTCTTCACGTGTCAAGTTGTAGCGCAAGCCCGCTGCACAAACAAATTGTAATCGTTAGAAAAATACCAAAGGTGTGGCCAAAGGGAAATCGCCAGTTATGTTCGGCGGGGACCAGCGGACAACCTCGAATAGGCTGGAACTCCGACTTAATCCTAAACGTCGGCTCCCCCTCGTTGGACCCGACTTGATATTCCCACCCTGCAGTGGCCACACAGAAGGTCCCCCGCCAGTAGGACATGGAGTCCCTCAGATTTTCGATCAGCTTCGGCGCTCCCACACGCCGACTCAAATTCGCCTGCCCCCTGCAGCCTTGGCGCTTCACATACACCAGTTCGTAGAATTGCAGCACTTCAGCCACGGTTGGTCCCTCACAACCAGACAGCCGCCATAGCAAGTTCAGCGCTAGCATTAACCGCCACATGTTGGGGCAAATTTGCCCGAACGCAAGGCCGAACTCGCACACAAGAATTTGTAGGTTGGGCACCAGTGGCAGTGTCACTCCTTGGCGGAATATCGCCTCGTGCACGGTGGCAGACCCCTCTGGCAGCATCGATGCCTTCTCGTCCACCATCGGCGGACGCAGCTTTACCACGCCCGGCAACAGGTACATCCCTTTCAACTGACTGACGGCGACGGCGTCCATCCGCCCACCTGCCTCATCAACAAAGGTACCATCGGAAAGAACCC
Source organism: Rosa lucieae (assembly GCA_024704745.1). Classification (NCBI taxonomy): domain Eukaryota; kingdom Viridiplantae; phylum Streptophyta; class Magnoliopsida; order Rosales; family Rosaceae; genus Rosa; species Rosa lucieae. Next base: position 49,617,399 of record CM045496.1, read on the forward strand.
ACACTGACTCGGCATTCTCTCCCGCCACATCTCCCCCGTCAGCAGAACCACTGGCGGCACTGTTACTAGCTAGCCGCTCGTCACGCCTATTTTTCGCAGCGGCCGCTTCCCCTGCCCTAGAACTCTCAGGACGCGAAACACGACCAATGGCTACTTCCCAAGGTATTTTTTGTAGCGGCTCAACCTCTAGCGGTTCTGGCATTGAGGTTCCTGCATGGGCAGACGGACGCAACGAGTCAATAAATATCCTATCCGCCACGCTGAACGACACGTCAGACCCGGAATCCTCACTGCTCGAAATCTCTATGACGTTAGCCATCCCAAACCCTAAAACCCACACCAGTTAACATAAACACAGATCTAGCCTATTCTTACATCAGTTATAGCCAAGAACATCAGCAACAGTTTACCCAGAAAACACAAAAACAAGAACAAACAACCCACAAACACTTAACCCAGATTCGACCATCTAGTGGATCCAGAAATCCTAACTGTGTCAAAAACACCAAAACCCATCCCCAAAACCCACTTTACACACTCAGAACACCCCAAATTCACGAAACCCAGAAAAACTGACAAAAGCAAATACACAGCAATTCAATGGAACAGGAATGAGATTCAGAGCACAAACCTCAAAAGCGAGATCTCCGGTGTGATTGAAGGAGCTTATTGTCACAGGAAGAGGCCTCGTCCCCAAGATCCGTTGGCTCAACAAATTTTGTCCCCTAGAACTTGCTTCGCAAATCGCAGAGCTTGAAGACGACGACTCAGGTTTGAAGTTTTCACAAAGTGTCAGATCTCGACAAAGTTCCCCCCTTTTTATGTCAACATCAACGCGTTCTAAGCCTCCAGCTCAAAAACGACATCACACACCAGCCGTACACGTGTCGCAAGTCTCCACTTGCTCTCCGGATACGAAATCCATAATTACTATCATTTATGGCGAGAAGACGGCCAGGCTTAGGAGGCAAGCCTCCGCACGCTAACCCTCTATGGGTTGGACACGTGTCAACAACCACCAGACGAAGCGTCTGGTGGAAGTAACCACTTGGATGACTTCACCCACCGTCCGAAGTCTCCGCTGAGCGAAACCCCGCCAGCGGAATTTCTCCCTTGTCATCCTCCAAGTGACGAAGTCTCCGCTGAGTGAAACCCCTCCAGCGGAACTTCTCCCTTGTCATCTTCCTAGTGAAGAAGTCTCCGCTGAGCGAAACCCCGCCAGCGGAACTTCTCCCTTATCATCTTCCAAGTGACGAAGTCTCCGCTAAGCGAAACCCCGCCAGCAGAACTTCTCCCTAGCCATCCTGCAAGCGGGGTGTCTTCCGCTATACACCTCTGGAGGAACCCCCTTTTATCTTGCAAGTTGCGTGCTTTGTTCAGCGCAATATCGCTCAATAAAGTACCGCCACGCACGTCTACTGGACGCTGCTTCCTGCTGCAGTCAGCGGGGGGATATCCGCCAGCAGCGGATCCCAAGGCCACGCCTCACTCTGACAACGACCGCCACGCGGCGTTACGGTCAGACCGTCCCTACAGGACACGGGGACTTATCAACAGTCTACGATGGCCCTGATCAGGCATGTTGACCCCCGTCACTCGGGTACTAAGATTGGGTTCGCTACCCAACACCCTCTGCTCCCTGCAGCTCCCCCTCAACAAACAACTTGCCGACCATCCGGAGGTCTATCTTAGCCGGGGAGTGGGGGACTCCCTGGGGGGCCTAGCAGGGGCCCACCCGAAAGGGTATAAAGTGTTTGCTCACTAAATCCATGGTCGACAAACGCACTGACGCTAATTATGCTCTTGCAAGTCTAGCGGAAGAAAACGCTTCAAACCGACGAACAACCCCCCAACCAAGATTGCCCTCCTTGACTGGGGACTTGGGGGACTTGTACATACATGCACATTTGCAAGTATAATTAGCTATAATGGGCCACGCTCATTGCACCGCCAAAGGTACTAATTCCAACCAAAGGAATGACATACAGGTACACCGCCAGGCGGGCAACAACCTCAGCGTCGGATCACCCGCAGATCATCACAGACGCGCCGCCACGCGCCGTGCCAAAATGGCATCAGTAGCTCCCAGAGCTGGGAACTGAAACACCTCAGTCCCACATCAAAAACAAAGAGAATAACCTCCTATTCCTCACCTATAAAAGGTCCTCTCCTCTCTCCTCATTAATTACGCATTCAATACTTACCTACTATTACTTTGTCAACATAAATACATTGACTAACTTAGGCATCGGAGAGTTGAAGACCACTTGGCGCTGTCTCCCTCTGATGCCTTTTGTATTTTGCTTGACAGGTAGCGGAAGCTTTGAGAACACCACAAGTATCGATCCGCCCACCGGATCGGCGTTAACAAAGGTTCAGCTACCGCCGAACTTTTAGACATCAACACGTTCCATAGACTTCTCTTAGCTTCCACAGGTCTCCTAGTATGAGTACGACTCCATATGCAAATAGGCTTCCTAGTTGAACACAAACTTCTTCTTTGCGATTTTTCTACACTCTTCCGGAACCTTCTTGAGTAATCCTTATCCAACAGGACTTCTTATCACACTAGGATTCCTTATCTGAGTAGAATTGGGTTTCCATGTCCAAGTAGAACTTCTAATTTCCGCGACTTAAGAGTTTGAATCCAAGTCAGCTTCTGATCCCTACTCCAACTAGGATTCCTTTTCCTAGTCAAACTGGGAGAACTTCCATTTCTTCATTTCTTTCCATTTCTGCGGCCTTTGTGCTTTCCTTAGCCATTTTCGGACCTTGAGACTCCATTTTCACCTGAAAAACACTAACTAAGTTAAATTGATCAAGTTAAAGGAAATAACTTAGCAAAATATAGGGTTTAAATATTATTAACGTCACATTTTATGCTCCTATCAATGAAAGAAAGGAAGAAGATATGCAAGTGTTCTTCCTTCCTTGTGATAACACCAACTTCTACTTGGACAAAGGGAGAACTTTCTCTTTTAAACTAAAAGATAATTGTGAAAAGACACACTCTTCCCACTTGCTTGCTTGTTATATCACCCTTTGTCCATGCTTTCACCTTATATAATAGGAAATAACTCCAACTACTAAAAGTGAAATATTGACTTTCACAAAGCCAATATTTTGGCTGGTCTATACATGCTATTGAGCACTAAAAATGTGTCTTGGGCTTTCATTCAAGTCTCACTTAGTGAATCCCAAGTCCACACCAAAATCCGACAATCGTTTATGCTCAATAGATTCAGTTTTACCTGAAAGACCTAATTATGTCCAAATAATAAATCTAATTAATTATTTGATCATAACCAACTCTTGTTTGATATTCTTCATATACTATCTCAAGAATCCACTTATATGGTGTGCGATATCTTAGGTTCTAATTAACAAGGAAGTGAGGTTTATAGAACCATTCTATTTCAATTACGAATCAAAACTCCTTTTTGATTCTCCCTTGTTATTAGGATCATAAATGTTTATCAGTCCTCGGGGACTTCACAAGTCATGAGTGACGTCTTGCAACATATCATGACTACTCTAGTTAATGTCAAATAACCTATTCACTTGGAATTACAATACAATACGGTCCTTCTCTAACACGATGTTCCAAATCACATCATTGGGGTATGGAATTGATATGTCAACCCCCTAATGTGATTTCCATTCTTATATGATTCTAAGAATGTGATTAAAAACTCCTTTTTAATCCCATTCAATGCTTTGGCCAAAGATTTTTGAATCACATCTTTGAACATATACCTTATTTACTTAAGGTTAGAGATTCCTTATTGTACACTCACATGTCTCTATGACCAAATTGATTACACCAATGAATGCATCAATCATATCCATTTTGGGACATAATATTATTGCATCATCAAGAGTTAATCCACTCAATCATAAGACAACCATGGTGTCTCAAGTCAAATGACTAATTTGTATTATTGCAATTTAGAGTTCAAGTTTGACATGTAAGTAAAACTCCATACAAGAACTCTAACGATCGCGTTCAGTGTACTCTTTAAGATAAGAGCACCCACATACATATATTAGTGTCTCTACACGAATGACAAGAGACATATCATCCTCCATATTGAGCATACATAGTATGTGCTAGTCTCTCCGGATTATCAATGTCCAAATGATAATCCTATGACTAGGAACATTTTAGGATAAGAGTGTAAATGAGTAAAGGTCTCACACATGTAACTCTTTAGATTACTTTCTCTTTAACTCATATGACTTGGACCTTGTCCAATCAAATATCAAATATAAGCAATGAACAATAAACTTGCCCTTTTTGATTAATAATCATTACAATAATAATTACATCAAAATGATTATTTTAGGACACAACTCCTTCAGCTAGGGATGCACCTAACGGGCAGGTGACACCCTTAACATGTTATAACTGCAAGGAAGTAGGCCATATGGCGAGGCAGTGTTTGAAGCCGAAACCTAGGTCATGCTATAATTGCAGACAAGTAGGGCATTTGGCTAATGAGTGTACCCGACCTCAAGATATGAGACAGAGGAATCAGCAGAGTCAACATCCTCAGCGACATGCGAGGGTGGTTGCTATAAGCAGAGCGCAGGAGTGCAAGGTACCTTGTCTGCTTGAATTTAATCTTGTGTAGATGAAAAGTGACCGCATCTCTTTGTGCTAGTGTAGTGATGGGTTTACCTGATGTCTATAGCTAGACCTTTGTGTGTGGTATCTTTTGGGAAGGGGTGATCGTTGAGCATTATGTATTGTGTGTTGCATATTCCACTTTTGTGGTAGTTGAAATTCTTTGCAACCTTGTGTGTGTGCAATAACATGTGATGATTTATGCGTGGCTTGATTTAGACTAAACCCTATCCTAAATGTGTTTTAAAGCGGTAGGACACTGTGTGTGATGATGCGTGCACCATTACTGTTATGGTAGAACTTGCTATGGGAGTTGGTTTTGTGAAATAAATTGTGTATTGATGATCGAGTTGAAGTGATGATGTCATTTCAATTCTAGGAATGCTAGTGTAGCATTATCAATGTGTTGATGCAGATACTGTTGATGACCAGATTCTGAATTCTTGTGTAGTCTGTGTGAAATGCTATAGTTAGCAAATTTTGGTGTAGTGCACAGGAAAGAGATTCATGAAATAATTGGATTACCACCAAGTGGAATGGTAGAATGTACCAGGGTGATGATACTAGATGGGGTACCCATATCCATGATTATGCAAGGCAGGTGGTGCGTTGAGATGTGGAGGCTATTCCTAAATGCACATGGATCACTCAAAGTGCGAGTGTGACCATTGTTGGTGGTTGAATTTCATTCTGCATGGTTGACTAGCTCATTGTCGTGTGGAGGCTTTATGGAGAGAGAAATTCTTCTTGGGGATTGAAAATTGGATATGAGCATGATTTATCCGTACTTGTTGGCGTGGTACGTGTAAATTTCAGGACAAAATTTTTTTAAGGAGGGTAGAATGTGATACCCCGAAAATTTGTAATTATTTTTCAAGGATTTTCCGGAATTAATTTTATGGTTATTGGACGGTTTCGTGGCTCATGGACGGAGCGGAAGTGTTTCAGACGAATTATTATTCGAAAAATGTGGTTTTAGGGGGGTTGCAAAGTTTGACTTTTTATTCGTTGGGATTCTCTGAAAACTTCCCTCACTAGAGTTGTAGAGCGTGTCGATATGAGTTCGTGGACATGTGGAACGCGTCAATCGGAGTTTGTATGAGAAAGTTATGGTCTGCGGAAGTTTTGGGAAAGTTCTATAAATAGGAGTTTCCACTTTTGGAAATTTACTATTTCCATTTTACTTTCAACATTCCGGAAAAAAAATCAGAAACGCTTCGTTCTCTCTCCTCACCCGCAATTGACCAGACCAGAACTGAACCCGGTATTCTTACCCGGTAGGAACTTCATTCTCCGGCGACCTCCGGCCTTGAAATCTGCACAGATAGATTCGCCTCCCTTGTGCGGTCATCTATGTGGCAGCCTCTAGTGGCGATTCTCGACGGAGGAAGTGCAGCAAGGCTGTGACTTTTTGGAGAAATCGGACCCGATCAGTTCTCCGATCTCCTAAGTAGGTGGGGCTTTAAACAAAGCTTGGGGAGCTCGCAGCAACCTCGTTGATCAATCCTTGGTGGTTGTTTGGATTGATTGATGTGAAACTTGGTTCAACTCGGATTTAAAAGTAATCCACGGCTTGTGAGGTAGTTTTCGATCATTTATGCTTGTTTTCTGACTTCGAGCTAGTTATGAAAATTCATAAGCATGCTTAGATGAACAACTTTGATGTTGGGATTTTTGTGAAATATTGAGTTTTGGCCAGTGGGGGTGCCCCACCGCCTGTGGCGGCGTTCTGGTGGTTTTCCGGCCATGTAGGGAACTATTTTTGGTATTATATATGTTCTACTCGTTGATACGAGCGTTTCAATATATAATATGTAAATTTTGGATTTCGAATGGATTTGTTATGATTTTTACGGTTTCATACCGGTTGATTTATTTGATCCGTGAGAATTCGAGCTTCCGATCGACTAGTGGTTTGGACACATCGATCGTAGAAGTGTTCTGGAGACTTAGGGAGGTCTCGAATATAGTTTCGGCTCAATTGGCGTTACTTTTGGGATTTTGGTTCAAAATGGGGGTTTCGAACTTTAATCACTTTGTGATTCGTGCACTGAATTAAGACCCTATGTGTTCAGATGCTTGTTGGACTTGTTGAACGGATTGCGGCGATTGTGTTTGTTTTGGTTCTTGTGTGAAGACACAGCGGGATTCAAAGTTGTGTAAATCTCATGATATTTGTTATGAGTATGATTGATATTTGTTATGAGCAAGATTACCTTATTGTCTTGGAGTTATTAGGTTAACTACAACTATAGTTGATATTAGTGGTATTCCTGAGTGAATGACTACGTATATATATATATATATATATATTTATGTGAAATATATATGTATTGATGAATCTTTGTGATGATTGTCATGTGAAGCTTGTGCAGGAATATTTGTGTAATGAATTGTTGGAATTAGTGTGATGAATCTTTGTGATGATTGTCATGTGAAGCTTTTGTAGGAATATTTGTGTAATGAATTGTTAGAATCAATGTGATGATTGTCATGTAAGCATTCGTAGGAATATTTGTGTAATGAATTGTTGGAATCAGTGTGATGAATCTTTGTGATGACAGGCAAAATCTGTGTGATGATAAGCTGGACTATTGCTATCTATGTGATGATCCTTGAAATCTATGTGATGATCAGTAGGACAATGGCTATCTGTGTGATGACCGGCGAAATCTGTGTGATGATCTGCTGGACAATTGTTATCTTTGTAATGATCCTTGAAATCTATATGATGATCAGTAGGATGATGAATATCTGCGTGATGACCGGTAGAATCTGTGCGATGATCAGTGTGATGACTGCTCGGTAGCAGAGCTGAATTGTTATTAAGTTAATGATAATCGAGAAACTGCTGTGATGGCTGGGGATACCTACAGACATCAGAGTGTGGGATTACGTTGACTACTTTGACTTGAATTGGTTGACTTAATGTGACCTTCTGAACTAAATTATATGCAGGGGTTACTATGAATTGTTTTGCTTCTTTTGAAATGTGATTGCTTTGTTTCTTCTTGATTGTATTGATTGATGGTTTGATTTATCTTAAGAGCCATAGTGGTGACGAATTGTACTCTGTGGTGAGGATAGAAAGGTGATTCATTGATTTTCACCTTTGATGTCATGTTGATGACAAAAGCTCCCAGGGGGAGGGAATGAGTGTGATTTGGAATTTTCCGTTGTGCGTTAGAATGGAGTCAAACATTGCTTGAGGAAGTCTTGTTTGATTGAATTTGTGTAATGGGACGCTAGTTGAGAATCTGAGCCTGAGGCTTTAGCATGAGCATGAGCATGAGGCTTTATGTAGGCGCGATATGAAAGGTTATGGAATTGATGGCCGTAGGTGTGAGATATGTGCATATCGTGCTTAGGTTGAGGTGACTTAAAAATGTGTTTTGCTTTGTGGTTTGAGTTTACTCATACGGGCTTGCAAAAGCTTACCGGATTTGTTGTGTGGCAACCCAGTACACCATTCAAATCGTGTGGGGGTTAATCTTGCAGGTCAGGATAATCGGGGCTGAAGCTGAGGTAGCACCTTTGCAGCTTTACTGTAGGAAACGATTTTTGTGACTTTACCTTTTATAAGGACTTCCGTTGTATAGTTAATTCTGAGCAGCATTTACGTTTTATTTTGTTGTTGACAATTTAACTTGTAAGCTTATGTAATAGATGACTCTATGGAGCGGGTCAATATTGTCACAGTGGGTTCAAGGCATCAATATGTAATTGGTTTTAAAGGAGAAAAAAGTTTACATGTATTTTGTATTGATGACTGAACGTTCACGCATATATAATTATGGGATTCTATATCGATTTTTATTTGTGTTAAAAATCAGGGGCGATACATATAGATCCAATACTTCTTGCCACTCATTTACATTTGACACCCTGAAAAGTTTTGAGATACTTCAAGGATATGTTTACATAGAAGGATTTGGAGTAAAATATAGACTTGCCTTCATATTCTCAACAATTTTCTCTGCTGACTTCTGGGCAAAATGAAATGAACATACATTGTCATATGCCATGTCAAATGCTTCTTAAATAGAAGGATCAAGCTGAAATGAGGAAATGATTAGTTTCATCAAATTACAAATATACAATTATATTAGTTGTATTATATAGGCAATCTTGAAAACAATGACAACTCAATGGGAAAAACACTTGCAGTTGAAGGGAAACAATCAGCTGGATTTGCGGCTGCTACTGCAGCCCTTGCTCTCTTCTTTGTGTTTGCCAACTCCTCATTAAGCTTTTCAAATACGTAGTGTAGTTGATATTCCACGGCCTAGAACTTAATAACACACTGCATTAATATTTCCATTACAGTCAGGCTCTCTGCAACTAAAAATGCATGTAAAAAGTAAAACACCGACTCTTCTATTCCACAACTGCTCAAATCTCTTAAATATCAACTTGGCAATTACAGATATCAAATAAGATCAAACTATGAACCCCAGAAATCTTTTTTTTTTTTTTTTTTTTTTTCTAAACACCATCCATTCAACTTTGCGAAACAAAAAATGCCCAGATCCCTAAAAAGGCAAACTTTCAGCAGAATCTACCAAACCAATACCACAATTCATTGCACGAAATCAAATTCAGCAGCAACAGAGTGCACTGTCTACCTTTCTATACAGAGAACGTTAAACATATCGTTCTCATTGATTAGCAACTAATAAGAACTAAGACCTAAATTAAGTAACAATCAAGTTGAACAAGCAATAGAGAACTGATTAATATCAAAAACTACATTTGATAAAATCAGTAAGTGATGAAACATGTCTTGTCGAATAGCGAAGTGAGTGAAAAGTGCAACACCAAGTCAAAATTTGCAACTAAAGGCGTCGATACAGATCATTTATGAATCATCCATTCATCCTCGTCATGTTATTTACAAGCTCATATCAGCTAATTGCTTTGTTCCAAAGAGAACTAATTACAAGACGTCAATCTAGATCAAATATGAGATATAAGTATATAACAACAGATTCAATTTTTAAATAACATTATTTTAGAGAGAGGGTCTTACGAGGAGGCACAAGGACACAGAATCACTGAGTGAAGGCCGGTGTCTGTGGAAGGTCGAACAGAGACGTTAGAGAGACGACGAGACTGAGTGATGGGCTTTGGATGCGAAGAGAGACCGAAAGAAAAGTCACTGAGTGGAGTGTGCTGCTAGACCACCGTGTTGCTGCCGTCGATGGTCGAGGAGTCCGAGAGTCCGAGAGAGAGGTCTGGGTTTTCGTCGAAGTGATAACAGTGTTGAGAGATGTACATGTTTTCTAAAGATGTTTAAAAAATTTAGACAACATAAAACAAGAATTCTGTCGTGTCTTGTGTCGTCTGAAGGCATTATTGGCATAGTGAGATGTACATGTTTGCAAAACACTAATATATACTTGGTGAGAAATTAATGAAAGAATTCATATTTTTCTTATCAAAAAACAAAGCTTTTTCAATCTTGTTTCTTGTGTTTACGATTCTCCTTAATTTAGTCTTTGCCGCTCATACTATAATTAAACTTAGTTTTGAGTCTGTAACTTCGTACTAGTGTGTTTTGTTTTCCCGACCCTAACGGCGAGTCTCCTTGCAAGAAAGAATTCAGCTATCGAAGTTGCTCCTAGTTCTTGAAATTCAACACTACGCATCCAAGACAAGGAGGACCGAGGCTAAGCTTAGCCATGGAACAGCAACCATGTCCAATTGCACTTAGAGCTTGGAGATCCTCATAATCTTGTAGGCAGGGAACAAGCGTATACAATACATATATGTTTATGTAGAATACATGTATCTTATATATAAAGTAAACTCCATGTTCAAATGGCCGGTTAAATTATTTTGATTGAAATAGCAATTTTATTAACTCAAAAGCAAATACATCAAACTGGGCAATGCACATCACCTATTTGAACTTGATCACAAAAATGAAGAGAAAAAGAGAAATAAAAACTACATTCTTTTCCTTTTTATTGGTAAGGGTCCTTGACCCATAAGGACAAAAGTGCTTAAAATATGTTTATTTGTCTCTCTCTCTCTCTCTCTCACTCTCTCTTTATTTTTTATTTTTTCTGTATTTCATTGTTTATTTACTACTTTATATATATTTTTTGCAAAGAAAACGAAAAGCAGGGATGTGTGTCAAGAGGCTAGTATATACAAATAGATTATTCTTTTTTAAGTGATTATTCTTTCTACATCCATTGATCTTCTGCTTGTGAGTCAAGGCTCAAATCCTTTTGGTAAAGCAACTGCTCCAGAGTACGTACGATAGTCTCCAAGAGCCCACAATGGGAAAACATTCCTATATCCTCCAAAGTGTAACATTGCATTCCTCATGAAAACTCCCACCAGTTCCTACAAACCATACCAAAACTAACCATTAGTACTTGTCACTACAACTATATAAGATCATGGGGTGGGTAGTAATGTACTAAAAGAAGTTCATGTCATTTTTCGTTTATGGGAAATTAGTTCCTAGCTACCTGTTGGGGAAAATCACCATCATCCAACTGACCGTTCATCAAGACCCTTGCAGCACGGTGAATAGGAGTTGGATCTCTCTCACCCTGTAACAAATACAAAAAAGTAGCTATATTGAAAAACCAAACTTTATAAGAGAACTTCAAAGATCAAAGAGCAAGATGGGGCAGGGTTAACTATTAAGTTGTTTATAGCATGCATGTACAGACCTGTTGACCGTGAATTAGACCCATTAATCCGAGGGCAGTTTGCACCAGATTTGTACTGTCTTGAGCTGTGTATTTCTGTATAAAACACAAAGCAAAAAGATAATGTCATTGGTTGTTATTCATGAAGAGAAACAAGAGAGAATATATATCTAAAGATTTTAGTTATATGTACAGTAGTAGAAGAATAGTACCTTGTTCGTGCATGAGGTGTAGTGCTCTCCCCAACCACCATCTTCCCTTTGTGTTTTTAGCAAAAAGTCAACACCTTTGCGAACTGCCTCGCAATTGTGGTAGGTTCTTCCTGCTGCCTCTAACCCTTTGATTGCAAACCATGTTCCATAGAGAAAGCAGATACCCCAGTTTCCATACCATGAGCCATCAGCATATTGTATGCTTTCAATGTAGTCTGCAGCACTTGTGATGAAGTTGTTGATCTCTTTCCTTCTGTGATTAGGATACAACTTCCTAAACAAAACTAAGGCCTGAATCGAAGATGAAGTGCACTCGATGTAATCATATTCAATGACAAGGTCCTCAAAAAATTCAACAGGGTTGAGCCACTGAAAAGGGAAAAGAAATGAAAATATAATGTAATGATACGTGGTCGATCAAAACATTGAAATTATCTGTACTGCAAGATTTTCAGTATTTACCTCCAACCATTTAGGAGCTCCAGTTGGCTCCCACGCTGATACACCACCATTTGGACTCTGTAGTGACATTATGACATTGACAGCATCATACATACACTCGGCTTCCATTGACTCGCCAACAACCTCTGGTGACATCATTGCAAACAGACAGCAGCACTGAAACAAAAAGATTATAAGGTCAGCTATAGATGAGGCTCTCAACTTTCTACTTGAGTTGAGTGAGAGTCTTGAATAAGTAAGCTCAATCACCCTCAATGCTTCTGCAGTGCAATCTGAAACTTGCCATCCATGATCTCGATCAGAGAAAGTCCAGCATCCTTTGGAAATGTGACGGAAATGAGCTAGGTAGTCACCACAAGGATTGACCCTCACCTAAGAGGATTTATTATCGTAAACATACCATTGATTAAAATAAACAATGTCTTTAGAGCTTAAATAGTTAAATATGATACCTGGGATATCTTTAGGAAGTCGTGTGCTTTCTTAAGTACAGGTCCAAATTCATTATGGAGATTCCCAGCAAGCAAAGCTTGGATTGTAAGAGAACAATCCCAAGTCTGGCTACCAAAACTCTGAATCTTGATTCCATCTTCACCGACCCAAATATAATCATCAAGTCTAGGAAGATGCTTCTTAAAAGCTTCTCCGCTAGGATCCTCAACCCAACAGGCAAGCATCATTAATGGCTGTCCGAATGAAATAGCATCCATTATTAGATAATTAGAATTAACCAGCAGGAACATATATACACCCAATCACCCATGACTAGGCCAGTTCTCACCTTTTCGATACATCCAATGGTAATGTATCGACTGTTCTCATCTTCATAATGGATTTGGTCAATGGTAAATTGAATAGCATTGTCTCTGATCTTCTTAAACGGCCACCAAGCAAGAATAGGCTCACAAACATGGTAAAGAGTGTCCCACATAAAACGTTGTACCCTTCCATGAGGATAGTAGTTATCTTCCTGCATTAATCAAATAATATGTATACCAGACAGTTTAAGCTTGCATAATGGTATGGACTAAGCCATCAAAACCTAGACTCACCTTTGCACAATGATGGCGCACTTTACTCCACTTAATTTCACTGTAAGGTTCACAGTAAATTTCTTGTCTCAATTGTTCAACCAGAGGAGTGATTGGGCCAACAAATTTTTTTGCATAAAAGTAGGACATGGGTAGGTAAGTTAACCTACAGTAGCACAACATCTTTGCTGCAACGCACATGTGAAGTGGTACTAATAAGAAACAGAAAGTACTGAATAAAATTTTGCAGACTAATTAATTATATTTGTTTTTACATGGATGAAAAGGAAGTAGAGTGGGGTAAGTCCAAAACTCCGGGGGTATAGGGTTGCTTCCTTCCCAATCATAAACACCAAGTATCTGTAACACGTACAATAAGTAAACTTAGCCAACGATATCATGCATGACACAAATCCAGCATAAAAGCTAGCTAGCTTTCGAGTATTTCATACCGCCATCCAGGTCTTTCCCCATGAAGCAGAATATTGTGCACCACCGCGGTCAAGAATCCATTTCCGGGCCCTTGCACAGTTATTATCTCGACCACCCTCAGTGCCTTCTCCGAGGATACGCATCATACAGTAGTTGAGACATGTGGTGAACATCATACTAGGCCCAGCTATGTGCAATCCCCACCCACCATCTTCATTCTGATGATTGTACGAGTAGCGCAAGATTTCCTTCTTATGCTCAGCAGAGAAAACAACATTAAGATATCCCATTGAGTATAAAGTCATTACCTGCATTTGAAGAACAAGTATCATAATCAGTCAGCTGAGAAATAAATTTTCACCAGTGACCCAACTTTTACTGTCATCGAGTATTTTGCTACCGTAAAAAGTTATTGACTTTTATGCACTCTTACCAAGGGAGGACAGAAAAAATTTATGCCAGTATTTTCAGCAGGCCAATGACCATGGGGTGATTGCAAGGCATTCCAGAAGGTAGCAGCCCTCCTATAGGCAGCTGTGGCCTGATCAACTGTAATGTCATCACCTTCCCCAATTCTTACAGGAGGAATTTCTTGCTTGAAGTTTCTCTCTCTTAGCATCTGCAATTGTTCAGACATTTATTTAGTACATGTACTTTTCAACAAAAGTGATATCCTCGTCAACTTGTCAACTCTTTTAGTCTTTGATCTACAAGTTTTCAAAAATTAAACACATGGCCCGGAAACCCTTCTTCCTCTCCATCCCTCTACCTCAGACTTCGTAAAACTCACCATGCACCCAAGCTAATTAGCTTGAACTAACTCAAAAAACTATATATCTCTAGGTTGAGCAGCTTGACCTGAACTTCAGCTCTATTGAAAACATACAAATTGAGCATCAGCAAAGTGAGTTCAACTGATTTGCACACATGCACAATGAATAAATTATAATAGTGTTTAGTTTTGAAATTTAGGTTGCTACGTACACTTTTGTACCTGAAAACGCCAAAGGAGATCACTACTGGGTTGGATCTTGAACCGATTTTGGTAGTAATTCTCACGAGCAGCTTCAACCTCTGCTCGCTCTTCTGGTGTGCCTGCATTTGGGTCAAACTTCCATGTCTGCCTCCCATGCAAGTTGTTTGTGCTGAATAAATGAGGGTCATTTGCACCCTTTCCATACTCAATCCTCCACATCTTATTAGTACTATTATTACCAACAAAACACTTTTTTTCTACTGCATATAAATGATACACATGTATAGAATGAATTATAATGTTTGATAATAACTAGCTATCTAGCTTTATATAGATACAAACGTACCAGAGAACAATAATGACTCTTAGTTGAATTTGGTGGCCAACCTCAATTAATGTTTGTAATGTTTGTTGATAGTGGGGACTGATCAATTAATAAGTGATTATCCAATCTCCATGACATCTGTAACTAGTGGTGGATCCACACATAGCTTGGGAGGGCTAAAGAAAATTTTGGAGAAAAAAAAAATTATATATAATGTCATCAAAATGTTGTAGTCTTGATGTTGAAGCCCGGGCACCTGAAAATAATTAGGGATTTATTGAGACTAATTTCTACTACATTTTTAATACATTTCTTTCTCTCTACATTTTGATTATTTATTTCCTTAACAATATCATTTCTAACTTGTTTTATGTTTTTAGGTAGTTTTGAGTCTGGAAATGGAAGGCAAGGAGTTATTTGAGCAGAAATGAGAAGAAATTGAGAAATGAAGTTTTCCCAGTTCTACTAGGAAAAAAAATCCCAGTTGAAGTAGGAATCCTAATGCAACTTGGAAAAAAGCTCAGAAAAATGATGTTCGGAAATGAAGAAATGACAGAGTCCCAGTTGGACTTGGAAACCTGATGACACTAGGAGTCCTGTTACTGCTAGGAGACCTGGTGAGGCTAGGAAATGTTGTGTCTTGAAGATGACTCAAGATAGTTCAAGAATGTTCTAGAATAATGAAGAATTTCGGCAATCATGAAGATGGATTTCGAATTGGCCCAATTTGGGGAAGTCTGGCCCGAAGATCGAAGCATGTGACTTGCACATGAGGCTTTAGATCATTCTTGACGTCTTGAGGAGTCCATGGCCCATTCCAATTACTTTTTGCCGTGAGAATTAAATTAAGGAAAATACTAGAAGATTTTGGCGAACATCTTTTTGGGATTATTTTCAGATTTCTATGGAATTTTGCAAAATAAAATAGAGGAATAAGTATTGAATTATGACTTTACATACAAGGAGGTCGAATTGGAGTCTACATACATGGAAGATTGCGGCAAAAGAAGGTTACTTGCTCTCCAATTTCCAAGGAATTTTCTTATTGGCCGAAATGATGCAATTAAAGAGAAATTCAAGGGAACCCTAGCCCTTGCCGTTCACTATATAAAGGAGGTTTGTGAAGCTCTTCTACACACCACAAAATTCAGAATCAAAAGCCACAAACACTTCCCTTCTCTTCCATGTTTCGGCAATTTCAAGGAATTCCAAGTTCAAGGCCGTGAAGTATCCTCCTCTCCATCCAAGCATTCTTGCCGTGATCCTCATCCATTCCACCACTTTTTGAAGCTTCTTGCGTCCTTGAAGATCAAAAAGTGTAACAATGAAACTCTATTTTTGTTTTCAGTTTTGGATTGTAAAACAATTTTGGTTTCTTATGAATTTGCGATTTTGTTTTATGTTTTTGGATCATGAATTGTGATTTCTTGTGTTGATGAAGTATTGATTTTAGATATATGATTTTCGAATACTATGAAGCATGTTTTAGATTTTAGGTTTTTAAATTGAAAAGTTGTGATTTCATATATGTTAAGCATGATTGTTAATTTTGAGCTTCAATCCCATCCTTTATGTATTAATTGATCTTTGGATGCATATTTAGGTTGATAAACATGTAATTGAATCCATATTAAGGTGCTATAGCATTCTAGGCTTTAATTATTTAAGTGGAAAACCTCTAATTACTTAGGTAAATTAAGAATGAGTCTTGCATGCTTGATTAGTGTTCTAACTTGTGTTCTTGACTTGAATTGATCAAACTTTCATGATTCTTTATGCGTTATGAGTGTTTTTCTTAGTGATTAGCTACCACTAGTGATTGCATGATTAATAGGGTTAATTATGGTGCGTTCGTCTAGTTAATTTAATTAAGGGAAGTAAAAAGAACATTGTATGCATTCATCTTTGTTCTTGATTGATTTAATGCTTAAACATATTTTGATTCGTGATTTGATGTTTGAAACCTTGCCAACGTGTTAGTAGCAGTTAATTACGTCTAAATTCGTTCCATCCATTTATCTCTACTTGATTCTGTATTTTGATGTGTCACACATGTATATAATTAATTAGTTCTTAAATTAGAAAATAAATCCTAAATCCCCTTTACTTGTATTTTCGTAAATAATATGTATATATATTTTTTAATTTGTTTTACTAACGTTTTATTTTTCAGGAATTAAAGGTCCCTAATCCCCGGTTGAGAACGATCCATACTTATTCTTACTACATTGATAGAGTTTTAAATTGAGCACTAACTTTGTGCAGGTTAGGTTTGGTTTCCAGTATTCTCTCCGTCATTTCCATCGCTTATCAACGTTTGAGCCCTTGTTTTCTTCATCACTCAGGTTTCTCACTCTCGTTTCTACCCAGTCAGCCACCGCTTGTTCTCTTCCAAATACTCTCGCCTTCCGACCTCCATCAACGACAATACAACATGATACTTTTTATATTTGTACATGGTTGTTCCGAAAAATAATTTTGGCCTTCGCTCAAAAGAAAACACCTTAACATGTACCCCACCCTATTTTCGAATCCTAGATCTACTACTAGTGGTGAACTGCTTATGGTAAGTTGTCAGTCATCCTATAACAGCTCAGTTACTTGCAATTCACGGTGTGCAGCAACAACGGTTTCAGTTAATCAAAATTTGAGGAAGAGGACTGTAACATAATTATAATTAGGAACAAATTCAGTTTACTCTCTTCCTTGTAGAGTCAGCGAGCTAGCTAGGACCTCTGAGATAGGCCACAGCTTTCTTCCCAGTTAGGACAACTAAGAGTTCCATTCCTCATAGGACACATTTATTAAGTGGACAGTACGTACGTACCTAAGTCCCTCACAAGTCACACATACATAATTTTCTTTGAAACTATCGAAGAATTTTCTTATTCTGTGAAGAAATAAGTATGCTAGCTAGGTTTCAGGGGAGAGACTTGCGTGCACGTTTTACATATATGTATTGTATTGTATTGCTGGAAATATTAGGTAAATTTGTTCGGAAATTTTACCATATATTAATTTATGATATATATGAAATTTTGTAAAAAAGTGCCGCATCTTGACACAAGGTCTCTAATATTTTTGAGATAAGTATTTTTACCAGAAGATACTTATTGTCCTCAACATGTTGAGATATTAGAGTTGCAACCAGAAGACAGACGACATGTTGAGGACGATGAGAATCTTAGCTTCCTCGAAGAGCCGACCATGATCTTGATCCGGAACTATCTGGTCAGAGAAGTTATTGTCGTTGAAGGCGAAGGAGAAATAGGAGTCTGTCGACATCGTCACTTACCGGAAAACTCCTCGTCTTCCTCCGCTGGTCTAGCCAATATTCTGATCCTCAGCCGCGGTTTGAAGCCTCCCCAATCGAAGCCCAACCCCATTTCCACCTCAAAGTCCTCGTCTACTCTTGTACTTACATAGACATTTGCAAGCATAATTAGCTATAATGAGTCACGCTCATGCTACTGCTAGCGGTACCAACTCCCGCCAAAGGAGTGACCTACAAGAACACAGCCTAGCAAGCTACCACTAGAGCCCCAGCTTGCCCACAGATCACCGCTGACGCGCCACCACGCGCCTAGCCAAGACAGCATAAGAAGCTCCAAAAGCTGGGGACTGAAGCATGTCAATCCCACATCGAAAACATGAAGAAGATCAGCTCCTTCTTCACCTATAAAAGGTTCTCTTTTCTCTCCTCATTGATTACACATTTAATACTTACCTACTGTTACTTGTCAACACAAATACATTCGCTAACTTAGGCATCGGAGAAGAGAAGACCGCCAAGTGGTCTCCCTTTGACGCCCTCTATATCTCATTTGACAGGTAGCGGGAGCTCTAAAGAGTATCATAGATAGCAGTCCGCCCCCGGACCAGCGTTAGTAAAGGTTTAGCTACCGCTGAACTATAAAAATTAACATTGGCGCCATCTATTGGAATCCTCGAATAGAAGGCCATCCCACCACATCCACCATGACTAACGGTAGCAGAGGAAACATTAAGGAGCAGGCGGATCAATCCTCTAACCTCCATCCCACGAACCCAATGATCAACATCAATCCAGCGGTTAACGTTAACCGTGCACTCTTCAGCACGCCGGTCAACCCCAGGCCAGTTACCATATCCCACCAACCCAAACTACAGCGGAGGCTCAGCCGAGCGTCAGCCGCCCTCCGGTGCAGGACCTCGCCGCTATGTATGAGCTGGCACTAGCGGACCTTCACAAGGCAAACTGAGAGCGCAAGCAGGAGCACAGAGAAAAGACTGAGGTCCAAAAGCAGGTGGCCACGCTGATGTCAAAATTTGACGAGCTGAAGAAGGCTCTGGAAGCAAACGCCAACCAGGAGCAAAGTGAGCAATCGCGGAGCACCAGGTGCAGTCAGCCCAATACTGGCGGATTGGTACCCGGACCAATCATACTGATGCAGGTACCGTTGAACCCACTAGAGCTACGGGGAAAGGGACCACCTTCGGAACCCAGACTAATGTTGGAGCAGGAGGCGGAGTCACAGCCACACACTAGCCGCTCAACAATCAGGACCAGAACCGAGGGTAATATACCTGTCCCCAGGGAAGAGTTGGTTTAGCGGAACATCCAGGCAGGACCGATAGAGACACAACCGCCATAATACTGGAACGAATGCAACATCTAGAGCAAAGGCTAATCCAGGCGGAGACAGGCGCTGGCGCCCCAGCGCCAATACCAAATCCACTCTTCGCATCCAGGCCAGGACCATTCACCGCTCGGATCTTGCATGCCATCCGCCCAACGCATGCCAAGACGCCAAAGATGACACATCACATAGGCATGACTGACCCATTTGTCCATATGGACACTTCAAAAAAGTCACCAATAACAAGGGGTTCGATGACGCCACCCTCTGCCACTTGTTCAGCGAAACGCTAGATAGTGAGGCGATGAGTTGGTTTTTTGAGTACCCGCCGGGATCCATTGACTCATTTCATGCCCTATCAAATGCTTTCCTCTCTCAGTTCATCCTATTGGCTGACGGACACCACAATACAACTCAGCTATTCAGCCTTAAGTAGGGAGCGGAGGAAAAACTAAAGGCATTTGTCACCAGGTAGAGAGCGGCAACATCCCAGTGCCGTGATCTTGATAAGACAATGGCGCTGGTGGCTTTCAAACAGAGACTCCTCAAGGGGCCATTTCTCTATCACCTCAATTACAATCATCCAAATGCCGCTTATGACCATGTCATGAGTGAGGCTGTCATTCATGCACAAACGAAATTCATCACATATGGAGAAACCCCCCTGCCAGCCATCAGGAAACCGATAACAAAACCTCTGCTGCTCTGCCAACTGATAAGAATAGAGAGTGGCAACAGGGTAACCACTAGAGCAAACGGCATAAGGACCAACATTACACTAGGGGCAACAGCTCATTTTAGGGGGATAACAGTAGTAAACAGATGGAGTCATCCTAGCGGTACGCGGTGTTTACAGTCCTGATAGTCTCATACGAGGAAATATACGACCAGTGCAATGCAAGGACCAGATCCTGCCACCACCCCTAAGAAAATACCCAAGGGTGGGAAAACCCAAAAACACTGGCAAGTGGTGCAAATATTATGAGGACAGTGGCCGCAACACTAACAATTGCAATGCCCTCAAAACAGTCATTAAGACCTTATACCGAGAAGTAAGATGGAACAATTCAAGGTACACTAGCCACCACCCGTGATTGCAAACTTTGAGCCCTTGGGCCATATCAACACCATCGAAGGTGATGCTCCAATTACCAACATGTCTCACAGGGTAAAAAAGCGCTACGCGCTTGCTAACCACCCCCAAGGAGGTGTGCAATATCCACTATGAAAGGTCCGCTAAGCTCCCCAAATCTGGTTGGGAGCCCATTACCTTCATAGAGGAGGAAGAGCGCGGAGTACATCTACCCCACGACGATCCATTCTGGATTGACGCCGTACTCGATAAATGGTCAGTGGAAAGGATCCTTGTCAACAGTGGGTAGCCCGTAAATGTCATCTTCAACAGATGCTACGAAAAACTTCGGCGGAACAGAAAACTACTACAAGATCATGAGCCATTGCTTAGCTTCTTCGGTGACGTCACACAGCTATTGGGTTCTGACTACATGCGACTGGTTATCGGTGCCAGTCCACGAATGGTGGAAATCCATATGGAGTTCACCATTGTGGACTGCTTTAGCTCATATAATGCCATCATTGGTCGACGTGCACATAACAAACTCAAATGCATCATCACCGGGTACATGGTCCTCATGAAGTTCCTTACTCCCAACTAGACAGGCTGTGTGAAGGGAAGCCAACAACTGGCACGAGAGTGCTACTCCACAACCGTGGCAAGATCAGCGCGCAGCCATGAAATCCTAACAGTGGGAAATCATGCAGCGACACCAAGTATCTTTGAGGACCCCAGGGACGACGAGATGAAATATGTCAAAAAGGAGCCTGTCAACCCAGAAACATCCTTAAGGGTTATCAGCATCTCCGACAAGCACCTTGAGCGGACAGTCCGCATCGGCCTCAGCTAGACCCAGAGGTAGAGGCTGAACTCACCTAGTTTCTACGTGACAACGCCACCGTCTTTGCATGGTCCTACGCTGACATGCCAGGCATCTCCCTCGAGATCATCACACACAAATTGAGTATCAAACCATCAGCCTACCCTACCAAGTAGTGGCGATAGGCCTTTGATGAGGAGAGATACCGTGCTATAGGGGAGGAGGTTGCCAAGCTCCAGAGCATTGGATTCATCTGCCAAGTAAATTACTCTCAGTGGATTTCCAACTTGGTCATGGTAAAAAAACCCAGCGGAAAGTAGCGAATGTGTGTCGACTTCAAAGGCCTTAACAAGGCGTGCCCTAAGGACAGTTTCCCACTACCTTGCATAGACCAACTAGTCGATGTAACCATTGGGTACGAGCTACTTAGCATGATGGATGCCTTTTCCGGCTACAATCAGATCAAGATGCACCCTGGTGACCAAGAGTGCACCTCTTTCACATCGATGAGGGCCTATACTGCTACAATGTCATGCCGTTCGATTTGAATAACGGCGGTGCAACTTACCTGCGACTGATGAATGCTATGTTTGCTGATCATCTGGGAAAAATCATCGAGGTCTACGTGGACGATATGTTGGTAAAAAGCATAAAGGCCAGCGGACACGTGGGAAACCTCAAAATTATATTCGCCATTCTCTTGGCCTAAGGTATGCTCCTTAACCTAGAAAAATGCTTCTTCAGTGTCACCTCCAGCAAATTTCTAGGTTACATAGTCAGTGAACGGGGCATAGAGGACAACCCTGACAAGGTGCAAGCCATCCTCAACATGAAGAAACACGTTCAGAGTTTCCAGGGCAAACTAACCGCCTTTTCTCGGTTTATCTCCAGACTCACTGACAGATGTCTCCCATTTTTCAAAGTCCTGAAGACAACCCACAAGAAAGTCATCAACTGGAACCCAGAATGTGAGGCGGTGTTCTAGAGCCTGAAAGAGTACATGGCAGCAGTCCCACTCCTCTCTATTCTTGTAAAGGGGGAGACACTATATATACACCTAGCGGTATCACTGTTAACGGTAAGCTGCCCGTATTCTAGGCCAGCAGAGGCATGAACGGGGCCGAAACAAGATATCCACCCCTGGAACAGCTTGCTCTTGCACTCATCGTCACCGCTAGCACCTCCGCCAGTATTTTCAGGCCCATACAATTCATGTCTTAACGAATCAACCACTGAGGCAGGTAATGCAGAACCCGGAACACTCGGGGAGCCTTAGCAAGTGGGCCATCGAGCTTAGCGAGTTCGACATTGATTACAAACCAAGAACCGCCATGAAAGGCCAGGCAGTGGCAGACTTCATTGCTGAGCTCACCGAGCGACAGGTCGAACCCAACACTGAAATGGTAACCGTTGAGGAGCCAGCCCCCCAGCAGTCAGACTGGAACCTACACGTGGACGGCTCTGCTTGCTCCAAGGCCAGCGGCGCCGGAGTTATCTTGACGGGACCAGGGGGACTAAATGTGGAATACGCGTTGAAGCCTCAAACAATATGGCGGAGTATGAAGCGCTCATTTCCGGCTTACTCCTCGCCATCGACTCAGGAGCTGATAGCGTCAACATATTTAGCGACTCCCAGCTTGTTGTTAACCAGGTCAATGCCAGTTTCTAGGCCAAGGACCAACAATTAGCTGCGTACTTGGGGTACGTCAAAACGCTCATAAAAAAATTCAAATTTCACACCATTACACAGATCTCCAGGGAAAAGAAAGCCAAGGCTGATTCACTAGCAAGACTAGCAACCGCTCAACCACACTAAAGTCCAGCAGACACAAGGGTGGAGTGTCTCGACAGGCCTAGCATCACAAAAACCCTAGCGGAAATCTTCAACATTGAGGCCAATTCCAGTTGGATGGACAAGATCATCTAATACAAGCGCAATGGAACATTTCCAGAGGACAACGTCGGAGCACGACAGCTCAAGCGGAGAGCAACCTGCTACAACATCCAGAATGGCAAGCTTTACCGCCAGAGGTTCACCCACCCCAACCTTCGGTGTCTAGCCCCAGAAGAGGGAAAGGTCGTGCTAGCAATGATACACGGCGGAGAATGTGGTAACCACTCAGGCGCCATGTCCTTGGCCAATCGTACAATGTGACAAGGCTACTTTTAGCCCACGCTAGGCGACGACGCCAGAAGGATATCAAGATCTTGCCATAAATGTCAACAATATGCTGATCTCCCACATGCCCCGACGGAACCACTGTCGATGATCATTAGTCCATGGATTCACTCAACGTGGGGCCTTGACTTGATGGGAAAATTCCAAACCGCCAAAGGCCAGTTCAAGTACATAATTGTAGCCATCGATTACAATAGCAAGAGGATCGAGGTAGAACCACTAACGGCAATAACCACCGCCAAGGTAACTCACTTCCTCTGGAAGAATATCTACTGCTGCTATGGTGTCCCCCACACCATCATCACAGACAGTGGCACATAGTTCAATAAAAAGGAACTCATTTCTGTCATCGCTAACTTGGGCACCAAGATGAGTTTTGCATCGGTCGTTCACCCCCAAACCAATGGCCAAGTCGAAGCAACAAATAAGATAATCAAGAAATTGCTAAAAAAGAAACTCGACGACTGGGGTTTATGGGCGGAGAAGCATCCGGAAGTTCTATGGGCCATCAGGACTACCCCAACTTCCGTCACGGGTGAAACACCATTCTGCATGATGTTCGGAACTGAGGTCGTCCTACCTATTGAGATAACTCAGCCCACCGCTAAGGTCGAGGCCTACTGCCTTGAGACCAACAGCGAAGGCGTCAACCTCAACAGGGACCTCTTAGAGGAGAAACGACACAGAGCTCATGTGCGTAATTTGCAAAACAAGCAACGGGTATCGCGTTTCTACAACGCCAGGGTCAAGGCCCGGAACCTCCAACTGGGGGACTGGGCAATGAAGGAAGTCATTCCACCGCCAGTGGTACTCCACCTAACTTGGGAGGGTCCATACAAAATTGTGGAAGTCGCTAGCCCCGGTACCTTCTACCTGATGGACAAGGATGGCGTCACAACGACCCACCCTTGGAATACCGAACACCTTCGGTATTACTACAAGTAGACATCCCGCTACCCTAGAGCACCTTGACTTAGCTAAATTTTTGACACAATATTTAGCTAAGGGAAGCTACCCAACGGGTACAACCCCGCTTTTTGTAAAATGCTGACATATCAGCTATCAATGAAATGAGGAATTATTCAAAACATTATCACCAAGTCCAAGCACAAGAATCAACTGGCAACGCCAACAATATTTGGCAGACTACGTCCGCTACATCGTGCACTTGGAACAATTTTAATCCCTTTAAAGTTTTATTGAGTCACAAAACAGCAGTGAAAACTCTAGCGGTTCATAAATATTCAAACAATACAATCGATAAACAAGCTCATCTCAGAAGCAAAGTACCAATTGCATTATAGGGGTTGGACTCCCGCCGAAAAATATTGTTGAATTACAAAAAAGCCTCAGCTGCAAAAAAAAAAAAAAAACAAAACAAAACAAAACAAACAAACAAAGACAAAGGCTCAGCGGCACTACTTCGGGCTGTGGAGCTATCTTCATAGATGAGGGGCAGCAGCGGCAGTCTCGCCCTCCGACGGTAGTTGTTGCTCGAACTGATGGCTCGTCTGATCGAACCCACGAGCAGTAGGGCTCGGCGTTATAATGGTACCATCTGCTCTGGTGTGGGAGCCAGAAAGCCAGAACGGGAGACCACAGGGCTCGACGTTATAATGGTACCATCTGCTCTGGTGTGGGGTCTGCAAAGAATCGTCCACAGGACGCACACCACTCTCTCCGCTACCTACGCGGGCGGTGCGTTCTGACTTGACGACCCAACGGGCTAGGACGCCTTGACCCAGTCAATGGCCCCCTTTTGCTTTAGCAGCTCCACGTTGGCAATAGCACCGGCCTTTGCCGCCTCAGTCAACTCTTTCTTGTACTCCGCCAACTGCTTAAACGCCTCCACAGCGGCAGACAAAGCACGATTCCCCTCCGCCCCCAAACGAGCAACCTCATCCTCCAGCCTTTTCACCTCAGCAGACTTAGCGGCAGAATCCCCCTGAAGGATCTCAACTTTCTTCACCTTTGCCGCCACTTGATCCTTCAGCAGGGCTATGTCCCGCTCAAGCTGGAACTTCTCTCTTTCCATCTTGCAAGAGAGATAGTCTCGGCTAAACGCAACTCTGGTAACAGAACTTCTCTCTTCCCATCTTGCAAGCAAGATAGTCTCCGCTAAGCGCAACTCCGCTAGCGGAACTCCTCCCTTTCCATCTTCCAAGCGAGTCTACGCTAACTGTAAAACCGCTGGAGAGACTTATCCATCGGCACCCGGGAACTAAGACCACCTTTGCTGACCGAAACACCTTTAACCAGGCCATCGCTAGGCAGGTCCTCGTAACATTACCGGCCACTTATCATCAGCGGAAGGACTCCCACCAATGGTGATCCCCGCAGCGTGGCATTGCAATCAAAACATGGTCCTCCGGGACAGGTAGGGGGACGCTGCAACACAATCTTCGACTGCCCTAATCAGGCATGTTGACCCGCGCCACTTGAGTATCAAAGATTGAGTTTGTTACCTAACACCCTCTGCTCAGCGCAGCTCCACTCAACAAACAATACAACTGCCAAACAGAGGTCTATCTTAGCCGGGGAGTGGGGGACTCCCTAGTGGGCCTAGCAGGGGCCCACCCAGAAGGGTATAAAGCTTTTGCTCAGTAAGTCCATGGTTGACAATGCACTGACGTTAATTATGCTTTTGCAAGACTGGCGAAAGCAATGCTTCAAACCGCTAGGCAACTCCCCAACCAGGATTGCCCTCCTTGACTGGGGACTTGGGGGACTTGTAATTACACAGGCATTTGCAAGCATAATTAGCTATAATGAGCCAGGCTCATGCTACAGCTACCGATACCAACTCCCTCCAAAGGAGTGACCTACGGGAACACAACCAAGAAGGCTACCGCCTGAGCCCCGTCTTGCCCCCAGATAACCGCTGACGAGCAGCCATGCGCCTCGCCAAGACAACATTAGAAGCTTCAGAAGCTGGGGACTAAAGCATGTCAATCCCACATCCAAAACAAGAAGAAGATCAACTCCTTCTTCACCTATAAAAGGTTCTCTTTCTCTCCTCATTGATTACGCTTTTAATACTTACCTACTGTTACTTTGTCAACACAAATACATTGACTAACTTAGGCATCAGAGAAGAGAAGACCGCCCAGCGCTGTCTCCCTTTGACGCCATCTGTATCACACTTGACAGGTAGCGGGAGCTCTAAAGAGTATCATAGATAGCAAAGGTTTAGCTACCGCTGAACTTTAAACATTAACAACTCCCAAGGCTTCGCCTCAGAAAACTCACAGCCTCAATCAGAAGAGACCCCAATTGCCTGCCTCACATTCCGATGGGTGCCCAAAGCAATTTATGGGTGACTAGAGCACTTTTTTTTGTTTTTGGGTATACTGTGAGCTCCAAGAATGGGGAAGGAAAAAAAAAAAAAAAAAACAAGTGAACGTGTACAATTGAACATATAAATTGATCAATTGTGTCTGTAGTGTATTCATTTTGGTTTTGGGAGTTTATGCAATTCACTTGAGGGCAATAATATGATTATTGGAGAGCAATAATATGATTATTGGGAGGTAATAATATGATTATTGGGAGGCAATAAAAAGAGTATTGGGAGGCAATAATATGATTATTGGGAGGCAATAATATGAGTATTGGGAGGTAATAATATGATTATTGGACGGGCAATAATATAGTTATTGGGTAATATTAGGGGGCAATAAATTCAGACACCGGAATCCGGTCACTAGTCCGGTAGGGGGATTCCGGTCACCGGTCGCCGGAGTCAGTCACCAGAGTCCCGACCGGCCACTAGTCACCGGAGTCCTGCAAGGTCGATGACTTCTCCAACTAAGTGACAAAGAATGAGAGGGCAAAATTGTCCCAAAAATAAATAAAAAAGAATAAAAAAAATACTTAATTGGGAATTAGGGAAATAATCTCTTAGAGTGTTTGGATAAGTGGGTAATTTTAGAGTGTTTGGGTAAGTGGGCAATTTTAAGCTAAAATTGGGTAAATGATTATTTCTCCTTTTTTTTATTCACACGCCCCCTCTATTTTTTCTATTACTTTAATTCAGTTGTATTTCACAAATTACCCTAACTAACCTACCTTGTAATTATGTTTCTTTTTTCTATTTGACAAGTCAATCATGAATCAAACATAATAAATCAATTTTCTTTTACATATAAATGAAGGAAAAATAATACGTTCATTAAGTGGAATGACCTGTATTATTAGACAAAGAATATGCTTACTAATTAAGTAATTACATTCATCCAACTGAATTTGAATTGCAAAGTTTAATGATTTTTATTTCTCTCTTTAATTAGTTAGCTGCACATCATGTGCATGTGGTTGCTTACTTGCAATTCTTAATTAAATATTGATTAATGTTTAATTAAGGTGCTTGCTTGATCAATTATTTTAATTAAGTTGTATTTCCTTCACTTTTCACTACCGCACGCAATGTTATAGTTTTTGGTTCCGCTCCTTCACTAACATTGACTATGGTTGACTGGCGTTAATTATTTTGTCTTTTTGTCGAAAACTCTAATTTGCTCTATTTTTGCATTATTTTATCTCGTTTCCGCAATTTCGGTTATTTTCTAAAAAATAAATTACATAATAATTGGTTTAGAGATTAGCATAATTCTAGTGTTTAGAATGCAATTACATATATAGAAATATGTGTAATTAGACTACCACAATAATTATGTATCATATTGTATATATCACTTTAAAGTGATGGGCGTGATGTAGGAAAAACTCAATCGAAAAAAAAAAAAGGGAAAACATGGATATTTAAATTAAAATGCACGGATTATAATGAGCTTTTTTTTAATCGAAGGAGGTCAGTCAATTTTATAATTCAGCAAGCAGTACTAGAAACGACACACCCCTGAGGGGCCGACAGAAAGAGCTGTCCTTTAGGACATACAAAGGACCTATTCTCACAAAACAGAACCTCGCATTCCCTGGTATACCTACCTTTTAAGGAAACTTACGCACCTTTATTTTAACAAAACCTAGAAGCTCATAAGCAAGTTAAATAAATCTATCAACCGAGCAAACTAGATTTTACGACCCAAATGAAATTAAGCAAAATTTGGGTTAGAGGATGACAAATCATCCTCCACTCCCCTAAGTAAAGAGGCCCAGAGCCCAAGCGTCAGAGTCCAGGCCACCCAAGTCTATTCCATAGCCCAGAACGGAGCCTAAATGGCCTAAGTCCATTCCCCTGCCCCTTTTCAGGTCACCATCGCCACCCATCCGCAAGCCACCATCGCAGTATACTCCGACGACTCGAGTAACTTCACCAGCAAAAGCATCAGCCTCCCACTCCCGTTTATCCCCCGTAGAAATCACCATAGCCTCTGCAAAGCTATTGGAAAATAGAAGGAAAACTCCTTGTCCCAAGCCTTAATTGTCATGGACGCCCGTCCCAAAGTCACGCCGCCACCAAAACAGACACCTCTTCTGTTCCACAAAACCAGATTAGTGCAATCCCCATATCACCTAAACCACGACTATCGGCTGCCAAAGCACCCTTGCCACTACCGATGGCGATCAGATCACTTTCACCGCCGCCAAGATTGACCAACTGTGAAAGGGGAACAGGAAAGCTAAAGCCGGAAAGCATGGAGTACTGGAGGAGCCCACTGTCACCACCAAGATTTGGATCCTTGAGAAGGGTGAGCCTTTCCTTTTTTATCAAAGATGCATCGCCGCCACCGACCGAAGAAGGCTAGCGAAAAAAATCTCGAGATAGAGGCATAAGGCTTTCAGGAAGAGGAAAACTAGGTTGATGGGATTATAAAGAGATATTATATGAGATCCATTGATTCAGTACAATAATTAAGCGACATACATCATGTTGTTTATTTTATATTTTATTTTATTATCTTTTTTTATAAAGATTTTTTTTTCCTTCAGAATTTTATAAATATATCACTTTTAAATTGACAGCACCGGCCCCGGATTTCACCCTGATATCCGAACCAGCCATACAGGGCCCACTTCAAGAATAACTCTATCGAAAAAATTTGACAGAGTCACTCCTAAAATGGACTACCCAAAACCTGTGGAGACATTTCAACACTTCTCCAAATTCAAAAATACAGAAACGATAGATAATCAAAGCAATTTAACCGTTCCACAAAATAGACAAAATAAAAGGAGAGGATAGATAGATCCTACAATGCGGAAGCAGGGACAACTATGCCTCAACTCCATGTACGCCCGACCTCAACTAGCCTAATTTGCAAACTGGGCATTTGAAAACAAAGGGCCTAGAGGAAAGCATGTAAAAACGTTAGCGTGAGTGGACAAAAATAAATACTTGTAATAATTGAAATAAAAGATAAATTTATACTTTCCTATGTAGTTAAACTTATAAAATCTTGATGCATGAAACGTTTATAAAATATATTTCTTAAAATCAGAAATCTCGTAAAAACAAACTGTTGGAGACATCATTGAGGAGAAAGATATGTGCAAATTTGTGTATGATATTCTAAATGACCTATGGTGCCGTGAGCCTAAATTCTTCCGAAACTTAAACTCACAACATCATGCTTTTATTTCTACGTAAGAAATTCAAGCAACTTAGTTCTTTCCGTAGGAATAAGCTAAGCCACCACCTATTTAGCTACACATGCTCACCAAATCAAGAGTTTATCAAGTTCATGTTTCTGATTCATTAATTTAATCTATAAACACACACTTAGGATACATGAAAGTATAGTAACCAAAATATTCAAAACATGCATAAACATCAAAGAACATAGGAATTTACATTGTTTTGTGCACAAGTTTGGCTAGGGCTACTCAACTACTCACAACTCATATTTACACAACTACAAGCCATAAACATCATAAATAACAAATAAAAGAGAGCAAAGAGTGGAGAACAAGTATATACCCAAAGGTTTGACTATTTTTGGAGTCAAACCAAAAGCACAAGATGTCTCCATTGCCTCCTAGATGCTATGTGAGAAGAGAAATACTTCGAAGTACAGGAATTTCGGTTTCTAGAACCCAAATCACTATACAAATCCACAAAATCTCAAGAACAAAGTAAGAACAAGGCTTAAATGTGTGAGAAATAAGAGAAGTGATTGATCAAAGTGTGTAGAAACTTCAGTTTTTGTGAAACCCAAGTGGGTACACACCTTTCTCTTACACAAAACTCAAAGAACTATGTACAAGGTATGAAAAACTAACCTAAAACTAGAGAAAAGAGAGATTTTGATGTTCCAAAATGGGAGAGCCAAGGGGATGCACTGTTTTGCAATAGAGAGGGGGCTATTTAAAGTTCAAGGCAATTCAAATCAAGGATGGAGATCAAAATGAATCAATGGTAAGATGTAATTGACAAATGTGTAATCACGAAATGTGGATCTTGTTTTTGACTCCACATACAAATGACTTAGAAAGCCCATAAATATTTTGGTGGAGGAGATAAAATAAGGGTAGAAGGGTTATTGCACAAGGGAACAATGCAATAAATGGGAGAAACAGATGTAAGATTTAAGAAGGGGACCACTTGTCATTTTTCAAATTTTGAATTTCAAAAGAACCTACATCTAAAGTCTCTAACCTTAATCAACAGTTTTTCCTTATCCTTCACACATGTTCTTGGCCAGCCAACTTGGCTGGAAATGGTCTGAATCTGCGTTGAATTTCGTTGACCCATTTTTTGTCTGTTTGTGCACTTTCTTCTCCTTTATTCATTCAATTGAATCTCTACCAAGACTTCGGAATTGGCCTTTTACTTTCTCAAACCAAATATTTCTCCATGAGATTAGATCATCTTGGTAAAATTTTAGGACTTAGCTCAGCTTGGTTTGGTTGGAAATGGTGCCGGAATCAGTACAGGTTCTGTTTTACAGTTTTTTGTCTTCTAGTGCAGAAATTTGGACCGATCTCTTGGACTCTTCATACGAAATGATCATTTAGATGTCTAAAATGTCTTTGAGAAATTTCAGCTCATTTGGAGTTCATTTATTTAGTCTGCCACTCCCCCTTCCTTACCTAGCTCGATTTCTCCTAGCCGGAGTAGGAAAAAGTGCTAAAGTTGAGTTTTTAGGGCATTTCCAAGCATCTCCATAATTGTTGGCATGATAAGGAAAACATAATATATATATATATAAAAACAAAGTGTCACACCCCGATTTTTATCACAAATAAAAATCGATATATAATCTCATAATTATACATCCGTGATGGTTCAGCCATCAATACAAAATACCTAGAAAACTTTTTCCTTTTAAACTAAGTATATACTGATGCCCTGAACCCACAATGTCAATATATACCCGCTCCGCAGAGTCATATATCACACAAGCTTATAAACACGGGAATCTGAAAACAAACAAAATGCAGACACGTGTACAAAAAATAATAATTTTATTAATTTAAATGCGGGTTACAAAATTTGGTAATCCTCTTATTCTATCTCCGATGATGAATTTCACTCAAGGGCTTGACGCTTGATCTTGAGTCGTACGATGGTCATGAGAGTCGACACGTAATTTGGAATGCCTTGATAACACGTAATTAATTGCATTTTCCTTAATAACATAATCAAATCAATCAGCCTTAATTAACTGATTTAATCATGACTATTAAGGGATTAGCCAATCAATTTGATGACAGATTTTATTTGTATTTCATTAATAGCATAATCAAATCAATCAGCTTTAATTAACTTATTTAATCACGACTATTAAGGAATTAGCCAATTAATTTGATGGCTGATTTTCATCTTGATTACCAATTTAAATAAATTGACATATAATCAGTAGACGAAATTTAATACTTGATTTGACTCGAAATCAATTGATTTAATTTGATTGATCCGCTTTAATATCAATTGATTTAGCCTAAACAAATTCATTTATTGCCGTTGGGCCTTTCATGTGTCGCCAAGTGTCGTTCTCTGAATCTGTGTGATTTTGCTTACTCACAAGCCACGTGCACATTTTGTAGGATCCACATGCCGACTGTGTTTGTTCAGTCATAATTTCAAGTGTTGACCGAATTATTTAATGAATTTTATTTTCATTAAATTTTTGGTGCCTACAAATTCCCCCACTTCAAGGTGCGTCGTAAACATGTTGTCACGTGTTGGAGATGTGACTTGAAGTTTTGAATTTGACTTCTTTTTTTTTTGGTCGCCTTGACTTTGACAGCTTTTCCATTTTAGCTTGTCGCAATGCTTTGCTTTAACGGAGCTAGCTTGTAGAACTCTAAAGTCGTAGAGATTCCACAAAAATATCATGATTTAATTTAATAAATATATTACGGATTTCAAATAGTAATGAAAGCCCATAACATCAATATTCATGGAACACTTCTTGATTTTTCCTTATGTAATATATTCACCCACAAAATTTCAGCAATAGATATCTTTAAGGGCTAAATACTGTTTACCACCCTGTGGTATGGACCTCACATCAATTCAGTCCCTCGACTTTCAATTTCATCAAAAACACCCCTGAACTATCATTTTCTCGTCCAATAGGTCCCTCCGACTCAATTCCGTTAATTTCAGACGTTAAATGCTGACGTTGCATTTCCAACTCATCAAAAGTGGGATCCACACGGATGTGAAATTCCCAAAATGTCCCTGCCTTATTCTAACTCAGATCGTGGATCCAGATCCACATTAATCCTCCCCATTACGTTTAGGCGATACAAACCGTGTTAGAGTCCCAGATTCAGAAAGCAAAAAACTGAAAACATAAAAAATCGAATGCGTGAAAAAGGAGAAGGCTGAACTGATTGAAAGGCCCACAAAACCGACGAGTAGAAGGTCGATTGAAAAGCTGGAGAAGGTTTCGACATGGCCGACAACGTGCTTGATGTTTGGATACCCAGAAAAACGAATGATGGAGATAAAATCCCACATTACGGTGAGTTTGGGTTTAGGATTTTGCATTACGGTGGTCAAATCTTTAAGTTTTATGGATTAAAGAGTTTTGGGTTTCGCGTTTAAGGTTTGAAATTAGGGTTTCAAAATTTCAAAATTGGGGGAAAAGGGTTTCTGGGTTTTGTTTCATAGCTTCTAAAGTTTCTGGGTTTCGGGTTTTAGTATGATGTGATGACTATGTTGGTTGTTCTGGGTTTCGGGTTTTAGTCTGATGTGTTGACTATGTTGGTTGTTCTGGGTTTCGGTATCATGTGATGACTATGTTGGTTTGAGAGCTTCTAAAGTTTCTGGGTTCCAGAGCTTCTAAAGCTTCTAAAGTTTCTGGATTTTGTGTTTCTGCAATTTTTATCTTGTATTGGTCCTAGTGTTTTACCCAAACCATTATCGGTTTTGTCAGTAATGTAACCTCAAAGGCTTGTTATCAACCCGACCAATTGAGTGTACATTGACTTAAAAGTTCCACTTTCTGATGCTTTGTAGAGGGATAGCAGTAACAGTAAGAATAAGTGAATAACGTTGTCTTTGCTTTTTCAAGTTGCAAAGTATGACTTTTTCAAGTTGCAAAATTCTTGTGTACTTTTTCAACCAGATCAAAGTGCTTAGTTGTGTTATTTTTTAAAGCCCTTTTTTAAAACTATAACTGAAATTTATTCTACTTCAGAAGCTTATATTATCTGTTTGTGATATAGGGTTTAGAAGTTTAAAAGTAGCTTATATGTTGCAGGAACATGCTTGAATTCTGACATAGTCACATAGCAAAGTACAATATAAACAATAAGTTTACCCTTTCCAGAAACATGCCTTTTCTATTTTGACTTGTATTGTTGTCTCATACTTATTCAATCCTAATAATTATGAAGATGATGCTGACATATAGCACTAATAGATATTTTATGTTTGGGTCATTTATGCTTCAATTGTTGTCTGTTTGTGAAGGCTCCAGTCTTAAAGTAGGTGATTAAAGTATGCAGGTGCATGTGAAAGTTGTTGGGGACAATGAATGAGGGTTTTAATATTGCTGCTATTATGGTTTTTTTTTGTTGGTTGCGGTCATTGTTTACTACTACCCACTTACACTAGTACAAAAATTGAATCAGACGACGGCTAAAAACTGTCGTCTGATGCGGAGCTGACTGTCATATATCTCGCTGCCGTCTGATGAAACAGATTTAGAGAACTGTCGTCTGAAGAACTCGGCATGCATGTCGACAGGCTGTCGATAGCTTGTCGACATCATTAACTGTCGTGTAAACATCACTCAGACGACGGGCAACTTAAGAACCTGTTGTGTGATTGTGATTCAGAAGTCATTTTTTCTTTATAACTGTTGTGTGACTGTTATTCACACAACTATTTTGTGATAGCATCCGTGATTGTATTAATCTCAGACGACAGTTTTTATTTTGTGGCTATTGTGAATATTAGATGCTGTGCTTTGAGACGACATATTGAGCTGTGTTATAACATGTTGGACAATGCTTTCCATTTATTCTTGATGTCTAATTGTTACAAAATATATAACAATCAAATTAATTCAAATCCCACCACATATTAAATGAATTCAGTAAATTGATATCAAACATAATTATTTCCCAAATATTCATACACTAATTTAGGAGGGTCATTTGTAAATTTGCCTTCTTTCTCTGTATCTATCAACTTTTGCTCTTTTCTACATTATACAATGCCGAGTACATTGGAGCTCCATGTCTGCAAGTTGAGCTACTGTCTGTGATCCTTGGGACAAGCCTGGTGCTTGCCATGTTGCTTAGCCTGGTGTTGGCACCAGTAAGAATGGGCAGACAATACTCTTGTCCAAGAGCAATTGGGGAACAGGCTCTCCCCTTCTTTGCTAAGAAGAGATTTGTGCTGTGTGAACCAAATTAAATTAACTATTTGTTCTACAGACAATGCAAAGACTTTAATGTACATTATGCATTTCTAGAAAAGTACTCTATCAGCTACTATGTAAACCTCTGTCCTCTACTAACTCATATGAATCACAAGTACTAAAATGAATTGTCTAACAATATAAGAGAGTAACTATAAGACATGATTGGTCGATTAAATTGTACCTTAGCAGTGATGAAATAATTTCACTTTGCAAAAGCAGTTCCCAAAAATCTCATTCTAGTCTGGAACATATATACAAAAAATCATAATCAACGTCATATGTCTTTCCTTCAACAACCATCTAACCAAATAACATCAAGGCTCATGCTGAAAGAAGACTCAAATTAAGTAATGTATAATCAGCCAACAGTTCAAGTACCAGATTCTGGACCGAAACAAAAGTACCTAAGCAGATGTATTTAGCTGGAGGAGACTGCAAAACCTCGGCATTTGGACCAATATGGAACTGTTGTTGATAGGTCGACTTAGCTGAAAGGTATCTTGATGTACTTATCAATTTCCTTTTGGGCTACATTTGCTGCAATTGAGATGAAACCATTGTAGTATTTTAAACTTGGTTTCACATATGACCTTCCCTGGAAAAATCTCCTGGTATCCAGAACTAAGGCACTTCTCACACCAGAAAGAAAATCCTAGCAACTCTACCTATCAATTTGCTGATTTGAAAGATATAAAAGGTCAAGCTCTGCAAACTACAAAATTTTCACACAATGAAACACATTGCTAAACATTGACAACCACATAACACATTGCTAAAGATCTAAAAAGGTTGGGAAAGAAATCATCACAGCCATAGAAAAATTATTAATTGAACATTTGAATAACAATTGAAAGACAATATATTGTATATATGGACAAGGATGTGGGAAGAAGGCCCCACCATAGATTTACTAGCAAAGGTTGCCCGTGTGTTGCTGCGGGAGTCATTGTTGAAGGAGGGTTGGTTTTTTGTGGTTTGTGTGATAAAGAGGATTGGTTATATGTTGCATGAGTGTCCTGCTGTTATGTGTGGATTTCAATAGATGTTTTTTTTTTAAATTGCAGAGGGAATGAAACTGATAAAGCCGACAAAGAACAGAGTAGGAAATAAGTGTCCGGTATTTTATGAAGCTGATATGTTCGTATTGTCAAATTCAAAATTGATTACAATTAACATGAAATTGAAAATATCTACTCATTCAGAAATATTAAAAAAGCAAGTGCATAACCATTTGAAACAGGAACAATAAGAATTGTATAATATATAATCTAAAACATTAGAAAGCATCAGTTAAAAATTAATTTCCCATAAAGTCCACACAATTTTACATGCATCTAATTTTATATTCAATAAGCTAAGCAAACAACATCCCAGACTTCCCCAAAATTCACTCATAATCACACGAACAAAGAAAAATTAAGCAGCTCACCCTGAATCTGGAAGAATTGACGTTGAGATCCGATTTCGCAAGTGGCTGACCCTATTAATTTCCGTCAACGTTGGCGTGGAGTTCCTAAAGATACACTTTCACAAAGAACACTACATATGAATACAAAAATAAAGTGTAGAGATAAACACTTTCAGGAAGTTTCTAATATTCAAGTTAAACAGTCTTGTACTCCTATTAACTGATATTGATAATGGTGATGATGTTCATAATGAATTAGTTTCTTTGCATACTACATAATTACCAATTACAATCAAGGCTGCAGAAGAAAACAATGGACAAATTGAAAGTGTTCTAATCTCTTTTTAGATTACATTCATACATCAATTAATAACTTTAAAGTATATAGAACTTGTAATCAACCCCTCACACCAACACAAACTCACAAAACAGTATCACAAAGATCAGTGAGATTGAAAACCTGGTCTAGTTGTTTTCAGCCCAATCCTTTCCCTGAAAGTCTCCAAAAATTTTGGATTTTGGAACTATTGAGGAATTAAACCCACAGACTGCAAAACAAAAGCAAACCGCATGCATGAAGAATTGAAAGATCAATAGCAACCACTATCAACCAATCTAATTGAAAATAACAAAGAACCCACAGCATCTAATCTGATATAAAATTCGTAAACAAATCACTCAACGAACACCCAAATCTTACCAAGTAAAGAAACGTTTTAGAGCTTATTACTACAATTGATTAATATACAATTTTAAGAGCAAAGAAGAAAGTTCTGCAAGAAAAAAAACTTGTGCAAGAACACGATGCATACTAAAAGGGGGCATGATATATTAATCAGAGCTTTGTCTAGTTCTGCAAGAACACGGAAAAAAAAACAACCAATTAGATAAATATAGTTGCTACCTGATCAAAACCTAGATCCAAATGTTATTATGCCCCTTCACTCCAATTCTGCATGGCCAGAAAGCAAAAAAATTACTCATGACGGATTCATAGATACAGATCTATATGTTTGAAATTCGGTGATCAGTGATCCTTTAAGAAAAGAAAGAACGAAGAACACACCTAACTAAAAGCCTCCACCCACACCAAAAATCACGGCTTTGCAATTCAGATACAATCTGAGAGACAAAACTAATGGTCATGAAATTTTACACAAAACCCTTAATCGAATAATCCCAACAAAATTGAATGAAAAATTAACATCAAGAAGTTACCTTTTATGCCTCCAAGCTGGAAACAACGGAAATTGAGACCTGTCTATTCCGATTAACAACCTCCCTCACTATCAATCTAAGCGAGACGAGGAACCACAACAGAGACCAAGATCGAACCAAACTCTCCCTCTCACACACTCTTTCTGTCGATTTCAATTCTCTCTTCTTTCTGCGTTTTAAGGGTTGTGTTGTGTCAATTGGACAAACAACTCAAGTTTGAACAGAATCATAAATAATTTAAATGAAATCACATAAACTAATTCCAAGTCGCCATCCAATGAAAGAAACTTTTCTCTAAGGCCTCAATATTTCAAATTCATGAGACCGTTAAATTAGCCCTAGTCTGATTAACCATGCACATAAGAAACATGGAGAAGAAGGAAAAAGAGCAAGATGATACCATTAAGACGTCATTTGCAATTGCATCCCTGAATTTTGTAGTGCTAATAACTTCTGGGTTATAACAATTTCCCTGAGCAAAATCTACATGGACAAAAATCAAGAAATTCAAATCAACGGTTTCAATTGGGGTCCCAAAGAAGAAAAAGACCAATTGGTTTCAATTGGTTTTCACTAAATTACCTTTATCTGCATCAGAGCAAGAAGAATCGGAAACCACCATGGTCAAGCTTTTCAATTTCGCGCACAGTACCGAGTCTACAAAAGTAAAAATCAACAAATCAGAGAATGAATTCAAAGAATTTGAATCAACAAACCACTAAATGGAGAATTGGAACCCAAAGTTGAAATCTAATCTCAGAGATTGAGGACTGGGACTATGGCTTTACCGAGAGGAGTACCACTTGTCGCGATACGAATCGATGAGCCCGTGTTCGATTTCCGGAAGACCAATTGAAGTCGAACAAGAAGATCTGCCGTTGGGTGAAGTTGGAGGAGGAGCAGGCTCGCTGGGTCTCCCAAGCTGCGATTGGGATGGCAAAGAGTGAGGAGGTTTTGGCTCTAGGTTTTTTTGAGAGAATAAGGAGCTATCGAGGGTGAGGGTTTTGGTTTTAGGTCTGTGTAGAGAGAGAGAGAGAGAGAGAGAGAGAGAGCAAGGCATTGTCGAGACGGAGGTTAATGTAATGCTTATTTTTTTTTTTTGTCAATTTTTTGGTGCAAGTCTTAGCGTTTCAAGCCCATTTGGACTAAGTCCTATCAATTTGAGAAGGACTCACAAGACAGGATTTTATAACAATGTGGTTTGAATGTAGCCATTTCAAATTTTGGGGTTTGTCTCCTATCAATTTGAGTTCCCCCCAAGGTTTTGGTGAAAAATGGTGGTGGGAAATCTCCCTCCTTTTTATCAAACTATTTGATCAAACCACAGTTATATTATTTCTCATCTTATGATCAATACATGTTGGGCAAAATTTGGGGTTTCATATGAGGTTTGGCACCACTAATGCGGTGGGAAACTTGGCACTCAATTTTTTTTAGCGTCACACAATAGTTTTTATCTTAAATGTCTTCTAAACTGATTTCTAAGTCCCTATCAGACGACTGCTCTTATAAAAACGATGTCTGAAAAAAAAAAAATCAATCACACAACAGATAATTGCGTAGCATCGTCTGAGAGGTGTCGTCTGATTCAATTTTTGTAGTGCTTTTATAAGTGGTCCAACTGTTGGTTGTCATAATAACTGACATGCTTTATTAATTTTCTTTTCTTTCCTTCCATGCAGATAATTCTGATTACTTTATGATGAAGATATATCATGGGGGGAACATATTAGGAAACAGGTACGTAGGTGGGAGGCCTCCACAGCATTGGTGTAGAGCACACTTCGACACTTGCTCGAAGTGTGACGTTATGATCAACAACTCATGTGAAAGCTTCAACTCGTTCATTTTTGATGCTAGAGCAAAACCACCAATGAGTATGTTCGAGGAAATTAGAATGAAGCTAATGAAGAGAAACCAAATCAGAAAGGATAAGATGCAAGCAATGGTAGGAAATCTGTGCCCCAAGCCTAGAGAAATACTAGAAAAGAACAAAAAGAAGGCTGCTTCAGATTGCATTTCTACTGGGAATGGTGGTGACCACGTGGAGGTCGAGACTTTTGAAGGAACAAAGAATGTGGTCAACCTTATTGCAAGGACCTGTACATGCCGAATGTGGGACTTAAGTGGTGTTCCATGCAAGCACACTGTCTCAGCAATATACAACAATAGAGCAGATCCGGAAGACTTTGTTGCAGATTGCTACTTAAAAAAGACGTTCATTAACATTTACAGCAATTTAATCAAGCCTGTTAATGGAATGGAGATGTGGAGTAGGAGTGAAGAACAACCAATTCTGCCTCCACAGTATTCTAGACAGCCCGGAAGGCCACGAACAAAGAGGATTAGAGATTTATCAGAGAAGTTGGCTGCAAATGGAACAAAGCTTGGAAGAGTTCAGCGGTCCTTGAAGTGTAGCAATTGTCAAAGAGTTGGCCACAACGTGAAGACATGTCACAGACATCTTCCACCAAAAGATAAGCAAGCTGCAAATGTGAACAAGAAAAGGAAGCTAAACGATGGAGAAGGAACTGCATCTCAAAACGCCCAGGTAATTTCTGATTTATTTTCACGTTATGTTTAGTGTACTTTTGCAAATTAATTTGTTTATGGGGCAGCTTGTTTATGTTTCTATTTAAGGCTGATCCCATAATTTTTTTGCAGCCTAAACCTGGAAGAAAACCACCATTGAGTAAGAATGACTTGAGGAAAAACCTTCTAAAAGTGGTTGAATATCAAAGGGTATGAAAGTTGGATTTTAGTTGTAAACTTTGTGTATTTGTTGATGAATAGGTCTGTGATGCTTTGCTTTTGTGATGAAAGTTGGGCTAGTGATGCTTTGCTTTTGGTATCTGTATGTTGACAATTATATTCTTGTTTCTAATTTTTTTTTTTTTGTGAGTATAGAAGAAGATGGCTGCATTGAAGGCATCTAGAAAAACTGCTGCTGCTGCTGCCACCCCTGCTAACTCTACCAAAGCTGCTGCTGCCGCCACAAAATCCAAGTCCACCAAAGCTGCTACTGCTGCTGCCACATCTACCTCAGCAACCACAAGGCCTCCGACATCTAGTAAAGCATCAAAAGGTCAATCTCCAACACCTTGCAGATCATCTCAAAGGATTAGGCAGAATTCCAAGCAAGGGAGAAAGTAGGTGGAAGTTTGGGGAATGATAAGCAAGCCCTAACATTTTTTGTGCAACCTTGGTGTGTGCTACCTAGGTTGCTAGCTCTAATTTTTTGGGAGGATGATTAGAGCTATTTGAAATGCAAACATTTGATATGTTGTAAACATTTGGGCTGCTTATTTTGTTGGATTTTAAGAAAGTTTGATGTTGTTAAACTTTCGAATGTAGAATTGGTGCTTCATGTTGGTTAAAAATGTAGATTGGTTATTTTGAAGTACATGTTACTTTGAACATTTACAGGTCAAATGTTATTAATTTGAACATGTTATGCAAATAGATTATTTTGGGCGGGATGTACATCTCCAACACAAGTATTTAGGTCTTCTTTAGCAGGAAAGAATATTTTTGACAGGACCCGACCCAATAACACCTCGTAGTCCTGGATACGAGCCTGCGGGTCCCACATTAAGCGAAATCCTACCGAAAAATCGGCAGAACCTCCCCTAAATATGGGCTACCCAAAAAGTTCACAAACTTGGACATGATTAAAACTTTAACTTCTACTCAACCCACAATACCATATTTACATTCCATGCACATATATTACATTCGGAAAGTTCAAATCACAACATAACCTCCGTAAGCAACAACAATCCGAACAAAAACATCCATCAAATTAAAAAGGGTTATCAAAGCAACACTAATAACTAAGCCGATATCATACAAGGTAGGTTAAGTAATAACCTACGGACAAAAACGGAAGCGCTGATTCCAAAGTCCCTAGAGCCTGGAGATCTCAGCAAATCTGAAATCTGGGCATTTGAAAACAAAGGGCCTAGGGGAAAACATATAAAATTCATTAGAGTGAGTGGACAAAACTGAAACAAAAATCTGAAACAATTAATGGATTGCTTCCCCATTCCTCTTTTCAACAAAACCAACATGTAGCGAGACTCCATAAAAATTCCAACTCAATCCTTTTTCCAAGAAAACTCATTTGATGACTAGGAAGGACTGCTTCTTAGGCATCTCATGCCATCTGGGAGGGACTACCACCCAGATAAGTCATCGGAAGGGACTACCAACCGGAATAGGAGGCGGTGGTTAGATGGGACTGCCAACTAGCCACAGGTAGTAGACGGGACTGTCGACTAACTACCTCATGTCATCTGGAAGGGACTGCCAACCAGATGACGCATCAGATGGGACTGCCAACTGAGCTGTAGTCTGGGAGGGACTGCCAACTGAGCTGTTGTCTGGAAGGGACTGCCAACCAGACTATTACCTAGAAGGGACTGCCAACTAGGTAAGATACGCATGCGCCAAAACTGGCCTCCTTGTCAACTGCTTTCTTTTTAAATCCTTTACTTTCCACAGAGTCACATTTTCTCAAATAATAAACCAACTGAAAACTTATTTCCATGCTGCATGCATTATTTAAATAAAAATAAAGGTCCACTCACAAGTAAGTCCCTCAGCTAATCCTGCTGCCTGCCCGTGTCCTCCTCGCTCGAGGGCTTAGTACGTCCTGTAATAAATGGACATAATTAACCTTAATGAGGAAACAATCTCAAGATCAAAACTCATTCCTTTGAGAATTAGTATTCATTCTATTAAAGAAATCTCACTCTTCAATTTGGAATTTACATTCTTGAATACGGAAATTTCCTTACAATTTAACATCCACGCTTAATCTTTAACCTTCACAAGGATCGTTTCGATAATGTAATCAATTTAAACTCGATTCCGTGACCATTATTGATCACCAAATTAAACATAATATCCT
Organism: Rosa lucieae; assembly: GCA_024704745.1. Lineage (NCBI taxonomy): Eukaryota > Viridiplantae > Streptophyta > Magnoliopsida > Rosales > Rosaceae > Rosa > Rosa lucieae. The sequence continues at coordinate 49,660,149 of CM045496.1, forward strand.
TTCCAAAATTTCCATTCACAAATCCATCTCTAAATCTCAAATCCTCTCTAAATTTTTCTTTTCCAAACCACAATCTCAACTCCAAATTCCTCAACAAAATAGAACAATTCCGCAATAACATTAATAGTAATTTATCAAGAGATTTAGCCAAAAGATTCATCAACTATAAAATTCAAAACATCTAAATCCCACATTTAATGTCCAAGAACTCTAAACAATTAACCTCAAGTCTGAAATAAAACTCAAAATCAAATTAATGGGTTTTGGAGGGGCTAATAGAGCCTCCTCAGCACCACCACCATCAGCAGCGCATGGTTTCATGCGCCACCACTCCAACACCCAAATCCGGTCACCAAAATTCACCAACACAATCTCCTCAACAAGCCCAACAAACTTTATACCTGGCATATCAACCAAACTAAGCAGAAATGGTCGGAAATTCACTCCAAAATCTGGAAATTCGATGTCTACTGTTCATCATCACCGTTCAACATCAATCTCACTTCCTCAAGCTGAAATGAGGTTGAATACATGTTTAGTACTTCACAGGGAACCAAAACCATGAGGATTTCCAGCCGAAACAGACGGAAATCGAAAACCCAGTCGAAAATCCCCAAACCCCCGATCGGTAATCCTCCAAAATCATTCAAATCGAAGCTACCCAGCTAAAATCACGTACCTGAGATGAAAGAGGATGAAGAGAGGAAGCTGCGGTGGCCGGAGGCGAGTCCAACGAGGTCCGGCGGCGGAGGATCGGCCGGAAATCGGGTTCCGGGTGCGAAGAGACGGAAGTGAAGAAAAAAGGGGGGGTTGGAATCGGGTTCTCCCGATTTCACTCTCTCTCTCCTTCTAAATTTCCTATTTCCCTTTTTCTTTAAACAAAACCAATATTTTAATAAGGAATAGTACCTTTAAACACTTAAATCACAACTTCCCCGTAAGAACTCCGATCGATTCAAACTGCGTGTCCACCAACTAAATTTTTTTTAACCTACGACGTACTCGAGGAATATTCCGACATAACAGACAAATTAAAAAGTCAACTCCTCAGTCAAAACCGATAAAAACGTACTTCATAAAAATATTAATGTACGGGGCCTTAAATTTTTGGGCGGGATGTACATCTCCAAGACAAGTATTCAGGTCTTCTTGGGTGGGAAAAATTCAATCTTAATAGGATTTGGGGCTGTGATAGAGTCAGGGACATTTTGGGAATTTCACATCTGTGTGGGCCCCACTTTTGATGAGTTGGAAATGCCACGTCAGCATTTAATGTCTGAAATTAACGGAGTTGAGTCGGAGGGACCTATTGGACGAGAAAATGATAGTTCGGGGGTGTTTTTGATGAAATTGAAAGTCGAGGGACTGAATTGATGTGAGATCCATACCACAGGGTGGTAAACAGTATTTAGCTCTATCTTTAATCATCAAACAAATTGGCGCCATACATAGCAGGAATTTTGATTCCCTCCATATTTTTCTAGTCTCAACTAAGAAATTAATGAAGTAAGAAACCCTAGCCTTTCAATATAAAAGGACGGCCTCCTTTGTATTTTGAATACAAACGACTTGGCTGCTAGCTCACTTCGTTACCTTTTGTCTTTGGTGTTACAGAAGATCATCAAGCAAAGGTTATTTGTCTTTACACGTTTCTTCATTAATAATTGAGACAACCAATGGCTTGTGCTGACTTTTTCTTTCTCTACTTTCTGACAGGAACCTACTGCACTACAGGAATTTGTGTTGATTAATTTAACTCAAGTTGTTGGTGGCAGCAAGGTTTTAAATATCAGTATCTTCATATGTATCGATACTTTGAAAAAGGGAGATATCGGAAATATCGGGGATATAGGGTAACAAAATGTTGTTTTTGAAAAAAGTCAATTTATTAGAAATTTAGAACTACTTATAAATACATATGAATGTCAACTTCATCTACATCCAAAAAGAAACTCTAGGCGGTTGAAAAGCCGCTCGCTGGTCTATGAAAATGCAATAATTAGACCAAGACATATGACCTATATAGTGCGAATTGTAGTGATGAACATGATAGTTATAAATATCTTTAGAGCTGCCTACTGTTTCCCTTATAAGGGGATATAAGGATGACATTTGGCCTCTCTCATTTAATACTCCATTTAATATTCCATACTCTGCACTCTCTTCTCATCACGTCATCCATATATGGTTCCTTGACTGCCTTCTGCAATGTCATTTGGCCTCATTTGAATATTTGAACCTTTATGGCTTTATCTTCTTTCTATTATTCAACTACAGAGTTACAAACTACATATAGAGTTACAGACATAGTCACAGACTACACAGTACCAAATCTATCCTCACACAGATTTACATTTAGACTTTTAGAGAATTACTTCTCACCCAAAATCGCCTTAAGGGTAGTTCTCCTCACCTAGATTCCACTTGAGGGGATTTTTTTTCCTCACCTAGATTCGCCTTGAGGGGATTTTCTACTCACCTAGATTCACCTTGAGGGGATTTCTCCTCACTCAGATTTTCCTTTAGGAGTCTCTCTTCACACAGATTTTCATTTAGAGAATTACTGAGTTTTTTTTTTTTTTTTTACCTCAAATTTACAGATATTTCTTCACTTTATCGGGGATACATCGGAAATATCTAATATATCGGGGATATTTGATGATGTCGGAAAAATTTGGCAGAAATGGTAAAAGATAACATATTTATCCCCTAGATATATCGGTCCGTCGAAAAAAAGAGATATCGGGGGAGATGTCGAAAATATCACAGATATTTAATACCTTGTAGCAGCAAGGTAGGCTACTTTGTTTTCCTTTATTTATTAACCTTTATTTGATTATGATTTCTTTCATGCATACATGCATACTATGACTTCAGCCATGATTCCACCCTCTGACATAATTGATAATTCCATGACTCACCCAAAAGCATAATTGATAATTCCATGATTCATATATGGCTATATGCACATGAACATATCTTCTCACATGAACATGTATGGCTATATGCACGTGCAACCCAGATATATATATATATATATATATAATGTGATGCCCCGGAAATTCGTATTTATTTTATGAGGATTTTCTGGAATCTAAATTGTGGCTATTGGACGGTTTCGTGACTCATGGATGGAGCGGAAGTGTTTCAAGCGAATAATTAATTGAAGAATATGGTTTTAGGGGGGCTGCCAAAGGTTGACTTTTGATACGTTAAGATTCTCTGAAAAGTTCCTTCACGAAAGTTGTAGTGCGCGTCGATACGAGTTCATGGACATATGGAACATGAGAATCGGAGTTCATATGTGAAAGTTATGAGCATTTGAAGTTTCGGGAAAGTTCTATAAATAGGAGTTTCCATTTTCGGAAACTTACTATTTACATTTCACATTTACCATTTCCGGAAAAATCAGAAACGCTTCGTTCTTTCTCCTCGCCTGCGACTGTCCCAACCCAAACCTGCCGACCCGACCCGGCTTTTCTGGCGAACTGCGGTGGTCTCTGGCAATGAAAATTTCTAGATAGGATCGTCTCCTCCGTATGGTCGTCCCTCTGGTGTCCTCTAGCGCCGAGTCTCCTCCACAGCGGAGCTGCAAGGCGACGCAGTTGAGTGTTTTCAGACCCGATCGGTTCTCCGATCTCCGACGTCGGCGGGGCTTCAAGTTAGGCTTGGGGAGCTCAGAGCAGCCTCCTTGATCGATCCTTGGTGGTTGTTTGGATCGATTCACGTTAAACTTGGTTCAACTCAGATTGGATTACTGTTTACGGCTTGTGAGGTAGTTTTTGACCCCTTATACTTGTTTTCTGACTTCGAGCTAGTTATGAAAGTTCACAAGCATGCTTAGATGAAGAACTTTGATGTTGGGAGTTTTGTGAAATATTGAGTTTTAGCCGGCGGCGGTGAGCCACTGCCTGTGGTGGCGTTCCGGCGGTGTTTCGGCCATGTATAGGGCTGTTTCTAGTATTATATGTTTTCTACTTGTTGATACGAGCGTTTTGATATATAATATGCATATTTTGGAGTTCGTATGAAATTGTTATGATTTTTGAAGTTTCATATCGATCGATTTATTCGATCCATGAGGATTCGAGCGTCCGATCGACTTGTGGTTTGGTCATATCGATCGTGGACGTATTCTAGAGACTTTGGGAGGTCTCGGATGTGGTTTGTCCTCATTTGGCGTCACCTTGGGAATTTTGGTTCAATTTAGGGTTTCGAACGTTATTTCTTGTGATTCGTTGACTGAATGAGAGCTGTAATTCCTTAGGTACGTGACGAGGTATTCTTTGGACAGCTATTTTGGGTGGTTTGGCTGCTTTGTTCTATATTGAAGATGTAGCTGGAGTTTCGAGGTGAGTAATCTCACAAGGAAGGTTCATTAATGAACGAAATACCTTTATTTTGAGAGTTATTTAGTAACTGCAAACTATAGTTGGTATTAGTAGGCATTCCTGAGCGATTGACTACGTATATATATATTTACGTGAAATATATATGTTTTGATGGTTTGTGGATTGAGGAAAACAATAGGCATGGAATGATGCTTTTTATTGTTTTGTGGTTTTTTGGAAAACAAATTATTTAGAATTGTTGTTTCGATTTGTTTTGAAAAACGTTGAGATTTGTGTATGAAAACAATATGCATGAAATGATGCTTTTTATTGTTTTGTGGCCTTTAGGAAAACAATGATTATGGAAATGTTGATTTCGATTGTTTTCGAAAGCGTTGAGATTTGTGTAATGATTTTGAGTCCAGTGCGACTGCTTAATGATTTGCTCCAAGGGACTGTGCGGCCCGAGGAACGAAGGTCTATGACCTTGGGCAGAATATCAGGTAATCACGTCTTAGGCCGGACGAGTGGTTACGTTTCAGTTAGAGCTCTAGTCTGTCTGCCATATAGGTAATTCATGGGGTAATGGGAATTGGTTATTGATAACTCATGACATTACATGTTTTTAGGGATCAAGGTGTGAGTTGCTTCCTTATTAACGGTTTTTAAGGGGACAAGGTGCAAGTTGTTTTCCTTATTAACGATTTGATAGAAATCAAGGTGTGAGTTGCTTTCTATGGTACGATTTGGTACGATTGATAGAATTCAAGGTGTGAGTTGCTTTCTATGGTACGATTTTGTAACAATTGATAGAAACCAAGGAGTGAGTTGTTTTCTATGTTTCGTTTTAAAAGAAACCAAGGTGTAAGTTGCTTTCTTTTATTTCGATTTGAAATGAAATTAAAGTGTGAGTTGTTCTCCTTTATTTCGTGTTTTTAAGGAATAAAGCGTGATTTGGCTTCTTGATTAAACGTGCGGGGTTCATCCCGTGATTTTGGTGTGAGTTGTTTTGAGTTACTCATACGGGCTTGCAAAAGCTTACCAGGTTTGTTGTGTGACAACCCGGTGCACTATTCAAACGGTGTAGGGGTTAATCCTGCAGGTCAGAGTAATCGTGGCTGAAGCTGAGGTAGCTGGTTTGCAGCAGAACGGGTAGGAAGCAATTTTGATTGGCTTTGCCATTGTTTTGACTTCCGATATGTTGTAAAACTTATGAGCTTTTACGTTTTATTTTGTTGTTGACAATTTAATTCGTAAGCATATGTAATATATGACTTTGCGGGCGGGTAAATATTGACATAGTGGGTTCAAGGCATCAATAAGTATGTAGTTTAAAGGGAAAAAGTTTCCAGGTACTTGGTATTGATGGTTGAACAATCACGCATATGTAATTATGAGATTATATATCGATTTTTATTTGTGTTAAAAATCAGGAGCGTGACAATATATATATATATATATTTTTTTTGATAACAACCAAAGATGATTCATCCATCATTAATAGTTTTGTTCACATGGACCCCTCACCCTTCTTTTCTCATGATGCCGCAGCCACCTTTTTTTTTTTTTTTTATCGGACAACATATATGTTAATGTTGAAGGAAAAACATATTATGTGCCTTCGTCAAAGAGATTGACGGAGAGGGAGTCAAGTAATTAGTAATCACCATCAATCAGCATGGATCAAGGACCAATCAGTAGTTAATGTCATCATTGTAATTGATATTTCCGTTGTAATTCTCTCCCTATATAAAGGAGGGCTATGAAATGAAATGAGTAGACCAATTCCAATTCCAATTTACTTTTACATGTTATCAACACGCTCAGAGCAAATAGTCAATAAAAAAGTTTTCTAATTTCCTTCCGTTGAAAAAAAACCCCAAAACCCTCAGAGAAATTTTTTTTTCTGCAGCAATAGTAAAAAAAATAAAAAATTCCGTCCAAAACCGCCCGTCCAGACCAGCCTCACCTCCATTCCCGTCTCGATCCCAGCCAAGAGCAATTTTTCTCCATGCACCCAGCCTAGAGCAATTTGATCTCCGCACCCACCTTCCTCTAGCGAAAACACCGCATCAAATCTTGTCAAGGCCCGCAGACCATCTGTTCTTTCTGGAGTTAATCTACGGGTCATCTTCATCATTGATCAACCATCTTCCTCTACCAGCTTCCAGCCTACATGAATCCCAGATCGGCGTTAGCCCATCAGACCGCGCGGCCTCCAGCCCACCGCAGCACCGCCGATCCAGCCACTTCGCTGTAGCCCTTCTGATCCAGCCACCCCGCCTTCGCCTCCAGACTTGCTCGCGGCCTACCACCTGCAGTGTTCGGCTCTGGCCCAGAAGAAGAACGGAGCAGAAAACCAGAAGACGTGAAGAAGAAAACGCGAAGAAGGGAGAGAGAAAGGGAGAAAAAAAAAAAGACTTGACCCGGGCCAAAGTAAAGACCCGGCCCAAAAATAAAAATAGGCCTCTGCGGCCCAAAAAAAAAAAGCAAAAGAAAAAAGAAACAGGCCTTGCGCCCTAGAGAAAAAAAAAAAAAAGAAAAAAAAAAGAGGCATTGCGGCCCAAAGAAAAAAAAGAGGAAAAGAAGAAAAAAAATAGAAACAGGCCTCCCCCCCCCCCGGCCCAAAAAAAAAACAGAAATAAAAGAAAAGACCCGGCCCACTGCTGAAAAAAAAAGAAAAAAAGAGGAAGCGGCCCAGTTCTCAAGTCTAAAAACATCGCTACGCACTCCTGCATCAACACGCGCGTGCGCTAGGATCGTTTTATTTACTCGATACCAAGTATGTTCTCTTTTATTTATTTATTTTCATACTCCAGTATATTAAATTGTTTATAATTAGAACTTTTGAGCATGTTTAGTTAGATAATTTTGACCATTTTAAGCATGCCTTGTTATTTATGTTTTATATGATTATCTTTAAGCATGATTTATAAATTATGTTCAAGCATGCTTTATATTTTCTTGCTTATGTTTTTATTATGAAATTTAAGCATGTTTTGTGACTTTATTTTACGCATGATATATTATTGCTATTATTTTTTGTAGCATATATATATATTGTTGTATATTTGTGAAATTTGAGCATGCCATGTAGTTTATTTCTTACATATGCTATGTTTAAATGCGTTATGCTTACATTTAGAATGCAACATATATAATCCGCTTTGCTATGATAATGAAAATTCATAAGCATTATACACACATACTTACCGTGATAATGCATTTCACATAGCATCGAAAAAAAATGTGACCATTATGAATCTTGGTCTTGAAATCTAATTCATATTTTTGGAAAATAATTTACGTGGATGTCTTTATGACTGCGTAATTTATATCTTCTCTCTTGTTCATGTAGATGGCTGATCCAATTCGACCTGAATTCGACATCGTGGACTCAGAAGGACTTGAGTACCACCGTTGGGTTTCTGATGTAGAAACTGCCTTTGTAGCAAAAGACTGCACTACCACCATTACCGACCCCAAAGATGATGAACTATCTAATAAGGTGAAAGCAGATGCCTTACTGTTTCTGAGGCGACATATTGATCCTAGCCTATGCTGGGAGTACCTTCAATTGAAGACACCCAAAGAACTGTGGGATGCCCTTAAGGGATGTTTTGGGAACATTCACGATACTTTGCTCCCAGGACTGACTGTTCAGTGGAATGGAATCCGCTTGCTTGACCATAAAAGGGTCAATGACTTCAACAAGGACATGTTGTGCTTAAAAGCACGTCTAAATTTATGTGGAAAGGAACTCACAGAAGATGACATGATCCAGAAGACTCTTTCCACTTTTCCTACTTTATCAATTATACTAGCGAACCAGTATAGGCTGGAGTATGATAACAAAAGAATCACAACCTTCAACAAGCTGATCAACTTACTGCAAGTGGCTGAGAGGCATAATGAGGTTCTTTTGAACAACAATGCCAGGCCTGTTGGGACAAAGAAAATTCCTGAGGCTAATTATGGCAAAGTGAAAGGTGGAAAGAACCTCAATACAAAGGGGGTTGGACGTGCTGATCCCTACCCACGTGGCAACAATGCACCACATGGCAAGGGACATGGGGGTCGTGATATGGGTCGTGGAGGCCCTCCCAATGTATTGCGCAGAGTTGGTGGTGCTGGCCCTAATGGTCATGGAAACAAGGTGCAAAGGGCACCTAAGAACACTTCAGTCAAACAGAATAGAGTTGGCAATGAACCATGCTATAGGTGTGGAGTCATTGGGCATTGGTACAAGAACTGCTAAGCAAGCAACAGAGTAGCAGCCAATTACAAGTGGTATAGGGAGTCTAAAGAACAAGAGGCTCACTATATGGAAGAAGGAGGCCATGACCCAGACGTCAACCTCACAATTGCAGACTTTAATGGCAACAAGGAACTTGCTCAGTAAACCGATGCCCCAGATTTTGACTGATTTGCTTTATTTACTTTATTTTCCAAAAACAGTTGTGAAGGCATAATGCCTCATTTTTAATTAGACTATTACTTGGTCTTAAAGTTTATTTCAATAATGGTTTGATGAATTAGAACAAGACCTTGATTTTATTATCGTTGGCTCATTAATAAATTTTGAATTTTATTCTCAAGCACAGAATTTATTCAAATTTATTTACTACACATATTTACATGGTTCGAAATTGCAATTTAAAGATGTAAAGCAATACATCTAGAGAAAAAATTATTATAAGAATGAAAAGATTATCATTCTACTAAAATAGAAATACTCTAAAGAATCTGAGATATATTTAAAGTCAAAGACGCTCTGTATGCACCAAGAGCTAATCGAACCTTGTTAAGTTTCAAAGATATTCGTGCTAACGGTTATCATGTAAAAACACACTGTGAGAATGGAACTGAAAACATTTATATTACCTCTAATGAATGTGGAAGGAAACGCATTTTAGAGAAACTTATGAGTCAATCTAGTGGACTGTACCTCACTACGATTAGGATCATTGAATCCTATCCTGTCACCAACAATGAAATGTGGGACACTGACTCATACAGGCTTTGGCATGACCACCTAGGGAACCCCGGTCGTGACATGATGATCCATATTTTAAAGAACTCATATGGACATCCCTTCTTTCGAGTGAAAAATAAAATGGGACAAAAATCCGTCACACTGCAAAGTGTCGGTCCTAGTACTGCTCAAACGCAATCATTGCCTTCTGAAGTACCAGAAGCACTACCTCCCTCCCATTATGCCTCATTGACTATTTCAAAGGCAAATCACTCGTTTTGTAAAGCCTGCTCTTTAGTAAAAACAGGATCGAGACCTTCCTATGCTAAAGATATAACATAAAACATTCCATTCTTACAAAGGATACAAGGACATATCTGTGGACCTATCCATCCAGAATGCGGACCATTTAAGTACTTTATGGTTCTGGTGGATGCCTCGACACACTGGTCACATGTCGTTTTATTGTCCACAATAAATGCTGCATTTGTAAAACTCCTAGCACAGATTATACGCTTAAAGGCTCACCACCCTGATCACCCTATCAAGTCTATAAGGCTTGATAATGCTGGAGAGTTTACATCAAAAGCATTTGATGATTATTGCATGTCTATTGGGATTGATATAGAGCATCCTGTACCCGATGTGCATATACAAAATGGTCTCGCAGAAGCCACCATCAAAAGGCTACAGATGGTGGCTAGGGCATTGGTTATGCGCACCAACCTACCTATATCTGCATGGGGTTATGCAATATTGCACGCAGCTTTACTTATTCGTTTCAGAGCCACTACTAGCCAACCATTTTATGCGTACCAGTTGGTAACTGGATATGAGCCAAACATTTTCACACTTACGCATATTTGGTTGCGCAATATATGTGCCTATTGTGCCCCCACAGCTCACCAAAATGGGCTAGAGACGATTAAGTATTTATGTTGGATACGAATTCCCAACAATTATCCGCTATTTGGAATCCTTGATAGGTGATCTCTTTACCTCTAGATTTGCTGATTATCACTTTGATGAGACAGTCTTCCCATCATTAGGGGGAGATACGAAAAAGGATTTTTCAAGGGAACGACAGGAATTGTCGTGGTTTATCCCCACTCTGTCTCATTTTGATCCCCGCACTTCACAAAGTGAAAGTGAAGTGAAAAGAATAATCGATCTTCAGAACATAGCAGATTAATTTGATGCCTGATGCGTTTACTGATATCGCAAAAGTGACGAGATCACATATACCAGCTACAAATGTGCCTGTAAAGTTAGAAGTCCCCAACAAGGGGCACAGTACCCCAAATAGAGGCACTGCAACTGCACTTAGTGGAGGCGTGGTTGAGGCCATGGCTCCCCAAGGAAGAGGGGGAGGCCACCTGGTTCGATTGAAGTAGCCAAGGAAGAAGAGGGCGAGTAAGGCACAAACCAATCATCAATGTATAGAATCCCTCTCATGAAATTGTCTCTGATTATAGTTATGTCCATGGATCAATACTGGAGGATGCTCCGATGTTTAAAATGATTCCAGATAACAAAGAAATCTCAAAAGATTATGAGAGTGCGTATGAGTTGATAGAAAGATCTTCCATACACATTGATGATATATACTGTTGCTCAAGGAATCATAGAGCACGATGATATCGAACCACGCTCTATTGCAGAATGTCAACAAAGAGCAAATCGGCCTAAACGGAAAGAAGCAATCCAGGCAGAATTAGATTCTCTGACAAAGAGACAGGTATTTGGTGAGGCAGTGCTAACCCCACCAAGTGTAAACCTTGTAGGACATAAATGAGTCTTTGTCAAAAAGTGTAATGAGAAGAATGAAGTCCTGAGGTACAAGGCTTGCCTTGTGGCGCAAGGTTTCTCACAACGCCCTGGAATTGACTACGAGGAGACATACTCTCCCGTAATGGACGTTATAACGTTCCGCTACTTAATTAGCTTAATAGTTTCCAAAGGACTGGAAATGCAACTCATAGATGTGGTTACTGCATATCTCTATGGGGATCTAGATTCAGAGATATATATGAAAGTGCCTAATGGCCTTACATTACCCAAGTCAAGTGAATCTAAACCACAGAGTGTGTTTGCAATTAGGTTGAAACGCTCACTTTACGGATTGAAACAATCCGGGCGGATGTGGTATACCCGTCTAAGTGACTGCTTGATTGGGTAAGGATATAAGAATGATGAATTATGCCTCTGCATATTCATAAAGAAAACAAGTTTCGGATTTGCAATTGTAGCAGCATATGTCGATGATATGCACATAATAGGTACTCTTGATGAAATAAGAGAAACCGTGAGCTACTTGAAATCTGAATTTGAGATGAAGGATCTTGGGAAAACTCGATTCTGTCTAGGCCTTGAACTAGAACACCGAGTTTGTGGAATACTAATCCACCAGTCTGCATATGTCCAAAAGTTAGGCAATTTAACATGGACAAAGCGCATCCAGCTAGCACTCCCATGATCGGTCAACGTTTGGATGCAAGGAAACATCCATTTCGTCCAAAGGAAGATGACAAAGAGATGTTGGGAGCTGAAATTCGCTATCTATGTGCAATAGGCGCATTATTGTACTTAGCCCAATGTACTCGACCAGACATTGCATTCTCAATGAACTTGTTAGATTTAGCTCAGCGCCAACGTAGCGTCACTGGAATGGTATCAAGAACATTTTCGATACCTAAAAGGAACCATTGACTTGGGACTGTTCTTTCCCTACAGAGAGACAAGAGGGACCGTAGATGGAACTGCAATCCCTAAAGGAAATGTTGATGGCGAAAAAACCACTCACTACACTGAAACGCCAAATGACATTTTGGTCAGTTTTACTGATGCTTGGTACGTGTCTGACCACATAAAGATCATTCTCAAATTGGTTATGTATTTACTAATAGGAACACGGCAATATCTTGGAGATCAACCAAGCAAACCATTGTGGCTACCTCCTCGAACACTCAAAGATCATTGCTCTACATGAGGCTGTTCGTGAGTGTGTATGGTGAAGAACTATCATTACACATATTCGAGGGACTAGTGGTTTGAGTTCTACCACTGAAGAGCCTACTTGCATTTATGAAGATAATGCAGCTTGCATCGAACAGATGAAGCTAGGTTATATTAAGGGTGATAACACAAAACACATATCGCCAAAGTTGTTCTACAATCAGAAACAGCAGGCTCTCTTCAAGATTCAAGTTAATCAAGTAAGGTCTGAGGAGAATGTGGCAGATTTGTTCACCAAATCATTGCCCAAGGCCACATTTGAGAAACATGTGAAAAACATAGGAATGCGAAGTCTTTCCAAACTTCCTTGATTAATGCAAGTATCAGGGGGAGGTGTAGACGTCAGGGGGAGTCTAACACACGCATGTCATCCTCAAATGTAGAAGGTGCGTTGTGCTCTTTTCCTTTGACCAAGGTGTATTTTTTGTCCCACAGGGTTTTTATTGTTACTTGGCAAGGTTTTTAGTGAGACAACAACTCATGCACCATTTCGTCTTTGACTTGGCACAAGGGGGAGTGTAAAAGGAAAAACATATTATGTGCCTTCGTCAAAGAGATTGACAGAGAGGGAATCAAGTAATTAGCAATCACCATCAATCAGCATGGATCAAGGACCATTCAGTAGTTAATGTCATCATTGTAATTGATATTTCCGTTGTAATTCTCTCCCTATACAAAGGGGCTATGAAATGAAATGAGTAGACTAATTCTAATTCCAATTTACTTTTACAGTTAACAATATATATATATATATATACACAAATCCTATCTAGAGAGGAGCACTACTTTGAAATTAACGTGTGAAGTTTTTATTTTTATTTTTTATTATTTGACAACATATATATATATATATACAGATTTTATCCAGAGCAGAGGTCCGCTTTGAAATTAAAGTGTGAACTTCAAGTTTTCGGTCGCACATCTACATCTCGACCGTTCAGTTTTTAGGTATTAGTGTATAGATCATCTCTACAAATTTTCAGCCAAATTGATGGTCGTTAAGGCATTGATAACTACCTTAAAGCTAGTACGGTTCAGGTTAACAGATTAAGTCCGCCGATTGGTTTAAGCAAGTTAGATACCTTAACGATCATCAATTTGGCTGAAAATTTACAGAGATGATTTATACACTAGTACCTAAAAACTGAACGGTCAAGATGTGGATATACGACCGAAAAGTGACCGGAAACTCGAACTTCACACATTAATTTCAAAGCGGAGCGCCGCTCTAGATAGGATCTATATATATATATGTGCGTGTGTGTGCGTGTGTGTGTGTGTGTGTGTGTGCGTGTAGACCCAATCAGCCAAGGCATAATTCCATGATTCATCTTTTCCTTCAGATCATTCTTCTTTCACATGCCATGACGTCATTGCTCTTCTTTTTTTTTTTTAGATGTTGCACAGTACATATGTACTTCTGAAAATTGCTTTAAGTATTATTTCTTCCTTCTTCTTCTTTTTTTCCAGACTTTTGGTGACAATTGAAGAACCTCATTCCTGCTTTCTTTATTTATTGCTTGTTGCTATTGATTTCTTGCCTTGGGCTCCGCAAATCATTAAGACTGAGGTATGACTTTCTAACTTCTTTTTTTATTTTTTTATTATTGTCATAACTCATAACCTGCCTTGATTTGTCCATATTCTGACTTTTTTTACATCGTACATGCATTCTGAAAAGTTGCTTTAAATATTTATGTTTTTTCTTTCTTTTCAGGGCTTTGGTGATAATTGAATAGCGCAGACGACCTAAATGCTTGGATTTTTCCACTTCTTTATCGTGGGAAAATCTACTCAAAGAAGTTAGGCTTCGCGTGTTTGTCGACGTCAAGGAGAAGAACATAAACATCCTAAGCACTTGGATTCCTCCACCTTTGCTCGTGGTAGGGTCGACTAAAAGCGGTTAGGCTTTACGTATTTGGTGGTTCACGAAGAGAAGAACACGAACGTCCTAAGTGCTTGGATTCCTTCACTTTTGTGTGTGGTAGGGTCCACTAAAAGCTATTAAGCTTTGCATACATCGTCAGGCACTTGCGAGCGCGCTTCCTGTCCTTTTGTGGCCATGGCTTTCTTCAAGTGCTTCAAGAAAGGGACAGTCACCATCCTCGAGGATCCGGAGGACACTCAAAGTGACAGCACTACTCTCCAGGTGTATCCATCGTTGACTGGGCCTCAAGCAATCGATGTCCCTCCGTATGATCCTTCCGCTCACAATCTCCAGTGGACTCATGTGGCACCTCGCCAACTAGCTAAACAGAGATTTGGCCATAATAAACAAAGCTCAAACGTGTTGCTGTTGAAGTCTTCGCATCATGATCAAAACAACCCTCAGGTCCCATTCACACTTCTCAGCGATCGTATATGCAACGGTTCAGTGCAATGGAGCAGTGCATTTCGAGCAAACGGAGGCTTCTTTTACACAGAGTTCTACTAGGAATGGGTAGAAGATATCTTAAGCAGGAATGGTAATCTTACTCGGGAGGCCGGTCTTTATCGAGCGATATTCGCCTCACTACTTAGCTATGACCGTGTTGCACTTGTCATATGATTAGACGAATATTTTCTATGTTTTTAGTACATTTCTCTCTACATTTTACTTAGTTATTCTCTTAACATTATCATTTCTAACTTAGTTTTTGTTTTTAGGTAGTTTTAAGTTGAAAATGAAGGCAAGGAGGAAATGTGGCGCAGAAATGGAGAAATGAAGATTTCCTAATCCTACCAGAAAAAGGAATCCTAGTTGAAGTAGGAATCCTCAGTCAACTAGGAGTGAGCTCAGAAAAATGGTGTTGGGAAATAAGAAATGACAGAGTCCCAGTTGGACTAGGTGTCCTGACGATACTAGGAGTCCTGGTGGTGCCAGGAGATTCTGTGGCTTCAAGATGACTCAAGATAGTTCAAGAATGCACAAGAAATTTCGGCAATTGAAGAATGGCTTTGAAATTGTCCAATTGAGAAATCTGGCCTAAAGATTGAAGCATGTGACTTGTATATGAGTTTCTAGACCCTTCTTGATGTCTTGGAGAAGTCTTAAATTGATTCTAGTTGGGTTTTGCCATGAAAAAGTAAAGAAGATTCAAGAAGATTTTGGAAATCCCCAAAAGGGAGAGTTTTTAGGAATCTGCCTAACAAGACCCACCCCGGATTTCACCCCGAAATAAAAAGAGGCCCTGCGGGGCCCACCTTCGAAGAAATTCTACCAAAAATTTAGCAGAACTTCCCCTGAAAATGGACTACCCAAAACCTGTGGAAATGAAATTTACACTTCTAAATCGCCCATCCTTATTCTCCTGGAGTCACCCTGCTCCCCAAATCACAACATCTTCCAATTTACATTACACAAATCTCAGCTTAATAACATTAATCCCACAGGTAATCAGAGCAATTCTAATAAAAAGGGTAAGCAAGGAAAACCTAATTCAAAGGAAAACGCGGAAGCCATGCTGTTGACTATGCCTCAATTCCATGTACGCCTGACCTCAACTAATTTCGCCTGCACACTGGGCATGTGAAACCGAAGGGCCCAGGGGAAAGTACATAAAAACGTTAGCGTGAATGGACAAAAATAATTAATTGAAAAGATAAAGGATTTTATACTTTCCTACATTTATTCTTTTAAAAACTTGATGCATGCAACAGTTGTAAAACATTTGTCTTTAAAAACGAGAACCTCATAAAAACAAGCCAGCCCCGCTGGTTAAGGGAAATCGGACTAGCCCTGATAGTCAAAATAACATAAAAGTATGGGAAGAAGATAGCCATACGAATGAGCCTCCCAGGCTCGGGTGATAGCCTCCCAGGCTAAAGTACTCCCATATACTCCCGTTATATACCCACACACCACTAAGTGTAGCGATTAGGATACTGGGCTTCAGCATCACTGTCACAAAGACAATAACCAGTGCCACAAAGGCGGATGGGCTTCGGTGATCCCATCAGCTCGCCACAAAGGCAGACATCAATGTTAGCATGATAATAATCACCCAAAGTATGGCAAAAGAAAATCCGAAAACCACATAAATCCATAAATACATAAGGCTCCCCAACTCTCGCCAATAAATTTCCAACGACGAGTCCACACGCCAAGATAATCTCAAGTTTAAAAATAAATATGAGAGAAATAATAATATAACATAATCTCCATAAATCGAAACAAAACCAATTCCAAGATCATCATCAAGGCATTCCCAATGCCAAAACCGAAAATAAGAAATATAACTCCATCGAAATCCCATTTCGAAAATCCTTTAAAAATCTCAAATCGACGAATAGAAATATAGTTAAAAAGTATAATTCCGGAAATCACCTCTGAAATAAATAATTCGTCAAATAATATTATAAGTCATAACCAACTTCGGAAACAAATCATTATCGAAAGTAATTATATGAGATAAAGCGAAATCAATCTTTGAAAATAAATCATATGCTCGAAATGTAATATGAAATTAACTAGAGCATTACTTTAAGAACTAAATGCATGCATCATTATTTAAAAACAAAAGTCCACTCACAGTACTATTCCGACGATCACGTATACGAGTTCCTTCGTCGAGCAATTAAATATGATTCTAATACGATACATCGCCCTGTACAATATTATAATTTGTGCATAACGATTCGGCAATTAAATACGATTCTAATATCTTATCCTCCTAAATCAAACTTCCAATTTCTTTTCCAATTTAACCAAACTTCATCATTAACACAAATTCTTTAATTCAAAGTTTCTAGGGCAAAGTTGAGAAAAATCCAACGATGGAATTCTCGAAAATCAATAACCAAACTATTGAAGTTTGGAAAAATTCCGATTAATATCCAAACCTCCTCCAATTTCCACCAAACTTCACATACAAGCTCCACAACATTTATAGGATTTAATTGGGCTAAAACAGAAATTAAAAACCTACTTTACTCGCTTACATTTGCCACCAACAGCGGCAGCGCGTGGGCCCCACACGCCGGCAGCCACCACCTCTGATGACCACCAAATTTTGGCAACAACAACAACACAACAGACCCAACAATTTTCTTAACTACAACACATTCCAATATTACCTTAAAGCACTCGAAATTGACCGATGAAGAAAACCCAGAAAAACCTCCGAACCCTAGAATTTGAAATCATTGATTCGACCTCCACACTGCAAATTGAAGTGAATGGCCTTAGGGGAAATGATCATCGGCTTGAGGTGCTCCTACTGTCCCAATTTGGGGTCGGAAATGGTTGAATCGCCGGAAAAGCTCAAACTACCCCCGTGAGGAACCTTGCTTTGATTCGAAATTTTTCGGCCAAATTGCCGAAATCCAAGGGCACCAGCGTTGAGAGAAGGAAGAGGCGATCAAGTGGTGGCCGGTTACCCACCAGTTGATGGGCGGACGGCGGTGAATCGAGGGGAAAAAGGAGAGAGGCCGACACGGGGAAAAGATGGAGAGTGAGAAATCAAGGTAGGGGTAGGTTTCCCGAAATGGAAACTTACCTTGGTAACTTTCTATAAATATAGAAAGTTACCATGAACAATAACTTTAGTATTTTGGCCATAACTTTCGCATACGAACTCCGATTTAAGCGTACCACATATGCACAAAACTCGGTTTAATGTTCTCTACAACTTTTGTGCAGAAAATTTTCTCAAATTTTGACCCAAACAAAAAGTCAACTTTTAGGGTCACTAAAAGTATCGAAACAAAGTAAAAAGTGAAAATAGTTGTCATTTACCGTCCAGATGACTAGTAAACAGGTAAATTCAGGTTTGGGACGTTATACTACCTGTGCAGATCAGAGCCCTGAGGACATCTCAGAACGAAATAAATTATGATCTTTACATGGTTGGAAAGCTACGGATGTCTAGTTTCCAGAGCTTTTTATGGTTCATCAATATCAATTTTCTAGATGAAGTTATGGCCGATTAAGTGCACAAAGGGCAATCTGCTAGGAAATCGGTTTTGTGTGAATAAGGAGAGTTTGGACGTGAATATCTTTTGGGACAAGTTTAGGAAGGTCTCTACTCCATATTTGATCTGATTTTGAGGATATATTGCAGCCATGATGATGTGGACCAATGATAAAATTCAAAAGGAAATCTACATCAACACAAAGAAGGAAAGTGAATCAAAATTGAAGACGGAGAGCTAGGGTTTGACGTCTAAAGCATCCTCTATATATACACACCTATGTTGGATGTTTTTAACATCTTCCTTCACTCCATTCAGCGATGTCTCTCCCTCCATACACGTTCATGCCTTCCACAACTCAAAAATATCATGAAACCCTGAATCAAAATTGCAAATCCTCCCCTTTACTCTAAAAATTTTGATACCTCTCCAATTGTTCAAGACTTGAAGCCGTGAAGCAAGTTCCATCCTCTATTCATCATCCTTGCCATGAGCCTCATCATCCTCCACCACCTTTGAAGACCTTCTTGCGTTCTTGAAGTTCCTTTAAAAGTGTAACCATGACCTCTATTCTTTTGTTTTCAGTTTTATGTTCTCGTAACCTTGTAAACAATTTCACTTGCGTTCTTGGATTTTGTTTTAATTGGATGTTTCAACTTTTTGTTAGAATAAAGAGCAAGTTTTGATGTTTAGTTTTTGAATACTAAGAAGCATGAAAAAGTTTAGGATTTTCAGATAATAATTTGCAATTTCTTTATGTGTTATTGATTGTTTGTTGATTTTGTGCTTCAATCCCACCTTTTATGTGTTTATCTTTGTTGGTTCGAAACAATTAGAGTTTATATGTAATTGAATCCAAATTAAGATATGCTAGCGTTCTAGGTCTTAATTGCTTAAGTGGAAAACCTATAATTCCTTAGGTAAATCAACAAAGAGATTTGCATGCTTGATTAGTGTTCTAACTTGTGTGTTCTTCTTAAATCAATCAAACATCCACATGTTCTTAATGCATTGATCGTGTTTTATTAGAGAATTCACTAGCTTTGCATGATCAATAGGATTAATTATGGTGTGTTCATCTAGTTAATCTAATTAAGGGAAGTAATAAGGTCTTTGTATGCATTCATCTTTGTTCTTGATTGATTTCTTCCAATTGCATGTTTTGATTTGTGAATTATTATCGTGTTAATAGTGGTTGACTACATCATATGCATCTTTGTCATCCCCTTTATCTCTTCTTGATTCATGGATTGATTGATCATTGTAGTTAGTTTAGTTAGAT
Organism: Rosa lucieae; assembly: GCA_024704745.1. Taxonomy (NCBI): domain Eukaryota; kingdom Viridiplantae; phylum Streptophyta; class Magnoliopsida; order Rosales; family Rosaceae; genus Rosa; species Rosa lucieae. The sequence continues at coordinate 49,679,644 of CM045496.1, forward strand.
TTAGATACAAATATACTTTCGAAATCCCCCTTTAATTCTTTGTAATTTTCGTAAATATTGTATCCTTGTAATGAATTCTTCTTTCTTTGACATTTAAATGACAGGAGCACCCTCAATCCCTAGCTTAGAACGATACCCTACTTACTCATACTACAATTCGATGCAGGGTTTAAATTGGCACTCACTTTGAGTGTATCATCATATGGGCTTTCTGTGAGTATTGGTGTCTTCCACACTTCTAGCGGGGAAATATCCATCTCCCTCTGGGATTTGGACCAACTTAGAGGTTTGCCCATTGGTGGACGGTTTTATGATGAGGTGGTTCCAGCTGCTGAAGAGCTTTTTGCGACAAGCAAAGGGGCTCAACAGAGCTTTCGCTACTTGTTTCTCGCCTACCACAAACTTTGCAAGGAAGGTCAAGGGCAGAAAGTGAAGATAATTTCATGGATACAATAATGGTATAGAGGAGCTTTGCGCTACAAGAGGCCTCCGAACAAAAGTACCAGGAACAAAAGATATCCGCCCCCGAATGCGTTTAATCCATCTGGCAAGATTCATGAGATCCGACAACGAACTCCTGCAGACCTTGCAGTATTTGATGACTTAAGCATGGAGGGTGAAGATATAGAGCCCACCTACTTGGCTGCCTTTCTTGCTTGTTGGTTGTGCCTGTTTGTTTTACCTGGAGACAACACTGGTTTGATTAGTCCGGGAGTATTCAAAGTTGCCAGAAAAATGTCACAGGGTCTATAATTTTGGCCAGCAGTACCGATGTTGGCTAGTGACCTACATAAATTAGTGTATCAATTTAAAACTGATACGTTAGAAACAAGCGCGCAATTTAACCCTGCAAAATTTAGTTGTCAGTATAGAATAAGTAGGGATCGTTCTAGCCGGGGATTGAGGGTACACCTGTAATTGTAAAAACAAATAAAAATTAAAATAATCATTAAGTATTATTTACAAAAATAAAACAAAGAATAAAAATATATACAAATTAACATAAAAAGGGGATTTAGAATTTTAAATTTGAAAATTAAAATAAATAAAATAAAAAAACGTAAAAAACATATACAAGGGTGGAACACAAGGAACAAAGATCAAATCCACAATTATATGAATGAAATCCAATTACAATTCCTATAGTTGATTATCTATGTCATGAGAAAGAAGTTGACCATGAGAAACGTTAGTAAGCAAACGATTTTCCATTTTTTACTTTCCTTGAATAATTAATCTAAGTGAAAGCACCTAACTTAATTCTATTGAACATGCAATCACAGTCTACAAAGCTAGCTAATCGAGAACACATTCAACGCATTAACAACAAAGAAAAGATGTCAACCAAAGTGCACAACCTAGTATGAAAAAGTTTATCTATTTGCAATCCTCCTCAATTGATTTCGACATTTGTCCAAAGCATTTACTACTTATGAAATAGGTTCACAAAACTATTAGGTCTATTGTTTACCTAAATCTAGCTCCAATTATATGCATATATCCTAAGTTGGCCACCAAAGAACATAAACATGCAAAAGTTTTCTGTAATCCAAAATTAATCAAGCAATCTCACATAAGCAACATAAAAATTAACATAAAGAAATCACAACTTTATTTCAAAACATATAAATGGGCTTTAAACTTTGCCCTTAACATCATGTTAACTAGAATTTATAACGCTACTAATCAAACAAAAGAAAGTATGAAATGCACCGTGAATCCTTGAAAGCAAGCAATATTCCAGGGACGACACAAGAGTGGATGGCGGCTAGGCTCTTGATGTATTACATGACTTCTTCTCCTCCTTGGTTGAGACGCAGAGCTTCTAAAGACTAGAGAATGGAGAGAATTTATGGTATTTAGAATTTTCTGAGGGAGAAGTGCTGTGTTAAGTGGTGTCAATGATGCTCCTATTTATAGGAGGATGGCAACTTAGTCTCCAAGTTTTCAAGATTGATCCACACAGCATTAGCCAATCAGATAATTCCACATTAGTTTTGCTATGTCATCTAACCAATGAGAAACCTCCAATTTAACACCTTGATTTAGGGGAGATTATTTTTCCATTAATTACATGATTATTTTCTGATTTATCTCCTCAATTTCAGCCAAGAATGAATGTAGACATCAAGAAATGTATATGGACCTGTTTTCAACCTTTCTGCTTATTGCAATCCCTTGAAATTCTCCTTCCTTATCTGTCGAAATCTCCCTTTGGCCATAATCATGTCTAGATACATTTTGGATTTAATTGACATGTCATTATCCATATATATTCTTCAAATTGGGCCAAAATCAATTTGTGTCTAATATGGACCCAAAATCTGATTTTTAACCATCTTTTCTTACCAAAAATGACTCCCAATCCATATCACCTTTGTAGAGGACATTTTGAGCTTGTTATTGGGCTCTCCTCGTCCACCCAGGTATTCTATTGTCATCAGGACTCCTCATTTTCCGCCATTTTTCTTCATTTCTCCAAACATGTTTCCTAGTTGACGCAAGATTTCCTACTTTGACTGGGTTTCCTAGTCGGACTAGGATTTCCTGGCTAGACCAGGAAAACTTCATTTCTTCATTTCAACTCATTTTTACAACCCTCGTGCCCTGCCTTAGCAATTTCCAACGTTTTCTAGCTTTTCTTTCTCCTTTAAGCTCATTTCTGCTCCATTTGCTCCATGGGACCTAAAAATAGAAACTTTTATTAAAATTACTAAAAGTAGAAACTTCCTAAAGATAGAAACTTTCTTAAACAAGAAGGATTTATTTAAGGAAATAACTAAGTAAATATGAGGAAATAACATTTAAAATGTCCCATTAAAATGCTCTTATCAAATTCCCCCACACTCAGTTTTTACTAGTCCCTTAGCAAAATCAAAATAAAGACACAAACTTAGACTCAACGAAAACTTAAAGAAAGAAAAGACAAAGACTACACACAATGACTCTATTGCCCTTCAACATTTTGTCTCAGAAATCTCTTACTTTCATAACATCAAGATTAGCACTCAACCAAGAATAAATGTTTAGATATTCAAGAGTTAATTCAAACATATAATCCACACATACACAAGTAGGACTTGGTTGTAACAATGGTGATGGGATGGAGCTCAGCATGTTTCAGACAAGTATGATTCATATCCTCACAAGGTATATCCACTCATAGAGGCTTTATATCCTCACAAGTATGATGAGATGTAGAGACTTCTAGAAATCTACCAAGGCATGCAAAACGTCACATCTCATAGAGGCTTTATAAAAGGGCCTAATATCTTCATGTTGGGCACAAACTTCATTCTAAACTTCCTTTGAACTAGTGAACTGGACAAAGACCAAATTTTTTTGTAGTGGGCGTTCAATTCAAAACAAACTCCAAATCCACAAAGTATGGGGGGACTAAATTCCATAAACATTTTTTTTTTCCTTTTTTTTTCACGGCAATACATACATACTTTTTTCTTTTCATGGACAAGTCTACCCCCACACTTGAACTTTCACCTCTTCTCATCCTTCATCCTTGACGCCAAATCCATATAGTAAGTCTCAAAAGATAGCTCCACTAAGTTTTTAGAACAAACGGTAAGATTGTAACTATGCTAAGGTTCAGAGGTTAAGGATTTTAAGGGTGATGAAAGAAAAAGCTTTTAATTGTTGGCTCAAAGGGAACATCTAGGGGGATGCACATCTTATGTACACAATTAGGTGTTGGAAAATTTGGTCGATGGATGCTATTTTCGTCACCGGATTTCATCTCCTACAAAATCACATAAATACAATATATTAATAACAAATAACAATTATCATTTCATTGTAATAATAAACTAAGATACCAAGAATCATAACACTTATCTATTGGATTTGTAGGCTTCAGGAGGACAGATCATTCAAAAAGAGTTTATGATTGAGGCGTGTAAACACTGCCCTTAAGAGTAGATTTCGCCCCTCGGAGCCAATGTCTCGGTGTAGCAGGTTTGTGGCGCCCTACCCTCCAGGGTACAACAACCATTAATCCTTGTAAGCGTACACTCGCAAACTTAGATCCTAGAAATGCTTGATTTTTCCATTTGGCATTATGGAAGAGCAAGAACAAAGCACACTCTAGAATATGTATGAACTCACTAGAGAAATGGCTAGGAGAGAACTATAGAAGATAATGAATTTCATTGTGTGTGTAAGAGCAAGAAGTGACAGGTACATATAGTAGATGAAAATACTTATAGATATGATGCAAATTTAATAAGATAATTATTGGAATATTGTAATTCCCATAACCTTAATATGCCATAATATTATGAACATAATGAAGTAGTAACGTTTAAGCATAAATGTATAATAAATAGTTTTTCAAAGCATTAGGAGTTACACAAAATATTTTGAAATACACAATCAAAATTTCCAACAATCCCCCACATATTTCAAAATACGGAAGCTGCTAAATGAAAAACGAAATTATAGAGTGCCAAAGGAAAATGAGAATCCAATGCTTCTGAACTGGTGTCTTTTGGACTATAAACCAGCCATAGGATAAATAATTGTGATCCATAGAAATTTGGTGAAAATTAAATTTTCTATGAACCAAAATTTCTTAATATGAATCAGAGAACTACCATCCACACTGAACTCTCGAAATCAAGCATTTTCCGCGGGTGGGCACAAATAGGCCATGCGCCCCTACCTGGATATTCATGAGTGCTCTAGAAGACTTGCCCAAGTTTCATAGGAAGCGGCCCCACTTCCACACTCATATAGGTAAGTCCATCAAGTGTGGACTGGAATCAAACACACCACCCATGTGTAAGGGCTACGGTACTTATTAAGAAAAAACTTCATCCTTATACATTCCAGTTAAAGCACTATCTATGCACCATAGGGATAGACTCCAAAATTTATTTTGTCAGAGTATTAGCCAAAATCAACTCTGACGTACATAGCTTATTGAATAATCTCAACAATAAGTGATCTTTATTGGATTTTTAGTTATCCAATCTCACTTAGATATAAGAGCCTATTTTTTCTTGTCTTTCCTTGACCCCCACATTTTTGAGTATGTCTGAATTAGCCTTAGGCTCATAAATATAAGCAAGATAATATTAAGCCATATATATTTACTCAACGAATCTTCACCAATCAAGGACTTGAGAATTTAGTAGGCAACAATATGTATCATATTTCGTGACTTTGGATACTTTAGTCACCCCCATATTTGTAGCCATCAAGTGTCTCTTAATTCTTGATCAAAATTAAATTTGATCATGGAGATACATTGAATGTCTATTTTCTCAAAGCATAAACCGAAGGTAGCAATCAATGAGATAGTTTTTCAAGGCGTCAGCATAAGGGACAATATTGAGACGTCAATGAATAAAAACTGCATACATTTATTTGTTTTGAGGCAACATTAACCGAAAGGCAACCCAAAACCTTTAAGGCAACATGCTGAGCTAATCATCTTAGCAAATACCGTAGTAAGCAACAATTTTTTTCCTTTTTGAGGACATCAACCATAGGGACATTAATATTCCGAGGCATCAAATTGTCATAGGCAACCGTCAGTGTAAAATTGACAAAATAATTTCTCAATGCATTATTCATGATAACACATTTATTTTTCAGGCAACCGAGGCATCATCTTAATCAAGAGGCAACGGAAATATTGAGATGCAACAACTTATCGGAAATATTCCGAAGAAACAATAATCCGAAGGCAACATTTCAAATTTTTTTTTCTTCCTTGAAGAAAAAATACTTTGAACGGACGTATTCCGAAGGCAACAACAAAGAAACAACTTTTTGAGTTATAACGGTAAAAATATATTTTAGTGCATATAAAATAATTATGGTTCAAATCATATAACAGAGAATTAAAAACGCTTGCTAAACCATAATATTAATAGCAATCACTGATGCAAAATAAATACTACAAAAATGGTAAAACGATATTAAACACAGAAATTAATATAGAAAAGTAAATGCGCGAAACGGTTAATTTTTAAGATGACTGTTCGTCTCCTAATAAAACTAAAATCACACAACTTAAATCTTAATTATACCATGCATTACTAACCGAAAAATGCACCTTATCAACATTCAAATGCAAACTGAAAACCCATTAGCAATTGAAATATATACATTTCACCATCGTAACATATATTAAAAATGATAAATTATAATAAAATCATATATGCAACTGTAACCGTGCAACATAAATAGTATTAATAGAGAAAATCTTATTGGAGCAAAACAATAATGTATGATTGCATGTAAAACGATTTTGTTTTTCAAGGGACAACAAAGGCACCAAATGAAAGGAATGAATGCAATAGATTAATAACAGCTCGAGCATATTGAGATCTTATTTGAAACGCTAAGAAGACATTTAATAATCATAAGCCATTAAAAAAAATTGAAGTTTATTAATTCACGATTACGATGCAGTAAACATTTTGCAATATGTGTGAAGCTAACTGCCATAATAATTATTCCAAACCAAAAGACCAAACTCATTTTTTCAAATTTTAGCACGGAAAATTAATATGTTTAACGAGAAAGAGTTATACTTGCAACAACTAAAACAATAACAGACTTATCATTATGTTTAAGCATCCCACAAGGAAACATCCACCAACAAATCTACTCTTAAGATTGTTGGAAAATTTGGTCGATGGATGCTATTTTCGTCACCGGATTTCATCTCCTACAAAATCACATAAATACAATATATTAATAACAAATAACAATTATCATTTCACTGTAATAATAGACTAAGATACCAAGAATCATAACACTTATCTATTGGATTTGTAGGCTTCAGGAGGACAGATCATTCAAAAAGAGTTTATGATTGAGGCGTGTAAACACTGCCCTTAAGAGTAGATTTCGCCCCTCGGAGACAATGTCTCGGTGTAGCAGGTTTGTGGCGCCCTACCATCAGGGTACAACAACCATTAATCCTTGTAAGCGTACACTTGCAAACTTAGATCCTATAAATGCTTGATTTTTCCATTTGGCATTATGGAAGAGCAAGAACAAAGCACACTCTAGAATATGTATGAACTCACTAGAGAAATGACTAGGAGAGAACTATAGAAGATAATGAATTTCATTGTGTGTGTAAGAGCAAGAAGTGACAGGTATATATAGTAGATGAAAATATTTAGAGACAAGGTTCTAAAAAACACTAGGCGCTAGTCGGGGGGTGACCCAGGGACTAGGCGGTTTTTTTTTAAAATTTTTTAAATTATTTTAATGACATATAATAATATAAATGATAATATTTAAAATCGAAAAATTAATTATAAATATAAAAATAGTCAAAATATAGAATAAATTAGGGTTTATGACCGCCTAGGCTCTGCCTAGAACCTCCTAGTAGCCCAGTGCCTAAGGGAAACGCTTAGGCCAAAATCAGAGCGGTTCCTTGCCGCCAAGCGCCTAAGTGCCGCCTAGGCCGATTTTTAGAACATTGCTTAGAGATATGATACAAATTTAATAAGATAATTATTGGAATATTGTAACTCCCATAACCTTAATATGCCATAATATTATGAACATAATGAAGTAGTAACGTTTAAGCATAAATGTATAGTAAATAGTTTTTCAAAGCATTGGGAGTTACACAAAGTATTTTGAAATACACAATCAAAATTTCCAACATTAGGGACACAGGCAATGGTGGTAATTCCTAGGGTGCCTCTATCATTTCCAGAATCAGGGACATGTATTGATAAAAGTCTCAACAAGCATAAGAATGAATTCTAGCATTCTCTAGTCCATTAAACTTAATCTATGGCAATCAATCAATCAAATGAAAGCATAATGAGATTATCAAAACATCGCCAAGAAAATAAGAATAAATTTCATTTATCACTCCAAGAAAAAGGCACATGGGCTCAAATATCTCACATGGGTTTTTATGAATCAAAACTCATCCTAACATGCTCATATTCTATACCAAAGTCACGAAATCCATATTCACTACACATGCATATGTTTGTATATATCTCAATTAACCAAAGAATATCATTTAAAATCATCTGAATATTGTGATCCTCTTTTAGCCATAATTTTAGAGATATAGAATCATTCTAGATAGTTGAAAGGCATTCCATGACTCAAAAACCAAAAACAAATACATTTTTTTTTTTTTGACATTTTTCCTTTTTTTTTTGTATTTTTCATTATATAGGACTCAAAATAAAAGACAAAAATATAAATCCCTTCCCCCACATTTAAATATTGCATTGTCCTCAATGTAATCATTTAAAATCAAGCAATGAAACAAATAAGCATAAATAGAAAGCATTTATGAAAACAAATCCTAAAACAAAAGAGAAAAATTAAAAAATAAATTGAAATAGGGAAAGAGAAAGCAAATCTGTATTTGTAAACACCTTCACGGCTACTTCTGAATTGGGTTGCCTCCCAAGCAGAGCTTTACTTTAACGTCTTTCAGCCAGACGGTACCTCCATTAAATAAAGTTAGTAATTATAATTAATAAAGAAATAAAAAATATAAAAACAATTAACAATGAATTACAAACTACAAGTATAATTAACAAGTACAATGTACAAAATTTCTCACACAAGACACAAGTGAGTATAAAATGTGAAAAGTATTTTTACAAGTGTAATTTTATTTTTTTTTATTCAAGAGTTCAATTTGTTTGAACACTTAGGTACGGGAACAGGGAGTCTCGATGTGCAATGGGACTGAAACAGCTACCATTTTCAAGACTATGTTTTATCCAATATACCTTAGTGTATCACAACATTTTCTTTTGTTATAAACATCATTGATATTGAATGTAATTCCAAGCGGTAAATCAAGTGGACATGCGGCCCAAGTATAGTCTCCTAGACATAAACTCCCTTTAGCATCCTTTGGGCAACCTTACTGAAATGGCCAGGTAGGGGAGGGCGACCATGAGAGGCAGAATCTATTTTGGCATGAGCTACTCCCATATAGTGGTTTAGGCCCATTTGCAAGCACTTCTGGATCCAAAACCCGTCATGAACGTTGTCCCATTCCTAGACACCATTCCACATAGGCTATACTTACTAAGATGAAAAAGGTCATAAGTGTGAAGATAGTTCAACAAGTGTTAATTAATAAAGGCAGCCCTCAACCTTAAGGGACCTGAACTAGGTACCAATAAGGGGTTTAGACCAATATTAACAAAAGAGACTTTACCTATTCCGTTCAATTTACAACTTACAATTAAAACTCGTTTTCAACAATATAAAAATGGTCCTAGTTAATTTAACCTAAGTTTCAAACAATTTATATACAATAATTATAAAACAAAAACAAGTGATTTTTCAATCCCCGGCAACGGCGCCAAAAATTGATATCTAAAAACAAGCGCGCAATTTAACCCTACAAAATGTAGTTGTCAGTATAGAATAAGTAGCGATCGTTCTAGCTAGAGATTGAGGGTACACCTATAATTGCAAAAACAAATAAATAATTAAAATAAGTAGAAAGTATTATTTACAAAAATAAAACAAAGAATAAAAATATATACAAATTAACAAAAAAAGAGGATTTAGGATTTTTAATTTGAAAATTAAAATAAATAAAATAAAGAAAACGTAAAAAACATATACAAGGGTGGAATGCAAGGAACAAAGATCAAATCCACAATAATATGAATGAATTCCAATTACAATTCCTATAGTTGATTATCTATGTCATGAGAAAGAAGTTAACCATGTGAAACGTTAATAAGCAAACGATTTCCCACTTTTTACTTTCCTTGAATAATTAATCTAAGTGAAAGTACCTAACTTAATCCTATTGAACATGCAATTATAGTCGAGAGAGCTAGCTAATGAAGAACACATTCAACGAATTAAGAATAAAGAAATGATGTCAACCAAAGTGCACAACCTAGTATGAAAAAGTTCATCTATTTGCAGTCCTCCTTAATTGATTTCGACTTTTGTCCAAAGCCTTTACTACTTAGGAAATAGGTTCACAAAACTATTAGGTCTATTGTTTACCTAAATCTAGTTCCAATTATATGCATATATCCTAAGTTGGCCACCAAAGAACATAAACATGCAAAAGTTTTCTGTAATCCAAAATCAATCAAGCAATCTCACATAAGCAACATAAAAATTAACATAAAGAAATCACAACTTTCTGAGGGAGAAGTAGTGTTTTAAGTGGTGTCAATGATGCTCCTATTTATAGGAGAATGGCAACTTGGTCTCCAATCTTAAAGATGGATCCACAGAGCATTAGCCAATCAAATAATTCCATGTCAGCTTTGCTATGTCATCTAACCCATGAGAAACCTCCAATTTAACACCTTGATTTAGGGGAGATTATTTTTGCTTTAATTACATGATTATTTTCTGATTTATCTCCTCAATTTCAGCCAAGAATGAATGTCAACATCAAGAAATGTATCTGGACCTGTTTTCAACCTTTCTGCTTGTTGCAATCCTTGAAATTCTCTTTCCTTACCTGTCGAAGTCTCCCTTTGGCCATAATCATGTCTAGATGCATTTAGGATTTAATTGAGATGTTATTATCCATATATATTCTTGAAATTCGGCCAAAATCAATTTGTGTCTAATACGGACCCAAAATCTAATTTCCATATTGTCTTTGTAGACGACGTTTTGAGCTTCTTATTGGGCTCTCCTTGTCCACCTAGGTATCCTATTGTCATCAGGACTCCTCATTTTCCGCCATTTTTCTTCATTTCTCCAAACATGTTTCCTAGTTGACCCAGGATTTCCTGCATTGACTAGGTTTCCTAGTCAGACCAGGTTTTCCTGGCTAGACCAGGAAAACTTCATTTCTTCGTTTCAGCTCATTTTTACAACCCTAGTGCCATGCCTTAGCCATTTCCAATGTTTTCTGGCGTTTCTTTCTCCTTTAAGCTCATTTCTGCTCCATTTGCTCCATGGGACCTAAAAATAGAAACTTTTATTAACATTACTAAAAATAGAAACTTCCTAAAGATAGAAACTTTCCTAAACAAGAAGGATTTATTTAAGGAAATAACTAAGTAAAAATGATGAAATAACATTTAAAATGTCGCATTAATATGCTCCTATAAAAATCCCTATCAATGTAGTAAGAATAAGTAGGGATCATTCTCAACCAGGATTAGGGCCTAATTAATTCCTGAAAAATAGAACATTAGCAAAACAAATTAAAGAATATATATACATAATTTACTAAAATACAAGACAGGAGTTTAAGATTTTTTTTCATTTAACAACTAAGTAAATATATACATATGTGACACATCAAAACATAGAATCAAGTAGAATTAAATGAATTGAACGAATTTAGATAGAATTAACTACTACTAACATGTTGGCAAGGTTTCAAATATTAATTCACGAATCAAAATATGTCTAAGCATAGAATCAATCAAGAACAAAGAAGAACGCATCCCTTAATTAAATTAACTAAATAAACGCACCATAGTTAACCCTATTAATCATGCAATCACTAGTAGTAGCTAAGCACTAAGAAAAACACTTTTAACAAGTTAAGAATCGTGGAAGTTTGATCAATTTAAGTCAAGAACACAAGTTAGAATGCTAATCAAGCATGCAAGACTCATTGTTAACTGCATATCTAAAATCAATCTTTCATCCACCATAGAAATCGCAAAACACATATCCAAGAACATAAAACCAAATCGTAATTTAATTAAAAACCGAAAACAGAAAATAGGGTTCCACGGTTACACTTTTTTATCTTCAAGGACGCAAGAAGCTTCAAAAGGTGATGGAATTGATGAGGATCACGGCAAGGATGCTTGAATGGATGAATGGATGCTTCACAGCCTCTACTTGGAACTTCTTGAATTGTTGCCGAAACTTGGAAGAGGAAGGGGAGTGTTTGTGGCTTTTGATTATTAATTTGTGGTGTGTAGAAGAGCTTCACAAACCTCCTTTATATAGTGAACAGAAAGGGTTAGGGTTCCCTTGAATTTCTCTTGAATTGCATCACTTTGACCAATACAAAAATAGCATATGAATTGCAGAGCAAGTAATCTCTATTTTGCCGAATTCTTCCATGTATGTAGACTTAATTTCGGCCTCATTATATGTAGAGTCATATATCAATACTTATTCCTCTATTCCAAAATAATCTAAGAATAATCCCATAAAGATATTGCCGAAATCTTTTGTATTTTCCTTTTAATTCTCACTGCAAAAGCAATTAGAATGGGTCAATGATTCTTTCAAGACGTTAAGAAGGATCTAGACACACATGTACAAGTTACATGCTTCAAACTTCGGGCCAAACTCTCCCAAAATGGGCCAATTCGAAATTAATCTTTAACATTGCCGAAATTCTTCAATAATCTTGAACTATCTTGAGTCATCTTCAAGACACAGCATCTCCTAGTCTCACCAGATCTCCTAGCAGCATCAAGACTCCTAGTGTCTTCAGGTTTCCTAGTCCAATTGGGACTCTGTCATTTCTTCATTTCCGAACATCATTTTTCCAAGCTCACTCCTAGTTGCATTAGGATTCCTACTTCAACTGGGATTCATTTTCCTGGTAGAACTGGGAAAAATTCATCTCTCCATTTCTGATCATTTCTGCACATATAACTCCTTGCCTTCCATTTCCAGACTCAAAACTACCTAAAAACATAAACAAGTTAGAAATGGCATTGTTAAGGAAATAACTAAGCAAAATGTAGAGAGAAATGTACCAAAAATGTAGTAGAATTTAGTCTCAACAGCTAGCATTTATCAGGGTTTGAATGAGATCTCTATTTCCAGTGATCTAGGTAATTGTTCAGCTGCTCTTCCTTTTCATTATATATACTTATGGCTGGTAGAGTACTTCGGCACCCACTTTCAGTCTCCACTTCCCAACGACCTAAGGCCCAGTATGGTTCGCTTCTTCGGAGAATTTTCAGCTAAGCATTTTGGAGGCTCATGTTGAGACTAATTTCTACTATATTTTTAGTTCATTTCTCTCTACATTTTGCTTAGTTATTTGCTTAACAATGTTATTTATAACTTGTTTTATGTTTTTAGGTAGTTTTGAGTCTGGAAATGGAAGGCAAGGAGTTATTTGCACAAAAATGATCAAGAAATGGAAAAATGAAGTTTTCCCTGTTCTACTAGGAAAAGGGATCCCAGTTGCAGTAGGAATCCTAATGCAACTAGGAAAAGCTAGGAAAAAATGTTCAGGAAATGAAGAAATGATAAAGTCCCAGTTGGACTAGGAAACCTGATGACACTAGGAACCTGATGACACTAGGAGTCCTGATGTTGCTAGGAGACGTGGTGAGACTAGGAGATGATGTGTCTTGAAGATGACTCAAGATAGTTCAAGAATGTTCTAGATTAATGAGGAAATTCGGCAACAATGTATATGGATTTCGAATTGGCCCATTTTGGGAGAGTCTGGCCCGAAGTTTGAAGCATGTGACTTGCACATGAGTCTCTACATTCTTGTTGACGTTTTCTAGGAGTGATTGGCCGGCCCATTCTAATTGTTTTTTGACATGAAAAATACAAGAGATATTCAAGGATTTCCGCAAATATATATTATTGGATATTCTTTGATTTTGTATGGAATTTTTGAAGAGAAAATAGAGGAATAAGTGTTGAATTATGACGCTACATACAAGGAGGCCGAAATATGGTCTAAATGCTTGGAGAATTTGGCAACAAACAAAGGTGACTTGTTCTCTACTTCTCAAGGAATATTTTCATTGGTTGAATGATGTCACAAGTAGATTTCGACCTAGATTCTCTAGCCCTTGCCGTTCACTACTACACACCACAAAATTCAGAATCAAAAGTCACAAACACTTCCCTTTCTCTTCCATAGTTTCGGCAATCTCAAGAAATCCAAAGTTCAAGGCCGTGAAGCATCCATTCATCCATTCAATCATCATTTCCGTCATCCTCATCCATTCCACCACCTTTTTAAGCTTCTTGCGTCCTTGAAGATCAAATAGTGTAACCATGAACACAACTCTATGTTTTCAGTTTTGTATAAGAATGTTATTTTGGGTTTCTATGAATTTTGATTTTGATTTTCTGTTTTGGTTCTTTAAATTGCGGTTTCTATGAATGATGAAGTGATGATTTTAGATATGTGATTTTCGAATACTATGAAGCATGTTTTAGGTTTTAGGTTCTCTTATTGATAAATTGCGATTTCTATATGTTCTTGCATGATTGTTAATTTTGAACTTCAATCCCATCTTTTATGTGTTAATTGATCTTTGGATGCATACTTAGGTTGATAAACATATAATTGAATCCATATTAAGGTGCTAGTGTTCTAGGCTTTAATAATTTTGGTGGAAAACCTAAAAATTACTTAGGTAAATTAACAATGATTCTTGCATGCTTGATTAGCGTTCTAACTTGTGTTGTTGACTTGAATTGATCAAACTTCCAATATGTTTAATGCATTGAAACTGTTTTTTGTGGGACCCCCCTCTCGGGTCACCACAGCGCCGCAACCCCAAGCCAATGAGAAACCGACATGTCACGAATGACATCCCGATAACTCATCATCTCGAAATCGCAAGGCCTTTTGGGTTTAGACTGTTGGTTCACAAAACACTTTCTTGAACAAATCATTCTAGCAACCTAACTACATATTTTGAAAACCGGAATTTAAAGTGGGCTAAAGGATTTGGGCTTACAATAGGAGCCCAATTTGGAAAATAACAAATCACTAAGTAAAAACAAGTATGAGAGACGCGCCTCAGGGTTACGAGTCTCTTGAAGTTTTGTATATAAGCAAGAAGAAAACAAACAAATAAATAAATAAATTAGTGAGAAAGTAAATAAACAAGTTACTTCAAAATCCGATAAAGGACCAAAACCATTTCTTGATAAAGTCAAAGAAGAATACGTCAAGCCGGGCATGTGCCTCCTCTATATGCTCCCCGACCACTTCCTCGAAACCTACACACAGATGTAGGGGTAGCTTTCGTCCTCGCATGCTCAGTAGGGGCAAACCCAACCATGCTAGGTTTGAAAGATAATATACTTGAAAATATCTACTACATAATATTGTGCACGTTTATCGAAAAAACTTTAAAAAGAGGCAACCACAAACATTTATTCACTTTTATAAAACATATGCAGCATGCTTCACATAACTTGGAGCTCTGAGATACTCACCTGCCGGCTAAATTAAAATAAATCGGTGACCGACTTGGTTCGTCATCCTTCGAGAACTGGCCAACTACTCTGTAGTCTTTATGACTACAAGTAGCGAAAGTGTCCATTTCCTGGCCCTGAGTCTCCTATGACTGGTTCACTGTCTTTACTCACTCTTCCTTTACAAACATAGGAGCACAGCCCCCTCCGGAGGTTCATGGTTATCGACACCGTGGGATCCCTAGGAATCTACTCGTCTAGGTCCCATTCACTTTCAGGTCACAAGTACAAACATACAAGGGTACAGTATCTCAACATGCAAGTCTAGCCTCGGTTTTCGTAATTAGCAATTATCAGTTCTGAAAACACATGTATCACAAGGCATCGACCAATGAACAACCAAAAATGTTCTTACATGCAATATACTATCTTAGTATAGCATTCCACATATACTGAAAAGCCTCTAACAAGGAAGGGACAACTCACCCTACCTGGATATGGAGTGCTCGTCCACATTCGATTTCGTTCCCGACTTTTGATCATTTGTCCAAATCCAAGTGCACATGCTCGAGTCCTTTAACAAAAACTAAATCCGATAAGTACTCAATTCATAACTCATTAGCTCAATGTCATTATGAGTTACCAATTTATCTTGAAGCGATAATTAATTGCAACCATTCCCGTACAATTCACTTAACGTAATGAGCTCATTCGAGAGATGGTGATCACACTTCTTTCCATGTTAAAATTTCGGTCAACCAGTTTGACCTCATTTTATTTAGCTTTTAACCTTAAGCAATTAAATAATAATTACCATTCCCGAATGATTTCGCCTTTCAAACTCTGTTCAGGGTATGGTGATTATACTTATTTTCTTGATGTATTCCAAGTCAACCGGTTTGACCCTTGTTTACTTAATCATTAAATACTAGCTAATAAATAGTAATTACCATTCCCGAATAATCTCATTCTTACGATAACTTTAGGATATGGCAACACTAGAATACTCCGATTTCTAACCATATTTCATGAACGTTAATCCAATATCCTAATTTATCTCAAACAAATAAAATCCACCATTTTCATTACCCATTTCCACTCAACATTGACAATTACTCAAGCTCCTTATTTTCTTTCACAACAACCATTTACTTCACAATATGACAAATTCAAACTCCGTCATCATTTTAACTAATTACACTAATCTTCTCCACACATTTAGCCATTTCATGCTTGTCCACATTTAAGTTAAATTCACAACAATCGATCACTTAAAGCATTAACCATTCAAGCAGCATACTAACTTTTCATTCCATTCGATAACAACCTCTAGAATTTTACAATCACCACACCAAAACCCACAGTTTGGTAGGGACCAACACTTACCATTTCTTATTTTCCAAACGGGGACTTGAGTCACCATAGCTGCATTCCCACCATCCTCATCCATTCTAATCCCTAACAAGCACATCTTTTGACCAATTTCTGCATTTCAAAACAGAATCTGAACATAATCCTTACCATTTCCCACTTCAATCGAAATTGACTCAAGATCTTCTCCTCTCCAAAAATCCCAAATTCACAGACTCCACAAAACCTCATACAATTCCAATTAAATGACAGAGTTAGGGATTTCAATCTAGATCAAACCAGATGCCTCAACTAAGGAGAAGGGATAAAAATCCAGCTTACCAGACAAAGAGGATAAGCTGGTGGCACTCACGGAGGCATCCACGGTGGATGTGGTGGCCCACTCACTATAACCGGCGCCTGCGGCGACTCTGGTCGGAGTCAGAGGTCGGAGTTTTGGGGTTTCAAAAGATAGTGCAGCTCTGACTTCGTTTATGGAGGTGTTGAATCTCTATTCTTGGCCGGGTTGGAGAATAGGCAAGGGCATTGGCTGTACTCCTACATCGGTGGTCTTCTGGTGTCAGACAGTGCAAAGGCTTCGGGCTTTGGGTGAGTGGCCTGGTATAGATAGATTGGTGATGGCGATGAGTGCAGAAAGGGATCGAAAGTAGCCTTTCAAGCTAGGTGGTCGCATGCAATGGCTAGATGAGGTGTATGTCGACGGAAAGCTCAGGTTATGGTCGGGTTTGGGTGCTGCGTCGACTAGTGGAGGTGGTGTGGTGTGATGGTGGCTGGAAATAGATGGAGGTAGAGAGGTAGTGACGTCACATCTTTGGGGGAGAGTGTGCGACGTCCGGTGGTGGTGCATGGCTGTGATTTTTCTTAGGTTTTGGTCGGATTTGGATTGTGGTTCCGTTAGTGGTAGCAGTGACGAGGGGTGCTGGCCGAACTCTATGGTTCCGGCGTAGGCAGAGAGGGAGGACCAGAAAGTGAGGTCGGGGGAGAAAGAGAGAGATGAGGCCGAGAGAGAAGAGAGAGAGAGAATACGAATCTAGGGTTTTCCCTTGCCAACTTGCTATTTATACTTATGTCCATGAAATACCTATTTTGCCCTTGCGACAAATTACAAAACTCTCCTAGTTAATTGCTTTAGGTTTTGGGCTCGTAACTTTTCTTTTATTCACTTTTCGTCAGGAACTTCCTAAGTTATTTCTCGACTTCGTCCTAGACCCAAAACTCGATCTCGTAAAAATCCAAAACTTTGTTACAACTGAATTTATCGTCTTCGAAAATTCAACAAATTGTTGCCGCACTAAACCTCTGTAACCTTCTGGGCCCAAAATGAAGGACTCTGGCCCAAAGTTTAATCATAAGGCCCAAATCGTGATCTTGCGACCAAAATGACCTACAAGGTTATTTCCTCCGCTTAAATCACCTTGCGGAAAAATCTTATTGGAGAAAATTACCTTCGAAAATTAAACAAAATTTTCGGGGGCTCTCATTTTTGTTAGTGATTAGCTACCACTAGTGATTGGATGATTAATAGGGTTAACTATGGTGCGTTCATCTAGTTAATTTAATTAAGAGAAGTAAAAAGAATTTTGTATGCGTTCATCTTTGTTCTTGATTGATTCTATGCTTTGACATATTTTGATTCGTGATTTGATGTTTGAACCCTTGCCAATGTGTTAATAGTAGTTAATCCCATCTAATTTCGTTCCATTCATATAATTCTACTTGATTCTGGTTTTGATGTGTCACATGTATATATTTACTTAGTTGTCAAATTAAATACAAATCCTAAATCCCCCTTACATGTATTTTTCATAAATAATGTGTATATATATATATTCTTTAATTTGTTTTGCTAACGTTTTATTTTTCAGGAATTAATTAGGCCCTAATCTCCGGTTGAGAACGATCCCTACTTATTCTTACTATATTGATAAGGTTTTAAATTGAGCACTAATTTTGTGCAGGTCAACTCACAGGCTCTTTTTTTGTTCAAAGCATGTGACAATGTGAGGATGGATGCATTTGCCAGGGTATTTTCGGAGAGGAGAGTGATTATCAACCGCAACAACATCTCACATTTAGACTTCATATATCTCATCAGCCTTCGATCCGGATATCTTTCTCTCAGACAGGATAACTGACCAGTCATTCAGCCATACAGTCCACATCGGTTCAGTCGATAGTTTGGTTACGTCCAAGACATTCCCGGCAGCCTTAAGAATGACATTCGCACCGGCGTATTGGCTTAGATTTATAAGCATTGGGATTCTTGCACCAGAATGAACACCAAGTGTATGGTAACATTGCCAATCCAAAGTGCTATCACGGAGTACATGCTTACCCGAGACTATGTCGATTGGTAGTCGAAAGTGTATCGTTCTACACTAGTGAAGACAATGAAAGTGGCGTCTACTAATGAATCCCTGCACAAGCCTCTGAAAGCAAAAGAAGACAAGGACGTCAACCTCTCAGTGCCGCCCCGTCGCCAAAATGTGATTACTTGTGAAGTAGAATGTAGCACCAACGTCCCTGCACCTCCTGATAGGGCTTTGCTCCCAGATAGCGACCATCAGGCTCATCCGGTCAACATTCTAGAAGATTATGGAGACTCTTTAGATTCGCACGTCGCTTTGGTCCGTCCACTTAAGCTGAAAAGACCCACAATCCAAGAAAGAAGGCGTAATGGGAGAAGTAGTAGCAATAATAGTGAGGTACACTTTAAGCGTAAGAAGACCGACATCAACCTTGGCCCTACTTATTGCGATCTCAATGCTGAGTAAACTCTGAATACTGACTTTCTTGGTGACGTTCCAACTTCTTCACAACCGATGCTGCAGCGTAATGAGGTACCCTTTTTTTGGACTTGAATTAGTTTTTGTTTTTTGTAACTTGAATTGTTCTTTTCCTATCTTTTCAGGGTGGAGAGATTGATGGTCTTCCACTTTGGGGGAATAATGACGCCTCTTCAGACCATATATGTGTTCCTTCTGCAGCAGAACTTGAGGCTTACTCTTTATCCATGAAAGGAACATCCAATGCAAAGAATGACTCACAACAAATTGACCCTACAAGTACAATTCTTAACTCGTGTATTTTCATTGCACTTTAAGCCCTTTTTTTTTTTAAAATAATGATACATGTGCAGGTCCACTTACCAAGGTGCATCCTCCTAAGCCTCTGAACACCATAGCCTTTTCTGAGGCCTCTCTTGGTGGAGCTGCTATCATAGATGCTAGCCAAAGACTTCGTGATATTCGTCAACAAGCTCCTACCGCAGTTTGTGAACAAATTGAAGATATGATAATGAAGCACTCCTCAAAGACCATTCTTTCCTACAAGGGGGAACTTGACAAGCTGATAGCTGAGCTTAGCCATTATAGGATTGATCCTTCATCTGTAAGGGGAAAAGTTGAGGGATTGTTGACTAGTGTTGACCAATACAACCTGGTATGGCTTTCTTGTTCACGCAAGGCTACTGCAGGCACAAGTAATCAACGTCTGGCTGACACAGAGTCAGAAATTGCAAAGGTCACGACAATTCATCCAGCTGACTCTGATCATCGCCAATCTGCACTCAAGTCTTTGGAGAAATTAAGGGAGGAGCAGCGAAAATTGGAGCAAATAGTGACTTTACTAGATGAGAGACTTCTACTATAGGAGAAGAAGCTTGTCGACCTAGAAAAAGAGAAGACTCAAATCCAAGAGACCCCCGAGGTGACCACTGCAGAGCTTGAGACGACAAAATCATTGCGAGATATTTTTGAGAGCCACCGCAATAGCCTCAAGGGTTTGACTTGGGTGTAAAGAGCTGTTCTCCATTGGTAGTTTATGATGATTTTTTTTTCATTTTCCTTTATTACTTGTAATAAGTCAAACTTTGACAGTCATAACTTATTATGAAAATAAAGTACTTTTCCATTTATTTTCTTTATGAATGGTAAACAAAAGCTTTATTTTTATTTGATGTGACTAAACTTGAGATTATTATTCCCAAGCTGCCTATGTATCCTTCCAATGAAGGAATCAAGTCATCACGTAGTTCATGGATTTATGGATGATGTGAAATTTTTTTTTCTCTTTGTCTGTTTTTTTTTTTTTTTTTCTTGAGCTGTCCTTTCGGGTTTTCAACTCACTGGACCTTTTTTTTTTTTTTGTGCCATGTGCAATTTAAGCTCATGCTGGCTAGGATCGTCTTCTTACCTTCTTCAAGCATAGTACCTCTTTAGGAACTTTCCATTTATGGGACTAATTCTCAGGCCATCTTCAGACATAATTTTGTAGGCTCCATTAGTGTAGACTTCGCTAACGACATAAGGTCCATCCCACTTTAACTTGAACTTAGGACTAGTCTTGTGTGTCATGATGATAGGTCTACGCACAGTAAGCACTAGGTCACCAACTTGAAAGGATCGGGGTCGAACCCATTTGTTGAAAGCTCGTGACATTCGAGCTTGGTAGGATTCCAAGTGTTGTTGCGTGTCAAGTCTCTTTTCATCTAAGGCTTCCATCTCTTGAAGGCTTAACTTGGCGTTCTCCTCATCAGTCAATCCCTTTTGCAAAGCAATCCTCAGAGATGGAATTTGTTTCTCCAAGGATAAGACAGCTTCAACACCATATACAAGAACGTAAGGTGTAGCTTTCGTGGGAGTTCTATATGTCATTATATAGGCCCAGAGCACCTCGCCCATTCTTTCATGCCAATCCCTTTTTGTTTTGCTGACCACTCTCTTAAAAATATTACACAATGTCTTATTGAATGATTCAGCCGACCCATATGTCAGGGCATTGTACATAGAAGAAAAGTGCAGCGTGAAGTGATATTTCTCACAGAGTTTCTCCATGGCACTATTAGAAAAGTGCTTGGCAATGTCTGTGATGATGCAGCGCGGAACACCATATCGCTGAATGATATTCCCTTTGATGAAGTCTATAACGTTTTCTTTCTTTATTTCCTTAAGCGGTACCGCCTCTGCCCACTTTGAGTGACCGGCGGAGGATTTTGGAGTGATGGCCCTACAGCATCACGTCCCCACACATCGAAGGGGTAGGAGGCAATCGTTGGATGCAATGGCTCTAGTGGTTGATGGATGAAGTTTGCGTGAAACTGACAGGCTTGACACCTTTGTACATACTCCCTGCAATCTTTAACCATGGTGGGCCAATAGTAACCCATCCTCTTCACTTGAAAATGGAGCTTAGGACCTGACTGGTGAGCTCCGCATACTCCTGAATGAGCGTCCTCCATTGCCTTAGCAGCTTCCTCTTTCCTTAAACATCTAAGAAGTATTCCATCGAATGATCGTCGATAAAGAATCTACTTGTAGCAGAAGAAGCGTGGTACTCTTTGATGTCGCTTTTAGCAAGCGCATAATTTAACCCTGAAAATATCGTTAGTAGCATAAAGTAAATAGGGATCGTTCTATTCCGGGGATTGAGGGTACACCTGTCAATGTAGGACAAACAAACAATTAAAATTAAAACAAAGTGTAATATTCACAAAAATATTCACAAGTATAAACATTATTTAGGAAAAAGGGGGGATTTTGTTTTTGGGTTTTCGAAAATAAATTAAGTAAAGAAAACAAATAAAACGCAAAAACATAAAAACACAAATGGAATGAGAGAACAAAGATCAAAACCGAAACTTATGATTAAAATTGATTCAAACCCTAATATTGTTCATCTAAGTCATGAGAAAGGAGTTGATCATGTGAAACATTCGAAAGCAAATGAATTCCCATTTTTTACTTTTCAATGCTAATTAACCTAAGCGAAAGCACCTAGAATAATCCTATCAAACATGCAATCAAACCCTAGAAAGCTAGTCAATCATGTCATGTTTAACGCATTACACATAGAGAAAGGCTATCAACTCAAGTGTACAACTTAGTATGGAAAAGTCCACCTAATTGCAATTCTCTTTAATTAAATTCGGTTTTTGCACAAAACATTTACTACTTTGATTCAAGTTTACACAAAACGAAAAGTCGATTTCATGTTCTTAAACCTAGCACCAATTATATCGAAACCCTAAGTGTTTGCAACCACATAAGATTAAAATACAAAAGTTATCTATAACGCAAATTTAATTAAACAAACCCACATAAGCAACTCACGAAGATCAATAATATGAATCTGAAAATTCTCAATTAATCATAAAAATTCCAGAAATTAATATTCATTCAAACACATATGACAACTAGAACAAAACCAACGAAATCAAAGCAAAGGTTACAAAGGAGAATCGGATTACACCGTGAGATGGAGATGGTGATGAACGATTGATGTGGTGGTCTCTTGAATCTCGAAAGCAAGCTTCAAGGTTGGAGATGGATGATGGATGCTCACGGCTATGCTTCTTCTCCCTTGGCCTTGCTTGAACTCGTGGAGATGAATAGAGGATGGAGAAACTCACGGCTATGCTAAGAAGATTTTCTAAAAAGTAAAACGTATGGAGAGAGGGGAAGCTCCTTGACGTTGAGAAAGGAGGAGTATATATAGGGAACGGCATACTTGGTCACCAAGCCGTGTAAACCTCATGGAATTAATCTGAAAATTCCACATAATTTCCTCCAATAATATCTTGCCAAATAAGCCCTATGAGGTGGTCCAACCAATCACAAAATTCCATTTAATTCCCTAATAATCTTGGCCGAAATACCATGGATATATTCTGATTTTATACTTTAAATTCGGCCAAAACTCCTTTAGGGAATATAGGAATGTATCTAGACTTCTTTTGAGCTTTTCTTGGTCTCCAC
The DNA here is from genome assembly GCA_024704745.1 of Rosa lucieae. Lineage (NCBI taxonomy): Eukaryota > Viridiplantae > Streptophyta > Magnoliopsida > Rosales > Rosaceae > Rosa > Rosa lucieae. The sequence goes on from CM045496.1 coordinate 49,702,890, forward strand.
CTTTTTCTTTTTCCTTTTATTTCTCCCTTGAATCTCTCTTGGCGTCATCTTTGCTAGGGTTTTCACGTTATTCCTCCTTTATCTCATAGCTTTGGACGGCAAATCCCCAAGATAATCTCCAAGTATATTTTCCTTCCATAACAATTACCCTAGAAAATCTCAACCGAAATTCTCTTTGATAATTTCTGATTTTCACGCCACTTCCTTGTTTCTCTCTTAGCATTTCACGGCAACAACATCTCTAGGGTTTCATCCTTGCGTCACAAACCCTAATTCCATGGGCTTTCATGGGCCTTGATCCATTTTGCCGAAAATCCACTTCATTCTTGAGAGTTCTTGGGCCTCCATGCGCCACCTTTATGCCATGTCATCATCTAGAGTCTTCAAGAAGCTTCTCTCATGCCATGTCACTTCATTAATTCGATCTCCATTCTTGGTTGGCTCAAGAGTCTTGTTTTGGCAAGCTTTCCTTTTCTGGACAGGGCTTCCTAGTTGGACTAGGAAAGCTTCATTTCTTCATTTCTGCTCATTTGTGCTTCCCTTTGTACTTCATTTTGTCTCCCTCCAACGTTGGCTACCTTCTCTCTCCATTTGTGAGCTCATTTCAGCTTATTTGTGACAAGGACCTGAAAATAGAAACTGTTAGTGAAAAATAGAAACTTTCCTAAAATGAAAAAGGGCAACTTTCCTAAACTGAGAATGGGAAACTTTCTAAAAATGAAAAATAGAAACTACAAAATAGAAACTTTCCCAATCGAAGAATGGAAACTTTCCTAAACAGAGTTTTATTAAGGAATTAACGCAGAAAATGTAGGGAAATGCAGTTAAAATGTCGCATTAAAATGCTCCTATCACTCTTCGTCTTATGTCCGAGCGTTGCTTTGGGTCATTAGAAAGATTATTTCGCTTGAGGTAATCAATCAATGGGTACCTCCAGTCATCAACATCGATCACGTAAATAGAGACAACATTGGAGTCTTCATGCCAAAGCTCAGAGATTGTCGGTACGACCCACTATTGGCAGATTGGAAGGTGTCTGATTTGATCCTCTGATAAGGCCAAAGCTGCTACTAAGTTGGCCAAAGCATCTGCCATTTGATTTTGTTTTCTTGGTACATGCGTCAGTGTGACAACATCAAAACCCTTTAAGAGTTGTGTGGCTAGCTAAAAATAAGTCTCCATGCACCTCTAGATTTGAGATTTTCATTTCAGCTGTCGTTTTTAGTCCCATAATTAGCGCTTGGTACTCATCAACATTATTGGAACATAGTTCACTAAGAGTAAAGGCATAAGGCAATATCTACCTTTGTGAAGAAATGAAGACCACACCAGCTCCTGCCCCATCTGCTCTTGAGGACCCATCGAAGAACATTTGCCAAGCAGGGAGGACCTCTGTATTAAAGACTTCTTCATCTGGCAAGTCATCTGAAATCTCCCAATCCGCAGGAATAGGATGGTCCACTAGGAAATCAGCCAATGCTTGTCCTTTAATCACTTTGGCCGGTATGTAGATAATTTCATACTAATTGAGGAGTAGTGCCCATTTTGCCATTCGCCCTGTCAAGAGTGGTTATGACATAACAAACTTAACTGGGTCAGCTCGCACAACTAGATGCACTGTGTAAGCTTGTATGTAATGTCTTAACTTTTAGATGGCGAAGATGAGTGCGAGACAAATTTTCTCTATCGGTGGATAGTTCAATTCCGGTCCTATGAGAGTTCGACTCAAGTAATACAACGCCTTCTCCTTCTTTTCTTCATTTTCTTGGGCTAGGAGTGCTCTGAGTGATCGCTCTTCAGCAGCAATGTAGAGGATAAGCGACTTCCCTAGGATGGGTGCACCTAACACTAGAGGGTTTGTCAAGTACTTCTTTATGTTTTCAAAGGTGTTATGGCAAGTTTCATCCCATACGAAAGGCACAGCCTTCTTCAGAAGTCAACTAAAAGGATAACAACGACCTGCGAGGTTCGATATGAACCATCTAATAAAGACGAGTCGTCCTTGAAGACTTTTTAACTCGCGTTGATTTCTTGGCTCAGGTATTTCTTGAATGGCCTTAATCTTTGACTGATCTACTTCAATGCCACGATGTTTCACAATGAATCCAAGAAACTTGCCCAAACTGACGCCAAAAGCACATTTGTGAGGATTCATCTTGAGCTGGAATTTGCATAGTCTATCAAACACCCTTCTTAGGTCTTGCAAATGATCCGTCCTATTTTTTGAGTTGACCACCAAATCATCGACATAACATTCCATGTACATGTGAAGCATGTCTCCGAAGATTCCATGTTGCACCAGCATTTTTCAACCCGAATGGCATGACTTTGTAGCAATAAATGCCTTTGGGAGTGCGGAATGCAGTAAGCTCCTCATCTTCTAAGGCCATCCTTATTTGATTGTATCCGGATGACCCATCCATGAAGGATAAAGCTTCATGCCATGTTGTTGCAACCACCATGAGTTCAATGATAGGCAAAGGGAAGTCATCTTTCGGACATGCGTCATTTAAGTCGCGGAAGTCCACACATACACAGAGTTGTTCGTTCTTCCTCTTAACAGGAACAATGTTTGCAATCCACTTTGGATATTGAACCTCTCTAATGAAACCTACAGCAATCAACTTATCAACTTCAGCTTCAATTTGAGGAAGGAGTTTTGTCCGAAAGCATCGTTGTGTTTGCTCAACTTTGTCAACGGTATGGTTGATGTTTCTTTTAGTAATTTTACATCCTTCTCATCTAACTTTCGTGGACGTTCTTGCTCATTTTCCTCCACAAAAGGAGTGTCCCCTTCTTTTTGCCTAGACCTTGGCACATAATGAAGGACTGGAGCAGAGGAGTTGATTTTGTTCTTTAAAGCTGCCACATTAGTTTCTAACGAAACTTTATGTGGTTCATCATTGCGATTTCTTGCCGTGCTGGATTCCACTTCCTTATTACGTACTTTTGCAGTCTTCCCTATAGAGGGTACTCCAGCTGGGAAAACTTCCTTTATTATTTCATCATCCATGTAGAACTTGGAATCTGCAAAGTAAGATCCAGCTTTAGTGAATGGTTTAGTATCACATGCTACTGTTTTTACTCGGCCATTGTAGAACTTGAAGCATTGATGAAGAGTGGAGGGGACGACACTATTTTTGTGAACCCATGGTTGTCCCAACAATAAATTGTATGAGGTCTTCGCATCGATCATGTGGAACAAAGTGTTCGACTTCATTTCTCCAATTGTCATATCTACTCTGATCATCCCTATGGCTCTTTGCCCCCCTTGGTTGAAGCCTTGAATCATGAGACGGCTTCGAGACAACTCTTCCACATTGATGCCAAGCTTCTTCATAGTCGACCTAGGCATAATGTTTACAGCAGACCCTCCGTCTACAAGCATACGGTTTAGATTTTGATATCGTACATACCCTGTCACAAAGAAAGGTCTATTATGCGGCTTAGAGCCTAACTGAGGGTCTTCATCCGTAAAGTGAATGGCATCACAATCTGCAACACACGTGACACATTCCTTCAATTTCACCTTAACCTCTATGGAGTACTTGCCTATGTCGATCAGCACCTGTACCAAAGCACATCTTGTCGATTTTGGCAATTGTAGTAGATCAGAAATGCTAAAGTGCAAGGGCAGGTCTTCTAACTACTTCAACACCTCATTCTCCTCTGACGTTTGGTTCATATTGACCGTGCTTGACTCAGCCTTGGCAAAATCCTTCAAACCAATTTCGTAACTTGTTGTCATGTGGGCAACTCTCACCTTCTCTTGTTCATTGCCTCTCTTAGGCAAGACTTTTGTTGATGCAACCACATTATGGGGTTTTCGAACGGAAGGATCGCCCTTTTGTTTGAAAATTTTTGTCCCTTCTTTCTCGGGACGCTAATGACTTTCTTATAATTGCTTGCATTTTTCTTGAGTGATAGGGAAAAATGGCGATAGGCTCTTGCGTGCCTTCCTTCTAGTGACAAGTATCCATCCCTCGTCATCAACAACTGAGTCAACGTTAGGGGTAGCAACAGGTGTGAGACTTGATTTCTGGATTGGCTTGACTTTCTCTAACTTTGACTTTATGCATGGCTTTCTCGAAAGCTGATATGGTGCTTTCATCTGAAGAGAAGGCAATGGGGCTGGCTCAAATGACCCAAACACGATGGTAGTGAGTTTACCTCAGCAACATCGTCTACATCCAGCTCAATCCTTCCTTGCTTGGCGAGATTCATTATTAAATCTTTCAAAACGAAGCATTTCTCCACTGGGTGACTGACGATCTGGTGGTACTTGCAGTATTTCGAGTCCTTAACACGATGCATTTCCTCGGGCCGCTTGCATTCTGGGAGCTCTATTACCTTTTTCTCAAGTAAATCTTCCAACATGCCTGCCACGTCAGAATCTGGAAAGGGATATGTCTTTTGTTGCCATTCCTTCAACGAATACTTTATTCTATCGTAGGTGCGAATTGGCTCTTCTTTCTTAACCTTCTTATCTCGTGTAGAGATTTTGACTGGGGCAATGTTGACGGCCATCGATTCTTTTGTAGATTTCTTCGGTGCCTTGCTTCTTTTGTAGAGATTTCTTCGGTGCCTTGCTTCCGAAGCCCTTGTCTTTTCTTTGGTCAACAATTGACTCCTTCTTCCCTTTGTGGGTATTTATACTCAACTCCATGTCATGTGCTCGCGTAGCCAGCTCTTCAAATGTATGGGGCTTGATTCCTTATAGGATGTATAGCAAATCAAAGTGCATACCTTGGATGAACATGTCCACTACAGATGCTTCTGATAGTCGATCTTTGCAATCGAGACTCAACAAACCCCACCTATTGATGTAATCAACTGCGCGTTTGTCCTTCCATTGCTTGGCGCTAGTAAGTTCCATCATGCTCACTGTGCGTCTCGTGCTATAGAAGTGATTCAGGAACTCATGCTCCATCTGATCCCAACTATCGATTGACTCGAGTTCCAAATCAGTGTACCATTTGAAGGCATTGCCTTTCAATGAACTTACAAACTGCTTAACAAGATGATCTCCCTCCGTTCCAGCATTGTTGCAAGTCTCAACAAAATGAGCAATATGTTGTTTTGGATTGCCCTTCCCCTCGAATTGCTGAAACATGGGCGGTTGGTACCCATATGGCATCCTCACGCTGTCTACTCTTTTTGTGTATGGCTTGGAGTATGTAAGAGAATCATGAGAGGGACCTCCATATTGAGCTCTAATGGAGTTGTTGATCATGCCTTGCAGTTGTTGGACGGACAAAGAACTAAGTAGGCCTTCATTGTCCTTGTCATTTGCCTTTGAAGTTTCTTCTTGTTTGTCTTTGTCGTCCTTGTATGGAATCCTAGCAAAGTCCTCATCATTTTGTTTCTCGAGCTTACTCCAAAGTTGAGCAATCTGCATATCCTTTTCTTCAACGGTATGTGTGAGCTTTTGAACCGCCTCTATTAGATTAGCTATCTACTCCTTGAGCGTGGCTGCCCCCGTCATCATGACTTTGCATTACTGAGGGGTAAGACGCACCATTTGACTGCATCCCAAAAGTGTTATTTTCTTAAGCATCAGAACTCCCCTTGTACGATCCCGTGCTTGAGTGATCATCTAAGGCAAGCGAAAACGACTGTTCCGGGGATAAACACAATTTAACCCTGAAAATATCGTTAGTAGTATAAGTAAGTAGGGATCGTTCTATTCCGGGGATTGAGGGTACACCTGTCATTGTAGGACAAACAAACAATTAAAATTAAAACAAAGTATAATATTCACAAAGATATTCACAAGTATAAACATTATTTACGAAAAGGGGGATTTTGTTTTTGGTTTTTCGGAAATAAAACTAAGTAAAGAAAACAAATAAAATACAAAAACATAAAAACACAAATGGAATGAGAGAACAAAGATCAAAACCGAAACATATGATTAAAATTGATTCAAACCCTAATATTGTTCATCATAGTCATGCAAGAGGAGTTGATCATGTGAAACGTTCAAAGCAAACAATTTCCCATATTTTACTTTCAATGCTAATTAACCTAAGCGAAAGCACCTAGATTAATTCTATCAAACATGCAATCAAACCCTAGAAAGCTAGTCAATCATGTCATGTTTAACGCATTAAGCATCTAGAAAGGCTATCAACTCAAGTGTACAACTTAGTATGGGAAAGTCCACCTAATTGCAATCCTCTTTGATTAAATTCGGTTTTTGTACAAAACCTTTACTACATTGATTCAAGTTTACACAAAACAAAAAGTCGATTCCATGTTCTTGAACCTAGCACCAATTATATTAAAACCCTAAGTGTTTGCAACCACATAAGATTAAAATACAAAAGTTATCATGCAAATTTAATCAAACACTCACACAAAAGCAACCATAAATCGCAATATATGAATCTGAAAATTAACAATTAATCATAAAATTCCAGAAATTAATAATTGTTCAAACATGTGTGTCAACTAAGGCAAAACCAACGAAAATACAAAGCAAAGGTTACAAGGAGAATCGGATTACACCGTGAGATGGAGATGGTGATGAACGATTGATGTGGTGGTCTCTTGAATTTCGAAAGCAATCTTCAAGGTGGAGGATGGATGGTGCTCACGGCTTGTCTTCTTCTTCCTTGGCCTTGCTTGCACTTCGTGGTTGCCCTAGAGGATGGAGAAGAGCACGGCTAAGCTAGAGAGATTTTCTGATTTTTTTCTAAAGTGTAAATTGTAAAGGAGAGGACTCCCCTTGACGTTGAGAAAAGGGGAGAATATATAGGGGCACGGCTAGGGTTCTCCAAGCAATCAGAAATTTCCACATCACTTCACCCAATGGTATGATGCCAAGTAAGCCTTGTGATGTGGTCCAACCAATCGTAGAATGCCAAGTAAGCCTTATGAGGTGGTTCAACCAATCACAAAATTCCATTTAATTTCCTAATAATCTTGGCCGAAATTCCCTTGATAATATTCTGATTTTATACTTTAAATTCGGCCAAAATTCCTTTAGGGAATATAGGAATGTATCTAGACTTCTTTTGAGCTTTTCTTGGTCTCCACCTTTTTCTCTTTCCTTTTATTTCTCCCTTGAATTTCTCTTGGCGTCAATCACCCTAGGGTTTCTTGATTTTCACGTTGATTACCTCTTTTATCTCTCTCCCTTTGCACGGCAAACACATAAAATTACTCTTCCAAGAATATTTTCTTTCCATAAAAATAGCCCTAGAAAATCTCAACCGAAATCTTCTTTTAATTTCTGATTTTCACGCCAACTTCCTTGTTTATCTCTTAGGATTTTACGGCAACAACTCCCTAGGGTTTACTCTTTGCGTCACAAACCCTAATTCCATGGGCTTTTATGGGCCTTTAATCCAATTGTCGAAAATCCACTTCATTCTTGAGAGTTTTTGGGCCTCCATGCGCCACCTTTATGCCATGTCATCGTCTAGAGTCTTCATTCATGGTTGGCTCAAGAGTCTTGTTTTGGCAAGCTTTCCTTTTCTGGACAGGGTTTCCTGGTTGGACCAGGAAAGCTTCATTTCTTCATTTCTGCTCATTTGTGCTTCCCTTTGTACTTCATCTTGTCTCCCTCCAACGTTGGCTAGCTTCTCTCTCCATTTGTGAGCTCATTTCAGCTCATTTATGACAAGGACCTGAAAATAGAAACTAGTAAGAAAAATAGAAACTTTCCTAAAATGAAAAATGGCAACTTTCCTAAACTGAAAATGGGAAACTTTCTAAAAATGAAAAATAGAAACTACAAAAATGGAAACTTCTACAATAGGAACTTTCCCATTCAAAGAATGGAAACTTTCCTAAACAGGGTTTTTTATTAGGAAATAACGCAGAAAATGTAGGGAAATGCAGTTAAAATGTCGCATTAAAATGCTCCTATCACCCTTGGTTTTGTGTTTGGAGCTTGTCTCTCTTCACTTCAAGGGACATGCTTCCCTACCCCTAAACTTTCTAGGGTGATGATTGGCTGGCGAGACTTAGAAGGCAAAACCACAAATTCTGTAGGCTGAGCCTTTGCCATGCTACGAATGACGTGACCAGATGAGTTGCTGCTTGATTTCGAGATCGTTGTGTTGGATTTGTTTTTCGGGATGGCTTGAGTGTTCTTGGAAGCCATTGGTCAAACGGATTGGTTGAAGTAGTTTTATGGAGAAAGAGATGAGAGGCAAAGAGGTCCTACTGGGCGTGCCAATTTGTAAACAAGGGAATCTGAAAACAAATAAAATGCAAACACTTGTACAAATAATAATAATTTGATTAATTTAAGTGCGGGTTACAATATTTGGTAATCCTATGATTCTAACTCCAATGATGAATTTCACTCAAGGGCTTGATGCTTGATCTTGAGTTGTACGACGGTCAAGACAGTCGACACGTGACTAACGTTTTGACTTAAGGTTGGTGAGGAACCTGCTATTTGGCAGCTTGAGGGTTCTTCACACGAGCTTGGAGGCTTGAGAGATTTTGAGAGTATTTTCTTCTTTTTTTTTTTTTTTTTTGCCAAAGTCTGCAGGAGTTCGTTATAGGATCTCATGGATCTTGCCAAATGAATTAAATGCATTCGGAGGCGGATCTCTTTTGTTCCTGGTGCTTTTATTCGAAGGCCTCTTATAGCTCAAAGCTCCTCTATACCCATATCGTATCCATGAAGTTATCTTCACTTTCTGCCCTTGGCCTTCTTTGTAGAGCTTATGGTAGGAAGAGAAACAAATAGCAGCAGCTCTGTTAATTCCCTTTGCTTGTTGCAGAAAGTTCTTCAGCAGGTGGAACAACCTCATCATAAAATCATTTGGCAATGGGCAAACCTCCAAGTTCATCCAAATCCCAGAGGGAGATGGACATTTCCCCGCTAGAAGTGTGGAGGGTATTCATCGTAGGACACCAATACTCACAGAAAACCCGTATGACAGGTGCAACACGGTTATAACTAAATAGTGAGGCGAATATCGCTCGATAGAGACCGGCCTCCCGAGTAAGTTTGCCATTCTTGCTTAAGATATCTTCCACCCATTCCCTGTAGAACTCTATGTAAGAGAAGGCCCTGTTTGCTCGAAATGCGCTGCTCCATTGCACTGAACCGTTGCATATACGATCATTGAGAAGTGTGAATGGGACCTGAGGGTTGTTCTGATCATGATTCGAAGACCTCAATAGCAACATGTTTGAGCTTTGTTTGTTGTGGCCAGATCTCTGTTTAGCTAGTTGGCGTGGTGCCACGTGAGTCCACTGGAGGTTGTGAGCGAAAGGATCATAAGGAGGGACATCGATTGCTTGAGGCCCAGTCAACGATGGATACACCTGCAGAGTAGTGCCATCACTTTGGGTGTCCTCCGGATCCTCGAGGATTGTGACTGTCCCTTTCTTGAAGCACTTAAAGAAAGCCATAGCCATTAAAGGACTAGAAGAGTGATCGCAAGTGCCTGACGATGTACAAGAAGCCTAACCGCTCTTAGTAGACCCTACCACGCAAAAAAGTGGAGGAATCCAAGCACTTAGGACGTCCGCGTTCTTCTCTTTGTTAACCACCAAATACGTAAAGCATAGCCTCTTTTTGTGGATCCTACCACGAGCAAAGGTGGAGGAATCCAAGCGCTTAGGATGTTCACGTTCTTCTCCTTGACATCAACAAACACCCAAAGCCTAACTGCTTTCTTAGGTCGTCTGCGTTCTTCACTTAGGTCGTCTGCGTTCTTTACTTAGGTCGTCTGCGTTCTTCACTTCTTCACGCAAAGCCTAACTTTTCCCATGATCGAAAAGTGGAAAAATCTAAGCACTTAGGTCGTCTGCGTTCTTCAATTGTTGGAAAAATCCAAACACTCATTTCCGAACACCATTTTTCCGAGCTCACTCCTAGTTGACTTAGGATTCCTACTTCAACTAGGATTCCTTTTCCTGGTAGGATTAGGAAAGCTTCATTTCTCCATTTTTGAGCCACATTTCCTCCTTTACTTCATTTTCTACTCAAAACTACCTAAAAACAAAAACTAAGTTAGAAATGATAATGTTAAGAGAATAACTACATTGTTCGATTCATACTTTGTGATTCCAAAGTTGCTTATGTGTGATTGTTCGATTGAATTTGCTTTATAGATATCTCTTGTATGTTAATCTTAATTGGTTCAAAACTTTTAGGGTTTATGTATGAGTGGTGCTAGATTTAAGAACATGATTCAACTTTTTGAGTTATGAACTTAAATCAAAAGTAGTAAAGGTTTTGGACAAAAATTGAATTCAATTGAAAAGGATTGCAATTAGATGAACTTATTCACACTAAGTTGTACACTTGAGTTAATAGCCTTTCTATGTGTTTCTTGCGTTGAATATGTATGATTGACTAGCTTTCTAGGGCTTGATTACATGTTTGATAGGATTAATCTTTGTGCTTTCACTTAGGTTAATTAGCGTTGAAAGTAAAATATGGGAAATCGTTTGCTTTCTAACGTTTCACATGATCAACTCCTTTCACATGACTTGGAAGAACAATGTAGGGTTCATTCGAATTTAATCATGAATTTGGTTTTAATCTTTGTTTCTTACATTTCATTCTTGTATTTGTGTTTTTGTTTATACTTAGTTTTAATTCTTTCTTTTAATTTTCGAAAAACCAAAAACCTAAAATCCCCCTAATTTCATGAATAGTGTTTATATTTGTCAATATTATACTTTGTTTTTATTTTAATTGTTTAAATTGTCCTACATTGACAGCTGTACCCTCAATCCCCGGAATAGAACGATCCCTATTTGCTTATACTACTAATGATGTTTAAAGGGTTAAATTATATGCTTGCTTTGAGCGTATCAATTTTTTGGCGCCGTTGCCGGGGATTGAAAAATCACTTGTTGCATTGTGAATATTGTTGATTTCGTAAATAATATATATTTGTTCATATTGTGATCGAAAAATTTGTGAGTTAAATACTTAGGTTGTTATTTATATTATTGAATATGAGTTTTATTGTGAGTTGTAAATTAAAGAGGAATAGGTGAAGCCGTGTTTATTAATATTGACCTAAACCCCTTATTGGTACCTAGTTCAGGTCCCTTAAGGTTGAGGGCGGTCTTTATTAATATTCATTGAACTGTCTTCACACCTAGGACCTTTTTCATCTAAGTAAGTATAGCCTATGTGGGATGGTGTCTAGGAAGGGGACAACGTTCATAACGGGTTTTGGATCCAGAAGTGCTTACAAATGGGCCTAAACCACATTGTGGGAGTAGCTCATGCCAAAATGGATTCTACCTCTTGTGTTCGCCCTCCCCTACCTGGCCATTTCAGTAAGGTTGCCCAAAGGATGTAGGAGGGACTTTGTGTCTAGACGACTATACTTGGGCCGCACGTCCACTTGATTTACCACTTGGAATTTAATTCGAAATCAATAATATTTATAACAAAAGAAAATGTTGTGACACAGCACATTAAGGTATATTGGATTAAACATAGTCTTAAGAAGGGTAGCTGTTTCAGTCCATTGCACATCGAGACTCCCTGTTCCCGTACCTAAGTGTTGAAAATAATTGTAAACAAAAGGAAAGAATAGAAATATTTTTGTACTTAAATTCGTAAAAAGGAGAAAGAACAAAAAGGAAAAAAAAAAAATGTGTGACGTTTGTTTGTTGTTCTTGTGTGAAAAGTTTTGTACAAAATGTGTCTAATCTTACTAAACAAAAGAAAAGAAAAGAATTAATTATAAATATCGTTAAATTCTTGATTGTTATAAGTGTGTAAAATCGTATGAGTAGATAAGGGCCCTTTTGTTAATATTGGCCTTAACCCTTCATTAGTACCTTTCTGAGGTCTTATGAGGTTGAGGGCGGCTTTTATTAGCATTTGGAGAACTGTCTAACACATGAGTTATTTCCCAGCTGAGTAAGGGGCATATAGATGGTGTCTTAGGTTGAGACCCTGGGTGATGGGTTCAATTGGATCTCAGAGACACTACAGACCGTGCGTAAACCACAATGTGGGAGTAGCCAATAGGGACCTAAACCTCAATGAGGGAGTAGCCTCCGTAGTGTCACCAAAATGAGTCCTCCCTCTCACTTACCTCTTAATCTGGCCATCTAGCCTTCTGAAACAAAGGAAAGCAACTTATGTCTAGGCGACCATCCCTAGATCGTATCTCACCAATAGTAGTGGTTTCTATTGGGCTCGACTTACAACTTGTAATCAATTGAGATATTAACTATATTTGTAAAGATAATAATAATACACTTGAACATAACCTCCACATGTAAATTGCGTTGTCTTGCACACTTTATACTTGTATAAACTTCTTACGTAGTATATTTGTGAAGTTGTGGCAATTCCGTATATTATACTTCTCCTTATACTTGTAAATTCGTGAATAGTAAATCATGAATAGTGACTCGTGAATAGTAACGTTTATGTATAAATCATTAACTTGTATTTACTTCACTATACAATTTACTAACTTCTCTAATTTTTAATGATGTTCAGGATTTCTATGAATGACCGAGCCTTCTAGACTCTCTATAGTTAAAGAAATTGAAGCAAGGCTTGCTCATTTGAAGAATCCTCCACTACTTGAGTACAGGAAGCCCTTTTCTCTGACATTTAAGGAATACACATTTAACGATCAAGGGGAGAGGCTATTTCCTTCTGAAGAATCTGCATCACCTAGTGTTTCGTCTAACTCACCTTCACCTCAGAGTACACCTCCTTGTTCACCAAGAGAAAACGTTAGAATGGCCTCTATTAGAGAACTCTCTTCATCTGTGGTTCAAGGAGGACTTCCTACAAGTATTGTGTACCCTGCCCCTACTGCAGGGAAGACTGCAGATTTTGAGTTGAAGAGTGGATTGCTTCATAGACTTCCAACGTTCCATGGCCTTAATATGGAAGACGCTAACAAGCATCTCAGAGAATTTCAGTCTGTGTGTATCAACATGTTACCACAAGGAGCGGATGAGAATATCCTCAAGATGAAGGCATTTCCCTTTTCTTTAGCTGACCGTGCAAAAGATTGGCTCTATGAGATTCCTGCTGGACGCATCACTTCTTGGGACACTATGATGAAGGCATTCTTAGAGAAGTACTTCCCAGCTTCCAAGATCATTACACTCAGAAAGAAGATAAGTGGAATAAAACAAGCTCAAGATGAATCTTATGCTGCTTATTATGAGAGGTTTCAATCCTTGATTGCCCAATGTCCTCAACATTAGATGAAGGAAGAAACCTTGCTCACTTGCTTCTATGAAGGTCTCCTACCCTTGGAACGTGACATGTTAGATGCTGCAGCTGGGGGAGCCTTTGTGGATAAGTCACCTACTGAAGGTAGAGAAATGATCGAGAATCGAGCCAAGAATGCCCAACAGTATGAGGGCGTAGGTCTCACAACTCGAAGGGTGAATGAGATAGGTACTAATTCGGTCATTGAGGAAAGATTGAACAAGCTCACCCTTCTCATGGACCAAGTTGTAAACGCCCAGGGACCAAAGCAAGATTGTGGAGTATGCTCTATGCAAGGGCACGTGACTAACCAATGCCCCCAACTCAAGGAAAATGGAGAATGGGAATCTGTGAACGCCATAGGAGGATACCAAGGGAATCATGGGGGTCCCCCACGTCCAAGATACGACCCTTATTCGAACACCTACAACCCTGGATGGAGGGACCACCCCAACTTCAAATGGACGAACAATGAGAACACTCAGAATCCCCTTGGAGGTAACTTCCAACGTCCTCAAGCACCACCATCTCAAGAGCCACACTTTCAAGGACCACCCATTCAAAGGCCTTCTATGCAGAATCATCATGGCTCAGGGAATTCGAACTATGATCAGATTATTGAGGCACTCACCAATTCCACTCAAGCCTTGGTTCAAGGACAACAGAACCATACCAAGGACATTGCAGACCTCAAGAAGCAAATGGGACAAGTGGTGGACTTCATGACCAAGTTCCAAGTTCCATGAGAGTGGTAAGCTTCTGAGCAACACAATTCCAAACCCAAAGGGAGGATTTGAAGGCCCCACCAACTGAGGACACAAGGAGGTACAAGTCTAGGCTGAAAGACTATAAACATTAAGCGCTGCTTGGGAGGCAACCCAATTCCAAAGTAGCTGTGAAGGAGTCTACACACGCAGATTTGATTTCTCCTTCCCTACTTCTCTTCCTTTTCATGTTTTCTTTTTGAATTTAGTAGCTATTTTCGTAAATTCCATCCCTATATGCTTAAGTGTTTCATTGCATGCTTATAATTGATTACATTGAGGACAATGCAATATTTAAGTGTGGGGGAAGGGATTTATACTTTTGTCTTGAGTCATATATTGAAAAACACAAAAAAATCGAAAAGTGTCAAAAAAATTTAAAAATTTTAGTTGCTTTTTGTTTTGAGTCTTAGGATGCCCTTTCAACTGTCTAGGATGATTCTATATCTCTGAAATCATGATTAAAAGAGGATCACAAAATTGAGATGACTTTAAAATGGTATTCTTTGGTTAATTGAGATATATGAAAAATATGTGCCTTGTAGTGGATATGGATTTCGTGACTTTGGTACAGAATATGAGCATGTTAGGATGAGTTTTGATTCATATAAACCCATGTGAGATATTTGAGCCATGTCCCTTTTTCTTGGAGTGATAAATGATAAAATATATTCTTAATTTCTTGGCGATGTTTTGATGATCTCATTATTCTTTCATCTTGATTGACTACTTGCCATAGATTAAGTTTGATGGACTAGAGAATGCTAGAATTCGCTCTTGTGCTTGTTGAGACGTTATATCAATACATGGCCCTGATTCTGGAAAGGATAGAGGCAACCTAGGAATCACCACCATAGCCATATAAACCTGTGTCCCTAATTGTGCCCGTCGTGGGACTTCCTAGATAAACCCCTTTGAGCCTACGTTAAGCCTTTTCTTTCATCACCCTTAAAAATCTTTAACCTAAAACGTAGTATAGCTATAACCCTACCCTTTGTTCTAAGAACTTAGTGAAGCTAAATTGAGACTTTACTTGAAGATTTTTGGCGTCAATAATAAAGAATAAGAAGAGGTGGAAGTTCAAGTGTGGGGGTAGACTTGTCCTGAAAAGAAAAATGTGTGAAAAAGCCGAGAAAAAGAAAGTGAAAAAGAAAAAGTGTACGGCTAGAAAAGAAAAAGAAAGAAATGTCTATGGATTTTAGTCCCCCATACTTGGTGAGTTTGGAATTTACTTTGAATTGAAGGCCCATTACAGAAAAATTTGGCCTTTGTCCAACTCACTAGAGACCAAAGGAAGTTTAGAGTGAAGTTTGGGCCCAACATGAAGACATTAGGCCCCTTTATAACGCCCCCATGGGATAGTGACGTTTT
Organism: Rosa lucieae; assembly: GCA_024704745.1. Lineage (NCBI taxonomy): Eukaryota > Viridiplantae > Streptophyta > Magnoliopsida > Rosales > Rosaceae > Rosa > Rosa lucieae. The sequence goes on from CM045496.1 coordinate 49,718,211, forward strand.
TGCATACTTGGTGGATTTCTTGAAGTCTCTCTACACCAACATGAGCTCTGTTAGGTTTTTAGGACACTTTGTTAAATCCCTTACCCTTCGTTTCTTTAAACCTTGAGCCATAACCCCATTACAACCCTTGATAAGACCTTCTTGATCCTTAAAATGGGACAACCCTTGATGTGGAGATGAGTTATAAGAGTTGAACCTATGGCTTGGGTCCATCTGTGCAAGTAGTTGGTATCTTTCATAAGATCTTTAAAAGAAAAATTTATACTTGTGCTTTCGTTTCTTACAATATGTGATATACTTGCTATCTTTCACATATACTTGAGTGTATAAGGTTTTAAGCATTGCCATGATCTAAGAGAAGAAAGAGTGGATATATCTTGTGAGGATTGAATCAAACTTGTTTGAAACATGCTTAACAGAACCCATCACCATTGTTCCAACCAAGTCCTACTTGTGTATATGTAACTTATGTGTTTTAATTAGCTCTCGAATGCCTAAACATTGATTCTTGGTGAAGTGCTAATCTTGGTGTTGTGAAAGTAAGAGATCGCTGAGACAAATAGTTAAAGGGCAATAGAGTCTGTTTTGTGTCAAGTCTTTAAATTTTCGTTGAGTCGTAGTCGTGTCTGTGTTGTGATTTTGCTAAGGGACTAGCAAAAGCTAAGTGTGGGGGAATTTGATAGGAGCATTTTAATGCAACGTTTTAACTGCATTTCCCTACATTTTTCTGCGCCATTTCCTTGAAAAATCCCTGTTTTGGAAAGTTTCCATTCTTTGATTGGGAAAGTTCCTTATTGTAGAAAGTTTCCATTTTTGTAGTTTCCATTTCTCATTTCTAGCAAATTTCCATTTTCAGTTTAGGAAAGTTTCTATTTTTCATTTTTAGTAAGTTTCTATTTTTCATTTTTAGAAAGTTTCTATTTTCAGTATAGTTTCTATTTTCAGGACTTCAGAGCTAAAAAGTGGAAATGAACGCACGAATGGAAAGAGGAGCTTGCGAACATCAAGACGAACGAATATGAGAGAAAAAGGGCCACACAATTGAGCAGAAATGAAGAAATAAGCTTTCCTAGTCCAACCAGGAAATCCTGCGAAATGGAGGAAGGCTTCCCAAGCAAGTTTCCAACGCAACCATGAAAAAGAAATGGAAAAATAATGTGTTTTGACGTTGGAGGGAGACAAGGCTTGAAGTTGAAGCAACGAGGCCCAAGAACCCTACGAACTAAATTGGATTTTCGGCAAAATGGATCAGGGCCCATGAAGGCCCATGAAATTAGGGTTTGTGACGCAAGAAGTAAACCCTAGGGATGTGTTGCCGTGAAAACCAAAGGGAGGAGAGAAAAGTGGAGTGAAAAATCAAGAAGAAATAAAAGATTACGCAAGAGATTTTCTAGGGTGAAGTTTATGGAAAGAAAAAGTGTGGACATCAAGAAAAGCACCAAATGGCGTCTAGATTCATTTCTAGAAACCCTAAGTATATTTTGGCCGAAAATACAAGAAGAAAATCAGAAAATATTCAAGGAATTTCTGCAAGAATATATTAGGGAATCTTCTTGGAGTTTTGTGATTGGTTGGATGACACACTAGGGCTTACTTGGCAATTTCTCATTGGTGGAAGCTATGTGGAATTATCAATTTAATTCCTTGAGAAAATAAACAGAAAATCACGGCTTGGAGGCCAAGCATTGCCGTTCCCTATATATACAAGCACCCTAGACGTCTCAAGGTACCACTTTACAATTCAGAAAATTCTCTCTACGCGCGGAAGCTCTCTCCATTCTCTAGTTCAACCTTTGGCGTTTTCAAGCAAGGAAGGAAGAAGCAAGGACTAGGCCGTGAGCATCTCCACCATTCCACCTTGAAGCCGTGTACTTTGAAGCTTGCTTTCAAGTTTCATTCGTTCATCATTCAAGTTATTCATCCACCTCTCCATTCACGGTGTAATTCAACCTTCTTTCTTGTAGTCACTTTTGATTCTCCTTGTTTGATTTCGTTGAAAGTTGTTCTAGTTAACATTGATGTTTGAACAAGGTTTATAATCTGAAATTTTATGATTGAATAAAGGATTTCGAATTCTATTTTGTGATTCCAAAGTTGCTTATGTGTGATTGTTCGATTGAATTGCTTTATAGATATCTTTGTGTTAATCTTATTGGTTCGAAACTTTTAGGGTTTATGTATGAGTGGTGCTAGATTTAAGAACATGATTCAACTTTTTGTGTTATGAACTTAAATCGAAAGTAGTAAAGGTTTTGGACAAAATCGAATTCAATTGAAAAGGATTGCAATTAGATGAACTTATTCATACTAAGTTGTACACTTGAGTTAATAGCCTTTCTATGTGTTTCTTGCGTTGAATATGTATGATTGACTAGCTTTCTAGGGCTTGATTACATGTTTGATAGGATTAATCTTTGTGCTTTTACTTAGGTTAATTAGCGTTGAAAGTAAAATATGGGAAATCGTTTGCTTTCTAACGTTTCACATGATCAACTCCTTTCACATGACTTGGAAGAACAATGTAGAGTTCATTCAAATTTAATCATGAATTTGGTTTTAATCTTGGTTTCTTACATTTCATTCTTGTATTTGTGTTTTTGTTTATACTTAGTTTTAATTCTTTCTTTTGATTTTCGAAAAACCAAAAACCTAAAATCCCCCTAATTTCGTGAAATAGGTTTATATGTGAACATTATATTTGTTTTTATTTTAATTTGTTTAAATTGTCCTACATTGACAGGTGTACCCTCAATCCCCGAAATAGAACGATCCCTATTTGCTTATACTACTAATGATGTTTAAAGGGTTAAATTATATGTTTGCTTTGAGCGTATCACACAACCCAGTATGAAAAAGTTCATCTATTTGCAATCCTCCTTAATTGATTTCGACTTTTGTCCAAAGCCTTCACTACTTAAATTAGCTCCAATTACATGCATATATCCTAAGTTGGCCACCAAAGAACACATACATATAGAAGTCTTCTGTAATCCAAAATCAATCAAGCAATCTCATATAAGCAACATATAAATCAACGTATAAAAACCACAACTTTATTTCCAAAACATATAAATTGGCTTTAAACTTTGCCCTTAACGTCATGTTAACTAGAATTCATAACTGTACGAAATCAAACAGAGGAAAAGAAAAGAAAGTTTGAAATACACCATGAAAGATGGATGACAAGACTTGAGACGAAGAACTCGAAAATCCTTGAAAGCAAGCAATCTTCTAGGGACGACACAAGGGTGGATGGCGGATAGGATCTTGATGTATTGCATGACTTCTTCTCCTCCTTGCTTGAGATGCAGAGCTTCTGAAGACTAGAGAATGCAGAGAATTTTTATGATGTTTATTTACTGAGGGAGAGAGGTGTCTGAAGTGTTGTGATGGTGTGGTTGTGTTGTCTAGAGAGGACGCTATATATAGGGGAAGGCAAGGCTTCATGAATTTAATTTCCAAAGAATTTTCTGGTTGCACCACACAGCTTCGACCAATCACGTAGCGCCACGTCACCTCTGTTATGTCATCCAACCAATCAAAACGCTCCAAAATCAATTCCTAATATTTTGTTGCTGATTTTCCCATGATTTAATCTGATTTTATTCAAAATTTTTGGCCAAATATCTAGGCATGAACCTAGACAATGTATCTGGATGCATTTTGGACATTTTCTCCCTTAAATCTCTCCATGGCTTTATCCTTAACATCCACCCCTTGATTTTCTCTTGATTTTCACATTAAAATTGCAGATTTTATTCTCTAATTTCAGCCAACATATCTTGAGGGAATTAAGGAATGAATCTGGTCTTGTTTTGAGCCTTTTCTTGTTGCACAATCCCATGAAACTCTCCCAAGATTTTCTCAACGTAATCTCCTTGATTTTCACATTACCTCCATCATTTCCCATGCAAAAATCAGATTTAATCTCCCATAATATCTCCCACGTCATCTTCAAGCCATGTAGTCTCCTAATGCCTTCAGGTTTCTTAGCCTCACCAGGATTCCTGCTTTGACTGGGATTCCTAGTCGGACCAGGAAAACTCCATTTCTTCATTTCAGCTCAATTCCTTGTCATTTATTCCAATGTACCTAGAAAATAAAAACTAAATTAAAATTTATTTATTTGAGGAAATAACTAAGTAAAATATGAGGAAATAACTATTAAAACATCGCATTAAAATGCTCTTATCAAATCCCCCCACACTTAGTTTTTGCTAGTCCCTTAGCAAAATCAAAACAAAGACACAAACTTAGACTCAACCAAAATTTAAAGAAAGAAAGACTCAAACATTACAACATACAATGACTCTATTGCCCTTCAACATATTGTCTCAGAAATCTCTTACTTTCACAACATCAAAATTAGCACTCAACCAAGAATCAATGTTTAGATATTCGAGAGTTAATTAAAACATATAATCCACATATAAACAAGTAGGACTTGGTTGTAACAATGGTGATGGGGTGGAGCTCAACATGTTTCAGACAAGTATGATTCATATCCTCACAAGGTATATCCACTCTTTCTTCTCTCAGAATTCAAGGCAATGCTTAAAAGCTTATAATCACTCAATTATATGTGAGAGAAAATATTTTGAGGCAGTCAAATAGCTCACATATGTAAGAACCGAAAAGCACTTTGTGAATATAATTTTTTCAAAAGATCTCATGAAAGATATCAACTACTTGCATGGATGAACCCAAGCCATAGGTTCAACTCTTGTAACTCATCTCCACAGATCAAAGGCTGTCCCATCTTAAGGATCAAGAAGGTCTTATTAAGGGTTGTAATGGGGCCAAGGCTCTAGGTTTAAACAAACGAAAGGTAAGGAATTTAACAAAGTGTCCTAAAAACCTAGCAGAGCTCATGCTGATGTAGAGAGACTAATCTTCTTCGAAATCCACCAAGTATGTAACGTCATGTCCTTCTTGTGGGCTTTATAAAAGGGCCTAATGTCTTCATGTTGGACCCAATCTTCATTCTAAACTTCCTTCGAACAAGTGAACTGGACAAAGACCAAATTTTCCAATAGTGGGCCTTCAATTCAAAACAATCTCCAAACTCGCCAAGTATGGGGGACTAAAATCCATAGGCATATTTTTCTTTTTCTTTCTTCATTTTTTTTGAATCTAGCGAAGGTGGTGGGGCTACTCGGGCTCGGAAGAGAAGAGAGAGAAAAAGTTTCCAAAAAGGGAAATCTGATATTTTTCCGAAAATTTTCCTATTTAACCAAAATAGAAACTTTTTCCCTTGGCCATAACTTCTTCATACGAATTCTGATTTTTATGTTCCGCATGTCCACGAACTCATATTGACACGCTCTACAACATTCATGAAGGAAGTTTTTGGAGAAACCCAATGTATAAAAAGTCAACCTTTGCACCCCCCCTAAAACCTTATTCTTCGAACAATAATTAGTCCGAAACACTTCTGCTCAGTCCACGAGCCACGAAAGCTTCCAATAACCACATATTAGATTCCAGAAAATCCTCGAAATATAATAACGAATTTTCAGGGTACTACACAAAGGTTAAGTAAAAGTGCAAAATTATGAGAATAACCTAACACAGACCAGCCCCGCTGGTTAAATAAAAACATAGAACATGGGGAAGATATATGTCACCATACAATAAAAGAGCCTTCCAGGCTCGGGTTGGAGCCTCTCAGGCTCTATGCTCGACTGCGACCCACAAACACAAGGTAAGTGAGGAGTAGTACTAAACAAATTGCTCAACTACCACTCATGTGAGGAGGAGAACTAAATAATTCAACCTAAGTATGGTGAAGAAAAACATTCAAAAACCGTAAAATCCACAAAACTTCTCCAAAATCTCGCAAATAAAATCACGAGTACGATTCTCAACCGTACTAGGAAAAATCTGATGAGAAATCAAATAAAATTCAATGAAATGTCCCACAAGCCAAAATATTCTCGAATCAAGAACAAATAAGCGATATTAAATTATAAATCACATATCATCGCTAAAGTATTCCCAATCCCAAAACCGAAAGTAGATAAATAATATTCCATCAAAAATCTCATTTTCGAAAATCTTTCAGAAATCTCAAAATCAATGAATACAAATGTAATCAATTCTGGAAATCACCTCGAAAAATAATTCGTCAAAAAGCATTATAAATCTTAAATCGTACTTTTCAGAATTCTCAATATCAATCATTTTTAAACATAAAGCGGAACCATTTCCAAAACCAAATCATATTTTCTCAAATAAATCAAATGACGATTTACGAAATATTATTGCATGCATACATTTATTTAAAAAAAAAGTCACTCACAGTACAGCTTAGGCGGTTACACGTAAGGATTCTCTCATCCAGCAGTAGTTCGATACATCGTCTTGTACACAAAATTATTAAATAAACGAATGGAAGGTCCAAACTAAAATTACGAAGAACAAACTGAAAACCCAAAATCGTCGACCCTTCAAAACCTAAAAGTTCCCAAAACTGTTCGGAAACAAACCAAACTTCACCACCAACATTGTTTCATCAATTCTACCATTCTAGAGCAGAAATGAAGAAAATCCAACAGTCTAATTTCCATAAATCAATACCCGAAATTTCAAGCTCCAGAAAATCTTCAATCGATACCCAAACTTCTCCGAAATCTACCGAAATCATACCCAAAATTTTCACACGCTAAACTTAACCTAACAAGCAAAAGTATATGGTCGAAAACGACCACACGCGCCATCGAAAACCCACGCGTGGCTGACTCTGACCCCTGATTAGGTCAATAAATCTACATCAAAACATTCCTTACAACATCCCCAACAACTTTCTCAGCTACAACATTGATCAATTTCAAGCCTACAAGTAAGAATTTTTCTTGAAAACCCGAAACCCTTAGATTTCATTTCGAACGTCGATTCATCCCTCTCCAAGCAAATTGGAGCCGGTGACTGGGTAGGCTCGAAACAAGGAGGAGAGAACTTCAAGAAGTGGGTAGTGGCATGGCCTAAGTGGTTGAAAAATCGAGATTGGTAGGAATTGCAAAACGGGTCGGCTGAGTTGGGTTTTTGCTTCGAAACTCTTCCTCCTTCGGTGCAAACCGGAGTTGGTGGTGGTTGGAGACTAGCTCGCTGTGGAGAGAAGCACTAAGCTCGACCAGTCAGGCAGTCTGGGTAGTCTGGGTAGGCTCGAAACAAGGAGGAGAGAACTTCAAGAAGTGGGTAGTGGCATGGCCTAAGTGGTTGAAAAATCAAGATTGGCAGGAATTGCAAAACGGGTCGGCTGAGTTGGGTTTTTGCTTCGAAACTCTTCCTCCTTTGGTGCAAACCGGAGTTGGTGGTGGTTGGAGACTAGCTCGCTGTGGAGAAAAGCACAAAGCTCGACCAGTCAGGCAGTCTGGGGTGACTAGACAGCGATAGAACTCGCCAGGTTTTAAAACTAAGTTGGATAGTAACTTCGACTTTTCAGACTGTAACTTCTTCAAATGAACTCCAATTTTAATGTGCCGCATATCTACGAACTCGGTATAAAGTCATCTATAACTTTCTAGAAGGACTTTTCCTAAAAAAATGAGCCTGATCGAGCCAATATTTCCTATGTTTTTAGTATCATTTTTCATACATTTTACTTAGTTATTCCTTTAAAAATATCATTTCTAAGTTGTAATTATGTACATTTGAGCTTCAAACTCAAGAAATCAGCTAAGAAGAGCTAGAAATGAAGGAAATGAAGGCAAGGAGGAAATGTGGCGCAGAAATGGGAAATAAATGGAGAAATGAAGCTTTTCTAATCCTACCAGGAAAAGGAATCGCAGTTGAAGTAGGAATCCTAATGCAACTAGGAGTGAGCTTGGAAAAATGATGTTCCAAAATAAGAAATGATAAAGGAAACCTGATGACACTAGGATACCTGGTGAGGGTAGGAGATTCTGTGGCTTCAAGATGACTCAAGATTGCTCAAGAATATTCTAGAATGCACAAGAAATTTCGGCAATTGAAGGAATGGGCTTTGAAATTGTCCAATTGAGAAGTTTGGCCCAAAGATTGAAGCATGTGACTTGCACATGAGTCTCTAGACCGTTCTTGATGTCTTAGAGGAATCCTAAATCAATTCTTATTGATTTTTGCCAAAAATATATAGAAGATTCAAGAAGATTTTGGCAAGAGCAAATATGGAGAGTTTGGGAGAAAATCTACTTCGTATGCAATCAGGAAAAGAAAATAAAAAACATTTTCTGTTTCCTGGTTGTATTCTACATGCATGGTGGCCGAATCATGGCTAGATACATTGAAGAATTTCGGCCAAAGAGAAAGTGACTTGTTCTTCAATTTTCAAGGAATTTCCTCATTGGAACCCTAGGCTGTGCACTATGTAAAGAGGGGATGTTTGCAGCGAAAATCATCATGAAACCTTGAATCAAAATCGCAAATTCCTCCCTCTATTCTCTCAAAGTTTCGGCCTCTCCAATTGTTCAAGACTTTGAAGCCTTGAAACAAGTTCATCCTCCATTCTCCATCCTTGCCGTGACTCTCCTTGTCTTCCACCACCTTTGAAGACCTTCTTGCGTTCTTGAAGCATCTTTAAAAGTGTAACCATGAAGCTTAACTTGCTATTTTCGGTTTTGATGTTATGTACTTTAAAAATCAGATTGTGTAGCGTTCTCTATTTTTGGCTTTATTGGATGTTGCGATTTCATGTGAGATTAAAGTATATGTTTTGATGTTTAGTTTCCAATAGCCTCGAAGCATGAATTTGTTTAAGGATCTTCAGATTTGTAGTTTGCGATTTCTTGTAGTTTGTTGATTTTGATATTCAGTCCCACCTATCATGTTTTCGATTTCTTTGATGGCCAACTTAGGTTTTGAATTGCATGATTGAATCCATAATGAGATGCTAGTGTTCTAGGTCTTGTTAGTTAAAGTGGAGAACCTATAATTACTTAGGTAAATCAACAACGAGAATTGCATGCTTGATTAGCATTCTAACTTGTGTGTTTTTCTTAAATCAATCAAAGTTTCTAAGAGTGTAATGCGTTTAATATGTGAGTTATTGGATTGATCACTCACTAGCATTGCGTGTTTAATAGGGTTAACTATGGTGTGTTCATCTAGTTAATTTAACTAAGGAAAGTAAAAAGAACTTATGCATGCGTTCATGGTTTGTTCTTGATTGATTTCGTTCAAGCATGTGATTTGATTCGTAAACTATGATTTGTAATCTTGAATTCATGTTAAACGTTTTTAACTCCATCATAAATTCTCATCCTTCCATTTTATCCTTGATTCTTGGTTGATTGGTCAATGTAATTAGTTAATTAGTTTAGTAAATAAACAAATTTCGAAATCCCCTTTTAATTCTTTGTAATTTTCATAAATATTATATACTTGTGATTAATATTCTTTTCTTTGATGTTTAATGATGCACTAAAAGTAAGCATCCAACTTAACCCTATAAAATATCATCGTTAGTATACGGTAAATAGGGATCGTTCAAATCCAGGGATTGAGGGTACACCTGTCATTGTAAATCAAGTAAAGAATTAAAATAAATACAAAGTATAATATTTACAAAAATAAAACAAAGGATATATACAAAGTAACAAAACAAAGGGGGTTTTAGGATTAGGGTTTCAAAAATTAAAATAAATAAAATAAAGAAAACACAAAAACACATATACAAGAAGGAAACGTAAGAAACAAAGATCAAAACCAATTCCATGTAATCAAATTAGATTTGAACCCTATAATTGATCATCTAAGTCATGAGAAAGAAGTTGATCATGTGAAACAATCGAAGTAAATGATTTCCCATTATTACTTTCCTTTACTAATTAATCTAAATGAAAGCATCTAGATTAATCCTTTTAAACATGCAATCAAAGTCTAGAAAGCTAGCTAATCAACACATGTTCAACACAAGAAGCATAGAGAAAGGTTATCGATCAACTTAAGTGCAAACCTAGTATGAATAAGTTCATCTATTTGCAATCCTCTTCAATTGAATTCGACCTTTGTCCAAAGCCTTTACTACTTTCGAAATAGGTTCACAAAACTAGTAGGGGAATAGTTAACGTAAATCTAGCACCAATTACATGCAAATCCTATAAGTGTCGACCCAAATAAGATAAACATATAAAAGATTTCTATCAAGCAAATTCAATCGAACAAACTCACATAAGCAACTTAGAATCACAATTACGGAATTCGAAAACTTTATTTAAACATAGAAATTGGGCTTAAACTTTGCCCTAAACATTATTGTTAATTAGAAACAAGTTCCTACAAAATCAAACAAGGAAACCAAAAGTGGTTACAAGGAAAAAGAATGAATTACACCGTGAGAGGAGATGGAGAGCTTGAAACGTTGGAATCTTGAATCTTGGAAGCAAGTCTTCAAGGTGGATCATGGAGGCTAGGATCTTCACGGCTCGTTCTTCTTCTTCCTCTCCTTGCTTGAAAACGCGGAACTTGAAACTAGAGAGGGAGAGAGCTTTGACGTTATGGAGAATTTCTGAATGAGAGAATGTTGTGTTTCAAACGTCAAGCATATGGGGGTTTGTATAGGGGATGGCCAAGCTTCATGAATCTTGCATTATTTTCCCAAGAAATTATCCAATAATGCAACACAGCTTCGACCAATCATGTAGCGCCACGTCAGCTCTGTTGTGTCATCCAACCAATCAAAAATCTCCAAAATAAGTCCCTAATATATTGTTGCCGAATTTTCAAGGATTATTTATGATTTTATTCATAATTTTCGGACAAATATCTAGGCAAAATCAGATTTAATTCCCAAAAATCTCTCTTTGACGTCTAACAACACAAAATCCAATGGGCCTTCTCTCATTTGCCGAAATCCAAATCAATCCAGAAGATTCTTGGGCGTCCATGTGTCATCTTCAAGCCATAAGGTCTCCTATTGCTTCCAGGAATCTTCTCCCAAGACCAATTTCCTTCATTTTTCCGATCACTCTTCCTGGTTAGCTCAGGAGTCTTGCTTTGACAAAGTTTCCTCTTCTGAACAGGATTTCCTGGTTAAAACAGGATTTCCTGCCTGGACTAGGAAAACTTTAATTATTCGTTTCAGCTCTTTTATGCAGCCCTTATGCCTTGTCTCAGCTCTCTCCAACGTTGCCTAGCTTTTCGTTCTCTTTTGAGCTCATTCAAGCTTGTTTGCTCCATAGGACCAGAAAATAGAAACTATTACTAAAAATGGAAACTTCCTAAAAATAGTAACTTTCCTAAACAAGAAGGATTTATTAAAGGAAATAACTAAGTAAATATGAGGAAATAACAATTAAAATGTCACATTAAAATGCTCCTATCATTTAAATGATAGGAGCACCCTCAATCCCGTGATAGAACGATCCCTACTTGCTATATACTAACAATTGTCAACAGGGTTAATTTTGAGAACTCATTTCTGTGGTGACCAGAGAGAGGGGTCCCACAGCGCCGCGACCCCGTGCCAATGAGAAACCGACATGTCATGAATGACATCCCGATAACTCATCAACCCGAAATCGCAAGGCCTTTTGGGTACAAACTGTTGGTTTACAAAACACTTTCTTGGACAAATCATTCTAGCAACCAAAAAACACATTTTCAAAAGCGGAATTTGAAATGGGCTAAGAGTTTTGGGCTTCCAATAGGAGCCCAATTCGAAAAATGACAAATCACTAAGTAAATACAAGTATGAGAGACGTACCCCAGGGTTGCGGGTCTCCCTATATTTTGTAAACGAGTAGGAAATAAATAAACAAGTAAATTAGTGAGAAAGTAAATAAACAAGTTACTTCCAAATCTAGTAAAGGACTAAAACCATTTCTTTATAAAGTCAAAGAGAAATGCGCCACCGAGCCATGTGCCTCCTCTGTATGCTCCCCGACAACGTACTCGAAACCTGCACACTGTTGTAGGGGTGAGCTTTCGTCCTCGCATGCCCAGTAGGGGCCGACCCAACCATGCTAGGTTTGAAAGATAATAATAATAATCGAAAATATGTACTACATAATATTGTGCACATTTATCAAAAATACTTTAAAGAGAGGCAACCACAAACGTTTATTCACTTTTATGAAATATATGCAGCATGCTTCACACAACTTGGAGCTCCGAGATACTTACCTGCCGGCTAAACTCAAACAAATCGGTGACCGACCTGGTTCGTCATCCTTCGAGAACCGGCCAACTACTCTGTAGTCTTTGTGACTACAAGTAGCGAAAGTGTCCATTTCCTAGCCCTGAGTCTCCAATGACTGGTTCACTGTCTGTACTCACTCTTCCTCAAAAAACATATGATCACAGCCCCCTCCGGAGGTTCACGGTTATCGACACTGTGGGATTCCTAGGAATCGATGCGTCTAGGTCCCATTCACTTTCAGGTCATAAGCACAAACATACAATGGGGTACAGTATCTCAACATATAAGTCTAGCCTCGATTTTCGCAATCAGCAAATATCAGTTATGGAACACAGGTATCACTAGGCATCGACTAATGAACAACCAAAAATGCACTTGCAGGCAACATACTATCTTAGTATAGCATTCCACATGTATTGAAAAGTCTCTAACAAGGAAGGGATAGCTCACCCTACCTGGATATGGAGTGCTTGTCCACTTTTGGGTTCGTCCTCGACTATCGATTTTTGTCCCAATCCAAGTGCACACGCTCGAATCCTTTGTAATAAAATTAAATCAATGAGTACATCGACTACACTCTAACTCAATTAACCGAGCAACCAAAGCATTTATTTAACTTCCTTAAAGTCCATCAAATTTTCCTTTAGTCGTTAAAACCTATTATCCATTCCCAAATAATCCAAATGATGTAGCATTTGACTCATTTAGGAGATGGTGATTATACTTAGCACTTTCACCCACAAATTGTTTAGTACTGCTACTATAAGAAAGCAAATGAAGATTACCATTCCTGAACGATTCACTTGACGATTATAACGCTCATTCGGGATATGGTGATCATACTTCTTCTCTTGTTAAAGTTTCGGTCAACCGGTTTGACCTCATTTTACTTAATCATTAAATACTAGAAAATAAATAGTAATTACCATTCCCGAATTATTACATTCTTACGATAACTTCGGGATATGGCAACACTAGAATACTCCGATTTTTAACCTTATTTCAAGAACGTTAATCCAATATTCTAATTTAGCTCAATCAAATAAAATCCACCACTTTTCATAATCAATTTCTCAAACAATTGTGGTTACTTAATCCCTTTGACCTCATTCAACACATCGAGTTTTAATTCTCAATTACCACCAATTTAAGCCCATCAGCAAAAGGACATTTCCAAAACCAAATACATCATCTTAATTGAGAAAATAAACTCTGTCCATACATTCAATCAATTTCATCTCAAGTAATCCACAAGGCCACAACCTCACTATGTACCAATATTTCACAGCAGAAGTACCAAGACCCTTACCCTTGTTCTTTTCCCATTTAGATAGCCAAATCGTGGAAGCTGCATTTCACCACCATTAATCCTTCAGATTCCCTAGTACGCAAAAATAGGATCAATAATCCATTCTCAATCAATCCATATCCAAAACAAAGTCTCGAGTTTCTTACCAATTCCTCAATACAAATGGAAGTGACCCAGCACTTCCCTTCTCCAAAAGCTTGCAGTTCCGCAGACCTCATTTTCTCCGTAAAACAACATCCATAATTAATTAACGTCAATGTCCCAACAACAATCAAATTCAAAATTCGAAAGCCTGTGTTCCTTACCCATTTTAGATTTTTAGTTTGCCGAGACCACATCCTTCACTACGTGCTGCATCATGCAGTCGCCATCATCTCTTCATCATTCCTTTAAGAACACATTCGAACTCAAGACCAGTAGCCTTCCCTTCTAATCTGTACTTCTCCGTTTCCTCCGTACCCAATGTTCAAATATCCCCAATCGAAGAACAAAGCATCAGAGACCCGATATTTCGAAATTGGAAACTCAATGGGACAAGGAAAGGGGCCTCGAGTTGGCTTACCAGAAAGATTGATATATCAGCGGTGTACACGGCGGAGCTACTGCGGTGTGCGGCGGCTCTGGTTGGAGTCAAAGGTCTGGGTTAGGGGTTGTGGTGATTGACGAGGTGCTGATCCTATTTCTAGAGGTGGTTTTGCTCGATTTGGACTAGAGGCCAAAAAACGAAGACATGCAGAGCCGAGGGCTTCGATGATGTGTGTTTGGCGTTGTTCAGCTTCGGTGGGTGGCAGGGCTTATGGGTTTTACTCCTCTTCGCTTGTTGAGTGGAGATGTGGTGGCATTGTGGCGAGGTAATGATCGAAGATCGACGAAAGAGGAGGGGCAGTTAGGTCGCGACTGTGGTGGTCATGTTCGGTGGCTGTGTGCGATGCATGTCGACGGTAAGGCTTAGGCTTGGGTCAGATTTGGGTGCTGGATCGATTGTTGGTGGTGGTTTGGTGAGATGGTGGCCGGAGATGGTATTTTCTGGTGATGGCAGAGGGTGAACGAGAGAGAGATAGAGGTCGGGGAGAGAGAAAGAGAAACACGGCCGAGAGGGAGAGAGTGAGGGCTCTAGGTTTTCTAGTTTCCCCATTTCTATTTATCCTTGTGTGTGTAAAATTTCTATTTTTCCCTTGCGACGGATTATGAAACTCTTCTAGCTAATTGCTTTCGGTTTTGGGCTCGTAGCTTTTCTTTTATTCGTTTTTTGTCGGAAACTTCCTAAGTTTTTTTTCGACTTCTTCCTAGGCCCAAAACTCGATCACATAAAAATCCAAAACTTTGTTACAACTCAACTTATCGTCTTCGAAAATTCAACAAATTGTCACCTCACTAAACTTCTGTAACCTTTTGGGCCCAAAACGAAGGACTCTGGTGCAAACTTGAATTATAGGGCCCAAATCGAAGCCTCAACACCAAATTGATCTCCAAGGTCAATTTCTTCACTTAAATCACCTGGCGAAAAATTACCTTTAAAAATTAAACAAAATTTTCGGGGGCTCACACTCCACCCCCCTTAAAATAAATTTCGCCCTCGAAATTTCCCAATGTATGAATAAGAGAGGTTACTTCTTTTCGCCTCGGACTCAATGTACACAAGTCATAGTTTTACCTTCCTCTGATACTTTTTGAACCTTTAACTTTCACATGGTTCATCTCACTCAACTCCTCTGAGCTCAATGCCATAGACAAAGACATTATCATTCCAGCATTTCTGAAAAATTCAATGATTCTTAAAACAAATCGGGGACTAACACTTAGTCACCCACTAATCTCAATAACAGCATACTGTAACGCAGTGGTAAATCCACTTATCAACCTCGTTCCCACAAGTAGATGGTCAACACAATAGTGTAAGAATTTCCCAAGCGTTACTTGTAAACAATTCGCGTGGAATACCCCATCACGCATCAAGTTACGCAACATAATAACATTCATAAAACTTTCACATTTTGTGCTTCTGTTAGCTACATATCCAAATTTCGGGGCTATTTTTATCACTTCACCAAGTGTTCCTATTATATTTTCCATAGGATACACTTCTCTCCATAAATCATGATTCTTTTCGATAAGTAACTCGCTGGATAGTAACTTCGTTGCAACCATGCGATAGTAGCTTACTTTTCAAAATAACTGGAAACAAATTGACTTCTACACCAAATTTCCATTCAACGAGAGTAGAAAATTACTTGGGAATTTGAACCTTAACTATGAGTAGCAACCAAGAAAGGAAACCAAGTTATCTTTGCATGTCTAACATAAATAAGTTTCTTAGAACGTCACTACGAGTGACACGTCAACGATGTCATCACTGACGTCAGCCTCGTAGTTATCAACGATCTTGGTTGTCAAACCTAATACACCCTTATTCGTATTGGAGGATACTATTTACTCCATGAACAAACAATTGCGGCAGCTTGTACATATGACGTTGAAACCAAACCCATGATTTAGTAGACTTGGTGTCACATTGTAAAATCGCAATAACTAGGTATCTACTACATGTCACGTAACATCAATCAATACGTCGCTTGGCATTGACCGAATAGACCGTCCAATGCTCAAGGCGTCAAGTTGCAACAATACCTTACGATAAGGCTCAACGAAATTCGAGGATCACCAATCGAAGTTGACTCCTCGAAATTTGTAAAGTTTGTAGCATTTCCATTCACGGTCTCGACCTTGAACTATCATTTTCATCATACGAACTCGTTTGATGTCAAAACTCAAAAATCAAGTCATAAGCGCTCCTTCAATTTTTGGTCAAGCCAAAACAGTTGAATCGGTTACAAGCACTTTATTTCTTTGTGTCCTCGTCTGACAAAAAAAAAAAGAGTAATTTCTAAATATTCTCCTTTAAAGTAATCCTTTACTTTCGAAGTGGGTGTCCTGAGGAAATTCGAAGGTGAATTAACATTCTTCCACCAGTTTTACATAAAAAGAATAACCAACGTAAAACAAAACCACAACGAGACTAACATTTCAAGTTTCCAAGAAGTTGGAAAATAATTTTGAATGGGTTCAAGACTAAAATTTTGGATATGCAATTTCAACCAAAACGCTATATCCAAATCTAGAAATGCAGACTGAAACTGTTGTAAAATTTCATAAACTTAAAAGTAGTAGAGGTCAGATAAAACTACATTTCAAGCAGTTGCAAAGACAAACTAGTAAAATTCTCGGAATTTCAATTTTTGCTTGAAAACAGAATACAGAAATTTTAAACTCTCCTACTTTTCAAACAGATTTGTTGTCAAGAACCATTTGGTAGGTAAGGAAACAATTTCAAAGCATTTTGCTGAAACAGCCTTGAAGATAGTCGGATTTTGTTTTCAAGTCTTGGCTGCAATATTTCTGAAGGACCAAGAATGTCCTAGCTTTGTAAAACAAAACACTTGAGTAAGGAAAACTCGATTGTTTAAGGTGTAGTCTCTTGACTTATGAGGAAAATATTTTTGAGTGATGCAAGAGACGAAAATCAGCTTTTGTAGTAAGAAGCAGGAATGTAAAATAGTTATTGTAAACTCCTGGTGTGGAATCTTTGTCTCCAAAGTGAACACGTGAGGTAAATGTGTAATTTGTCACCAAGATTCTCGAACTCGTACTCGTCTTTTACCTTGTCATGCCTTGAATCCCGATGTAGTGGATTTCTCCCCAAGCAATACTAGGAGATACATCGATCCGGGGGTGCTACTGTTGACTTGTGATTTCTTCTTTCGATTGGAGTCTACGAAGGTCCGTACCTAGTTTCTGCTTCATGGTGTACCTCTTCAGATGAATTCCATACTAAGGTATCGAGCTGAAGCTTTCAGCTCGTCCACGCTAATCACCGTAATCAAGAGGAAACTAACTCGAACTTCGGTCCTTTAAGGTAATGAAACCTTTGGAACAGTTGTCCCAATTGTAGTCTCATGAGCCCGCCAATTGCGCATAAGTATTTGTGTTCAAACTTTTCTCGACTTTTCCCTTTTCTTAATTGCGAAGCCACAACATGTAATTCTACATGGCACACTGATCGCCTTTCTCCACATCCCTGGAGAATGAGGCCTTAAATCAACTTTTGAATTTTCAAATACTTCTTGACGTCACCATTTTAACTTCATTGTAACAACGTAATGAAATTTGTCTCTCAAGAGTGTGCTACCCACTCGTCCACTTTCTGAAATTCGTAGCGGTATTGACTTCAAAGCAATGAAAGATTCCTTGAAGTAAAGAAAACTGGCTGCTAAAGTTATAATCCTTTAAAGATCTTTTCTTGACCACTTTTAGAAACATAGCTGGTGATCCTACTAATACAAGTACAAGGACGTGACCTTGTGATCTCGAAGCGTCCTAAGATTTCAAGTACATTGCTGGTACCGCAATCACTTATTTTACCAACAATTTCTCTGATTAGGGAACATAATGTCTCAACTCTCTGCCCAAAGGCAACCCAACAATAGTTTATGTGACTCTACTAGTCGTTTCTCACTTCGTTTGTTTCTCAGCAAAGTAATCTTGTCAACACAATGATGCAACAATAGATTCTCCCAAAGCAGCAAGGCTTCATATCGTTCCACAATTTAACAACAGGATTGGGGAGATGTCAAGGTCAAACAATACTTAATTTCATGTTTGTGTTGCCTTTACAAGTTTCCCTGTTAGTCCACTACTTGGGGAACACTTGAAAGGTGTCTACCTTACTCGAAAATCACACATTCTTTCCATAGAGCATTGATGGGGAACCGCTATAGTCGGGCCATTGCTTGGAAGGAAGAAGAGGAAATCGAGTGAAAATATGAACACCATTGATCCAAATGACTATATAGAGGTCATTATCTCACTTTTTACTCAAATTTTCACTTTGATCCGCCCAACACTCTATATTTTTCAATACGTGCAACAATATATGTAGTACAATAACTTTAAATCGTCAAATTTTTATTTATTTTTTGTTAAAACGGTAGCACGGGGGTACACAAATATTCCTTTCAACTTCATCTCTAACCTACTTTTCCAAGTATAAACTCACCCAACATAACCTCGTAACTTCTTAATGCTCCATCCCCTAATAATTAACCCAACACTATATCCAATTTTCATACTTACTACCTTTGGAGCGTTTGTAGTCGAGTGGCATCATGACGGCATTGGCAATTTAAAACTTCAAACCAAACTTTAGAGCACAACAAAAAGACAAACTAAATAATTTTCCAAGGAATCTCAAAGGTATCTTTTTTTTTTTTTGCAAATCCAATGGTAATTCTTTGAATGACTTGGAAGTAGCCTCAATGAAAAATATTTACAAGTGAAATGAGGTAAAAAGGAATCGTCCAAAAGGGGTAAAGTAAAAGAAAATGGTCAAAAACATATTTTTAAATGCCTAAGAAAACCGAGTGTTTTGCCCAACCAAATTCAACACTTGAAAAATTTTAAAAGGGTTGCTTGTTTTGCAAAAAGAATTTCAAAAGTATTTCGGAACCTAGGGCCCTGATACCACTTTACTGTGGTGACCCGAGAGAGGGGTCCCACAGCGCCGCGACCCCGTGCCAATGAGAAACCGACATGTCATGAATAACATCCCGATAACTCATCAACCCGAAATCGCAAGGCCTTTTGGGTACAAACTGTTGGTTTACAAAACACTTTCTTGGACAAATCGTTCTAGCAACCAAACAACACATTTTCAAAAGTGGAATTTGAAATGGGCTAAGAGTTTTGGGCTTGCAATAGGAGCCCAATTCGGAAAATGACAAATCACTAAGTAAATACAAGTATGAGAGACGCACCCCAGGGTTGCGGGTCTCCCTATATTTTGTAAACGAGTAGGAAATAAATAAACAAGTAAATTAGTGAGAAAGTAAATAAACAAGTTACTTCCAAATCTAGTAAAGGACTAAAACCATTTCTTTATAAAGTCAAAGAGAAATGCGCCACCGAGCCATGTGCCTCCTCTGTATGCTCCCCGACAACGTACTCGAAACCTGCACACTGTTGTAGGGGTGAGCTTTCGTCCTCGCATGTCCAGTAGGGGCCGACCCAACCATGCTAGGTTTGAAAGATAATAATAATAATCGAAAATATGTACTACATAATATTGTGCACATTTATCAAAAATACTTTAAAGAGAGGCAACCACAAACGTTTATTCACTTTTATGAAATATATGTAGCATGCTTCACACAACTTGGAGCTCCGAGATACTTACCTGCCTGCTAAACTCAAACAAATCGGTGACCGACCTGGTTCGTCATCCTTCGAGAACCGGCCTACTACTCTGCAGTCTTTGTGACTACAAGTAGCGAAAGTGTCCATTTCTTGGCCCTGAGTCTCCTATGACTGGTTCACTGTCTGTACTCACTCTTCCTCGACAAACATAGGAGCACGGCCTCCTCCGGAGGTTCATGGTTATCGACAGCGTGGGATCCCAAGGAATCTATACGTCAATGGGGTACAGTATCTCAACATACAAGTCTATCCTCGGTTTTCGTAATCAGCAAATATCAATTATGGAAATACAGGTATCACTAGGCATCGACTAATGAACCACCAAAAACGCACTTGCAGGCAACATACTATCTTAGTATAGCATTCCTCATATACTGAAAAGCCTCTAACAAAGAAGGGATAGCTCACCCTGCCTAGATATGGAGTGCTCGTCCACTTTTGGGTTCGTCCTCGACTAGTCGTTAAAACCTATTATCCATTCCCAAATAATCCAAATGATGTAGCATTTGACTCATTTAGGAGATGGTGATTATACTTAGCACTTTCACCCAAAAATTGTTTAGTACAACTACTATAAGCAAGCAAATGATGATTACCATTCCTAAACGATTCACTTGACGTTATAACGCTCATTCAGGATACGGTGATCATACTTCTTCTAATGTTAAAGTTTTGGTCAACCGGTTCGACCTCATTTTACTTAATCATTAAATACTAGCAAATAAATAGTAATTACCATTCCCGAATTATTACATTCTTACGATAACTTCGGGATATGGCAACACTGGAATACTCCGATTTTTAACCTTATTTCAAGAACGTTAATCCAATATCCTAATTTAGCTTAATCAAATAAAATCCACCACTTTTCATAATCAATTTCTCAAACAATTGTGGTTACTTAATCCCTTTGACCGCATTCAACACATCGAGTTTTAATTCTCAATTACCACCAAATTAAGCCCATCAGCAAAAGGACATTTCCAAAACCAAATACATCATCTTAATTGAGAAAATAAACTCTGTCCATACATTCAATTAATTTCATCTCAAGTAATCCACAAGGCCACAACCTCACCATGTACCAATATGTCACAACAGAAGTACCAAGACCCTTACTCTTCTTCTTTTCCAATTTAGATAGCCAAATCGTGGAAGCTGCATTTCACCACCATTAATCCTTCAGATTCCCTAGTACGCAAAAATAGGATCAATAATCCATTCTCAATCAATCCATATCCAAAACAAAGTCTCGAGTTTCTTACCAATTCCTCAATACAAATGCAATTGGCCCAACACTTCCCTTCTCAGAAAGCTTATAGTTCCGCATACCTCATTTCCTCCATAAAACAACATCCATAATTAATTAACCTCTATGTCCCAACAACAATCAAATTCAAAATTCGAAAGCCTGTGTTCCTTACCCATTTTAGTTTACCGAGACCGCATCCTTCACTACGTGATGCATCTTGCAGTCGCCATCATCTCTTTATCATTCCTTTAAGAACACATTCGAACTCAAGACCAGTAGCCTTCCCTTCTAATCTTTACTTCTCCGTCTCCTCTGTACCCAATGTTCAAATATCCCCAATTGGAGAACAAAGCATCAGAGACCCATTATTTCGAAATTGGAAACACAATGGGACAAGGAAAGGGGCCTCGGGTTGGCTTACCAGAAAGATTGGATATATTGGCAGTGTACACGGCGGATCTACAGTGTGTGCGGCGGCTCTGGTTGGAGTCAACGGTCTGGGTTAGGGGTTGTGGTGATTGACGAGGAGCTGATCCTATTTCTGGAGGTGGTTTTGATCGATTTGGCTAGAGGCCAGAAAACAAAGACATGCAGATCGAGGGCTCCGATGATGTGTGTTTGGCATCGTTCAGCTTCGGTGGATGGTAGGGCTTCTGGGTTTTACTCCTCGTCGCTTGTTGAGTGGAGATGTGGTGGCACTGTGGCAAGGTAATGATCGGAGATCGACGAAAGAGGAGGAGCAGTGAGGTTGCGACTGTGGTGGTCGTGTACGGTGGCTGTGGGCGATGGATGTTGACGGTAAGGCTTAGGCTTGGGTCGGATTTGGGTGCTGGATCGATTGGTGGTGGTGGTGGTTTTGCAAGATGGTGGCCGGAGATGGTATTTTCCGGTGATGGCAGAGGGAGAACGAGAGAGAGAGAGAGAGGTCGGGGAGAGAGAATGAGAAACGCGGCCGAGAGGGAGAGACTGAGGGCTCTAGGGTTTTCTAGTTGCCCCATTTCTATTTATACTTGTGTGTGTAAAATGTCCATTTTTCCCTTGCGATGAATTACGAAACTCTTCTAGCTAATTGCTTTTGGTTTTGGGCTCGTAGCTTTTCTTTTATTCACTTTTCGTCGGAAACTTCCTAAGTTATTTCTCGACTTCGTCCTAGGCCCAAAACTCAATCTCGTAAAAATCCAAAATCCAAAACTACAACAACTCAACTTATCGTCTTCGAAAATTCAACAAATTGTCGCCTCACTAAACTTCTGTAACCTTCTGGGCCCAAAATGAAGGACTCTGGCCCAAGCTTGAATTATAGGGCCCAAATCGAAGCCTCGACACCAAATTGATCTTCAAGGTCAATTTCTTCACTTAAATTACCCGGCAAAAAATCTTATTGGTGAAAAATTACCTTAAAAAATTAAACAAAATTTTCGGGGGCTCACAATTTCGAGCACATCAAAGCCGAACAAAAAGTCAACGTTTAGAGCCCCTAAAAGTATCGAAATGATGTTAAAAGTTAATCAAATTATTGTTTACCGTCCAAATGACCAGTAAACAGGTAAGTTAAGGTACGGGACGTATCATAAATTGTAAAGTCTATGCCCAGTATTATTTGGTCTAATGTGAGAGGTCATGAATTTGACTCACAGACTAGTTGTTTAGTTGCTGTACATTCTTAATTGTTATGTAAAAAAAAAAATTATTGGTAAAAATTACATTACCTTTTAGTGAATTATCAAATTTTGAAAAGTTTTCAACAGTTCATAATGTATTCACAGTACACCATAAGGGATCCGTAATGCTTGCTATAAATAAGTCACAAACACTTGAGGAATTTAACACTTGCATCAATGGTTGTACTGATGTACGTTTCTCACATTAAAAGCGTCGAAAACATTTAAAAACAATAAGGTAGCAAAGTTGGTTACCACTTAAAAGAGCTATTTGCAAATATATAAGGGTACATTTGTAGAGATGAATTTTTATTCTTTTGTGACCATTGATTTGTTTTTTTAGTAGAAACATCAATAAACAACTAATAGTATTAACACTAAGAATGTACAACAACTAATTAATTTATGAGTCGAATACAGAATGTTCCATTTACAAAGTAAGCACTAATGTCACTAGACTAAATGATACTGGACTTTTTGTGCCATTTTGAAATGGCATCTAATGTTAGTTTTTCTTAATATCCTCCTTGTTTTTGGCAAATAAAATGACACATTGATTTTTAACTCTCGATCAGTTCAACTACCATACTCTTCTGTCCTCATGTTATTAAGTTGGATTGATTCAAACTTCGAAGTAATCAGTTTTTTACTTTATTTTATTTTTTATTCTGGATGATAATATAACTCCCCACCTCACCCCTAATGGCAGTGAGATTTGAACCCATGACCTCCACAGTATTAGTTAGGCTACCTAACTGACAGTAATCAATTTGTTAATCAAGAGGAGTCTGCGCCCCATATAAAGGCTTCTTGTTGCTCAAAATGAAACTTAATTAGCTAAATTTGATGTTCGTGATTATAGCCTGTTATTCTGGCTGAAGAAGAACTCATGTTGGCTCCAAGAGTATGAATATTATAGAGTATTATTTTCTCTACTTGTTGGAGTAGTTTCGATACCATGTCCCCCTTTAAACGTCCATTAATAACATACTAGCATTTTTCATACTAGCATTTTTTTTAAGAAAATAAAAAAATAAATGAAATAAAACAGTTATTGCAGAGAGAAAATAGTGAGAGAAAAGTGGGGATTGTGAGAACATTTTTTTAATAAAAATCTATTTTGTAATTGTCATATTTACCCTTGTGATTTAATTTATTCTCAAAGTTTTTTTATCTTTTAGGTTAAATATGTCAAAATTTTTGATTTTGGCTATCAAAATCTCTTCTCTTAATAGTAGTATAGATAGGCGTGGCCGTATGAAGGCTGCTTCCTATCAAAAGTTTTTTTTTTATTTTTTAATGAGGACTTCCTAACAAATGTTATTGCCCCTTATTGGTTGCGATGTCCCACTTTAGACTTCCACTAATAACATACAAGCGTGGCCGCATGAGGGCTGCTTCCTATCAAAAAAAATTTGCTTCCTATCAAAAGTCTTTTTTTTTTGTATGAGGATTTTCTAACAAAAGTTGGTGCCAACACTAAATGAGCTTTGACATGTTTAGAGAACATGAAGATGATTGATGTACAAATGAAAATATCAACACTAAATGAGCTTTGACATGAGAACATGAAGATGATTGATGTACCAATGAAAATATCAACAATAAATGAGCTTTGACATGTTTAGAGAACATGAAGATCATTGATGTACAAATGAAAATATCAACAATAAATGCGCTTTGACACGTTTAGAGAACATGAAGATGATTGATGTACAAATGAAAATATCAACACTAAATGAGCTTTGACACGTTTAGAGAACATGAAGATGATTGATGTACAAATGAAAATATCAACACTAAATGAGCTTTGACACATCACTATGCCAAAAAAGCCTTCAGACAACAGATATGATCTGTTATCTGATGAAGTCAAAATCCATTGTCTAGGTGGTTGCCGTCTCGAAGCCACTCAGACGATAGAGATTCTCCGTCGTTGATAATACACTCAGACAACAGATTCAGTTTAAGGTATTGTGTTCTGAAGTACCCAATATTGAAGAATTAGGGACCATTTGTCGCCTGAAACATATTACTACTACATATTAATGTTGTTGGAAATTAACTTCATTGACGAGTTTAACAAAATATCCGTCGATGTAGTTAATCTTACATGACGGAGTTTTACTTGTTTCTGTTGTCTGATTCAAAACACAATGAAAGTTATATGTCGATTGATTTTATATACAACAACATTTATACTATGAGTTATGTTGTTTGAGATTGTTTGGACTACAGATAATTGTGTTTGTTGTGGTTAGATTTGATTTCCGAGCCAGCTACAGTTTTAGCTCTTTTATGTTGTTTGAATCTCACTTGGAGTATAGTCTGGGCTCCAATTTATGTTGTCTGAAATAGTATTTAGTCACACTTTTCTGTCGTTTGTTTGGACTTTCAACCATTGTTTTAGTTAAGTTTTATTGTTGATACGCTAAAATTAAGCGCTCAACTTAACCCTACAATATGTAGTCGTTAGCAATATAGAGTAAGAAAGGATCGTTCAAGCCGGGATTAATGGTAACTTCATAATTCACACAAAAGAAAACAAAACAAAACTAACTAGTGCACAAAACAAATAACAATATTAAACTAAAGAAAACGTCAAATAGTAGAAAAGAGAGAAAAAGATGGCAGGAAAAGAAGGGGATAGAAAGGGGCTCTGCAATCCTAAGCAAGAACAATATTTTGGGGTTTTTGGGTTCAACGAAAATAAAAGTAAAATAAGAAATCAAAAACGAATTTAGAGTTTGAAAAACAATATGGAGAAGACATTAGAGACTCGGAAATCCACCACCAATTATTTTCGAACAATGTTAAGTTAACCTAGTTTCAATTGCTAAGGCGTTAACATAAATCAACCAAGAAACAAGTCGGAGTAGATCATGTCCCTTATTAATGTTTCCCTAATTACTTAGTCTACGTGAACGCACAGTAGCTAAGCCTATCAAACATGCAATCAAGGTATAGAACGCTATCCTATCAACAACACATATAGTGTCAACACATTTGAAACATTAAGATCTTATGGAAATGATTGGTTATAGACTTGCAGTCTAGTGTGGAACGCCTACCTAGCATGCTCTTCTAGTTGTTTGAAACATCAGCTTTTGTCCAAAGCCTTGCATACTTGTGGATTAGAAAACAAGACGATTAGGTGAAATATTTTCTAAACCTAGCTCTAATTACATGCATATATCCTAAGTGCCGACCCAAAGAACATAAACACATAAAAGTTTTCAATCAAGCAGAAATAAACAACCAATTCACACCAAAGATCAAGAAACTAGATTTAAACAAACATATGTTCTACATAATTGGGGATTCAAACCTCGCCCCTAACAAAAATAACTAGCCACACATCGTCTTAAATTTAACAATTAAAAACACAAGTATTAGATTACAAGATGATAAAAACCGTAAAAGGGAGAGTATGAGAGCCACGAATTCAATTTTAGGTAGCCTTGGACATAGGCACTTCTTCAAGATAGTTCACGGCAAAGCTTGATGGAGGATGGAAGATGGATTGCACGGTTTTTCTTCTTGAAGACTTGGGAATTTTAAGACTTTGTGTGCTAGGGTTTGGGAGCAGAAGATGGCGCTGTAGGATGGTCTTCTTCAACATGTTCAGAGCCTCTATATATATAGAATACACAGCCCAAGTTTCCTTTTCCAATTCTACTTTGAAAGCCTCCCCTAGTTGCTTGAGGATTACTCTACTTGGTGCATAATTAAATAATTTTCAAGCCTTAATAACCTTCTCAAAATCTTGAGGAATCATTCTAGGAATCTCCTTCATATTGTCAGCAGTAATAGCCTTCCAAAAATTCCCTGGAAATCCGTCCAAAGAAGAATCTAGGCCAAAATGCCCTGTTTTGACTAGGATTCAATTTCTGTCTTTGAAGCTTCCTTCTTGGACAAGGAACAACTTTGTCTTGACAAGTTTCTGGATGGTTCTTGACTCCCACGTGTTCTATGACATCACGTGGATGTTTCTAGATTGATCAACAACCTTCTGGAAAAACTCCAATAAAATCACCGGAAAAGATCTCCAAAAAAGTTTCGTGAAAAGCTGACAGTTTCTGCCTTATCAGGAAGTTTGCACAACTTTTTCCGTGGTCTTCCCTTGTAATTTCTGGCCAAATGGTTGATCAAACTTGGTCCTCTAAATCAGTACTTCACGATCCATGGCTCCATTGCTCCTTTTAACCTCTTATTTCTCTTGAACTACTTCACGAACTACCTAAAAAGAAAACAAAGTTAAAACTGACTTTTTAAAGGAAATAGCTAAGAAGAGTATAAAGGTTTCACATTATATTTATCGCATTTTATGCTCCCATTAATTGTGTGAGTGTTAATAAAAATATAGTAGCCATCTAATTCTGTTGTTTGAGAGTGATTACAAGTCCACTTTTATGTCGTTTGAAGTAAGTAAAAACAAGTGCTCATTGTTTGCTTATGCTGTTTCTATTTTGTTGATACAACATATCGTGAAACCTGCATATATTGTTTTTCAACCATTTCATCATCATTCATTTAACAATCAACAAAGTCATAAAATTGGACTAAAATCATCCATCAAAATGAAGCCAAATATTTCATTGCATCAATATCATTCAAAATACAATCCATCAGTTCCAAACTTCTAAACCTAACATTGACTATGATTGACAAAACCAAAAAATCAACAATCATCATTCATTTAACAATCAACAAAGTCATAAAATTGGACTAAAATCATCCATCAAAATGAAGCCAAATATTTCATTGCATCAATATCTTTCAAAATACAATCCATCAGTTCCAAACTTCTAAACCTAACATTGACTATGAATGCGAAAACCAAAAAATACCATCTTATCACAATCATATATCGGCCTAACGCGCTAAGACAAAAACCGGCAAGGTAGAGAGTAGTCATCTTACCATAACCACATTGCTCTTTCTTAACTAAAGAGTTCTATAACAAAAGTCTAAAAGTTCTAACCAATGTTTGAGCCTAGTCTTCATCGCTTTAAAGCACCATGACTTTCTCAATAGAGAGACATGCTTAGTAGAAACCCACAACAAGCTGCTCTAGAATGGTACCTAGCTGTTGCTTATCAGGGACTTGGACCAGAGGTATCCATTGCACCACAACATGTCTTTCTTGGATTTCAAGTACCATTTGTGTTATAATTAATTCCTTGTAGCTTTGTCCCAACAGCTAAGATTATCTTCAACCAATACAATTGTCAGTACTCTTTTAGAACAATATTATTAGATTGAACATAAGCAGGAATTTTCTAGTAAATTTCTTACAATTAGAGGAAGTATGAACAAGGAAAACATAGCCTCCCATCCTGAAATGAAAGAAAACTCGAGTAAATAACACAACATCAAATATAATGATAAAAGAAAAGGCCAACTCAATTATAGGAAAAAGGAAACAAAACAAGAGTTAATCACCATGAACATTGAGAAGCAAACAGAGTGTCATTGTAGTCCATAACAGTGGACTGCCAGTATCATCATAATAGTTAGCAAAAAGCATACAGTCCTCTTCATGAAATATAACATAACTACTTTATGGATAGAAAGAAACTTGCTAAAAGACTTACGAAAACATGAAGAAAGAAAAGGTTGGCAATAATACTTGATTCCCACAACCACCTTAAAGTCATCTTCTAATGATCTTTTGATATCATTTTGAAAATTAAAATTCATTCCAGGTGCTAAATGAACCTATAATAACAAACCAAACAGTCAACTTGATAAAAATTTGAGATGGGTTAAAGTCCAAATTTAAATAAGGCCAAAAGATCTGTCAACTAATTCTGTCAATTATGATCCACTATGGGATCAACTTTGTTGGCTTCTATGGTTCTTATTGGCTCTTACAAGAGAAGCAAAATTTGGAAGGGGAAGGATTCAAGGGAAAAAAATGAAGAGAAAAGCTTTAGATAATACTTCCTTATCAGTGGCAGTAAACAAGAGAAGTTGCAGTTTAATAGACTAACAAAGTCATATGAGAAAGGTCTAGATAGTGATATCACTACATATACACTTATCATTTACTAATCAAATCCTAATATCGATCTGCAACACCAACTTAGCACATTACACAATACATGACCTGTAGTGACTTGTAGTGAAACATAAAACTAATGATTAATCCCAAAACAGATTGAAAGAATCTTTGCTATATATGTTTACCATGGTTGGTTGATATATTAAGCAAGTTGTCGGTTGATATTTACTTACCTTTCCTCTTACAATTTGTTATTCATTGTTGTTCAGCATTGAGCTGCAAGTACAATGATTGATAAGACGCAATTTTTTCTTAAATAGTTATCGTACACTAAAAGTGAACAATGCAAATGACCTAATAATAATACAAATCAAGAAACGAATCAGAAAAATGCAAGATCAAGTAGCACAACTGAGACTGCATATTAAAACACATGCTCATCGCAAAACTTGAAAAACAAATTAAACAAAGCAACATAATGAAAGCTCACATGAATCATATGATTCATACACTGCTTCTGTCACATGAATTTACCATACTCAGATGAAGAGAAAAAAGAAGCCTTGTTCCAAATGCATCCTTCTAAGAGTCCAAGACCAGACAGTATGTCTCCTTTCTTCTACCAGAAATACTGGCATATTGTTGGTATGGATGTTTGTATTGCTATTCGTAATTTCTTGGAAAATGGTGAGATTTGGAAAGAGTCCAATTTTGCTTACATCTACCTTATTCCTAAGATAAAGACTCCTACTATTGCCTCACACTTTTGACCTATAGCTTTATGTAATGTAATCTACAGGATTAGTTCTAAGGTCATTACAAACCGGTTGAAAAAATGGCTCCTCGACATCATCTCTCCACTGCCTATGTGCCTGGCAGATTAATTTTAGACAATACTCTAGTAGCCACTGAGGCCGCTCACTTCATGCATAAACTTAAGACACAACAGGAGTAAGGCTTATGATTGGTTGGAATGGACTTTTCTACATGCTATGTTGGTAAAGTTTGGTTTTTCGGCTAAATGGATTGCTATTCTTGTGCAAGGGGAACCTTGTTAGCATATTCACCTCACTAGAGGCATCAAGCAGGGTGACCCTCTATCACCATACTTATTTATTTTGTGTGCAGAAGGCCTATATGCTTTAATATCACAAGCTGTTGATTCTGGTGCTATTCAGGGTTTGAAAATGTGCCCAAAAGCTCCTACATTACATCATCTATTCTTTGCAGATGATAGTCTCTTGTTTGGGGGAGCTACAGTGGAGGACTGCCTCACGTACAGAAATATCTTGAACACATATGAAAGAGCATCTCGCTAGAAAGTTAATTTTCAAAATAGTGCAGTTTTTTCTCGGAATGTTCATGTTGACACTCAAGCCGCTCTTGCTACCTTATTGGCGGTCAAATGTGTGGAGGAGCATGACAGATACTTTGGCCTTCCAATGCGTCTAGGTAAATCAAAAACCCAAATTTTTCACTACATCAAGGAGAAATTGCCAAGAAACTGGAAAGCTGTAAAGCTAAAATTCTGAGTTGTGCAGGTAAAGAAATTTTAATAAAAGCAGTTTGTGAGCCCCTGAAAATTTTGGTTGATTTCTAAAAGTAATTTCTTGCCAATAAGATTTTTCGCAAGGTAATTTAAGTGAATAAATCGATTTCGGAGATTGTTTTGGTGTCGAGCCACCCATTGGGCTTTAAAATTCAAGTTTGGGCCAGAGTTCATCGTTTTGGGGCCTAGAAGGTTACTAATTACTAAAGTTCATTGAAGTAAAAATCGTCGTCGAAGTAAATTTGAAAGGTAGGCGAATTGAGTTGAAGTGAAGATTTGAATTTTTAGTTTTTACGAAATCGAGTTTCGGGTCTAAGACGGAGTCGAGAAATCAATAAAGAAGTTGTTGACGAAAAACGAGTAAAGGAAACGAGCCGAAGACCCGAAAGAAATTAATCGGGAGTATTGCGTAATTTGTTGCAAGGGCAAAATGGACTTTTCGCATGGGCTATGAATAAAAGGGTTAGTGCAACCCCAAAATCTCAAAACTCTCTCTTCCCCTCTCGGCCGTACCTCTCTTCTCTCTCCCCGACCCATCTCTTTCTCGTCTTCCTTCTGCAACCACCGGAAACACAGCGTCCGGCCACCATCTCACCACACCGCTACCCCTAATCGATCCAGCATCCAAATCCGACCCAAGCCCAAGCCTCACCATCGACATGCATAGACTCCGGCCTCCACCTGCGATCCTCCGAACCACGACTGGTGTCGCTCTTGGGAAGCGACCAATTTAACCCTGAAATATCGTTAGTAGTATAAGCAAATAGGGATCGTTCTATTCCGGGGATTGAGGGTACACCTGTCATTAACAAACAATTTAAACAATTAAAATTAGAACAAAGTATAATATTTACAAATATGTAACAAAATATATACATATTTACGAAAAATGGGGAATTTTTGTTTTTGGTTTTCTAATTTCGAAAATAAATGCTAAGCTAATAAAATAATTAAAATGTAAAAACATAAAAACACAAATGGGATGTGGGAACAAGGATCAAAGTCGAAACTCATGATTAAAATTGATTCAAGTTCATCATTGTTCATCATAGTCATGCAAGAGGAGTTGATCATGTGAAACGTTCAAAGCAAACAATTTCCCATATTTTACTTTCAATGCTAATTAACCTAAGCGAAAGCACCTAGATTAATCCTATCAAACATGCAATCAAACCCTAGAAAGCTAGTCAATCATGTCATGTTTAACGCATTAAGCACCTAGAAAGGCTATCAACTCAAATGTGCAACTTAGTATGAAAAAGTCCACCTAATTGCAATCTCTTTGATTAAATTCGGTTTTTGTACAAAACCTTTACTACATTGATTCAAGAACACAAAACCAAAAGTTGATTCATGTTCTTAAACCGTAGCACCAATTATATAAAACCCTAAGTGTTTGCAACCACATAAGATTAAAATACAAAAGTTATCTATCATGCAAATTTAATCAAACACTCACACAAAAGCAACCATAAATCACAATATATGAATCTGAAAATTGACAATTAATCATAAAATTTCAGAAAACAATACTTGTTCAAACATATGTGTCAACTAAGGCAAACCAACGAAAATTACAAAGCAAAGGTTACAAGGATAATCGGATTACACCGTGATGAAGATGAGATGAATGAAGTGATGATGTGGTCTCTTGAATTTCGAAAGCAATCTTCAAGGTGGAGGGTGGATGGTGTGCACGGCTTGTCTTCTTCTTCCTTGGCCTTGCTTGCACTTCGTGGTTGCCCTAGAGGATGGAGAGGCACGGCTAAGCTAGAGAGTTTTCTGTTTTTCTCAAAGTGTAAAACGTAAAAGTGGGAACTGGCACTTGACGTTGAGAAGGGAAGAATATATAGGAGACGGCCCCTAGGTCTCCAAGCCGTGTAAAACCCTAGAAACTCACGGCACAATGCTTCTCCAATAATTTCCTCCAATGCTTGCTTGCCACATAAGCCCTATGAGGTGGTGCAACCAATCACAAAATTCCAATATTAATTCCCTAAATAATCTTGCCGAAATAAAGAGATAATTTCTGATTTTTGCTTCCAAATTCGGCCAAAACTCTTTAGGGAATGTAGGAATGTATCTAGACTTCTTTTGAGCTTTTCTTGGTCTCCACCTTTATCTTCTTTCCTTAAAAATCTCTAGGGAAAATCTCTTGCCGAAATATCTAGGGTTTCATCTTTAATTCACGGCTCATTCCTTCTTTTCCTCTTGGCTTGGACGGCAAAAGATTCTAGGGTTTATCTCTTTGATTTTTCCATAAAAATAGCCCTAGAAAATCTCCCTAGAAAATCTCCTTTTATTTCTGATTTTTGGACGCCACCTCCTTGTTTCTCTCTTGCTTTCACGGCAATTTCTAGGGTTATTTGCGTCAAAACCCTAGTTCCATGGGCTTTGTGGGCCTTTATCCAATTGCCGAAAATCCAACAAGTCTTGAGATTTTGGGCCTCCATGCGTCACTTCTATGCCATGTCATCTTCCAACGTCACAACACTTTATTTTTCCATTTCTTTTTCATAGTAACGTTGGAAACTTCATGGTGGGCTTTCCTCCTTTCCGCAGGGTTTCCTGGTTGGACCAGGAAAACTTCTTTTCTTCATTTCTGCTCATTTCTGTGGCTCATTGTTCTTCATCTTTGCTCCCCTTGGTTCGCAAGCTCCTCTTTCCATTTGTGAGTTCATTTCCACTTTCTAGCTCGGAGGTCCTGAAAATAGAAACTAGTAAGAAAAATAGAAACTTTCCTAAAATGAAAAATGGCAACTTTCCTAAACTGAAAATGGGAAACTTTCTAAAAAGAAAAATAGAAACTACGAAAATGGAAACTTACTAAATGATAAATAGAAACTACAAAATAGAAACTTTCTACAAATAGGAACTTTCCCAATCAAAGAATGGAAACTTTCCTAAACAGGGTTTTATTAAGGAAATAACGCAAGAAATGTAGGGAAAACAAGTAAAACGTCGCATTAAAATGCTCCTATCAAATTCCCCCACACTTAGCTTTTGCTAGTCCCTTAGCAAAATCACACTAAGACTTAACGAAAATTTAAAGACTTGACAAAAACAATGACTCTATTGCCCTTCAACTATTTGTCTCAGCAATCTCTTACTTTCACAACACCAAGATTAGCACTCAATCAAGATTCCATGTTTAGGCATTCGAGAGTTAATTAAAACACATAATTTACATATACACAAGTAGGACTTGGTTGAAACAATGGTGATGGTTCTGTTAAGCATGTTTCAAACAAGTTTGATTCAAATCTCACAAGTTATATCCCTCTTTCTTCTCTCAGATCATGGCAATGCTTAAAAGCTTATACACTCAAGTATATGTGAAAGATAACAAAATATCACATATGTAAGAAACGAAAGCACATGTATGATTTTCTTTAAAGATCTCATGAAGGATACCAACTACTTGCACAGATGGACCCAAGCCATAGGTTCAACTCTTGTAACTCATCTCCACATCAAGGGCTGTCCCATCTTAAGGATCAAGAAGGTCTTCTTAAAGGTTGTAATGGGGCCAAGGCTCAAGGTTTTAAGAATTGAAGGGTAAGGATTTATCAAAGTGTCCTAAAAACCTAGTAGAGCACATATGATGTAGAAACCTCAAGAAATCCACCAAGGCATTGCAAAAACGTCACTTTCCCTAGAGGTAACATAAAAGGGGCCTAATGTCTTCATGTTGGGCCCAATCTTCATTGTAAACTTCCCTTGAACTATAGTGAATGGACAAAGGCCAAATTTTTCTGTAGTGGGCCTTCAGTTCAAAGTAAACTCCAAAATCACTAAGTATGGGGGACTAAAATCCATAAATATTTTCTTTTCTTTTTAGCCGTACAATTTTTTTCTTTCTTTCATTTTTCACGGCTTTCACATATTTTTTTCTCTATGGATAAGTCTACCCCCACACTTGAACTTTCACCTCTTCTCAATCTTCATCCTTAGCCAAACCCTTAGTATCTCAAAAGATAGCTCCACTAAGTTCTTAGAACAAAGGGTAGGGTTGTAACTATACTAAGCTTCATGGTTAAGGGTTTTAAGGGTGATGAAAAAAAGGCTTAATGTAGGCTCAAAGGGGCTTATCTAGGGGAGTCCCGACGGGCACAATGGGGACACAAGTTTATATGGCAATGGTGGTAATTCCTAGGGTGCCTCTATCCCTTCCAGAATCAGGGCCATGTATTGATATACGTCTCAACAAGCACAAGAGCGAATTCTAGCATTCTCTAGTCCATCAAACTTAATCTATGGCAAGCAATCAATCAAATGAAGAATAATGAGATCATCAAAATATCGCCAAGAAATTAAGAGTATATTTTTCATTTCACTCCAAGAAAAAGGGACATGGCTCAATTATCTCACATTGGCTTTATGAATCAAAACTCATCTTAACATGCTCATATTCTGTACCAAAGTTTCGAAATCCATATCCACTACATGCACACATTTTTTCATATATCTCAATTAACCAAAGAATACCATATTTAAAATATCATCTCAATCTTGTGATCCTCTTTTAATCATGATTTCAGAGATATAGAATCATCCTAGACAGTTGAAAGGGCATCCTAAGACTCAAAACAAAAACAAAAGCAACGAAATTTTTTGAATTTTTGACATTTTTCAATTTTTTTGTATTTTTCAATATATATGACTCAAAACAAAAGTGTAAATCCCTTCCCCCACACTTAAATATTGCATTGTCCTCAATGTAATCAAGAATAAGCATGCAATGAAACACTTAAGCATATAGAGATGGAATTTACGAAAATAACTACTAAAACAAAAACGAAAAATAAAAGATAAGGATAAAGAAAGCAAATCTGATTTGCATGGGTTGCCTCCCAAGTAGCGCTTGGTTTTAACGTCTTCTCAGCCTAGACGTGGTTTCCTCTTGTCCTCAGTTGGTGGAACCTTCAAAGCCTCCCTTTGGGTTTTGAATTGTGTTGCTCGGAAGCCTACCAGTTTCATGAAACTTGGTCATGAAGTCCACCACCTGTCCCATCTGCTTCTTGAGCTCTGCAATGTCTTTGGTATGGTTCTCTTGTCCTTGAAGCAGAGTCTGTGTGGCACTAGTCAATGCCTGAGTGGAATTAGTCAATGCCTCTATCGTCTTATCATAGTGAGAGTAGGGATTCCCTACGTTTTGTTGAGGAGGCATGTAAGGTCTTTGATAAGGAGGTCCTTGAGGACGTTGGAAACTGCCACCAAGAGGGTTCTGACCATTTTCATTGTTGGTCCACTTGAAGTTGGGGTGGTCCCTCCATCCAGGGTTATAGGTATTCGAATATGGATCATACCTTGGACGTTGGGGACCCCCTTGGTTCCCTTGATAGCCTCCTATGGCATTCACAGACTCCCAACCACCATTCTCACTTAGTTGAGGACATTGATCCGTAGGATGTCCTTGCATAGAGCATACCCCACAAGCAGAGGGTCCTCCATGGCCTTGAGTAGTCGCCACCTTGTTCACAAGAAGGGTGAGTTTGCTCAATTGATCCGCAATGGCAGGACTAGTGCTCACCTCATTTACCCTACGAGTGGGTTGTCTCACACCCTCATACTGTTGGGAGTTTAGGGCACGATTAGCTATAAGTTCCTTCCCAACCGCAGGTGACTTATCCACAAAAGCTCCTCCAGCTGCAGCATCAAGCATTTGCCTTTCCAAGGGTAAGAGTCCTTCGTAGAAGCATGTAAGTAGGGTCTCATCCTTCATCTGATGTTGGGGCATTGTGCAAGTAGGGAGTTGAACCTCTCATAGTAAGCAGAATAGGACTCATCATGGGCTTGCTCAATTCCACTGAGCTTCTTCCTGAGTGTGATGACCTTTGAAGCTGGGAAGTATTTTTCCAAGAAGGCCTTCCTCATTGTTTCCCATGATGTAATACGTCCAGCAGGAATCTCATATAGCCAATCTTTGGCTCTGTCAGCTAAGGAGAATGGAAATGCCTTCATCTTCAGAATGTTTTCATCAGCTCCTTGTGGTTGCATGTTTGTAAACAGACTGAAATTCTCTGATATGCTTGTTAGCATCCTCCATATTAAGGCCATGAAAAATAGGGAGCTTGTGCAACAATCCACTCTTAAGCTCAAACTCTGCTTGTCTTCCAGCTGCAGGGGCAGGGTAAATGATGCCTGAAGGAGGTCCTCCTTCAACAGTTGCTGTGGAGAGTTCCCTAATAGATGCCATTCTCTCTTCCTTGACTTCTTCAGGTGGTGGTGAAGGTGGTGGTGTAGAGTTGGACGAAACCACAGGTGAAGGTGAACGTGAAGGAGGAGATGGAGATGGTGTAGGTGATGTAGACTCCTCAGAACAGTAGGTCCTCTTCCCTTGCTCGTTAAATGTGTACTCTCTGTATGTTGAAGGAGAAGGACTTGTGAACTCAAGGAGTGAAGGACCCTTCAAACGAGCGAGCCTTGCTTCAATTTCCTTTATTTTGGAGGGTCCAAAAGGCTCGGTCATTCATAGGAATCCTGAACATCATTAAAATTTAAAGAAATTAGTAAAGTATAAGTAAACTAATTACAAATTAGTGTTTATACATCAACTTACTATTCACGAGTCACTATTCACAAGTTACTATTCACGATTTATACAAGTATAAAGAGAAGTATAAATTAAAACTATCCACAATCTTCACAAATAAACCACGTAAGAATTTATACAAGTATAAATGTACAAAACACACAATTTACAAGGAGGTTATGTTCAAGTATCTTATTATCTTTACAAAATAAAGTTAATATCTCAATTGATTACAAGTTGTAAGTCGAGCCCAATAGAAACCACTACTATTGGTGAGATACGATCTAGGGATAGTCGCCTAGACATAAGTCACTTTCCTTTGTTTCAGAAGGCTAGATGGCCAGATTAAGAGGTAAGTGAGAGGGAGGACTCATTTTGGTGACACTACGGAGGCTACTCCCTCATTGAGGTTTAGGCCCCTATTGGCTACTCCCACATTGTGGTTTACGCACGGTCTATAGTATCTCTGAGATCCAATTTGAACCCATCACCCAGGGTCTCAACCTAAGACACCACCTATATGCCCCTTACTCAGCTTGAAAAGAACTCATGTGTTAGACAGTTCTCCAAATGCTAATAAAAGCCGCCCTCAACCTCATAAGACCTTAGAAAGGCACTAATGAAGGGTTAAGGCCAATATTAACAAAAGGGCCCTTATCTACTCATACGATTTTACACACTTATAACAATCAAGAATTTAACAATATTTATAATTAATTCTTTACATTTCCTTTGTTAACAAGATTAGACACATTTTACAAAACTTTCAAACAAGACAACAAACAAACGTCACAAAATTTTTTTTTTTTTTTTTTTTTTTTTTTTTACGAAATTAATTACAAATAGCTCTATTATTTCCTTTTCTTTACAATTATTTTCAACACTTAGGTACGGGAACAGGGAGTCTCGATGTGCAATGGGACTGAAACAGCTACCCTTCTCAAGACTATGTTTAATCCAATATACCTTAGTGAATCACAATATTTTCATTTGTTATATATATCATTGATTTCAAATTCAATTCCAAGCGGTAAATCAAGAGGACGTGCGGCCCAAGTATAGTCGTCTAGACACAAAGTCCCTCCTACATCCTTTGGGCAACCTTACTGAAATGGCCAGGTAGGGGAGGGCGACCACGAGAGGTAGAATCCATTTTGGCATGAGCTACTCCCACATTGGGTTTAGGCCCATTTGCATGCACTTCTGGATTCAAGAACCTGTCATGAGCGTTGTCCCCTTCCTAGACACCATCCCACATAGGCTATACTTACTTGGATGAAAAAGGTCCTAAGTGTGAAGACAGTTCAATGAATGTTAATAAAGGCCGCCCTCAACCTTAAGGGACCTGGACTAGGTACCAATAAGGGGTTTAGGCCAATATTAATAAACACGACTTCACCTATTCCTTCTTTAATTTACAACCTACAATTAAATTGTATTCAACAATAAATAACAACCTAAGTAATTAATTAACTAATTTTCGACAATTACAAAATAATTAACAAGTAATTTTTTTTTTTTCGAAACACATATAAAAAAACAAATATTCACAATATGACAAATGATTTTTCAATCCCCGGCAACGGCGCCAAAAATTGATGTCGCTTTGGGAAGCGACCAATTTAACCCTGAAATGTCATTAGTAGTATAAGTAAGTAGGGATCGTTCTATTCCGGGGATTGAGGGTACACCTGTCATTGTCAAACAACAAACAATTAAAATTAAAACAAAGTATAATATTACAAAAATATAACAAAATATATACATATTTACGAAAAAGGGGGGTTTTTTGGTTTTTTTTTTATTCGAAAATAAAGCAAAACAAACAAAATAATAAAAAAAACAAATAAAAACACAAATGGGATGTGGGAACAAGGATCAAAGTCGAAACTCATGATTAAAATTGATTCAAGTTCATCATTGTTCATCATAGTCATGCAAGAGGAGTTGATCATGTGAAACGTTCAAAGCAAACAATTTCCCATATTTTACTTTCAATGCTAATTAACCTAAGCGAAAGCACCTAGATTAATTCTATCAAACATGCAATCAAACCCTAGAAAGCTAGTCAATCATGTCATGTTTAACGCATTAAGCATCTAGAAAGGCTATCAACTCAAATGTGCAACTTAGTATGAAAAAGTCCACCTAATTGCAATCTCTTTGATTAAATTCGGTTTTTGTACAAAACCTTTACTACATTGATTCAAGAACACAAAACCAAAAAGTTGATTCATGTTCTTAATTCGTAGCACCAATTATATCAAAACCCTAAGTGTTTGCAACCACATAAGATTAAAATACAAAAGTTATCTATCATGCAAATTTAATCAAACACTCACACAAAAGCAACCATAAATCGCAATATATGAATCTGAAAATTAACAATTAATCATAAAATTTCAGAAAACAATACTTGTTCAAACATATGTGTCAACTAGGCAAACCAACGAAAATTACAAAGCAAAGGTTACAAGGAGAATCGGATTACACCGTGATGAAGATGAGATGAATGAAGTGATGATGTGGTCTCTTGAATTTCGAAAGCAATCTTCAAGGTGGAGGGTGGATGTGCACGGCTTGTCTTCTTCTTCCTTGGCCTTGCTTGCACTTCGTGGTTGCCCTAGAGGATGGAGAGCACGGCTAGCTAGAGAGTTTTCTGATTTTTCTCAAAGTATAAAACGTAAAAGTGGGAACTTGGAACTTGACGTTGGAGGGGAAGAATATATAGGGAGACGGCCCCTGTCTCCAAGCCGTGTAACCCTAGAAACTCACGGCACAATGCATAACTCCACATAATTTCCTCCAATGCTTGCTTGCCACATAAGCCCTATGAGGTGGTGCAACCAATCACAAAATTCCAATATTAATTCCCTAAATAATCTTGCCGAAATAAAGAGATAATTTCTGATTTTTGCTTCCAAATTCGGCCAAAACTCTTTAGGGAATGTAGGAATGTATCTAGACTTCTTTTGAGCTTTTCTTGGTCTCCACCTTTATCTTCTTTCCTTAAAAATCTCTAGGGAAAATCTCTTGCCGAAATATCTAGGGTTTCATCTTTAATTCACGGCTCATTCCTTCTTTTCCTCTTGGCTTGGACGGCAAAGATTCTAGGGTTTATCTCTTGATTGTATTTCCATAAAAATAGCCCTAGAAAATCTCCCTAGACTGATTTTTGGACGCCACCTCCTTGTTTCTCTCTTGCTTTGGACGGCAATTTCTCCCCTAGGGTTTATTCCTGCGTCAAAAACCCTAGTTGCATGGGCTTTGTGGCCTTTATCCAATTGCCGAAAATCCAACAAGCTTTGAGAGTTCTTGGGCCTCCATGCGTCACTTTATGCCATGTCATCTTCCAACGTCACAACACTTTATTTTTCCATTTCTTTTTCATAGTAACGTTGGAAACTTCCTTGGTGGGCTTTCCTCCTTTCCGCAGGGTTTCCTGGTTGGACCAGGAAAACTTCTTTTCTTCATTTCTGCTCATTTCTGTGGCTCATTGTTCTTCATCTTTGCTCCCCTTGGAGTTCGCAAGCTCCTCTCTCCATTTATGAGTTCATTTCCACTTTCTAGCTCGGAGGTCCTGAAAATAGAAACTAGTGAGAAAAATAGAAACTTTCCTAAAATGAAAAATGGCAACTTCCTAAACTGAAAATGGGAAACTTTCTAAGAAAGAAAAATAGAAACTACCGAAAATGGAAACTTACTAAGAATGATAAATAGAAACTACAAAAATAGAAACTTTCTACAAATAGGAACTTTCCCAATCAAAGAATGGAAACTTTCCTAAACAGGGTTTTATTAAGGAAATAACGCAAGAAATGTAGGGAAAAGCAAGTAAAACGTCGCATTAAAATGCTCCTATCAACGACGCCACTGTCGCTACCTCCTTTCGAATCCCGGCTACCGCCTTGCCACACCACCATCACCGCTCAACTCAGTGGACTACGGAGATCAAAACCCAAAAGCAACTTCCCCAACGGACGCCGGAAGACCACCGTAAGAGCCATCGCCGGAGACGAGGATCTGCGATTCTTTGTTCTTCAATTTCCGGTCTGAATTGAGCTATAACACTCACATGGATACAATCCTCGCTTCACGACCTCCCAAGCACCCCAAATTCTGAACCTCCGATTCCGACCTGAGCTACTGCTGGTGCGTGGACCACCGTAGCTCCGTCTCTCACAGTCGCCGGAAACGTTAGGCCTTCTCGATTAGGTAATTCCCTGATTTCTCTTAGCTGGAGCTTCTGGTTTGAGTAGAGTGAGCCCTACTAACTTGTTGTTTAATTTGGAGTATAAGGATTGTGAAGTTCTGCGTTTTTGGAGTTCTGGAGAAGAGGGACTATTGGGTCAGTTCATTGAGAATGGATGGAGGTAAGGACCATGAACTCTGTCTTGCATATGAATTTGGTTAAGGTTGGATTATTAAACTTGTCTTGCTTGCTAGGAATTCGAGTGATTGTTGGTCAAGAAGCAGTCGAGCCAGAGCAGCAAAGATTGGATTCGCCTTTGTTTGAAAAGGGAAGAAATGGTAAGTTTGGTCCCTGCCAAACTGTGGGTTTTGGCGAGGTGATTGTAAAATTCTAGTGGTTTGTTACAGAATGGAAAGAGATTTGAGATGTTGCTTGATGTGTATGACTTAATTGAATGTTTATAGAATCTGGGCTTTGTTAATTAAAAAGGAGTGAATCTGTTATCAATGTAGGACTTGTTATTATGCAAGATGAGAAGGTGAATGGCTTATTTGGTGAGTTTTTGAAAGTTGGTAATAAGTAAGGAATTTGAGTAATAACAATATCGAGTGGGAATGGGTAGCGAAAGTGGCGACCTTTCTGTGAATAAGTGAAATTGAGATATTTGGTATCGATGAATTAAGTAAATTATAAGTGAAGTATTTTAAAGTTACCGTATCTCAAAAATTGTAATCCATCGGGAATGGTAAATGTATTGGTTGCTTAAGCGGAAATGGTATCGAATATTTAATCCGAAGCATATTATAGAAAGAAGCATGATCACCATATCCCAAACGGTTCAAATGCAATATCATTTGGATTATTTGGGAATGGATAGTAGATTTTTATGTTAAAGGTTAATTTAGTGGACTTTAAGGAAATTAAGTGAATGCCTTAGGTGCTCGATTGATTAAGTTAATGACGTCAAGTTACTTATTGGTTTACTTTTATTATTAAGGACTCGAGCGTGTGCACGTGAAGTTGGAAGAAGTATCGAAAGTTCGAAACGCAGCTAATTGTGTACGAGCACTCCAATTCCAGGTAGGGTGAGCTGTCCCTTCCTTATTAGAGGCTTTTCAGTATATGTAGAATGCTATACTATGATAGTATGTTGCCTGCAAGAACGTTTTTGGCTGTTCATTAGTCGATGCCTCGTGATACATGTGTTTTCAGAACTGATAATTGCTAATTACGAAAACCGAGGCTAGACTTGCATGTTGAGATACTGTACCCATCGTATGTTTATACTTGTGACCTGCAAGTGAATGGGACCTAGACGCGTAGATTCCTAGGGATCCCACGGTGTCGATAACCGTGAACCTCCGGAAGGGGCCGTGCTCCTATGTTTGTCGAGGAAAGATAAGTATAGACAGTGAACCAGTCATAGGAGACTCAGGGCCAGGAAATGGACACTTTCGCTACTTGTAGTCAGAAGTACTACAGAGTAGTTGGCCGGTTCTCGAATTCAGGATGAACCAGGTCGGTCAC
This sequence comes from Rosa lucieae, assembly GCA_024704745.1. Lineage (NCBI taxonomy): Eukaryota > Viridiplantae > Streptophyta > Magnoliopsida > Rosales > Rosaceae > Rosa > Rosa lucieae. Next base: position 49,760,610 of record CM045496.1, read on the forward strand.
CGATTTGAGTTATATTAGCCGGCAGGTAAGTATCTCGGAGCTCCAAGTGTGTGAAATATACTGCATATGTTTTATAAAAGAGATAAATGTTAGTGGTTGCCTCTTTATAAAGTATTTTCAATAAACGTGCACAATATTATGTAGTAAATATTTTCAAGTATACTATTATTTTCAAACCTAGCATGGTTGGGTCGGCCCCTACTGGGTATGCGAGGACGAAAGCTCACCCCTACAACAGTGTGCAGGTTTTGAGCATGTGGTCGGGAAGCGTATAGGAGAGGCACCTGGCCCGGCTTGGCGTAATCCTCTTTGTCTTTACTAAAGTACGGTTTTGGGTCCATTATCGGATTTTGAAGTCACTTATTTATTTACCTTCAGACTAATTTATTTATTTATTTATTTATTTATTTATTTATTTCCTACTCGTTTACAAAGATTTCGAGAGACCCGTAACCCTGGGGCGCGTCTCTCATACTTATTTTTACTTCGTGATTCGTTATTTTGCAAATTGGGCTCCGATCGCAAGCCCAAAACACTTAGCCCATTTCTAATTCCGCTTTTGAAAATATGTTGTTCGGTTGCTAGAATGTTTTGAGACATTTGTCCAAGAAAGTGTTTTGTAAACCAACAAGCTGAACCTAAAAGGCCTTGTGATTTCGGGTTGATGAGTTATCGGGATGTCGTTAGTGACGTGTCGGTTTCTCATTGGCTCGGGGTCGCGGCGCTGTGGGACCCCCCTCTCGGGTCACCACACAGTTGCTCAAACTATGCCGCTTTATGATATAATTGCTATCTGTTGCCAAAGACCTTATGTGATGATGTCCATAAGCTTTGTGCTTCCTTCTTTTGGGGTGACACAAATGCAAAAAAGAAAATTCACTAGAGAAGTTGGGAGAGGCTATGTCTCACAAAACATGAAGGAGGTATGCGCTTCAAAAATTTATATGCGTATAACCTTGCTATGTTGGCTAAACAAGATTGGCGGTTGGTCACTAATCCTACTTCACTTATTTCAAGACTTTATAAAGCAAAGTACTTTCCCAGTTGTGATTTTTGGCAAGCAGAGCGTGGGGATGCTCCCTCATTATCTTGGAGGAGTATTCTTGTAGGAAGACCAGTGTTAAGGGTAGGAACTCGTTGGAGAATTGGTGATCGCACGAAAGTGCACATTTGGCAAGATCATTGGGTTCCCAACTGCTCACTGCTCCTTATACAAAGGCCTGCACTTTCTCCAGTTGAGGATGTAGGGGACCTTATTGACTCCCACACTAGGCAGTGGATACCATACTTGGCACATGCTGTCTTTCACCCTACGGTGGCTACTAAAGTCCTGAGTATCCCTCTTAGTCGATAACATAATCCTGACAAGCACTTATGGGGCTTCGTATGAAGAGGTTGGTTCACTGTCAAAAGTTCCTACTGGGTGGCTAGAGAATAAGTCTTAGGCAACGTTCTTGCGTCATCATCTAGTGGTGATCCATTTCGATAGTTGTGGAGGAGACTTTGGAAGGCTAAAGTTCCTGGCAAAGTGCAAATATGTGTTTGGAGAGCTTGCTGTGATTTGTTACCTACAAGAGAGAGACTAATGTCTAAAGGCTATGAGGGAGAGCTCATTTGTCCTTTGTGTAACCATTAGCTGGAAGACACTTCCCATATTTTCTGTAAGTGCCCTATAGCATCTACTCTATTATCTCAAGCTCCTTTCCATCTCCAGAATTCTTTGCTTCCTTAAATAAATTTCAAAAAATGGATGTTGGAATGAGCACTGAGTCTTAAGTTGGAGACTTTTAAAAAGCTACTGATGCTTATATAGGGACTGTGGACAAACTGTAACTCACAAATGTGGGAGGGTACTGCTCGGAGTCCTACATATATTTTACTTAATTGTATGACTTGGCTAGAGGAATTGCAAAGGTCACGGGCTAGTGATGAATTACCAAAGCAAACTCGCACACAACTTTTGAAGCCTACAACTACAGGTACATTAAAGCTGAATCTTGATGGGGCCTTTGTGCCTCAACTAACTAAGGGTGGCCTTAGAGGCATTCTCCGAAACTCTAGTGGCCAAGTTATTGTTGCATTTCAAAAGCTTGTCCACTTTGTGAGTTCTGCTCTCCATGTTGAACTTCTGGCTATCTAGGCTGGTTTGGAGCTTATCAGGATGAGAAATTACTAGCCTGTGGTTATTGAAACTAACTGTCAGATTGCAGTTCAGACATTTGTAGTGCTTCTCCAGTCCTCACAGAGTATGGGACTTTAATTGAAGACATCCAGGCTACCATTCAAAGCTTGCAGCAGGTCCGTATATGCTTCGCTCCCCGAAGTTGTGACCGAGCAGCGCATCGACTTGCAAGCTTAGCTTTTGAGTCTATCTATGTTTCAATTGGTTGAACTCAACTTCGGAATGTATTCGTGATATTTTACTAAGGGAGACCCCTCCTATTTAATCCACTAAAAATAATTTTTGTTTTTTCAAAAAAAAAAGGAGCATACCAAAAACAACAGTACACTAACAAAAATAGGTTCTGAACCTAAACTGCTGCAACTACGCCTCGTACTCAACCCTGGTGGTCCTCACCTGCAGGAATAACTGCTACACCATGGAATAGTGCATTGGCATTGTAAACAACAAACACGGTAAGCTTTTTAAGCTCGTATGAGTAATCTCAATTAAAATGACACAAACCCACATGCTTGACAATTTCACAACTCAAGAGTAATTAAAGCAATCCGAAATAAACTCCACAATTTAGTGTGAACTACAGTCTCTCAATGGACGATAAAAGAAGGAAACCACTAGAAACACTCTTTTAAAAACATGTATTCATGAGTCATAAGTAACCCCGTGTTACCCCATGACATACAATGACAGACAGACTAGAGAACTAACTGAATCGTAACCTGTCACCTCGGCCGAGGTTCAGCCTTATGATAATAATTGCCTCTGTCACTACTATGACACCAGATCTGTAGATCAGAAACTGTCACTACTGTGACACCCGATCAGTAGATCAAAAACATTTAGAAAATCTCACATGACTCAAAATGTTACCCCAACACTCGAATACTCTCTGAACATAATATGTAACAATTCAAAATGATATTCGGAATAACCCACATTTCATACGCACATCACAATGTCACGCTATCAACTTATATATATATACACACACACACACATAGTCATCCACTCAGAAATGCCTACTAATACCAACAATAGTTATTCGCACGCACCAAAAACTGAGAAATTTATTTTATAATAAAACTCCATTTTCCATAACCGCAGTCCTATGAACCGTAGTCGATTGAGTTCATATCATTTAAAAACAAATCTTTAATTACATAAAATGATTTCACAATTTCGTGATAAAATGTACAAAAAGTAATTCGGTTCGTAAATGAACCATGTGAGATTTACTCACCTCTAAATCCTATTGCGTCTTCTCTTACAGCAGATAAGGTGTCGAATATGCTCCATCAATGACCCAAGTACAATACGATCTTAACATAGTACACAAATCGAAAATGATTAAAGTTTGAATCCACGTTTGAACTAAAATCCTGAAAGTAATGCCAATCAAGGTGAAACTTCATCCAAGACCACCCGAGGTCTCCAAAATACTTCTACGATCAATATATCAAAGTTACAAGTCGATCGAACAGCCGGATCCTCACAATCGAAAACCGAAACGAATCGAACACCTAAAACCCTAAAAATCATAACTTGATCATATGATTTCCAAAAATTATGTATTGCATGTACATCGACACGTTCGTATTGATGTGCACATCGAAAAGAGGGACAAAAACTGTCCTTGGGGTGGCCGGAAGTTGCCAAAAACCATCGCCACAGATGGCAGCTGTGCCGCCGCCAACCACTGTGAATGGTGGTGAAACCTATAATCATCTCTTCTTCTCAACATGGAGAACATCTTTCATAACTAGCTCAAGCTCTAAATAAAAGTAAGAAGGGTCGAAAACCTACCTCGAAAGTTGGTGAAATCAAAAAATTCCTAGTTTTCAGGCGAGCTTGGTTTCTCCTTCCACGGTTCACTTCAGCTCGGATCCTTCTAGGAACATAATCACCATCTTCAAGAGGTTCTAGAAATCCAAGTAGCTCGAGCTATGGTGGCCGGACATGGAAGATATCTGCGTTGATCGCTTTTTGGGTTTAGATCGGGCTGGTCGTACTCTGCCGTGTAGACGCTGCGGAGGGGAGAAGATGGTACCACGAGAAGATAGAGGAGGAAGAGGCGAAGCTAGCGGTGGAGGTGGTGTCACGCCCCGAATTTCGAATAAAGAAATTCGAATCCGAAACGCGATAACTTAACCAACTTTCCAAAATTTGTATAGATACTTTTTCCATTTAATCTAAGCAACAACAAAATGTCAATAAAGACTCGATCACTTAAGTCGAATATCACATCAACAAGTGTTTACGAAACTCTAGAGAACTGATATACAAATGTAAACGCTCACTAGGAGCACACTAACAAAAATAGGTTCTGAACCTACACTGCTGCAACCTCGCCCTCGTACTTAGCCCTGGTGGTCCTCACCTGCAGGAATAACCGCTATACCATGGAATAGTCACCGGGATTGCAAACAAGAAACTCGGTAAGCTTTTTAAGCTCGTATGAGTAAACTCAATTAAAATGACTCATGTCACGCCTGCTTAAAATTTATCAACTGGTGAGATAAATTAAAGCAACAACATCTAACTCCACAAAACACAACCAAACATACAATCACACTCGATAAAAATTAGTAATCCCTGCATAGAGAATTAGTTCAGGAGATTACCTAAAATCACACAATTCAAATCATAACATTTCTTGCATGTAGTTTAGTTTAGGAAATTTCATTAACACAAACAATTCAAAAGGCAGTAATCCCTGCATACAACTTAGTTCAGGAGATTACATTAAAATCAAACCATTCAAATAAAACCGAAATCAACTCCACACTCTAGAAAGAACTCAAGTCCCTTACCGAACAATAAAAGAAAGAATCCACCCAAACTCTCTTTTAAAAACACATGTACTCATAGGCCTTATGTAACCCAATGCGTCACTCCCATGCAGTACAATGGCAGACAGACTAGAGCTCTAACTGAATCGTTACCTGTCACCTTGGCTGAGGTTCAGCCTTACGATATCAATTGCCTCTGTCACTACTATGACACCAGATTCATAGATCAGAAAAACATTGCCTCAACTGAATCATAACCTGTCACCTCATCCGAGGTTCAGCCTTACAATATCAATTGCCTCTGTCACCCCTTTGACACTAGATCCGTAGATCAGAAAAACATTGCCTCCACTGAATCGTAACCTGTCACCTCATCCGAGGTTCAGCCTTACGATAACAATTGCCTCTGTCACCTGACACTAGATCCGTAGATCAGAAAAACATTGCCTCCACTGAATCGTAACCTGTCACCTCATCCGAGGTTCAGCCTTACGATAACAATTGCCTCTGTCACCACTGTGACACTAGATCCGTAGATCAGAAAAACATTTAAACAAAATCTCACATGACTCAAAATATTACCCCAACGCTCGAATACTCTCTCAACACCATATGTGACAGTTCAAAACGATATTCTGAATAACTCACAATTTATATGCACATCACAATCCCATGCCATCAACAAATATATATATTTCACGTAAATATATATATATACGTAGTCATCCACTCAGGAATGCCACTAATACAAACTACAGTTCACAATCACAAAAACATCGAGAAATTCATTTATATACTTAAAATCCATTTTCTTACCAGGGAACCGCAATCCTATGAACCGTAGTCGATCAAGTTCATATCATTTGAAAACAAATCTTTATTTTTGAAAACGATTTACAATTATCAATCAATTCCGACAATTAAATGACTCGGTTCGTAAATAAAGCACGTGAGATTTACTCACCTCTTCTATATAGCTCAAAATCACGATCGCAACTGTCCGCCCAAACAAAACCGTCAATCACCTAAGCAAATACGATCCTAACTTAGCAATTGATTCATAACACACTTAAACCAAGATCTAATGGTCGAATTCTCATGCATCGTCCTTGGGATCATCCTATCAAAATTATACAAAGATCCAACGTTGGGATACTCACCGATTGCAAACCGAAGATAATGTGTAAAACCGAAACCCTAGCATGCATCAACTTTCTCCAAATTGACCTTATAATATATCAAAACAACCGTATCAATGCGTAGGTGAATAAACTGAAAACATAACACAAATAGGATACTGGAAGCTCCGCCACAAGCGGCGGGTCAGCGTGTTGTCAATGGTGGCGGTCAACGCCGGGTCAACCACCTCCGATGCAAAAGTCCTCAACTACAAACTTGTTCATATTGAAGAGATGAGCAACCTTTATACCTGGGGCTAAGCGAGATTAGGTCTAGATCGTCCTAGATCAAGCTTGGAAGTTGAATTAATCTCGACCCTCTAATCAGATTCCAGATTCGTTGTGGACCGTCAATATATTCAAACCTTGATCTTTTGCTCCACTCTCCAAATCATGATGCAAGGCCTATATGGTGATGATTAAGAGGAGGAGGAGATTCCAAAATAGGGGAGAAGTAGGTCGGGAAGTCGCCAGAGCACTCGAAACCGATCGGGTCCCAATCTTGCTTCTAGGGTAGCTTCGATCTCCGTCTGGGGGCGGCGTCGGGGCAAGCTGACACCACAGTGAGGATGAGTAGGCCGAGCCAAGTCGGTCTGGTCAGGGTCCGCTGACAGAGGAAGCGCGATGGCACCGAAAACTCGGGTCGGGTCGACGGAGACCTATTGGGTCTAAGGAGAGAGAAAATGAGAAAATGGGAAATTTTGGGATTTAATGAAAAATCCCAGAATTTCTCATATTTATAGAAATTTCCCAAATTTTCAATCGCTCATACGAACTTCGATCTCTGGGTTCCACATGTGCACAAATTCGTATCGACGCGCTCTACGACTTTTGGGAATGAAGTTTTCGGGGAAGCCCAATGTATAAAAAGTCAACCTTTGCATCCCACTAAAACTATACTTTCCGAATAAAAATTCATCCGAAACACTTCCGCCTCCATCCACGAACCACATAATCAAACCAACAACGACTAAATTAATTTTCGAAGCATTTAGGAATTCATAACGAATTTTCGGGGTATTACCGGTGGTGCATCCAACGGTGGCCGGAGAAGGAAGATATTGACAGGACCCGCCCCGATTTCCACCCTGGAATCCGAAGTGGCCCTGCGGGACCCACCTTTAAAGGAGATTTACCAAAATTTTCGGCATAACCTCCCTCAAAAATGGATAACCCATAATCCTGCGGAAAGCCAATAATTCACTTCTAATAACCCAACCATAACTCCTGGAGCCACCCTGCTCCCAAATTCATCCAAACCCATCTCAAAGTTAAAAACATTAAACATAATCTCCGAAAGGTACAAGTTACTACAATCACCCAAGTTAGGTCATAGACCTCAAATATAATACATATAAGTTGGGTCACATATCCCTTAGTAATCAGAGCATTCTAGGAATATAAATAGACAAGGAATACAGTAGGTTAACCAGGTAACCTACAGAATGTGATGGCGGAAGCAGGTGCGGTAACTATGGCTCACTCTCCTACACCGAGCAACAGTACTGCAATCTGGGCATTTGAAACCGAAGGGCCCAGGGAAAAGTATATAAAAACGTTAGCGTGAGTGGACAAAAATAAATAATTGAAAGAAAAAGGGTTTTATACTTTTCCACATTTATTTCCATAAAACTCCCGATGCATGCAATAATAAGAAAGGACCGACTAGCCCCGCTAGTCAAGAACAACATCCAAAGAACATAGGGGAAAATGGGTTCACCATACGGGAATGGAGCCCCTCAGGCTCTACCTACCCTCGACTGCCACCCACACATAGATTGTGTGAGGAGGAGAACTAATAACCTCAACTACCATTCGCACATAGATTGTGCGAGGAGGAGAATATCACCTCGACTACCACCCACGTGAGGAGGAGAAGGCTACCTCACTGCCACTCACAAACACAAAGTAAGTGAGGAGGAGACCTATTCACATGACCCGCGTATGGTGAGGAAGAAGATCGTCAAAAGCCAGTAAATCTGTATAATTTCCCCACTTATCTCACAAAAATAATAATCCAAATGTATAAAGACGTGGCCCCGCACGCCAAGCTCATCTCATGTTCAAATACAGATAGGGTATAAATAAGTATAAAATCTTGCTTCATCAAAATCTCATTATAAACTCTAATCCTCGAATAAAATAAAAATAAATAGTATAAATGGATCCGCATAAATCAAAATCCTCAAATCGAGCATAACGAAACTTAATTCAAAAGTTCAAACCAATAAATCATTCAATAAACCAAATCCAAAATAAAATGCTCGATAATTAAGTTGATAATTCAATATCTTAAAACTTGCGGAATTTAATTTGCATGCATCAATTAAAACCAAAGGTCCACTCACAATATGCGGTCAATCCTGACGTCGCTAGTGATTCTCCTCGTATGGAGACTCCTCTCGTCCTGTACGAATAACAATCATAAATATATAATTCACAGGACGGAACTTTAACTTTACGATACTTATAATTGGAAATTCAAAACATCCCCCTTCCTAAAATCCAACTCCTCAACTCTCCACAACATCCATCCTTAATACTCCAACATTAATCTTTCATCGATGCAATATCTAGAGTGAATTCGAAAGGAATTCGACGATCGAATTCACGAAAATCAATAATTAATCAATTAAACTCAATTCGTAATTCCTCCGATGTCAACCAAACTTCACACATTACATTCTACAATCATTAACTGGTATAGGGGATTAAAACGACATCTAAAACCCTGCTAAACGCGCCTCCACGCGCTACCTACAGTGGCGGCACGTGGGGACCACGCGTCGGCGGCGACCTTCTCCGATGACCACCAGATTCCGGCAACAACATCATCTCAACAGACCCAATCAACTTCTCAACTACAACATTGATCAATTTTACCTCGAAGTGGTCGAATCAAGCCGGTGACTATTTTCCAGAAAAGCTCAAGAACCCTAGAATCGGGTTCGATCGATTCCACCTCCACACTGCAAATTGAGAAGCAAGACCTTAGGCAAAATGATCTCCTGCAAAAACCGAACCTTCGATGTGAATATGGTGGCCGGAGGTGGCCGGAATGGCCAGAAATCGGCAAAATCCCCAAAACTGCAACCTTACCTTCCCAGCGTGAAATCGAGCTTTTCCGGCCAAAACTCCTCAAACCCAGGTCACTGGTATCACAAGCGAGTTGAGGCGCCCCTGTGGTGACCGGTTGCACGCCGGATGGTGGCCGGAAAGTGGGGAATCGGAGGGAGGAAGAAAAACCCGAAGGAGAAAGGGAGGAAGAGTCGGGGGAGAGGAGAGAGAAAGAGGGGTGGGTTTCCGGATTTGGAAACCTACCCGGGTAACTTTCCCAATATATCTAAATTTTTACTATGAACAGTAATTTTCGTAATTCACTCATAACTTTTGCATACGAACTCCGATTTTTATGTACCAATATGTACGCGCTCGGTTTAACGTCCTCTACAACTTTCATGAAGGAAATTTTCTCAAATTTTGACCCGAACAAAAAGTCAACTTTTAGGGCCACTAAACGTACTGAAACGATAGTAAAAGTGAAAATAAAGGTCGTCTACTGTCCAAATGACTAGTAAACAGGTAATTGAGATACGGGACGTCACAGATATGGCCGGACGAAGTTTTCTAGCAATTTCTGGTCGGGAGGAGAGAGAAGAGAGCCGAGTTTCCCAAAATGAAAAAATTAGGGTTTTTCCCAATTTTTCAGAATTTTTCCTATTTAACCAAAGTGGAAACTTTTTCCGTTGATCGTAACTTCTGCATACGAACTACGATTTTCACGTTCCTTATCTCCACAAACTCGTTTCGACGCGCTCTATGATTTTTGTGAAGGAAGTTTCCATAGAATCCTAATGTATAAAAAGTCAACCATAGAATCGAAGCATTCTGAGCGAATAATTGTTCGAAATAATTTCCGCTCCACGCTCGAACCACGAAATCGTACCAACGAACACTTTATTAATTTCAGGAAACCATCAGAAATTAATAACGAATTTCGGGAGTATTACAGCTTCAAAGTCCCAAATACACGAGCCTAGAATAATATAACTCTATCAGTGGAGAGCGAACATGGCAGTTTGCATTTTTCAAGTGTGTGAGCGTCCAATGTCAATCCGTCTGGTGCATCTCAACCAAAATGCACACATAGATAGATAGATATGTCGTTATTAAAAGAAACCTATGAAAGTGAGCTGAATGCAGGGGCCTATCAAAATTATACAAAGATCCAACGTTGGTATACTCATCGATTACAAACCGAAGATAATGTGTAAAACCGAAACCCTAGCATGCATCAACTTTCTCCAAATTGACCTTATAATATATCAAAACGACCATATCGATGCGTAGATGAATAAACTGAAAACATAACACAACAAATAGGATGCTGGACGCTCCGCCACAAGCGGCGGGTCAGCGTGTGGTCAACAGTGGGTGGCGGTCAACGCTGGGTCAACCACCTCCGATGCAAAAGTCCTCAACTACAAACTTGTTCTTATTGAAGAGATGAGCAACCTTTATACCTGGAGTTAAGTTAGATTAGGTCTAGATCGTCCTACATCAAGCTTGGAAGTTGAATTAATCTCGACCCTCTAATCAGATTCCAGATTCGTTGTGGACCGTCAATATATTCAAACCTTGATCTTTTGCTCCACTCTCCAAATCATGGTGCAAGGCCTATATGGTGATGATTAAGAGGAGGAGATTCCAAAACCGGGGACAAGTAGGTCGGGAAGTCGCCGGGGCACTCGAAACCGATCGGGTCCCAATCTTGTGTCTAGGGTAGCTTCGATCTCCGTCAGGGGGCGGCGTCGGGGCAAGCTGACACCACAATGAGCACGAGTAGGCCGAGCCAAGTCGGTCTGGTCAGGGTCCGCTGACAGAGGAAGTGCGACGGCACCGAAAACTCGGGTCGGGTCGACGGAGACCTATCGGGTCTAAGGAGAGAGAACGGAGAAAATCTGGGGGAGAAAATGGGAAATTTTGGGATTTAATGAAAAATCCCAGAATTTCTCATATTTATAGAAATTTCCCAAATTTTCAATTGCTCATACGAACTTCGATTTCTGGGTTCCACATGTGCACAAATTCGTATCGACGCGCTCTACGACTTTTGTGAAGGAAGTTTTCGGGGAAACCCACTGTAAAAAAAGTCAACCTTTGCGCCCCACTAAAACTATACTTTCCGAATAAAAATTCGTCTGAAACACTTCCGGCTCCATCCACGAACCACATAATCGTACCAACAACCACTAAATTAATTTTCGAAGCATTTAGGAATTCATAACGAATTTTCAGGGTATTACCAGTGGTGCATCCAACGATGGCCGGAGAAGGAAGATATGGCCAGACGAAGATTTCTAGCAATTTCTGGTCGGGATGAGAGAGAAGAGAGCCGAGTTTCCCAAAATGAAAAAATTAGGGTTTTTCCCAATTTTTCAGAATTTTTCCTATTTAACCAAAGTGTAAACTTTTTCCGTTGATCGTAACTTCAGCATACGAACTCCGATTTTCACGTTCCTTATCTCCACAAACTCGTTTCGACGCGCTCTACTATTTTTGTGAAGGAAGTTTCCATAGAATCCTAACGTATAAAATGTCAACCATAGAATCGAAGCATTCTGAGCGAATAATTGTTCGAAACAATTTCCTCTCCATGCTCAAACCACTAAATCGTACCAACGAACACTTTATTAATTTCAGGAAACCATCAGAAATTAATAACGAATTTCGGGAGTATTACAGCTTCAAAGTCCCAAATACTCGAGCCTAGAATAATATAACTCTATCAGTGGAGAGCGAACATGGCAGTTTGCATTTTTCAAGTTTGTGTGCGTCCAATGTCAATCCGTCTGGTGCATCTCAACCAATATGCACACATAGATAGATAGATATGTCTTTATTAAAAGAAACCTATGAATGTCAGCTGAATGCAGGGGCCTATCAAAATTATACAAAGATCTAACTATGGGATACTAACCGATTGCAAACCGAAGATAATGTGTAAAACCGAAACCCTTGCATGCATCAAATTTCTCCAAATTGACCTTATAATATATCAAAACGAACATATCGATGCGTAGATGAATAAACTTAAAACATAACACAAATAGGATACTGGACGCTCCGCCACAAGCGGTGGGTCAGCGTGTGGTCAACGGTGGCGGTCAACGTCGGGTCAACCACCTCCGATGCAAAAGTCCTCAACTACAAACTTGTTCTTATCGAAGAGATGAGCAACCTTCATATCTGGAGCTAAGTTAGATTAGGTCTAGATCGTCCTACATAAAGCTTGGAAGTTGAATTAATCTCGACCCTCTAATCAGATTCCAGATTCGTTGTGGACCGTCAATATATTCAAACCTTGATCTTTTGCTCCATTCTCCAAATCATGATGCAAGGCCTACATGGTGATCATTAAGAGGAGGAGGAGATTCCAAAACCGGGGAGAAGCCGGGGAGAAGTAGGTCGGGAAGTTGTCGTTGCACTCGAAACTAATCGGGTCCCAAGCTTGCGTCGAGGGTAGCTTCGATCTCCGTCTGGGGGCAGCGTCCGGGCAAGCTGACAGAGGACTCGCGATGGCACCGAAAACTCTGGTCGGGTCGACGGAGACCGATCGGGTCTAAGGTGAGAGAACGGAGAGAATCTGGGGGAGAAAATGAGAATATGGGAAATTTTGGGATTTAATGAAAAATCCCAAAATTTCTCATATTTATAGAAATTTCCTAAATTTTCAATCGCTCATACGAACTTCGATTTCTGGGTTCCACAAGTGCACAAATTCGTATCGACGCGCTCTACGACTTTTGTGAAGGAAGTTTTCGGGGAAACCCAATGTATAAAAAGTCAACCTTTGCGCCCCACTAAAACTATACTTTCCGAATAAAAATTCGTCTGAAACACTTCCGGCTCCAACCACGAACCACATAATCGTACCAACAACCACTAAATTAATTTTCGAAGCATTTAGGAATTCATAACGAATTTCCGGGTATTACCGGTGGTGCATCCAACGATGGCCGGACGAAGTTTTTTAGCAATTTCTGGTCGGGAGGAGAGAGGAGAGAGCCGAGTTTCCCAAAATGAAAAAATTACGGTTTTTCCCAATTTTTCAGAATTTTTCCAATTTAACCAAAGTGGAAACTTTTTCCGTTGATCGTAACTTCTGCATACGAACTCCGATTTTCACGTTCCATATGTCCACAAACTCGTATCGACGCGCTCTACGATTTTTTGAAGGAAGTTTCCATAGAATCCTAACGTATAAAAAGTCAACCATAGAATCGAAGCATTCTGAGCGAATAATTGTTCGAAATAATTTCCTCTGCACGCTCGAACCACTAATTCGTACCAACAAACACTTTATTAATTTCAGCAAACCATCAGAAATTAATAATGAATTTCGGGAGTATTACAGCTTCAAAGTCCCAAATACTCGAGCCTAGAATAATATAACTCTATCAGTGGAGAGCGAACATGGCAGTTTGCATTTTTCAAGTTTGTGAGCGTCCAATGTCAGTGGAGAGCGAACATGGCAGTTTGCATTTTTCAAGTTTGTGAGCGTCCAATGTCAATCCGTCTGGTGCATCTCAACCAATATGCACACATAGATAGATAGATATGTCTTTATTAAAAGAAACCTATGAAGGTCAGCTGAATGCAGGGGCCAACTGTATGGTATTCTTATACTTTTTACATATCTACCAGCAATAATTGAATTATATATATATATATATAGCTCCTAGCAATAATCCATAGAACCACTCCCAAAAAGAGTTTTCCATCATAGGGCTAATAAAAGAAATTAGCCATATTATTCTACATTAATCACAAGCGAAACATGCAAAGAAATAGTATATAGAAGAAAGATTAAATATGATTATAAGCACAACAGAGTCTTCAAGATCCCAGATGCACAAACCTATAATACTAATCAGTTTTTTTCTTTCACCAAAACTAATTAAAAGGGAAGATCATAACAAAAACATGGTAGCCATGAACAGAAACTAGAAGAATTTGTGCAAAATCTGAGATATTCATGACTGAAAGGAAGCAGAGAAATCGAAAAGTGGAATGAGAATGAGAGAAGAAGAAAGGAGGAGGTACCCATTTTAGCAGAAGGAGACTGCCAAGGTTTCTCTATTTCCAGAGCTGCGGCAACATGGCAGGGTTTGAGGCAAATGAATGAAGCAAGCTATGCTTTTAGTAAAAATCCCAGAAAACCCACTTGCTTTAGAACATGAAACACCCAATTCAAACAAAGAAGTTTCGCAAAGTGCTTACCCTTTTTGAAGAACAAACCATCCCCAAATCCATAAATCCAGTAGAAAATCCCTAAACTAGAGTAAGACCTAACTCTATTTCGGTCACCTGCATCTCTAAATTGATAAATGCCCTAACACCCAAACTGAATCTCAAAGTACATTAGCAAAACCACCCCAAATCAATATCCCTAGAAAACTCTAAAACCCAAAAAAAATCAAAGTCGAAACCCTAAAATGAAGAAAGAGGCTTGCCATCCAACAACAGTGAATCAATACTTCGGAATCATTCATGAAATTGAAGAACTCCACTAAAACCCAAGTTAGCTGCAGGAGAGGTTGAAGAAGAATGTTTTGTGTCCAAAACGGAGCTCAGGGGGTGAGCCTCTAGCTTCCATCTCTTTTGGGGGAGAAGAACCTCTCCTGGTTTTGAGATGAGAGGAATGAATCGATCTAATAGCTAGCTTTAGTAGCTCTAGGTCGGAAGAGCGCGAAGGAAAAAAGAGCTGTGTTTTTTATTTCTTCACCAAATGTGGGAAAACACAAGGGGGAGGCTACTTTAGCTGTTGGTTTGTAGACCAATACGAAAGAGCAGTGATGGAGGAAGAGTGGTGAAGAAAAGGAGCTGCTGGGTCGGGAGAGGGAAAACTAAGAACGAAGGAAGATGATGAGCTTTTTCTTTTTTTTTCACGAAGTGTGGAAAACACGGGTTCTAGGTTAGAAAAGGAGGGATAGTTGTAGTTAAGCCAAAAAATGTTTTTGTCCACACTAGGAGAAATAATTTCTCCATTTACTCAGACAACAGAATTTAGTTAGAGCTTTTGTTTGAGTTTTTCAAATTACAACAAACTTTAAAAAATTGAACTAGTATTGATTTTGTTACTATTTAGACAACATAATTAGTTAAAACTATTGTCTAAAGACGTTAAAAAAAATCAGACAATAGAAAAAACATCATCTGTCATCTGAGGGGTATGGTATGAAGTATTTTTTGGCATAGTGCGTTTACAGTACATAAAGGTGATTGATGTACAAATGAAAAAAGATGTATGTATGTGAATAAAGGAATGAGTGGTGGGATTTCAGTTGTAGCGGTATTCTTTCCTTCGGATTTCGTGGTGGGCATAATGTTAGCCAAATAGCCACCTTCAAGTATAAGGGGTACAAGTAATAGTATAGGGATTTAAGAAAGGTTGTCGAACATACAAGGATTGGATTTCTTTCACTAGCTAGGGTGTGTACCTAAGGAGAGCTAGAATATGCAAATGTACAATCACAAACCTAAATTCACAAGGAAATCTAGGCTCATGGTGAGTGTGTGCAAGATGGAGTAGTGATTTGATTTTGATTTTTGAAGATAGTTTTGAATTGAAAACAACTAAATGCTCAAATGTAATCTAAATTTCTCTAAACTAAACTAGTGATCAAATGGATCAAAGTTAGGATTTAGATTGTCTACCACTAACCTCCCTTGCAAGTATTGATGCATTTCTATATGAATGATGCTAAATTAATTAACCAATTTCTCTCCTTGCATCCCTCTCAGGTATGATAAGGGACATGCTCCTTTTGTGATATCAAGCAACCCCTCTCATGTGTAGTACTTAACTACTTAAGTTATGCATTTCAATCCAGTTAGGTATCTAGTGCATTACCCTAAGTGCATATAGTTTGGAGATGAATAAATCATGCAAACCAACCAAGCTTATCTCTAAGCGATTGTAATTCACAACCCCTACATGCACCTAGTGTGCTTTCATGCTTTAACATTCAAAGGTTACCAATCTCTAAACATTATATCATGATAAGGCAAACACACGTACTCAAAGTGGTAAGGTCTAAGCATATGCATTCAACTCTTGAACTAGCATGCAGGCATGTTAAATAAAATTGCATAACATCATATTATAACATCAATCCATACAGGATTGGCTAGGGCTTTTAATTCTAGCCCCAACAAAGTAACTACTCACTCATAATCATACAGATTAACATCAAATTTATAATATACATCAGAGTAAATTAAAGAGTTAAGGAAACAATGAACTAGTTGAAGCTTGACAAATTGATGACCAGCTCCTCCATGATTTTCCTCCTTCAATGCCCTTAGATCCTCCTTGATGGTGGAATGAATGGATTATGAACTTGTTGATGATGAATGGAATGGTGATGAAGAGATGATGCTTCTTTGGCTAATTTTGAGTGGTAGTGATGGAGTTTATGGTGGTGGTGATAGATTTTATGGTGGTGGAAGATGGTAGTTGTAGTGGTGGTGATGGAGGATATGGAGTAGTAAGGGGAGTATGAATATTATGGGTTTGGATTTTAGGAGGTGGAGATGGATGTTTTGTTGTAGAGATAGAGAGAGAGAAAAGATGTAATGGGGTGGAATGGGTGATGCCTCTTCCTTGTGAGAAGAGATGCTTATATAGAGAAGAGAGAGAGGAGTAAAATAATGAATGGAAGCAAAAGGGAGCAGCTAAAGCAACAAAGAAGCATGGAGGTAGAGTATGAGAGTGATGATTGATCCTAAAAACAAGGGAAAGGGGTATGGAAGAGGTGGAGTAAAAAGAGGGAAACAATGATGAGCTATGAGAGTGTAGAGTAGAAAAGATGGCTTCAGAGAAGAGAGGAGCAGCTGCTCTATTTATTATGCATTGAAGAGTGTTGGGGTAGTTTTGGGTCACCAAAGTCAATTTGGCAACCAAAGGAGAGAAGGTGCATAGGGATGCCTATTATCTAAAGGATAATATGATGGACTAATCTTACCATAATCTTGTAGGATTCTTTTAGGGTTCTCCTTGATAATTTCAGCATCATAGACCTTCCAAAAATGCACAAAAAATCCGCCCAAAGAGGGTTCTAGGTCAAACTGCCATGTTTTGACTTTGTTTTCTGCTTCTGAAGCTTCCTTCAATTGAATCTCCATCGAGACTTCGGAATTAGCCTTCGACTTCTTGATAACAAATGTTTCTTGATAAGTTTATATCATCCTGGTAAAATTTCAGAGCTTATTTCACCTTGGTTTGGCCGAAAATTCTGCCGAAATCCATACAGGTCTAGTTTTACCTTTTTTCATCTTTTAGTCAAAAATTTGGACTGATATTTTAAAGGCCTTACACTCTGAAATAGCTCTTGCACTATCATAAGAAATTATTCTTAGGATGTGTAGAATGGATCTAAAAATTTTCAACTCATTTGGAGTTCGTTTGGTCAGGCTGCTACCCCTCCTTTCTTGTCTAGCTCACTTTCTACTAGCCGGAGTAGGAAAATATGCCTAAGGTTGACTTTTTAGTGCATTTCCATACTTCTCTATCATTTCCTAACATGATAAGAAAAACAATATCAATATATATGAATAAACACAAAGGTTAAGCAAAAGTACAAGATTTAAGGGAATAATGGAATTTGATTAGTTAACATTAAATTGGACTTTAGAACAAGAAATTTCCATGTTTTAGGGCACCAATATGTATATGAATTATGATCCAACACATAATGCCTCAAATTAGCTGTTACAGAGGATCTAATATCGCCTAATCCTCTGTTAAAAAATAAATGTATCGTATGTTAACTGAACAGATAAAATTGAAATTGAAGTACATGTTTAAAATAGAAGAACATAGGTTTTAAACCAAAACTTTCGAAGGAAAAAATAAACAAAACGGATATAAAAAAGTGAAAGAGCAATAAAGCTCCATAACAACAATAAAAAGAAGTACAACCCTATCTTTATTAGATAAAGATATTGCCATTTTTCATCTATATATGCCCAGACTAATATATTGCATCTGCTGAGGTTTCATGTTTGATCCTTTATTTTTAATGAGCTACATAATAGAGTGAACAATTCTGGCCTGGGAAGGCAATGGAACCAGCTTGCTGTATTTTGCAAGAGCCCAGAGTGGGTATATATTTCTATAAGCTACATAATGTAGCAAGCAATTCTTCATGAAGACTCCAGTGATTTCCTGCCATATTAATTCAGTGTGTAATGGTTAATTAGAAAACACAGCCAGAGTACTACATAAAACATAAAAAATAGGATAATATATTATTTTCACATATCCTCTTCACTACATGGATGCAAGTTTTGTTATGTAAAGGCAGATACCTGCTGGGTAAAATCACCATTTTCCATATGAGAATTGATTATAAACTTTGCTGCATGATGAAGAGGTGTTGGGTCTCTTTCTGCCTGTCTCGCATGAGGAAATGAAGGGCTAGATGTGATTGCCAAATATGTAAGCATAAAATGTGGATCTAGTATTTAACTCCACATAGAAATGACCTAAAAAGCCCATAGATATTTTGGTGGAGAAGAAAAAGTAAGGGTAGAAGGGTCATGTGTAAGGGAACAAGGTAATAAATGGGAAACAAAGGTGTAAAGTGTTAGAATGGGACCACTTGTCATCATTCAAATTTTGAATTTCAAAATAACCTAGACCTAAAGTCTCTAACCCTAATCAGCTCTTCCATGTCCTCCGTACATGTTCTCGACCAGCCAACTTGGCCGGAAATGTTCGGAATCCGACGTTGACCAGTTTTTTTTGTCTGTTTGCACACTTTCTTCTCCTATCTGCCTTCAATTGAATCTCCACCGAGAATTTGGAATTGGCCTCCGACCTCTTCATAAGAAATGTTCCTCCATGAGTGTAGATTATCCTGGGAAAATTTCAGAGCTTAGTTCACCATGGTTTGGCCCAAAATACTGCAGGAATCCTTACAGGTCCGGTTTTACAGTTTTCATCTTCTAGTGCAGAAAAATGGACCGATCTTTTGAAGGCCTTCCACTCCAAAGTAGCTCTTAAACTATTCATAAAAAAATGATCCTTAGGATGTCTATAATGGATCTAGAAAGTTTCAACTCATTCGGAGTTCATTTGATCAGTCTGCCGCTCCTTCTTCCTTGCATAGCTCTGTATCTCCTACCTGGAGTAGGAAAATGTGCTAAAGTTGAGTTTTTAGGTCATTTCCAAGCTTTTCCATTATTTCCTAGCAACATAATAAATATATATAGATAAACACAATGTAATTATGGACCTAACATCAAGCATTTATATAGAGGACAGCCAAGCTTCATGATCTTTCTTTTAATTTCCAAAGGAATTATCTAATAATTCCACACAGCTTCGACCAATCACATTGCGCCACATCAGCTCTGTTGTGTCATCCAACCAATGAAAAAGCTATAAAATAAGTCCCTAATATATTGTTGCCGAATTTCCAAAGATTATTTCTGATTTTGTATTCATAATTTTCGGCCAAATCTCTAGTGATGTACCTAGACAACGTATCTGGATGCATTTTGAACCTTTTCTCCCTTAAAACTCTCCATGGTCGTATCTTTAACGTCCCCCTTGATTTTCTCTTGATTTCCACTGCAAAACCATGTTTTTATTCTTTAATTTTGGCCAACATTTCTTGAGGGAATTGAGGAACGAATCTGGACTCATTTTGAGCCTTATCTTGTTGCACACACATCACCCTTCCTTGAAACTCTCCCTAGAATATCTCCAATGTAATCTTTTGATTTTCTTCTTGATTTTCACGTTATCTTCACCCATTTTCATGGTAAAACCAATTTTAATCTCCAAAAATATATCTTTTACGTCCAACAACCCAAAATCCAATGGGCTTTCTTCATTTGCCGAAAATCCACATTAATCTTGAAGATTCTTGAGGTTCCATGTGTCATATCCAAGCCATAAGATCTCCTAGTGCCTCCAAGAATCTTCTCCCAACGCCATTTTTCTTCCTTTTTCCAATAATGCTTCCTACTTGACTCAGGAGTCTTGCTTTGACAGAGTTTCCTATTTTGAACAGGATTTCCTGGTTGAATAAGGATTTCCTTGTTGGACCAGGAAAACTTCATTTCTTTGTTTCAGCTTAATTTTGCAGTCCTTGTGCCTTGTCTCATCCCTCTCCAACGTTTCCTAGCTTTTCTTTCTCCTTTTGAGCTCATTTCAGCTTTGTTTGCTCCATAGGACCTGAAAATAGAAACTATTACCAAAAATAGAAACTTCCTAAAAATAGTAACTTTCCTAAACAAGAAGGATTTATTTAAGGAAATAACTAAGTAAATATGAGGAAATAACAATTAAAATGTTGCATTAAAATGCTTCTATCAGTCGGAGACTGAGGTGGTGATGCCCATACGTCACCACTCACATCTTGCCAAAGCTGGTCAGTCCGTGGCGTAGGCGGAGTCTCACCCTGAGGGGGCAATTGCTGGCGGAAACTAGTTCAGTGCTGCTCTGGAGAAGGGTCAGGATAGAGTGGTTGCCCAACGGCGTGGGCCCCAGTAGGAGAAGGCGGTGTCGTGAAAGGAACCTGTGACCATTGGGGGGTTGGAGCCGCGGGAGTCTCCAAGGTCTGCCAATGTAGGTGGCGCCCAAGGCGCTGTGCTGAGGAAGCGGCGGAAAAATGATGCCGCAGAAGAAGATGAGGCAGACGACTCGGTGACTGTTAGGGCTCACCAACAGAAGAGGGAAAAACAGGCCCCGCAGAAGGTGACAGTGGCGGTCACCTGGGAAGTACCGACGAGTGGGCTAGACTCGTTTGGCTCGTATGCAAAATTCTTGACCTACCCCGAGCGGGAGTTTCTCTTCCACCTCTGCGAGCGGTTGGGGTTCGACGGTCTGGATGGGACGGTACTCTCGACTTCCCTCCAATAGTAGCCTTTCACCTCGCCCTTCAGGCACCTGTCCGTCGGGCTCCACGAGCTGTTCCTGGCATCATCTAAGTTGTCCCCCACTGAGCAGCAACTGAGGGAGGAAGTTGAGGGCCTCAGAAAGGCGTTGGAGGAGACTTCCAAGAGCCTGGGGGACATCGAGCGCTAATTGTCCAAGGCAGAGTGCAATTTGGTGGATGTGAGGGGCAAATTGGATGTGGCTATTGAGCGGAACCTAGAGTGGAACGCCAGGGTGAACAAGCTGGAGCAGGACGTGGCCTTGCTGCAAAAGCAGGTGGCGGCGAAGGGCAGGCGTTGCGAAATCCTTCAACGGGAGTCCACCACGAAAACCGCTGAGCTGAAGAAGCTGGAAAGCGAGGTTGCCCAACTGGGCGTGGAGAGGTTTCATGCCGATGCTGCTGCTATTGAGGTATATAAACAATCGCCAGAGTATAAGCAAAGGCTGGTGCAGTGGCCAACTTTGAGATGCTGAACCAGAAGGGCGTGATCAACTGGGACAAGGCTCCTCTGCCTGCCAGTACATTGAGCCAGCCGCTCATACCGGCAGGTAGACCTACCGCCGACCAGCCTGAATGTTTGTGTTCTGGTAGCGGTGAAAGTGGGCAAGGTCAGGCGGATGATTCACAGCGGACCCCACCGCCCCAGTAGGAAGTGTCTCGTGCTGATTTAATGGCGGCCCACACTCGGGTTGATGGCACCATGGTGATGCCGAGTCCTACCGCTCATGGTTCCTACCAAACAAGATGCCTGGACGACCAACAACCAGCGGCTAATGGCGAAAATGTTGTAGATGCTGGAATCAATCCCTCAAGATTTTTCTAGCTCCACCGCCCCTGTATTCCATTTTTTGTTGTTGCTGCCGTTAAGGCGTTCTTTCGCATGTAATCTTGACAATGTTTTTTGGGCGGGGAGCCCCAACCCTATATGAAGTATCATTCTTTCTCCGAAATTTTCATAAGTGTGAGATTGCTACTATTAACATGATTGTGTGGTTTGCATGTTGATATACCGCTAGAGTTTTGACTAGTGCTTTTGTTAATCAACGAAACATTAAAGGAATTAAAATTGTTCCAAGTGCACGATGTAGCGGATGTGGTCGGCTGAACATTGTTGGCGTTGCTAGTTAATCATTTGTGCTAGACTTGGTGACAATGGTTTAAATAATTCCTCGTTTCATTGATAGTTGAGAGATCAACGTTTACAAAAGAGGGGTTGTACCCATTAGGTAGCTTCCCTTAGCTAAATATTGAACAAAAATTTAGCTAAGTCAAGATGCTCTTGGGTAGCGGTAGGACTATTTATAATAGTACCGAAGGTGTTCGGTGTTCCAAGGGTGGGTCATGGTGATGCCATCCTTGTCCATTAAGTAGAATGTGCCGGGACTGGTGACTTCCACTATTTTTTATGGTTCTTCCCAAGTTGGGCAGAGTGCCGTTGGCAGTGGAATGACTTCCTTCATTACCCAGTCCCCCAGTTGGAGGTTTCGGGCTTTGACTCTGGCGTTGTAGAAAGGTGATACCCGTTGTTTGTTTTGCAAATTGTGCAAATGGGCCTTATGACGCTTTTCCTTGAGGAGATCCTTGTCGAGGCTGATGCCCTCGCCGTTAGTCTCGGGACAGTAGCCCTCGACCCTGGCGGTAGGTTGGGTGACTTCGATGGGTAGGACGGCCTCAGTTCCAAACATCGTACAGAATGGTGTTTCACCGGTAGCGGATGTTGGGGTAGTTCTAATGGCCTACAGAACTTCCAGGAGTTTCTCCTCCCATAATCTCTTGGCGTTGTCGAGCTTCTTGTTTAGCAGCTTTTTGATTATCTTTTTTTCCTCTTCGACCTGGCCTTTGGTTTGAGGGTCAGCGACAGATGCAAAGCTAATCTTGGTGCCCAGGTTAGCGGTGAAAGATATGAGCTCTTTGTTGTTGAACTGGGTGCCATTGTCTGTGATGATTGTATGGGGGACGCAGTAGAGGCAATATATGTTCTTCCAGAGGAAGTGAGTGACCTTGGTGGTGGTTATTGCTGTAAGCAGTTCCACTTCGATCCACTTGCTGTTGTAATCGATGGCAACAATGATATATTTGAACTGCCCTTTAGCGGTTAGGAATTTTCCAAGTAGGTCCAGGCCCCAAGTGGAGTGAATCCATGGGCCGATGATTATTGAAAGGGGCTCCGCCGTGGCATGGGGGAGGTCAGCATATTATTGACACTTGTGCCAGGACTTGGAAACCTTTCTGGTGTCGTCACCAAGCGTGGGCCAGAAGTAGCCTTGTTACATTGTGCAGTTGGCCAGAGATCTGGCGCTGGAATGGTTTCCACATTCCCCAGCGTGTATCATTGCCAAACTACCTTTCCCTCCTTTGGGGTCAGACACCGGAGGTTGGGATGGGTGAACCCTTAGCGGTAAAGTTTGTCGTTCTGGATATTATATCGGGTTGCTCTCCGCTTATGTTTCCTTGCTTCAACCTTAGCGGTTGGCAGTGTCCCATTATGCATGTATTCGATTATTTCATCCATCCAACTGGGGTTCACCTCAATGTTAAAGATTTCCGCTAGGGTTTTGGGGATGCTTGGTTTGTCAAGGAATTCCACCCTTGTGTCCGCTGGACTCTGGTGCGGCTGAGTGGTTGCGAATCTTACCAATGAATCAGCCTTGGCGTTCTTTTCTCTCGGGATTTGTGTGATGGTGTGGAATTCAAATTTTATGAGGAGTGTCTTGATGTATCCCAAGTATGCCGCTAATTGTTTTTCTTTGGCCTGGAAACTGTTGTTGACCTGGTTGACAACTAGCTGGGAGTCGCTGAATATGTTAACACTGTCAGCACCCAAGTCGATGGTGAGGAGTATGCCCGCGATGAGCACTTCATACTCCGCCATGTTATTTGAGGCCGTGAAACTGAACTTCAACGCATATTCTACGTTCAATCCCCCTAGTCCTATCAAGATAACTCCAGCACCGCAGGCCTTGGCGCAAGTGGAACCGTCCACAAGGAGGTTCCAGTCTGACTGCTGCTTGGGTGCTGGTTCCTCAGCGGTTATCATTTATGTGTTGGTTTCTTCTACCCTTAGGTTACGTTCATCCCGATGCTTAGTGAGCTTAGTGATGAAATCTGCCACCACTTGGCCTTTCATAGCGGTTCTTGGCTTGTAGTCGATGTTGAACTGGCTAAGCTCGATGGCCCACTTGCTGAGGCGCCGAAGTGTTCAGGGTTCTGCATTACTTGCTTCAGCGGCTGATTTGTTAAGACATGAATTGTGTGGGCCTGGAAGTATTGGCGGAGGTGTCTAGTGGCGACAATTAGTGCAAAAGCGAGCTACTGCAGGGGGTATATCTTGTCTTCGCCACGTTCATGCCTCTGCCGGCGTAGAATAGTGGGAGCTCTTCCTGGCCCTCTCATCGTACAATGGTGCAACTTACTGCTGATAGGGTACAGCTAGGTAGATGTATAGTATCTCACCCTGTACGGGAATGGAAAGAAGTGGAACTGCTACCAAGTACTCCGTCAATCTCTGGAACTCCGCCTCATAGTCTGGGGTCCAGTTAATTTCTTTCTTGTGAGTCCTCTTTAGAACTTTGAAAAATGTGAGGCATCTGTCAGTGAGTCTGGAGATGAACCGAGAAAGGGCGGTAAGATTTCCCTAGAGGCTCTGAACGTGCACTTTCCATTTCGGAGACTTATGTTAAGCATGGCTTGCACCTTGTCAGAGTTAGCCTCTATACCACGCTCGCTGACGATGTAACCCAGAAATTTACAAGCGGTGGCACCAAAGAAACACTTTTCTGGGTTGAGGCGCATACCATACGCCAAGAGATTGGCGAATATGATTTGGAGGTTTGCCACGTGTCCACTGGCTTTGATGCTTTTGACCAACATGTCGTCCACGTAGACCTCTATTATTTTGCCAAGGTGCTCCACGAACATGGCGATCATCAACCGCTGGTATGTTGCCCCAGCGTTCTTCAAACAGAAAGGCTTGACATTGTAACAATATAGGCCCTTGTCGGTTGTGAAGGTGGTGTATTCTTGGTCGCCGGGGTGCATCTTGATTTGGTTGTATCCTGAGAAGGTGTCCTTCATGCTAAGCAACTCATGCCCCGCTGTAGTGTAAACTCATGTCCATCATGCTATCCTTGGGGCATGCCTTGTTGAGAGCCTTGAAGTCTACACACATCCACCACCTTCCACTAGGTTTCTTAACCATGACTAGGTTGGAGATCCACTTAGGATAATTGACTTGGCGGATGAACCTAATGCCTTGGAGCTTGGCGACTTTTTCCCCTATTGCACGATACCTCTCTTCATCAAAGGCCCTTCGCCGTTGTTTGATCCGATAGAAGGACGGTTTGATGCTCAACTTGTGTATGATGATATCAGGGGAGATGCATGGTATATAGCCTAGGACCAAGCAAAGATGGGGGCGTTGTTCTGTAGCAATTGTGTGAGTTCTGCCGCTATCTCTGGGGCTAGCTGAGCACCGATGTAGACCATCCGCTAAGGTTGTTCGTTGGAGATGCTGAAAGCCTTCAAGGATGCCTCTGGGTTGACAGACTCCTTTTTCACATATTTTTCCTCGTCGTCCCTAGGATCTTCAAAAGTATTTGTTGATGGTGCATGGTTTCCCACTATTAGGATCTCATTGCAGCGTGCCGACCGCACCACAGTTGTTGAATAACACTCTCGTGCCAGTTGCTGACTTCCCTTAACACAGCCTGTCCCATTAGGGGTAGGGAATTTCATGAGAAGCATGTATCCAGCTATAATGCACCTTAGCTTGTTGAGCGCTGGTCGACCTATGATGGCATTGTACGAGCTGAAGTAGTCGATGAAAATGAACTCCTTATGTATCTCCGCTGTGCATGGGTTAGTGCCGATGACTAGGCGCATGTAGTCAGAACCTAGCGGTTGTGTGGCATCGCCGGAGAAACTAAGCAAGGGCTCATGATCCTGGAGTACTTCCTTTTCCGTTGGAGCTTTTTATAGCAGCCATTGAAGATGACATTGACAGCAGATCCGCTGTCAACGAGGACCCTTCCCATAGACCACTTATCGAGCGTGGCATCGATCAAGAATGGATTGTTGTGGGGCAGATGTACTCCGCGCTCTTCTTCTTCTAAGAAGGTAATGGGTCCCCAACCAGATTTAGGGAGTTTAGCGGATCTCTCATAGAGAATGTGGCAAATTTCCTTGGGGTGGTTGGTGTGTGAATAGTGATTTCTTGCTCTGTGAGACATGTTGGTGATTTGAGCACCGCCGTCGATGGTGTTTATGCGGCACATGGGCTCAATGTTGGCGACCACAGGTGGTGATTGACTCATCTTGAAGTGTTCCAGCTTACCATCTCGATACAAAGTCTCAATTGCTGTTTTGAGAGCGTTACAATTGTTGGTGTTGTGACCACTGTCCTCATGGTATTTGCACCACTTGACGATGTTTCTTAGTTTTCCTGACCTTGGGTACTTTCTTGGAGGTGGCGGTGGGAGATTGTTACGTCCCGAACCTAAATTTACCGGTTTACTAGTTATTCGGGCGATAAACAACAATTACTCTCACTTTTTACTTCGTTTCGGTGCTTTTCGTTGACCAAAAGTTGATTTTTGTTTCGTTCTTTAATTGAGAAAATTTCCTTCATGAAAGTTGTAGAGGACGTCAAACTGAGTTCGTGGACACATAGCACGCCTAAATCAGAATTCGTATGAATTAGATATGGTCTGTAGAAACATTACGCCGGAGTTTTTCGGAGATGTTGGAAGGGCAAAATGGTCTTTTCACAAAGTCAACTATATAAGAGAAGAAACCCTAACCTCTCTCATTTCTTCCTCTCTCTCTTGGCCGCACGGCCTCCTTTCCTCTCTTATCCCCGACCCCTCTCTTTTTCTTCTCTTCCTCTGCCATCATCGAAGACCACCAACTCTGGCTACCACTCCACTACACTGCCACCACCAGGAAAGAGAGCGAAGGACGGCGACCCAACCCAAGAAGAATCACCGACAAACACCCCCTCCAGCCTACGCACGCGGCAACTATGGCTGCGACGCCACTGTTCCTCTTTTCCTTTTGATTTCCGGCCACCATCTCACCACACCGCCATCACCTCTGCACTCAACAAGAAACGGAGATCAAAACCCAAAAGTTTGACCACCAGCCGGCCTGAAAAACCGAAGCGTGCTCCATTGCCAGAGCTGACAAGTTTGGGTTCTTCGTTCTTCAATCTCCAGCCACGTCTAAACAACATCTCCACCATGGATGTAGTCGAGGCCTCACGAACTACTAGCCTTCAAAACCCAGAAGCCTAACACCACTTAGAACCACCGCAAGCGCCGCTTCTAGCACGTTGGTCGCCGGATATCTTGGTCGTCTGTGTATGTAATTTTCGTATATTTCTTTGGTTGAAACCTCTGTTTCGGTGTGGGATAAGAAACCCTAATTTTGTTGATGGATTTTGGACTGTGTGAAGGTTATGGTTTATGTGTTCTGAAGTTTTGGAGAAAGGAATGGGCATTGGTTCAGTTTGATATATAATGAAGGTAAGAATCAGGAACTCTATTTTGAGATATAAATTGGTTGAAGATTGTTGTTAAATGTTGCTGTTGTTGCTAGGAGTTCGAGTGATTGTTGGTGGTGGATGACTACACTTAATTAGAATTGGCCCTCTGTTTGGAGATGAAGAGTTGGTAAGGGATTTGGTTCGGTGATCTTATAATTGCTATAATTAGTTTGGTCAAATTATTGGATTGACGGAGTTATTGGTTTGCAATTAAAATGGTTCCACATATATTTTTGATGGTGTGGTGCTTATGCAAGATGGGAAGTGACGAATTGTTTATCATTGTGGAAATGTCTTACTAGAAGTGATAAGTAGTTTGGCCAAATAATTAAGGTATTGGAGAATATTGAATGGGTCGGTTTTGACGAGTTTGGCAAGTGACTGAATGTTGAAATTGATGTTAAGGGGAAATTGTTGTGAGAATGACAAATTTTATTTGAGCAAGTTAAATCGATTGTTCGATGAAGATTAATGAAACGAGTTGCCAATTGGAATATTCTATTACTACCATATCCGGGAATTTCTGTAAGGACATAATCATGTGGAAACGGTGATCATGAATTTTACATTTAAGGTTTAATGGCTAAGTAATAAAGTCGAATGGTTAACTTGAATTATAACCTAAAAATGGTGTAACTACCATACTCCAAATGAGTTTACTTTGTTAAGTGGATTATTCAGAAATGGTTACCCGTAATTATCAATTTAGAGTAGATTGGTGAATTTAACACGTTTTGGTTACTTAAGGAAGTTGTCATTATTATTAAGTTACTAATTGGGCTTAATATTTTATTAAGGATTTGAGCGTGACTACTTGAGATAGAATAAAAAGCTCAATATCAAAAATGACTGAACGGAGGAATTTCCAAGCTCTTGACTTGGGATGGATAAGTTGACGGTTATTGCAATTGAATCACTGTGAGTGGACTTTTATTTTTCAAAGAATGATGCATGCATTTATTTAATTGATTCCGAGGTTATAAATTATTCATCGTATTACTTTCCCAAGCGTGTGGTTATTTTCAGAAATGGTTTTGGATATTTGATTATTGAAGATTTTATGGCGTGCGGGGTCACGTCATTGGATTATGCTTATCTTACCTTATTTATTTATTTCCGATGTGATTTCAGATTTATACTATTTATATTATATTTATATTTGGTAATTTGAGATTTTTATAAGATTTCTCGAAATGAGATTTCGATGGAGTAAATCGTTATACTTATTTATTTCCTATTTATTTTGAACTTGAGATTATCTTGGCGTGTGGGACACGTCATTGGAAATTCTTTTACTAGAGATGGGGAAGCCTTAAGTATTTATGGATTCACTTGGTTTTTGGATTTTCTGTTGCCATACTTTGGGTGACTATTATCATTGCTAGCATTGATCTTCCGCCTTTGCGGCGAGGTGATGGGATCACCGAAGCCCTCCGCCTTTGTGGCGCTGGTTACTGTCTCTGTGACAGTAATTCTGAAGCCCAGTATCCTATCGCTACACATAGTTGCGTAAGGGTATATTACGGGAGTAATGGGAGTACTTTAGCCTGGGAGGCTATCATCCGAGCCTGGGTGGCTCACTTGTATGGCTATCGCCTTCCCCTACTCACTTTACTACTTAAGCTAGCGGGGCTAGCTCGATTTTCGTTTAACTAGTGGGGCGGGTCTTATTTTCCTTGAGTATCAGAGTTCCAACTTTTCTTTTAAATCATATGTGACTAGCGGGGCTAGTCGGTTTTCATGAGTGGAACTTCTCTTGTTTTATTTTCGTTAATCATTGCATGCATCGGGAGATTTTTAAAAGAAATAAATGTTGGAAAGTATAAAATCTCTTTTGTTTAAAATTGTTTATTTTTGTCCACTGACACTAACGTGTTTTTCAATTACTTTCCCCTGGGCCCTTCGGTTTCAAATGCCCAGTGTGCAGGTTAGATTAGTCGTGGTCGGGCGTACATGGAGTCGAGGCATAGTCCACAACGTAGCTTCCGCGTATTCATTTTATTTCTATTTTCCTTATTTATCTGTTATATTAGAGTTGCTCTGATAACCTGTGGGATTCATGTTATCAAGTTGATACTTATACTTTTTGAAATGGAAGTTGATGTTATTTGGGGAGCAGGGTGGCTCCAGGAGATTAAGGGTGAATTGTTTAGAAGTATATATGTTTTTCTACAGGTTTTGGGTAGTCCACTTTTAGGGGAAGTTCCGTCAAATTCTTGGTAGAATTTCTTCTAAGGTGGGCTCCTCAAGGCCACTTCGGATTTCAGGGTGAAATCCGGGGCCGGTCCTGTCAGATCTGATCTTTGCACTGGTCGTATATTTCTTCATACGAGGTCGTGAGGACTGTAAATACTGTGTACATCTAGGAGGACTTCGTTATTTATTACTGTTATCCCCATGGGATGAGCGGTTGCTCTTGTGGTAATACTGGTCCTTTTGTCGCTTGCTTTGGTAGTTGCCTTGTTGCCACTCTCTTTTCTTATCAGTTGGTGGTGTAGTAGAGGTTTTGTTAGCAGTCTCCTGCTGGCTGGAGGAAGGTTGAGTGGACTTTATTGGTGTTGGCAGTGGTGGTGGGGTTTCCCCGTATGTGATGAATTCTGCTTGTGCATGGATGACGACTTCGCTCATGACGTGGTCATACGCAGCGTTTGGATGATTATAATTGAGATGATAGATGAATGGTCCCTTTAGGAGTCCTTGCTTAAAGGCTGCCAGTGCCATTGTTTTATCAAGGTTGCAGCACTGAGACGCCGCCGCTCTCCACCCAGTGCTAAATGCTTTCAATGTTTTCTTTGCACCCTGCTTGGCATTGAACAACTGAGTTGTATTGTGATGTTCGGCGGCCAATAGGATGAATCATGATAGGAAACCGTTTGATAGTGCATGGAATCAGTCGATGGATCCCAATGGGCACTCAAAGAACCAACTCATTGCCTCACTATCTAATCTTTCGCTAAACAAGTGGCAGAGGGTGGTGTCATCAAATCCCTTGTTGTTAGTTGTTGTTAGTGACTTTTTGAAGGTGTCCATGTCAGACCCGCTCCCTGATTCCAAGGTGGAATCCGAGGTGGATCTGTATAGATCAAGTTAGAGAAAGATTTTATCGAAAATTCGACATAACCTCCCCTAAAAATGGACTACTCAAGAACCTGTAAAATCTAATAATATACTTCTAATATCATAAATCTCCGATAACTTCCAAATAGGACCTCCGGTCCTTCACAAAAACATCCACCACCAACCAAAGCAAGGGGTTCTAACCCAACAATTACATCTTAGGAATCTAGTAGTCAATTTATGATTACATCAAAGCATAAGTTACATAGCCTAATTAAGTAAGAAATATAAAAGTACGAAAGGAAACAAATCCTACTAGACGAGATGGATGACGGTGGATGAGGAGAATGCCTCAACATGGTGCGGTCCGACCTTAGCAAAATCTACTACCTGGGAAAAATGGAAATCCAAAGAGCCCAGAGAAAAACATAGAAAATGTGAGAGGACAAAAATTGTTACGTCCCGAACCTAAATTTACTGATTTACTATTCATTAGGACGGTAAACGACATTTACTTTCACTTTTACTATCGTTTCGGTACTTTTAGGGGGCCCTAAAATATGACTTTTTGTTTCGGTCAAAATTTGAGAAAATGTTCTGCATGAAAGTTGTAGAGGACATTAAACCGAGCGCGTGTATATGTGGTACGTAAAAATCGGAGTTCATATACGAAAGTTATGGCTAAAATACTAAAGTTACTGTTTATAGTAAGTTTCTATAAATAGCCGAGTTACTGTGGTAAGTTTCCATTTTCGGAAACTTACCGAGCCCTCTCCCTTCTCTCTCCCCGATTCTCTCTTCCTCTCCGACCTCTTCACCTTCTTCCGGCCATAACTCCTCCATCCGGCGACGGATTTTGATGTATAAGATGTCGTTGGAAAGCTCTCTTCCTTCTCTTCATTTCTGTGTTTGTTTCGTAGCTTAATATGAACTGTGGAAGGTGCAGCAAGGAGAAGAAGAGGACGGTCACTGTAACAGTTTTGAGTCAACGCCGATATTTTCCGATTCCGGCAATCTCCGGCCACCAAATTGGCGTCGAAGGTTCGGTTTTTGGAATTTGCAATTTGCCCTAAGGTCTTTCATTTCAATTTGCAATTTGCAATGTAGAGGTCGAATTAACAATTTCAATTTCTAGGGTTCTTGGAATTTCTGGAAAAGTTTCACCGGCCAAATTGGAGCTCTTCCAGGTAAAATTGGAACTTGTTGTAGATGAGAAAAAGGTTGGGTTTGTTGAGTAGATGGTGCTGCCAAATTTTGGTGGCCATCGGAGGTGGTTGCGCCGGCGCGTGGAGGCGTGTAGGGCAGTGTTTTAATTCCGGTTTTTAGCCCATTAAATCCTATAAACTGTGTAGAGCTTGTATGTGAAGTTTGGTAATTTTTGGAGATACTTGAAATTAATTATGAATTTTTGAAGTTTAGGGTTTCGATTATCGAATTACGAGAATCCGACCGTCGGATATCTCTCGGTTCTGCCTTGGAACCTTTAAATTAACAAATTGGTATTAGTGGTATAATTTGGGCTGAATTCGAGGAGAATGGGAGATGTAATTATGAGGAATTGATTTTAGGAATCAAATTAAATTGTTGAATAATTATTCACGGAATATAATGGTGTACAGGATGACGTACCGAGCTGTTGCTCGATGACGGAACTCGAATGTGTGATCGTCGGAATAGTACCGTGAGTGGACTTTTGTTTTTAAATAAATGATGCATGCAATTATTTTGAAATGATTGGTTTATTTAATTATCGTTTTATTTATCGAGCATAATATTTTGCCTTGGATTATAATTTTGACATTGTGTTTCCATATGAATTTCGGTTACGAATCTATTATGCTCGGATTTGGATTTATGATTTAATTTCGGAAATATGATTTATTTTCGGAGATTAATTATACATTAGTTTCCATTATGATTCGGAAATGGATTTTTGAGCCTTCGACAAGTATCTCCGATATATGGCTTTTACATGAAAGCATGATTTTCGACGAATTATTTCCGAGGAGGTTTCCGGAATTATACTATTTATATTATGTTTCTATTCGTCGATTTGAGATTTCTGAAAGATTTTCGAAATGGGATTTCGATGGAATTAATTCTTGTTTATTTATTTGATCTTTGGTGTTGGCATTAGGAATGCCTTAGTAATGATTTCGGTTTGAGAATTATGACTTTGTTTGATGGCGCCGTTCTGCTATTGATTTGAGATACTCCTGACGTGTGGGACACGTCGTTGGAAATTCATTTGCGAGAGTTGGGGAAGCTTTATGGATTTATGTGGTTTTCGGATTTTCTGTTGCCATACTTTGGGTGACTATTATCATTGCTAGCATTGATCTTCCGCCTTTATGGCGAGGTGATGGGATCACCGAAGCCCTCCGCCTTTGTGGAGCTGGTTACTATCTCTGTGACAGTAATTCTCAAGCCTAGTATCCTATCGCTACACATAGTGGCATAAGGGTATATTACGGGAGTAATGGGAGTACTTTAGCCTAGGAGGCTATCACCAGAACCTGGGAGGCTCATTCGTATGGCTATCATCTTCCCCTACTCATTGTATTATTGCTGGGCTAGCGGGGTCTAGTCCGATTTTCTCTGTAGCCAGCGGGGCTGGTCTTATTTCTTTTCTTGAGAAACGAGATTTCTGTTTTTCATTATAATTTTTGAATGTTATGACTAGCGAGGCTAGTCAGTGTATCGTTTTGAAATTCTTGGTTTTAAAGCTAAATGTGTTTTCTTATTGCTGTATGCATCAGGTTTTTAAAGAAATAAACGTGGGAAAGTATAAAATATTTTCATTTTAATTTGTTAATTTTTGTCCACTCACGCTAACGTTTTTACGTACTTTTCCCTGGGCCCTTCTGTTTTCAAATGCCCCGTTTGCAGGCGAAATTAGATGAGGTCGGGCGTACATGGAGTCAAGGCATAGCCAACAGCATTGCTTCCGCGTACTCATTCTATTTCTGTGATCTTTGTTACCTAATGGAATAGTATTGCTCTGATAACCTGTGAAATTAATCTTATAATGTGGGTTGAGACTGTTATTTGTGAAATTGGAGTTGTGGTTTGGGGAGCAGGTGGCTCCAGGAGGATAAGGATGTGTTGATTTAGGAGTGTAAATTTTCTTTCTACAGGTTTTGGGTAGTTCATTTTAGGGGAAGTTCTGCCAAATTTTTGGAAGAATTTCTTCTAAGGTGGACCCCGCAGGGCCACTTCAGATTTCAGAGTGAAATCCGGGGCGGGTCCTGTCAAAAATAATTTAGTATTTGAAACTACTTTTGATAAATCTTATTTTTCTTAAAATCATTTCTCTTTCATCAACCTTTGGCATGTAATTGACCACTTATAGTAAAAAGACAAGTTCAAAGGTTATAAGTCACGAATTCACATACCCATTTGTAAGATAAACTTGTAACAAAATAAGCACTTTGCTTTAGAAATGTCTCAAAAGAAAACTGAAATAATAATTGGGGACTAACTCGATATTTACTTGCAAAAGGTAACTCAATCCAAAAGCATTTTTCATAACTTCCAAAACTACAAAGCATTACAAAACTTGTACCCAAAAACTAGTCATACACCTACAATGATCTAAATCAAAATAGGCAGAGCGTGGTGGACAACTGGTCGTGCACCCATATTGACTGAACTCAACGTGAGCAGAGCGGGGAAGGGGGAAGAACTGGTCCTACACCTATGCGCATCAGGCAGAGCGGGGGAGCTAGTCATACACGTGTGCATCCGCCGGTACACAAGCAGAGCGTGAGGGTATACATGCACATAACCGGAAAACTGATGAAGTATCGTTGTATCTTGCTAGGGTTGGGTACTCGTAAGGTAAGTTTAAATCCAATTTACTTTGCCAAAATAGAAGGTTCTTTCCTTTCATACACGTAACAACATTTAAAACTTCATATCTAAAAGACCATTTGAAAAGATTCTTTCTTTCCCAAAAATAAGCAATTTACTTCAAACATAAATTATAAAATTGCATCATGACCACAACAATTAATTTATGAGAAATCACAATAAACTGCTTGAATATTAAATAGATAATTAAAGAAATCAAATATCAAGAATCGAAGTAATTGCATGCATTTCTTTAAAATAAAGTCCAACTCACAATGAAGGGTGACTAGGTGAGTCCCATCTCGGGAATGTCCTTGGAAGCTTGCTCAACCGGATTACCTAACCAATCATAATTTATAAATAAACTAAGCTCAATCCCGGTAAATTAAGTAAAGAAACGTGAATGCATCATAGGAAATCGTATCCTCTCCTCGACGTCAATTCACCTAAGTCTTCCTATTATCAAATAATCATCTTAAGTCTCTTCTACTAGCTTCTCTCCAACTCCAACACCTCCAAAAATAATTTTTCTCAATTTAATCCCAACACCAAATTCTAATTCCTCATCCAAAATTCAACTATTTTACTTGGGCTAGTACTAACACACCCTAGGAAACATAATAATGGTAAAAAAACACTCAAAATGGCCATGAAAGGCCGCCGGAGACGGCGGAGCTGCGGTGGCTCATGGTGGCCGGAATCCTAACTTCCAAAATCTTCAAATATATATGCAATATTATACTCAAAAGAAAGCACATGAGATAATGAACAACTTTATACCTTGGGATTTCTCCAAATTCTCAATGGTTTGGGCGGAATTTGAGAAATGGTCGGAAAATCACTCAATCTTCTCTCTTTTGATTCATCGCGCACACTTGATGATAGGTCTTGAAACATATATCAATAGAAAGCCCATGAAGAGAGGAAAAGAATGGTGTAAAAATTTTGGTTGGATTTGGCTGGAATCGGCGCTGGCGACGGAAAAGGTGGACGGTAGTGGGCTCTCTCCCTCTCTCTCTCTCTCTCTCCTTGATCTGTTTCTCACATGAAAAATGGATTGTGGGGGGGAGAGGATCTGATATAATTAAGCTAGGGTGAGGCAAAATAACCAAAATACCCCTCACACGAAAATACTCATAACTTTCTCGTTACAACTCCGTTTATCGAACCGTTTGCGCCTACACTCTTGTATTATTGTACTCTATTTTTCCATGCTAAGAGAATAATTTTGGAACTCCCAAAAAAAAAAATCCTATTAAGAAGGCTAATTTAACAATACACTGAATTGAAAAAATCTAAATGCAATGCAAATAAATTAAGGGATAGTATTTCCGAGTATGGGGTGTTATAGTCCATATGGATGAAGGGGTCAGTCATGCCACCGTAATGTGGTATTTTTGGCGTCTTTGCATGTGCTGGTCTGACGGCTTCTAGAATCCTGGCGGTGAACGGCCCTGGCCTTGATGCGAAGAGCTGATTTGGTATTGGCATTAGGGCCTGCCTCGGCCCGAAGTAGCCTTTGTTCTAATTGTTGCATCCTTTCCAGGATTAGGGCGGTTGCGTAGCCAGCGGGCCCCACATGGAGGTTCCGCTATACCAGCTCATGCCTGGGGGCAGGTGGATTTCCCTTAGTTCTAGCCTTGGCTGCGGAGCGATTGGTGTGCGCCTGTGACTCCACCTCTTGTTCTATCATTAGTCGGGGTGGGGGAGGTGGACCCATTCCCAGTAGCACTGATGGGTTCAGCGGTACTTGCATCTGTATGATTGGTGCGGGTACCAACCCACCGGCATTGGATCTGCTAGGCCTGGTACTCTGCCATTGCTCGCTCTGTGCTGGGTTAACGTTTGCTTCAAGCGCCTTCTTTAGTTCGTCGAATCTTGACATCAGCATGGCCACTTGCTTTTGGGCCTCGGCCTTTTCTCTACGCTCTTGTTCGCTCTCCCTGTTTGCCCTGTGGAGGTCCGCCAATGCAAACTCATACATAGCGGCGAGGTCTTGGCTTGGTGGGCGACTGTTGGCTGGTCAGTCCTCTGCTATAGTTTGAGTCGGTGGGACCTAGGGCATGCCCTGGGGATCCATGCAAGGGTTGACCGAAGTGTTGAATAATGCACAGTTAACGTTATCCGCTGGGTTAATGTTAGCTGCGGGGTTGGTGGGATGGGGGTTGGCGGATTGGTCCGCCTGCTCTTCGGCATTTCCCCCACTGCCGTTTGTCATGGTGATTGTTGTGGTGGGATGGCCTTTTGTTCAAGGGTTCCCACAGACGGCGACAATGTTAATGTCTAAGCACTACTAGAATTTTGTTTATATGCATCGGCCAGAAACCGATGTTAAAAAAAATTTGTACCGATGTCTTAGTGGTTGATGTAAAAGATCGGAAAAAATAGACATCGGTTAATAACTGATGTCCCATACAACAATAAACATCGGATTAGCTTCCAGAATTGATGTTAAACCTCTATTATGATCACAAATTGGTGTTTTTAGATATTGTTAAACCTTTATATATATGCATTTAATGCTTAACGAAGTATAGGTCCAACAACACTAGAATTCATTTTAACATCGTTACTCATTATAGAAACGATGTGTTATATTTTCTTACACATCGGTGTTGTTGAAGTTTGCATGCTGTTTATAAGCTTTACGGGTACTTGCCATATATCACACTATTTAAGATTGAATCTACATTCTTTTGTATTACACGACCGATGTTCATTATTCTGTTAAACATCGTTTCTTTTTATGAAATGATGTCCATACTTATACTAGACATCATTTTTCATTTAATAAATCGATGTCCATTGATTTGTTTGACATCGTTTCTGCTTAATAAGTCGATGTTCATTGGGTTGTTTTACATCGTTTCTTACTTAAAAAGTCGATGTTCATTGGGTTGTTTTAGATCGTTTCTTACTAAGTCGATGTGCATGGGGTTGTGTTACATCATTTCTTACTTAATAACTCGATGTGCACTAAATAAAGAGACATCGATTTTTGTTTCCAATCTGATGTATCATCTCTTTAATGACATCGTTTTTGTAGTTTAATACTGATTTGAAATAGGCGCATATACATCATGTCCTTTACATGAGCATGATGTCCACTAACTTTGTAATTGTTGCTAAAAAATCGATCTAATCCACATTTGACAACATGAAGTTCCAAATAATTTGAATATGGGGCATTACATTAACTTGTATCCAACATCAGAGATGTTAATAGTTCAAAAAATAGGCAAAAAGACTCCAACCTACTTCAAGGCTAGCCTAAAAATACCATTGCAATAAGTGTACATGCAGTTTTGTTCACAGTTGCTACAACAGTACAACTACTTCAAAATGGTTCACAAAAAATCTAGTTAGCCTTACTCAAAATTACTTGGCTAGTCAAAGCTGCAAATAGTCAACCACCTCAATCCGCAGCTCGTCAAGTTGTTCTTGGGCGTATCCTTTCCGAGTCTTTGTTGCTCGCTAAAAACATATAGAATAACATAAGTCATAATCATTAGGTAAAAGGGTTCGTGATTATAGACAAGCAACCGTCTCTAAGCTAGCTGCATAGTACAAAATAAATTAAGGCCTTAGTTTGGTTTTCATAAAGATAAGAGTGGAAGGCTAGGGTCAATGAAGTATAATAAAATAGATGCACATGAATAAAGCTTCAAGGTACATTCCTTAAATTAATTTGGCATCAGTCAAGGCAAAAGCATGGTTCATATATATATATATATATATATATATATATAGGTCAGCGGTAGCTAGTCACAGTAAGCAGCTGGTGCATGTGTGTGTATTTTCCAAGTTATGTAAGCAGCAGTTCCTTGAACGTAGAACTCATCAAGTTTATAGCCATTGTAGGTAATGCTACCACTTTTAGAAGACAAAATACCAATATGCATTGTTAGACCCAGTGGTAAGTATAAAATATTATTTGTTAGCTCAAAGACAACTAGACTAAGCCTACTTCAACTTTACACTTTTAGAACACCTAATTTCTATAACATGAAATACTAAAGAGAGAGATGTATTGAAAGTAGTCCATCACAATTTTTGTTACTTTCAATTGCAAATTCCTAAGAAGTACAAGGAGTTCAAGTAAGATTGACCTATTTTGTCAACCATAATTCTAACTGTTAGTCAATGTGTAAACTAGTCTACCCTGCGACTACAAGGATTTGCATTGTTATTCTTAATTGTTCATCTTTGTCATATTGTGATTGCTTTTTGTTAACCAAACGAGACATTCAATTCTGAAATCATTGATGACAAATTGAGATGGGTGCCTAGTTGAGCAGAAAATGACTAATTTGCTATACATTGGGAACACATGCACGCACACAGAAAAAAGTGATATACATGCTTATGGACGATATTCTCTAACTTCTAACCTTTAAGTTGGAGTCCAGTTTTCCTACAAGGGTCGTGAGCAAAGTGGATTTTTCAGAACTTAGGTTTCCTAAAAGCAAAGTCATCCTACGAAAGGAAAAGAAGAAACATTAATATAAAAGTGTACCTCTATGCTGATATTATGGTTACACTACACGTGAAAGCGATGAATTTCTTTAACATAGCACCAACTCATCCAGCAATATACATTACATGTTAGCTATCAATAAGCTATGAATTTGTTTAACATAGCACCAATCAAGGTTTCTAATGAAGTAATGTGTTTGCCAAACAAATCAGTAGAGTTTCCTTGTATAAACTCCAAGATACGTAAGAGAATATTTTAACACTGGTACTTAATATGTAGATCACAGCAATATATGAAGCTCAAGAGTAAAGTCTGTAGGCAAAATGGTGGTAGATATATTCTGGGAATAGTAACTTGGGTACTACGGTAGCTAAGTTCGAGTAGGGGCATTTAAACTCGATAATCTTAAGAGAAAATGGCTGGAGACTAACTAAACTGCAGATATATCATCACCATCAAACATCAACTTTGAACTTCATGCAAAGAACATGTATAGTTTACCTTCTTTTTTAAGAAATATTGTTCTATATAGATTGTAATACAATTGAAGATTCATACCATTTAGTTGTCATGTCTTCGGGAGCGAAAGTTTTCACTCTCCTGCTCAGATATGTAGTCAATGAAAGCTTTGAGTAAATTAAGACATCCTTTATCTCCTTCTACAACTTCTCTCTCCCCTTCTGCCGCAGCAAAATGAGTAGATAGAAAATTAAATACATCATTCAGTAGGTACTGAAGAACCTGTAATAGGAACAAAAAATTGAAAACCACATCATCCAGTATTCTAACTCATACTTAAGAAACAGAAGCATAACTGTTCAAAATGACATGGAAATGTATCCATATTACTATGCTAAAAAGAATCCCTTATTAATCCGCAACTAAAGAATCATGGTTTTGAAACTTTTCTAGTCAAAGATGCAATTGTGAGGCAAGGGATAAGTAAGGATGGTCAGGTTTCTGTAACAATTCAACTATTTAATAGATTTATGGTAAAAAGATTTAACGAAAAGAAAATAACTATGTAAAAGACAATACTAGTATAAGCACAATATGCAGAAATGTTAAACAGAACTTGACAGGGTGACTCATGTTTATGAAAACTAATATACTGCTTTTGGAGAAACAAAATCAGGCCTCCAGATGGCAAGTACATAAATTTTAGGGGAAATATGAGTAAGGCCATATTGCTGCCAACCAAGTAACCAAAAGGTCAAGTATCATACCAAATCCAGATTTTGTAATGGTATCACATATCCATGTCATTGTCATAGCACCACAGACCAATAACATACTTGTCAGCATCACATGCTTGACCCTGCAAAATCCCAGAAATACAATCTTCAATACGTAACGTCACATTGCCAAGATAACAGTTTTTTAGCAGGAACAAAAAATCTCTATAAGTCGAGGATCAGATATGTTGAACACAGTAGAATGCAATAAGACCATGAAATTAAAATAATAAAAAGTAAAAAGATCCATGCTAAGTACATGGTGGAAAAGATAGCATAGGTAAAAGCTTTTAATATAAAATTTCCAACATGACATAAAATCCACATACATATTTGAAGGTACAATTAAATAAGATGTATATACTACATTACATGTGGCTAGCTACATAAATTGAATAGAGAAGTGAATAATGATTTGGGTGCTTAAATGCAACTTAGGCGCAATAAGGGCACGGTCATCAAAGAAAGGGAAAATATTTAAACCCGAAATTATCGTACCACGGGGATTGAAAAGTTTACTCCAATCCTTGGTTATGCCGGTTACTAAGTCACTAACATTAACAAAAAAAAACTAGAAAAATAGCACCAAGCCATTTACATGCCCGGCTCGGAACAACCAATCCTAAAATGGTCAAGAGAACCACAAGTGAATGTGGAAACTCACAACCA
Source organism: Rosa lucieae (assembly GCA_024704745.1). Classification (NCBI taxonomy): domain Eukaryota; kingdom Viridiplantae; phylum Streptophyta; class Magnoliopsida; order Rosales; family Rosaceae; genus Rosa; species Rosa lucieae. The sequence continues at coordinate 49,801,544 of CM045496.1, forward strand.
AGTGGTATTGACAATGAAAGTGGTTTATAAAATTTGATTTTGATTGTGAAAAATAAAATTGACAATTGAAAATTAATATTGCAACTAAAGATAAAGTTAATAGAAACTTATCAAGATATAGAAATTAGGTCACTAGGGTATCCTCCTATCCAAATTTAATGCACAAATATATTCCGACAATGGTCATTCAATTCATAATGGCATGAAGAACCGTACCCAAGGCTTTTCAAGGCTAATGGGTCATTAGATTCCTTAAAGGGTATTCCTACTCCGGATCAAAGATCGTAGAAACTCAATTGGGACAATCTAGAGCCTTGTTAAGGCCTCTAATTGCACCAAAAGGCGAAGAGTCCTAGAATCAAGGTTCCCAAGCTTGCCAATACGACAATCAAAATTGGTATTGGAACTAACCATGTTCCAAACAAGTGTCCTAGCCATAAATTAGAGAAGTGATTAGGTCCCATATTCATTCTAGACATGCTCATCTACACATTCAAGAGTTAATCAAACTCCTAAGCATGCATCTAAGCCAAATATTATAGAATAGAACATATGCCAAACACGAAATTGAAAACCATTAAATCAAAACATATTTATTACATTAAATCCATGCTAGGGCTCAAATCCTAGCTTCCTAAATAGACTACTCACAACCCATCCACAAATCAACAACAATATACATCAATTAAAGAGGTAAAGGTTGATAGGAGCACAAAGTGAGAATATATTATTGAATATGTGCCCCATTTTAGCCTTTTTTCTCCCTTAGTTTCCTGTTTTGAGTCATTGTGTCATTTCGAGAGTCTTGTTGAGTGTTTGGAGTGAAATAGGTGGAAAATGCAAAATTAATGAAAAATCCTAGCTGTATTAGGATTCCTAACTGTCGAAATTTTTTTTGCGGCCTCTACATTTTAATTCTCTTTATTTTATCTAAAAAAAAATCTGATAATCTCCTCCTTGTTGTAGGAAACCTTGCTTGGTGGAACTCTTGGAAACAATGATGGAATAAGAAAATAAAGCATTTAAGACGTTTGACTAAGCAATGAAGAAAGGAAATAAAGAAGAGAGACATTTTCAGTTCTCAAATAAAGGAGAAAGATGTTTTTCAGTTGGAGAATAAAGGAGAAAGATGTTTCAACTGGAAAATAAATAAGAGAAAGACGTTTCAACTTGTTAAAAGACCCCATTATGAGAGGAATTAAGGCCATAAAGGAAACGTTTCAGTTGGGAAATTAAAGGAATTACGATGCAATCCCATCTCTCCAAATGATGAAGAGTATGATCGATAAAAACCAACCAATGCTCCCCTATAAATAAAGAACTTTCATACCAGAATTATCATCACTTCCTTGCCTATCACTTCGTGCCCAAAAACAATTCCAAGACTCTGCCTACTTCACTCCTCAAACCTCCATCAACCACAAGACCATGACCACCATCCTTCCATCAATCTACGAAACTCTTAGGCGCTGAGTCAAGGACGCTTCACCACCATAGCAAAGACGAGTTTATCACCTTGTTGCTAAGCCGCTGAGGAAAGCTTCAAAGTGTAACTATGACTCTACATACAATTTTTGTTTCGGTTTTGTGTTTTTGGATTTGCAAGTTGTGTAATTGGAGACATTAAATTTTCAGAATATTTTTAATAATATTTTTGAGATTTTTAGTTTATTATTGAGTTGCTTTCGAGAATTCTTTTATGATGCATGTTACAATCTTGTGCCCTTTTACGTGTTTAGGTAATTTTCAGAGTTAGGTTAATAATTTTGCATGCTAGAATAACGGTGAAAGTTCTTGTGTGTTTACTTAATTTGCCAAGAGTAATTGTTATTTGTTAAGGTGCTAAGTTAAACAAGTTGCAATTAGTTCTAAAAAGTGGTAAAAACCATGTTCAATGGTTAAACGATTCTGGAAATTACGTGTTAAATTCTATGTTTAATGGTTAATTTGCACGTGTGAGTTGATTCGAGGGTTAGATAATACTACTAGTTAAGAAAATTACGCTAAGTGTTTTTGAAAATTAGTAGTATTGAGCTTAGTAAGGACTTTTCCGATCCAAGCCTACATTAGAACGAATTAGATAAATGGATTGATCCGCTAAGGCTTTTCATTTGGGCTCTTATCTAGGCATTTAAGATGGCACATTTTTGTAGCATGTTGAAATGGATTTTCTTTGTTTACACTTAATAATTTCCAAGTGATATTGGTGTAGGTTAAGGATGTCGATCGTTGTAAATAGTTTTATTTGTTTCGTTTTTAAGTTAAGTAGATTAGGAACCAAATTTCAAAACCCCCCACTTTATTCTTTTATTTGTTAATTGACCTTTTTATGTAAGTGTACCCTACAATCCCCAAACTGAACGATCCCTGCTTATTCTATACTGACAACTACATTTTGCAGGGTTAAATTGTGAGGCTATTTTAGCCGTCTCAAAGGTGAAGAAGACTGAGAAGTAACAAGAACAAGTCACAATTACTATAGACCAAATATGACAAGTCTTGATTTATAGCTTCCCACTCTACCCAATCTCAAATCTTGATGCCCCTTGAAATCCCTTGAGAAATTGATGAGGATTTGATGGAATTTTGGTGAGGTAGATTTTTGATCTTGGTGAGGAGGAAAATAGATTTTGGTGAGGTGGGTTTTGAATCTTGGTGAGGAGAAAAATCGACCTTGGTGAGGAGAAGAAGAAGAGAGAGAGAGAGGGTGTGCGGCTACTCTTTGTGAGAAGAAGAATGGGAGAAGGGTGTGGCTCGGTGTTTTGAGGCAAGAGAGAGAAAATGGAATGAACTGTGGTGTGTGGTCTCGGCCTCTAGGAAGAATGGGATAATTGTAATACAATGCAATTATATGTGTGGCTGTAGAGGAAGAGAGAGAGGATGTGTGTCACGGGGCAACACATGATAGGAAGAGAAGGAATAATTGGATTTTTTCTAATGTGTTTCTAATGTCCTGACGTCAGCAAAGTCATTTTTTTTCTTTTTCTTTTCTTCTTCTTCTTCTTTCTTCTCTATTTTCAATGCACTTCCGCAAATACTACCAGAAATAATTGGATTTTGCTCCCTTAAGTTGACCACGGTTGACCCGCATTGACAATTTCGTCATTTTGTCAGAAACTCCATTTTGCTCAATTTTCGCGTAATTTTCTTTCGATTTCCGCAACTTTGCTGATTTCCTACAAATAAATAAAAATAGATTACCTACATAATAATTGACTTAAAGATTAGCTCAATTCTAGTATTTAGAATGCAATGATGTGCATAGAAATACGTGTAATTATACCCCCACACTTGAACTTTGCTTGTCCCTAAGTAAACTAAATGAAACATAATCCGAGAATCTACCAACTCAAACATATGTAAAATGTGGTATTAGCCTTTTCAACCATAATCCTCGGAGAACTAATTCTGTATATGACCATGATTTCTACATAAACGCAACATAAGATTTTTGAATTTGTAAGGCAATTAAGATGCACATGTGAGAAATGCTCAAGTATATGCATGTGATATCCATGTATCAAATCAATCCACCATAATCAAATAGGCACATAAAAGACCCAATATAACCCACTAAACTCACATAGCACTATGCCAGAAAAGTAATCAGATGACAGAGGAGATCTGTCATTGATCAAAAAAATTTCTGTTGTCTAGTACGGTGCCATCTCTTGGGGCTATCAGACGACAGATTTCCTCTATCGTTTGAAAAATTAGATGACAGAAAGTTTTTTTGGTCTTCTGTTGTCTGATGAAATCAAGACATGAGTTAGCTATGTATTAGTGAATTCAGACGACAGATAAATGTGATGTGATCTAAAAACAAATTACAGTTCCTTAATTTCTATGATCTAATGCTTATTCCAAAGACAGAAAAATGTGGTTTGAATGCTCCAAAATAAAAGATATGAAATCCGATCTATTGTCTTAATGGACTTATAATAACAGTTTTGTGTTGTTTTATTCAAATTCCAATAACAGTTAACTGTCATTAACATTTAGTTCATATTACATTTATCTATCCTCTTTAGTAGCCTACAATAACATTTATCTATTGTTTGAGTGCAGAAGTAACAACATATTATTTCTGGTATTTGTTGTTCATAGATATGTCCAACAACATATTTAGATTTCATTTTTTCGTTGCTTTTTATTTCAGAAGACAATTTTATGTTGTTTGAGTGCACAAGTAACAACATATTTTTTCTTGTTTCTGTTGTTCTTAGATATGTCCAACAACATATTTGGATTTCATTTTGTCGTTGTTTTTCATTTCAGATGACAATTTTCTGTTGTTCTTAGATATGTCAAATAACATATTTTAACTTTGGTTTAGTGGTTGCATTGTATTTCAGATGACACATTTGTGTTCATATTGTGTGACAACTAGGATGTAATCTAGAAACTACACAAATGCCTTATATTATTTAATCTGTCATTGCAGCCAAGAAATACATCCATAATTGTCTCATACATAAACCAAAGTACAATAATGTAATTGCAACCAAACACTAGCCTACTTATTCCTAATGGGAGCTTACATCCTGATGCGCTCGAAAGCAAGCGCATAATTTAATCCTGAAATGTCGTTAGTAGTATAAAGTAAGTAGGGATCGTTCTATTCCGGGGATTGAGGGTACACCTGTCAATGTAGGACAAACAAACAATTAAAATTAAAACAAAGTATAATATTCACAAAGATATTCACAAGTATAAACATTATTTACGAAAAGGGGGGATTTTATTTTTGGTTTTTTTTATTTTCGAAAATAAAACTAAGTTAACAAAACAATTAAAATGCAAAAACATAAATACAAGGATGGAATGAGAGAAACAAAGATCAAAACCGAAACTTATGATTAAAATTGATTCAAACCCTAATATTGTTCATCTAAGTCATGAGAAAGGAGTTGATCATGTGAAACGTTAAAAGCAAACAATTTCCCATATTTTAATTTTCAATGCTAATTAATCTAAGTGAAAGCACAAAGACTAATCCTATCAAACATGCATTCAAGCCCTAGAAAGCTAGTCAAGCATAACATGTTCAACGCAATAAACATAGAGAAAGGCTATCAACTCAAGTGTACAACTTAGTATGGAAAAGTCCACCTAATTGCAATTCTCTTTAATTAAATTTGATCTTTGTCCAAAACCTTTACTACTTTGATTCAAGTTTACACAAAACGAAAAGTCGATTTCATGTTCTTAAACCTAGCAACAATTATGCATAAACCCTATAAGTGTCGACCCAAATAAGATTAATACACAAAGGATATCTATAACGCAAATTTAATTAAACAAACTCACATAAGCAACTCTCGAAGAACAATAATATGAATCTGAAAATTCTCAATTAATCATAAAAATTCCAGAAATTAACGATTGTTCAAACATATATGTCAACTAAAGCAAAACCAACGAAATACAAAGCAAAGGTTAAAAAGGAGAATCAGATTACACCATGGATGAAGATGAGATGAACGAATTAAGGATGTGGTCTCTTGAATCTCGAAAGCAAGCTTCAAGAATGGTGGTGGATGATGATGCTCACGGCAATTCTTCTTCTCCCTTGGCCTTGCTTGAACTCGTGGCTTGCTCTAGAGGATGGAGATAGGAGAGGAAAACCTCACGGCAACAAGAGTAAAATTTCTGATTTTTTTCTAAAGTTTTCTAGAGAGTCTACGGTACTTCAACGTCAGATATAAGAGAGTATATATAGGAGCACGGCTTCCTTGCTCTCCAAGCCGTATATTTCTTCTTTATTTTCCATGGAATTAATCTGAAAATGCCACATAGTTTCCTCCAATGATAGCTTGCCACATAAGCCCTATGAGGTGGTCCAACCAATCATATAATTCCAATTTAATTCCCTAAATAATCTTGCCGAAATTCCATGGATATATTCTGATTTTATACTTTAAATTCGGCCAAAATTCCTTTAGGGAATATAGGAATGTATCTAGACTTCTTTTGAGCTTTTCTTGGTCTCCACCTTTTTCTCTTTCCTTTTATTTCTCCCTTGAATATCTCTTGCCGAATTCTCTAGGGTTTTCTTTTAATTCCCTTGTTTTTCTCTTGGCATTGGACGGCAAACTCTCTAGGGTAAGTCTCCAAGTATATTTTCTTTCCATAAAAATTACCCTAGAAAATCTCAACCGAAATCCCCTTTGATAATTCTGATTTTCCACGTCATTTTCCTTGTTTCTCTCCTTGCTTTTGGACGGCAAACTCTCCCTAGGGTTTAATCATGCGTTAAAAACCCTAATTCCATGGGCTTTGTGGGCTTTTAATCCAATTGCCGAAAATCCACTTCATTCTTGAGAGTTCTTGGGCCTCCATGCGCCACCTTTATGCCATGTCATCATCTAGAGTCTTCAAGAAGCTTCTCTCATGCCATGTCACTTCATTAATTCGATCTCCATTCATGGTTGGCTCAAGAGTCTTGTTTTGGCAAGCTTTCCTTTTCTGGACAGGGTTTCCTGGTTGGACCAGGAAGGCTTCATTTCTTCATTTCTGCTCATTTGTGCTTCCCTTTGTACTTCATCTTGTCTCCCTCCAACGTTGGCTAGCTTCTCTCTCCATTTGTGAGCTCATTTCAGCTCATTTGTGACAAGGACCTGAAAATAGAAACTGTTGGTGAAAAATAGAAACTTTCCTAAAATGAAAAAGGGCAACTTTCCTAAACTGAAAATGGAAAACTTTCTAAAAATGAAAAATAGAAACTACAAACAATGGAAACTTTCTACAAATAGGAACTTTCCCATTCAAAGAATGGAAACTTTCCTAAACAGGGTTTTATTAAGGAAATAACGCAGAAAATGTAGGGAAATGCAGTTAAAACGTCGCATTAAAATGCTCCTATCACGTCCTCAAGCCCATGTCTTAGAGCTAACTTCTGAGCCTTCTCATCCTTCTACAACCAATGTCTTGAATCCATTGTTCCATGATGATTGATTAGCAAAACTTCATTTGGCTTGTAAGGAATCGGGCTTCTTTCATGTACCTTTAACCTAAAAATAAACATATATAGTTGTAGAAATCAACTTCATGGCTTGTAAGGAATTGACATTGACATGCAAAACATAGAAGGATGCTATGGAAAGTTATCAGATAAGACAACTTCATGGCTTATACTCGATGCTCTATATATCTGTTTCAGATCAGATAAACAAAGAAGAAAACAAAGAATTTCGTGCAGGGGGGGAGGTACCTCAGCAAATGCCATGAGCACACTACTACAGCAAGGTTTGAAGCAGTAGTAACAATAACTACTTTTCTAGATTCCATTTGTCCACCCACCTAACAACTCACAACAAGAACAAAAAAATTCAAACAAGTAGAAATCTGGTGTATCAGACTCAAAGAATAATGTTATAAAAAACTGTGAAGGATACAAAGCAAAGAACAAAAAGATGTTGGGCTGAAAGGAAAAATGGAAACATATGAGCGCTAATGTTCTATAAAGTTTCAACTTCATGAGAAGAGAGTATAACAAAGGTTCACATATGCGATATAATATATTCTTGTATAAGCAGCATTCTGGAAAATATATCATTACATATAACAAAATCATTGTGTATGCTCTCAAGATTAGATGATCTTAATAAATCACAATATATGATTAATTCATGGACAACTTTGTGAGTACAAATTAACCATGTATCTGAGTACAATCGGTTTATCTCTGAAACAACAATAGAGCAGAAAACAAAACAAAAAATCCAAAGAGCAAGACACTTAAGAAACTAGCATCAATGAAACAAACATAAAAACAAAGATATAGTTACCTGGAAATATGACTAGTTCAAGGAGCTCAAAGTCCAACAAAATATGCATGACTGCATTAGCTACCTCTTCTAAATAGACCTGATACATAATTAATAATTTAAAGTCTTTGCTGCATTTGCTAGTACCTCTTCTATATAGACTTGATACATAATTAGCACTTTAAAGTCTTTGAGAATTATAATCTGCAATAAGTAAAACCTTTTCTTTTCTTTTTCTCCTGTGGTTTTTTTCTTTTTCTCGTAAACCTTAAACCCTAAACTTGTATAATGACATGGTGGACCTAATAATATATTATTTATTTAAGGAAAACTAATGCCATAATGTCAAGAAGTTTATTAAGAGTATGTTTATAAATTTTAGACTAAAGAGATGGATTCATATTCTATATAGGTACCTTCGATATAGAGAAACAAACTGTAGCAAAGCTACCATTGTTTCCAAGCCGCTCTTTGCTCTCTTACAAGCAGAACAAATGTTTACAAATATAATTAGAGCACAAGTAGATATCTAGCAAGCCAAAGCCTAGAACATACCATTAAGAGCAAATGAAGTGAAAACCCGAGTTTCTTTTGAACCGAGTTTCTTTTGAAAATTAGATGAGAAACTAACATTACATATTGGAGTGACATACATAGGTAGAGAAAAAGTTATACCTGCAGAAACATACATGAGTTAGAGTTGAAACTTAAAACCACAACTATTTTAAATAAGAATTGTTTTGTATTCTAACAATATAATAATAGATTCTCATGATGATGAAAAGAAGTTATACCGGAACATTCAAACAATCATAGTAAGAAAACTATGATATCTGATCAAGAAATAACATAAGAGAATAGTGATGGTCAAACAGAGATGGGATGCCAACATAGGATTGGAATGCAAAAAGTAGACGTGAAGAAATAATTGAAAGAAATATAAATTAAATTTTAATAGAGATCATCTACACACTAACAGAGATGCACTCATCTATACATTGACATAGATCCATTTTCTTTGGGAAGGAATAGAAATAAAATTTAATCGACTAAGTAATGAATGGATAAGAAGAAGAGGGCAGTGGACACTAGATTAAAGATAGCTCCTCATAGTATTAATGTTACCTCCAATATAATAGCTGATTTAACACTTGATGATCTAGCCAAGAATTTCTCATTGTGTGAAATTGAGGAAACTAGACTTCATGACTGTGGTCTTGTAATACCTGCAAAACAAAAATGTGACAAGACAGATTTAGAATAAAGATGCAACTAATAGCTAAGAACTAAAGAGTGGGTAGACCAAACGAGCGTGATAAGCCATCCACAACAAAACGCATAAAAGTTTCGATGCATACTCTTAACCCAACTTTTGGTCTTCTATGAGCAATGAAAATGCTATCAGACATTTTCCCACCTGTACCAACTTGGTTAGAGTTCAGCAAGGAACTCATGAGAGGCCTCAACCTCCAAGTTGCTAACAATAGTAATCCTTGTATATAGGTTTCATTACATCCTTGAGCTTGCCTTTTCTCTATAGCTAACTTTGCATAACGTAGTAGCTAGCTTCCGCTTTGCTAGAAAGAAAACAGAAATAATTCTTATCAAGATATGGATCAAACCTTCGCATTTCCCAAACAATTTTTTTAAAAATTGAAAAAAAAAAAAACTGATTGATCAGATCTTAATCTTCATAAACAGTAAAAAAACAATACCTTAAGCTCCTGTATAGCATTAGAGATTGCCCCATATCCTTTCCAAGAATACTGGTTCTTTGCCTTTCGTGCAAGAACCTGTAAATCAAATCACCCAATTAAAAACTCTCAATTTGGGGCAAAAGTAACTATAGAAATTGTCTCCTGGCAATAATATAATTGATACACTTAGTTGGTGTTTCATGCTACTAGTCAACATCAAGAAAGAAGCATCAGAAGACACTTGCACCAAGCATGGTAGCCATATTTGGGTGGAACCTTTTGCCATTCCCCCAAGTCTTGTGAGAAAGTGAAGTACTAGAAGATCACTAACAGCATTGGAAGCAATTGGTAATTGACAGACCTTGAAAGTGAATGTAAATTGCATAACTAATTGACTATGTTCGATCAAACTCCACAAGTGGCTACCATTCATCACAAGTACATGTAGAATGAAAACCAACTTAAAAACCACGGAAACAAACCAAGATAGAGTCATTGAGATAAACTCCATGATAGAATCTTGTTGAAAAAAAGACTTACTCTTGCAATCCAATTCCCTGCAGCATAGGCAACCCATGTTACCATTACCATCTCGGCTAAAACATGGTATGCTTAGAAGGCTTGTTCATAGGCAATCCAATTAGTTGAAGCAATTAGTATCTTGTAAAAGAGTCCATCCCTGAAACGAAAGTTCAAAACTAGTTTTGACATTCAAAATACTTCAAATACTTTATCTGATATAGAGGAGAAAAGAACTCAATTTTGGTCCATCTCTATCATCCAACTTCAATGAGGTTCTAAACCAGCATAAACAAAGTATAGTTTTAACAACAAAAAAGAAATTAGGACCCATCAATTGCTCAGAGACAGCTTGAAACTTCAAACTAATTAATCACCAATAATTAAGACAAGCCCATTTCAGAGCTCCACACTACAAATATAAGATAAAAAATAAATTAACAAAAAAAAAAACACTTTTACAATTTCACATATTAGACAAAAGAGAATCTAATTCAGAGAATATGCAGCTTAATTACTTCAAGAGGATTCTGATCAAAAGTCAAAGAAAGCTGTTAAGATGTGCAATCTATGACAGCACCACTGAGGTAATCTATTCAAAATCTAATTCAAACTTCTTTAGCATATACACATATATGTTACCAACTACTATTTTCTTCATTTAGTTATTCTCCCTCTGGAAACTTCCAACCAATTCTAAACATGTAATTAGTGAATGCCAAAATCAAAGAACCCAATTGCTCACAGGCCCACACACTTTGCAATCAAAACCCTAAAAGGCAACTTCCTTTAATAGAACAGCTTAATAAAAGATCAATTATAAAATGAAGAAGTAGAAAGAGATTACTGCACTTAAAAAACCACATATCAGATTACATTATAGGTTTAACAATTAAGCAAAGAAAATATCAACTATATCAATTTGTATGCTCTAATACATAACATTTTACAGACCGTAGACACCAAAATAAACCTATATGCTATCAGCATTGACATTGATACTCAGAATTAGACGATACAATTTCCATTGAATTCACTCAGATCTATAAGTAGTTGAGCATTCAAAGCAGATGACAGTGTGACTCACAGCTTAATGAACTAACCTAGAATTGGAAGAAATTACAAAATGAAGAAGCAGAAACAGGATCATACCATGAAAAGAGGCGCAATGTAAGATTGCAAGTATTGGAAGGACATGGTGATCTTCTAGCGATAATCAAAGACAATATTAGATTCTCGATCGAGGAATTTGTCGACAAAAAGGTCATCAACGACACCAACCAGGGCTCATACGGCGATGTTCATGTTGTTGACAAAAAGACCTTCGACCACCACCGTGGACTCACCACAGCAACTAAATTCTTCGCCTATCTCCGATGAGTCTACGCCAGGTGGCATGTCCTTCGACCACGCCTCGAAGCATCGCCTTTGTGAGAGAGAATTCATCAATTTCAATCTGCAGTAAGAAAAATCATGAGAAAAATGTAAGAAACCAAACAAACCCCAAATCAGAAGAACCCTAAACTCACAAATTAAAAAACCACTGTCTTTAGGAGAGTAGCCTTTTAGGGATTGGATCTGAATGGAGGGTTGAGCCAGAAGAGGAAGAGGCGGCGTTTGCGGCATGTTGGTTTTTGATTGAGAGTGATTGTGGTGATCTATTGGGGAGGTTGCGGGGTTTTGGGGGAAGGAAATGAGAGAGATGGAGAGGAAGAGGGTTGCTGATGGAGAGAGAGTTTTAGACAGAGTGTGGGAAAGAAAAAACACGAAGGTTTTGTGTTATGCCAAAAGAGACCTAAACAAAAAAAGTCAAACTCACCTTATTCAGATAACACAATTTCTTAACTGTTGTCTGAATATCACTACATTGACCAGTGAGCTATAGGGTTTGGGCACTTGAGAGGGAAAGACTCAAACTTGTTGGAGGGAAATCTAAAATTTTTGCTAGGGTTTTTTTCCATCTTTTCAAACAACATATAAGTGTCGTCTGAATCTGGCTGTATATTCAAAATAAAACAAGTATGGTTTCTACATGTATTCAGACAACACATTTAATTTATATGTCGTCTGAAAATATCAGACGACAGAAAATCAGTCGTCTGTCATTTGATGCGTGTCGTCTGATAGTTTTTTTTTGGCATAGTGTAGGTTCACTAAATATTGTCGCTCAAGTGTTTAGGGGCTATATGTGTTTCACTCAAAGCAATTTCACAACATGTGCCGCCATATGCTTGCTCTTCGATCTCATCTCCGCTAGGTAGCTCACAACATTCAAGATCAAGAGGTCTTTTATTTCGTTGTAATGGGGCTAAGGGCAAGTGGCTATAAGAAATGAATGATAAGCAAAAACAAAGTCCATAGAAATCGATGAAGCAACTGTCTCTTGTAGAGATGTAAGACTTTTACTTTCAAATGCTAAATCACTCACTCTAAAACCCAATGTACAATCCACACTACATTATATACAATACTTCACTTTTTTTCTATTTTTGAATTTTCTTCTATTTGACTTTCTCTGTTTTTTTTTTCTTTCTTTTTCTTTTCAAACTTTTTTTTCTTCGAAACTTTCCTTTGTAAACAAAATCGCTCACCCCCGCACTTATTCTTTTGTACCCTCACACTTTTGACTTTTTCTTTTGAAGCACTCAAACATAAAGTCATTCTTTCGTATCACTTCACGTTGCATGGAAGGGTAGGATAAAAGTGTATAGGCTAGGTAGGAATTTGTGGTGGTAATGAAAAAAAAAAGCTAAATTTATAAATAGGCTCAAAATGGCAATCTAGTGGTAAATATCTTTGGGCACATGCTTGTTTGCCATGGTGGTATTATGCCTAATGCCTCAATCCTCTTTATCCCATCGTAAGCTAAAAGTAGCCTCGAGAGGTCTCAAACAAGTTCTAGATACGCAATTGTAAAACTCATTGGAACTAGATATCAGCAATATTACTTAAGAAGATATATATATATATATATGTTTGTGTGTGTGTGTGTGATGCTTTGAGTTTGAATAGTGACACATATAAACACATAAAATCTGTAATCGAAAATTGGTTTGGTGATGATGGTCTATTTGAATTTGAAATTCAAATTGTATGGTTATTTGGATTAATCTAATCAGACAAAATATGGCAGTTACATGACAGTTCCTTGATGGAAGGAAATGCCTCATTTGTCTTTGTCTATATAAGAGGGACTACACAGCCTACATTGATCCCTATAAGAACACTTCACACTTAAATAATTGTCCCATTCAACAATTGAGATTAAGAGTGGATCTTTGAGAAGCATCAATGGATTCTAGAACTGCCTCGTGTTAGTATCACATACTTTTATCAGTTTCGTACTAGTTTTAACATTTCGTTTATTGCAGATTATTTTTGGTCTTGAATCATATTGTTGTTGAATTACAATCTTATATTTGACATAGTCATATCAGTTATACAATATGTGTTAATCTATATAATGATGAACTTAGAGTTAATCATAATTCATAATCATTTATGGCTGCATAATTTGTATATCAGATTTTGATAAATGTTGTTCCAGTTTTGATTATCTGAAATGCTATATATTCAAGTATATATTTACATGCTTTGCATTGATTCAAATCTAACAATTGGTATCAGAGCCGACTATGATCAAATTAAGATTGTTAAAGTATTGATTTTAGTCCAATTCTCATGATCATATATTACACATTGCTACACAACAGTTTCACAATCTAGAACCTTCACTGTAATTCAAATTTGTTTATTTTGTACATGAGTGGCTGGTGCTTATATATATTCAAATTATGATTTTCAATTACATTGCAAAATTAATAGGATCATTATGTATTATTTATGATACGTATCTGCAAGATGATGCATTACAGTATTCTTGTATATCTATATAACAGAATATATTTTCAGAAATTGCTGCATATATGATTACACCACGTTATGCTGCCAAAGTAGCCATGTAGTCAAGATTATATGCAAACTGAAGTGTTTCTGGATCATCTTATTCAAATATATATCCTGCCATCAAAGTGGTTGTTGTATAGATGCATAAACTGACTATTTTGTCAACAGAAAACACAGACTCACTTATACTTAAAATTAATTTGATTCTAGTTTCCAAAGAAATTAGTTTTCAAACATTTGGTTATTTGAGTTTACATATACACTGCAATAACATTCATGTGACATTAGAGATCAGTGTATCATAAATGATACCAATTCTTGAAAATGTTATAGTCTATTGATCAGTATATATGTCTTTCATCAAGATGTTATTTGGATCAACATCTGGGACCTATATTTCTGGTGTATTAATCTTTCACTAGAACGTTATGACTGATTTAGATTCATTGTATCACAGCCATGCATTTTCCCATGAGTATCAATCAAATTGAACTCCTCAATGGCTTGAACTTTAAGAAGTGGAAGAGTGACATAAACTGAACCTGGGAATCTTAGACTTCGATCATGTTATGAGGGAGGAACCACCTGTAGACTTACCTGTGAATGCAAGCAAAGAAACAAGGGACAGTTTCCAACAATGGCACAGGCACAATAGAATGGCCATGATCTGCATAAAAAAGAGCATGACAGATGTTGTGAAAGGGGGAATACCAGACTCAGAATATGCAAGAGTGTACTTCAACTCCATTTTTCCTTTCGCAGAGAAAAACAAAGTGTCAAACAAGGCTGAAACTGGGAATCTGATGAACAAACTTATCAGAATGAATTTCAATGGTCAAGGAAACATAAGAGAGTATATAATGCAAGGCATTGATATTGCGGGAAAACTAAAGGGGTTGAATGTGACCATTGAAGACTCTTTTCTGGTGCACTTGTTGTTGAACTCACTGCCAGAACAATACAGCCACCTCAAAAGCCTCTACAACACACAGAAGGAAAAATGGAGTTTAAATGAACTCATCTCTATTTGTGTGTAGGAGGAGGATGAAGTGAATAAAAAAGGCAAACCAATGAGCATCAATCTCATGTTAAAGCCAAAGTTTAAAAACAGCTTTGGAAATAAAAGGTTCAAGGGAAGCACTTCAAAGGACCCTATGAAAATTGATCATAATAAGGGTAAGTCTCTCAAGCTCTCAGGTCCTAAGAAATGTTTCTTTTGCAAGAAAATTGGCCATTTCAAGAAGGACTGTGAGGGATTTAAGAACTGGTTGAACAAGAAAGGTACATTTCTGTCAAAAACTGTTTTTTGTTTGGAGTCAAGATTTTTCAATTTTGACAACTCATGGTGGTTTGATACTCGCTCACCAATTCACATTGTCAATTCATTGTAGGGATTATCAAGGATAACAATCCCACAAAGGAATGAGACAAGGGTTTGCACAGCAAATGGCCAAAGGGTGGCAGTTCAAGCAGTAGGAGTTGTCAAGTTGTGTTTTAGGAATAAGTTTGTATTAGAATTAAGTAATGTCTATTGTATTCCTTCAATAAAGAAAAACCTTATTTCTGGTTCTCAATTTGTATTAGATGGTGCCTATAGTTTTTCAAGTAATAATAAAGCCATGTGTTTTTATAAAAATTCTGTTTGTTTTGGTGATGCAAAATTAGTAGATGGTTATTGGTATGTGAACTGTGTCAACATTGTAGATCCCAAGCCAATTGAGGTTTTGTTAATTGACAAACAGTCTGGAACTAAAAGAAAGAACTTCCAAAGTTCTTCAGCTTTTATGTGGCATAAAAGATTGGGACATATTTTCAAGCATAGATTGCAAGAACTTGTGAAACAAAACATTTTGCCTCAGTTGGATTTTAAAGATTTTGAAACTTGTGTGAATTGTTTAAAAGGAAAAATGACCAATTCCAGAAATTTTGGTTCAAAAAGGGCTCAAACCTTATTAGAACTGATTCACACAGATGTTTATGGTCCATTTCTAGTCAATACCATTTGTGGAAATTGTTATTTTGTTACATTCATAGATGATTTTCCAGATTTTGCTTTGTTTATTTGATTTCAGAAAAATCACAAGTTCTAAATGTTTTTAAAGTGTTCAAAACTAAATTTGAGAGACAAACTGAGATTATCAAAGTGATAAGATATGATAGGGGTAGTGAATACTTTGGAAAATATTCTGAGAAAAACCAACACAAGGGTCCCTTTGCCATGTATTTAGAGGAATGTGGCATTTTGGCTCAGTATACAACATCATATACCCCTCAACAAAATGGTGTTTCTGAAAGGAGAAACAAAACCTTGATGGACATGGTGAGGAGCATGTTTGCCATATCAAGTCTTCCAAAGTTCTTATGGGGGGAAGCATTAAAGACAACCAATTATATCTGCAATAGAGCACCAAGCAAAGCAGTAAATGGTACACCTTTTGAATTGTGGTGTGGTTACAAGACAAGTTTGAATCACATGCATGTATGGGGCTGCAAGGCAGAAGCAAGAGTCTACAACATGGAGAAAAATGATAAATTGGACTCTCTCTCAATATCTGCACATTTCATTGGACACTTAGAGAAGTCAAAGGGATTTAAGTTTTACAATGCGGAAAGGGGAACAAGGATTTTTCAGACTCATAGAGCAACTTTCTATGATGAGAGGTTTGATGAACATGATAAAACAGATGCAAGTTCAAGCATGGAACAAGTAAACCAAAAGATGGAAGAATGGTTTGTGTATCCAGAAATGGTTGCTGCAGAAACTGCATTCTTAGATGAAGAAATAGTGCACAATCAAACTGAAAATGAAGTAGTAGTTCCAATAATAGTTGATGAAAATCAAGTTCAAAGTCAAAATGAAATTCATGGTTCTGAATGCACTCAAAATACAGAGGATGTTGCACGTGACACATCAGAAGTTGTGAGAAGATCAACAAGAACAAGAAAACCTGCAATTTCCAGTGACTACAAGTTATATTTAACTGAGGTTGGACTTGATTTGGGGGAAGAAAATGTGTAACACCTGAAGAATCCATGAAGTCAAAGCATAGTGAGCAGTGAAAAGAAGCAATGCATGATGAACTTTTGAGTATGGCTAAAAATGAAGTTTGGACTTTGGTGGATTGGACTGTAGAAATGCATCCCATAGGCTGCAAATGGGTATTTAAAACCAAGAAAGATGCAAATGGAAGAGTTGAAAGGCACAAGGCCAGATTGGTGGCAAAAGGGTACAACCAAAAGGAAGGGATTGTTGTAATCAATTTTCTCCAGTTTTCAACTAAGGATGCTTCCAGAGTAATCATAGCTTTGGTGGCTCATTACAATTTGGAGCTACACCAAATGGATGTCAAAACAGCCTTTTTGAATGGAGATTTATTTGAAGAAATCTACATGTTGCAACCAGATGGATTTGCAGATGATGACAAGAAGGTATGTAAATTGCAAAAGTCTATTTATGGACTTAAACAGGCCTCCAGACAATGGTACCTGAAATTCGATGAAGTTATAACCAGGTATGGATTTGAGGAGAATAAATTGGATGAATGCATATACTGCAAGACCAGTGGGAGTGAAGTGGTGTTTTTAGTTCTCTATGTGGAGAACATTTTGCTAGCCAGCAGTAATGTTAATTTACTGAAATCAACTAAAGAATTCTTGCTGCAAAACTTTGACATGAAGGACATGGGAGAAGGACACTATGTTCTTGGGATTGAAATTACCAGAAACAGAAGATTGTGCACACTTGGATTATCACAGAAAAGTTACATAGACAAAGTGTTACAGAGATTTGGTTTAGAAAAGTGCAGGTCTGGTGAATCACCTATGTCAAAGGGTGATAAATTACACAAAGGACAGTGTCCTCAAAATACATTGCAGAGAAAAGGAATGGAGAGAATACCCTATGCAAGTCTAGTTGGAAGTTTAATGTATGCTCAGGTTTGCACTAGACCTGACATAGCCTTTGTTGTGAACATGCTATCAAGATATCAGTCCAATGCAAGTCATGAGCATTGGGTGGTAGGAAAGAAAGTTTTAAGATATTTGAAGAACACAAGAGATCACATGCTTGTATACATGAGGTTAGAAGATCAAGAGTTGAAAGTTGAAGCCTATACTGATGCATCCTACAAACAAGATTTAGATGATTTAAAGTCCACTTCAGGTTACATCTCTATGCTTGCTGGAGGAGCAATTCTTGGAAGACAAACAAGCAGTCCTTAACAGCCATATCAACATTTCAAGCAGAATACATAGCCATATTTGAAGCTACTGCTCATGTACTGTGGTTAAGGAATTTTATTATGAGATTGAAGATGTTGGATTCAATAGAAAGACCTTTGCCTATATACTGTGATAATGCTGCAGCAGTGTTCTTTTCAAAGAACAACAGAAGAACATCTGGTTCCAAAAACATAGATGTTAAGTATTTTTCAGTTAGAGAGTGTTAGAGATAATAAGGTGGAGGTGATTAAGATAGGAACAAAGGAGCAATTGGCATATCCTTTAACCAAGGCATTACCAGTCTCTGTGTTCATCAATCATGTGAAGAACATGGGAGTCTTAGATTCTGTAAATGTGTGATGCATTTCATGTGAATTAGTTATGTAAATAATTGTATGAATATGCATTTATTTTAATCAGTCAAGTTCATGAAATTTCATTATCTGATATTCATTATTAGAATGAAGTTAATTTTCAGCATTCATTTGCTGTATAAATTAAGGATGTACATATGTAGAATATCTAATATTGATACAAAATCAGTAAATATGGATACAGCTCTCCATTCAGTTGAAAATGTTTTAATTTGGATCATACATGTAATACAAATCGATTACTGTATATTTAGAACATGTTCAAAATCATACTTGCGGTAGTTCATGTGATTCTGCTCACTGCATTGTGATTATGGAAGATCATTGTTTTATTAAAACATTGTAATTCTGAAAATAGACAGAACTTTGAAAATAGATTGTGTTGTTGAACTCAAGTGCACACTTTAGAAGCAACTCATGTATATAATTAATCTTGTGTGATATCAGTTCAGTGAGAGATTGTAAAACTCATTGGAACTAGATATCAGCAATATTACTTAAGCTGATATATATATATATATATGTGTGTGTGTGTGTGTGTGTGAGATGCTTTGAGTTTGAATAGTGACACATATAAGCACATAAAACCTGTAATCGAAAATTGGTTTGGTGATGATGATCTATTTGAATTTGAAATTCAAATTGTATGGTTATTTGGATTAATCTAATCAGACAAAACATGGCAGTTACATGACAGTTCTGCCTCATTTGCCTTTGTCTATATAAGAGGATTACACAGCCTACATTGATCCTTGAAAGAACACTTCACACTCAAATAATTGTCCCATTAAACAATTGAGATTAAGAGTGGATCTTGGAGAAGCATCAATGGATTCTGGAACTGCATCGTGTTAGTATCACATACTTTTATCAGTTTTGTACTAGTTTTAACATTTGGTTTACTGCGTATTATTTTTTGTCTTGAATCATATTGCTGTTGAATTACAAACTTATATTTGACATAATCATATCAGTTATCCAATATGTGTTAATCTATATAATGATGAACTTAGAGTTATTCATAATTCATAATCATTTATGGCTGCATAATTTGTATATCAGATTTTGATAAATGTTGTTCCAGTTTTGATTATCTGAAATGCTATATATTCAAGTATATATTTACATGCTTTGCATTGATTCAAATCTAACAACAATGTCATGAAATTGTACACACATGAAATAATAAGTGAATGAACGGTGCATACACCATATATATAGGCACAAAAGCTCACAAATAAGGGCATGCAAGTCAATCAAATCATCTATATGCTTCTCTAATTATGATGAAGTAACCTAACCATAGGCTATGTGCACACATAAAGTCAAGCATAGATCACACATGCACTCAATTACAAAACAAATTCAAAGTCCTTGATCATGCTCAATCTATCCATAATCACAACAAGTTAAGTTCATGACTCGTCATTGGGGTTGGAAAAATGCATTAACCACTAAAATATAATTACAAACAGCTAATCTAATTTCTTTTTTTTTAGGGAGCCCGAGCCCTCACCCCCACACTTAAAACCAACATTGTCCTCAATGTTGTAAAGTGAGCTCGAAAGCTAAAATCCGTGTTGGATTTAGGCATGAGAGTGAAGTCCGGGTGAAGGCACAAAATTTAACTATGAAAATGGAAATCTAAATGAGGAGAAAAGTTATGGAAAACCCATTTTGTCGACCTCCATTGACACCAACCTCAAGGCACAAGGCCTTGACTTCCTTAACGCTTGCTCCATAATAGCGCTAGATGCTCATGTAATGATCAACTCCATCGAGAAAGATATAATGTCTAAAGAGCAATGCGTCACAAATAGCCCATCAAAGAATAAGGAAAAAAAATCCTCCATTGAAATCATAGACTTGGCCACCTCCGACACACTCCACGACTGCCCATAATAACCTCTATTGAAGAATTGAAATGTAAGAAGTCCAACCAATCCGAGTGAACAAAAACTAGTGAGTACAAAAAGCTTCCAGCAATGACCTTTCTGTCTTTTAATGCTCATATCTCAAAATCAGAAAGTGATAAGTAAGTGAAATTGAATTGAAAAGTAGCCTCAGAGAGCTTTCTATCCATTTAAAGTGATTGAGTAAAAAATAGTTGGCCTCCAAACTCACTGTTGTGTTCTACAATTTCTGCTGTACCCAGTTTTTGATCTCTGTCACTTGGAACACTATATTTGAAGCTAAGAAGGTTCAAATTAATAACTGTTTTACCAGCATATAGAGAGAACATATGAAGATACATCTCTGAAAAGTTGTAGCTCCAAATAGCTTGATATGTTGAGGGGGTAGCTTCTCAAAGTCACTCTACAATAGCTGTCTCTGTTCTGACCTCCATGTATTGACCATTAAATAACTTGAGTTCTAGTGAATCAAAGAGGATGAAATTTTGGTAGTACATAGTAGGAAACTTGAGTTCCATGTATTGACCATTAAATAACTTGAGTTTCAGCTCAAAATAGCATGTATATAGGAAACTATAGTCACCCAAATTCAACTGAACGTTCTTGACAGAAACTGCTCACTACCAAATTCATTCTTTCTCCACATTTCAAACTCGGAACACCTCTCATCCTCCCAAAAAGATGGCTAAATAGCCTTATTGATGCAAAATGAACAAGGTAAATTCAAAAAAATCTAGGTTGCCTCCCTAGAAGCGCTTGTTTTTAAAGACCCCAAGCCGGTCTATAGATTGTAATTTTTGTCAAGGTGGATACTACTCAAATACGACCACCCTATTATTTAGGGCTAAGGGACTCCTTGATGTGTCATAAAGGCAAGACTAAGAGCTATCCAAGAAAACATCAATTGGTGGCCAAATCAATTTTTCTTCTAG
This sequence comes from Rosa lucieae, assembly GCA_024704745.1. Taxonomy (NCBI): domain Eukaryota; kingdom Viridiplantae; phylum Streptophyta; class Magnoliopsida; order Rosales; family Rosaceae; genus Rosa; species Rosa lucieae. The sequence goes on from CM045496.1 coordinate 49,822,875, forward strand.
GAGCTAACCTTGCCTTCTCCTTCAAAATTGATTTAGAAATGATGCTCATAGGAATAATAGGTGGTAGATGCTCTTGTGAGTGATGGGAAAGGTTGAGTGCAAGAAGTTCACTTCCTTTCTAATCCGTCACCTCATTGTAGAAATATTGACCACATAATGATAGATTGAGAGGTAAAAGTACCTTGATCCCAATCGACTCATTAAGAAACTAAGTGCTCAATGTCCTTCTCTCCACCTTGGGAAGCTCATCATGGATCTCTTTGGATGTAGAAGGCAAGAAAGTCCTTGGCTCTTCAATTTCTTCATCATCACAAAGTATTGAAGGACTATCTTCCTTCATGGGAATATCTACCTCAATAAATAAGGGATTATGATGTATGTGTCACGCCCCGAATTTTGAATAAAGAAAATTCAAATCCGAAACGCGAGAACAAACACAAGAAAACACATATAGAAAATTTTTCATTTAAACTAAGTAACAAACAAACTGAACTCACAATGTCAATACCGACTCGTTCTTTAGAGTCACATATTGCATTACAGATAGTTTACAAATCAAACTGAATGACAATTCAATAAGTAAACACACCTGCCACAACTCACTACCCAGCGGAAGACGTAAAACTAAGAGCACCCTTCCACGTCCACTCCATCGAACGTACACCTCAGCTTTGATAACGATCACTAGATAATCAAACCTGCACAAAAGCCCTACACCATAGAATAGTGCACCGGGAATGAACAAAACAAACCTTGTAAGCTTTTCAGCCCGTATGAGTAAACTAAATTAAAGTGACTCACGTCACTCATGCTTATAATTTCTCAACTCGTGAGATAATTAAAGCAACAATATTTAATTCCACAAAACACAACCAAACATCAAGTTCATATCATATCATCTCAACGAAAAATCACACTCACTTCCCCTCAACATAAAGCATTTGTCAAAACGATGACCTCACAACTCATTCCCTAATCACTATAGATCATAACCCACAACTGTACCCACAATAAGAATTAAGCAAAATCAGTAATCCCTGCATAGAAACTTAGTTCAGGAGATCACATGAAAACAAACAAAAGAAATCATATAAATCTCTGCATAGAGTTTAGTTCAGGAATTTACATTAAAACAAACAATAAAAAAAGCGGTAATCCCTGCATATAACTTAGTTCAGGAGATTACATTAAAACAAACAATTCAAAAGACAGTAATCCCTGCATATGAGTTAGTTCAGGAGATTACAATTAAATCAACAATAGAATTCATAGAAATCCAAATCTCATGTCTAAATTAAAGAAAGAACATCAGCAACATTCCTCGAAAACTACGTACTCATGATGCAGTAACACAGTTACCACCATGACCTCACGCATACAACAGACTACGTAATCACGATGCCGTAACCCAGTTACCACCATGACTGCACGCATGCATACCACAGACTACGTACTCATGATGTCGTAACCCAGTTACCACCATGACCGCACACACGCATACAACCCAGTTACCCCACAACACAATGTACTCTTTACAATACTTGGTTTTACAATCTAAAACCAATCAAAACTTCAAATACTCTTCCACACAAATAAATCAACAATTCACATTTCCGACAAGAGTAAATGCTCCAATATAATAATCTGAATAAAATCACAATTATTATACTTCACACAATGCCACACCATCCATATATATATTCCACGTAAATATATATATATATATACACGAAGTCATTCACGCAGGAATGACCACTAATACCAACTATAGTTCATAAATTATACTTCTCAAAAATCATTTTATATCAAAACATTGTTTTAACTTACCCATGAACCGTTGTCGATCAAGTTCATATATTTCAAAACAAATAATTTGGTTCGAAAATGATTCAACAATTAAACAAGTAATTCCGAGTAATAATTAAATCTGTTCGTAAATGAACCACGTGAGAATTACTCACCTCAATCCAGCTACATCTTCAATACAGCCCAAAATCAAAATCACAACCGTCCGCCTAACCAAAACCGTCAGTCACCTAATCAAAATACGATCCTAACTTAGCAATTGATTCATAACACATTTAAACGACAATCCAACGGTCAGATTCTCACGGATTGCCCTTAGGATCATCCTATCAAAATTATTCGAAGATCCAACGGTCAGATCTTCGCGAATTGCAAACCGAAGATAATGCGTAAAACCGAAACCCTAGCATGCATCAACTTTCACCACAATAACCTTATAATATATCAAAATGACTGTATCGATGCGTAGATGAATAAACTGAAAACAGAACCAAAAAGGAAGCTGGACGCGCCGCCACGCACCATCAGCAGTGGGCGGTCAACGCCCGGTCAACGGAGGCGGGTCAATGGCGGTCAACACCGGCCAACCACCTCCAATGGCAAAGTGACCAACAACAAACTTGTTCAAAATGAAGAGATGAGCAACTTTCATACCTGGAGCTAAGTCTGGATAGGTCTAGATCGTCCTAGATCAATCCTGGAAGTTGGATTAATCTCGGCCCTCTGATCAGATTCCAGATTCGACCAGAACCATCGATTTATTCAAACCTTGATCTTTTGCTCCACACTCCAAATCGTGATGCAAGGCCTATATAGGGATGATCAGTAGGAAGAGCCGATCCCAGAATCGTGAAGAAATTGGCGGGGAAGTCGCCAGAAACTGGGAAATCCAACCAGGTCAGTCCGCCGTCATTGTTCACGTCTCTGATCTCCTTCTAGGTTGCTCCACCGACGCAACTGACACCAGAGGTCGACGGAGGAGAGTTGGGCGAGTCGATCGTGGCCCGATCCGCCGTCTTACGTCACCGGAAAATGAAGATGGATTCGGGTCGGGTCGAGCGCAACCTGTCGGGTCTGAGGAGAGAGAACGGAGAGAAATCTGGGGAGGAAAATGAGAAAAAAGAAAATTTTGGGATTTAATGAAAAATCCAGAATTTTCTTATATTTATAGAAATTTTCCCAAATTTCAATCACTCATAACTTTCTCATACGAACTCCGTGTCTTGCGTTCCACATGTCCCCGAACTCATATCGACGTGCTCTACAACTTTCGTGAAGGAAGTTTTCGGAGAAACCCAACGTATAAAAAGTCAACCTTTGCGCCCCCCCTAAAGTCATACTTTCCGAATAAAAATTCGTCCGAAACACTTCCGCGCCACTCCTGAATCACGAACTCGTACAAAAGAACACTTTTTTAATTCCAGGAAACATTTAGGAATTAATAACAAATTTCCGGGGTCTTACAGTATGACTTCAAACTCCGCATTCCCCTTACTAGATAAGCCATCCTCCTCTTTAGAATCATGTTCAAGTATGGCCTCAATGAATTAGGGTTTGTAGTGCATCACTTCAAACTCGAAATCCTCCTCACTAAAAAGACATCTTCTTCGGAATCATCTTCAGATATCTCCCCTCCATTAGGAAGCTCAGATTTCCAATATTGCACCCATTCCTCCGAAGTGTAGTCTCTCACCTCACTTGCATCGAAACTTTCATAACTTTCATAACCAAGCTCACTTTCTTGTACATCAATGTTGAGACTAATATTTACTACATTTTTAGTGCATTTCTCTCTATATTTTGCTTAGTTATTCTCTTAATAATATCATTTCTAACTTGTTTTATGTTTTTAGGTAGTTTTGAGTCTGGAAATGGAAGGCAAAGAGTTATTTGCGCAGAAATGATAAGAAATGGAGAAATGAAGTTTTCCCAGTTCTACCAAGAAAAGAAATCCCAGTTGAAGTAGGAATCCTAATGCAACTAGGAGTGAACTCGGAAAAATGATAATCGGAAATGACAGTGTGAGCCCTCGAAAATTTTGTTTAATTTTTAGAAGGTAATTTTTCGCCAATAAGATTTTCGCAAGGTGATTTACCTGAAGAAATCGATTTCGGAGATTGTTTTGGTGTCGAGCCACCCATTGGGCCTTATAATTTAAGTTTGGGCCAAGATTCTTTCATTTGGGCCTAGAAGCTTACTAAAGTTCATTGAAGCAAAAAGATCGTCGAAGCAAATTTGAAAGGAAGACGAATTGAGTTCTAGACTTGTAGTGACGATTTTAATTTTTAATTTTTACAAAATGGAGTTTTGGGCCTAGGACGAAGCCGAGAAAATAACTTAGGAAGTTTCCGATGAAGAACAAATGAAAGAAAAAGCTACGAGCTCAAAACCCGGAAGTGATCAACTTGGAGAATTCTGTAATTTGTCGCAGGGGTAAAATCATCGTTTCACACTCTTCAGTATAAATAGAAAGGGGAACCATTGAGAAAACCCCAAACTCTCTCTTCTCTACCTCTCGGCCACATCCCTTCTCTCTCTCTCTCTCTCTCGTCCTCCCATTGACAATGCCGGAAAACCCCCATCTCCGGCCACCACCTCTCAAAAACTGCCACCACCCATCAATGTTGCACCAAGCTGCGACCCAAACGCACGGCAAATCGAAACCATGCATTGACCATGACCTCTCTGTTCTACTCTCCTTCTCTCTGCCATCACTAGAGACTCCAACTCTGGCCACCATCTCATCACACCTCCTTCAGCCACTGCATGCGACCACCAAGCCAAAAAGGCTACTTCCGATCACTTTATGCACTCCTCGCCATCACCAATTGATCCAGACCAGCCACTCACCCAAACCCCAAAGCCTCGCATCGTCAGATGCCAGAAGACCACCTATGTTGGAGTACAGCCATTGTCTTTCCCAAATCTCCAATCTCCAGTCCAAATCAAGCCTTAACACCTCCATAAACAAAGTCGGAGCTATACTCCCTTTCAAAACCTCATAACCCCAATCTCCAACTCCAACCAGAATGTGATGCACCGCCGCTGCCACCCTGCGCCACTGTGAGCGCCACTGGGTTGCTCTTTCAGTCCGGTAAGCTCGTTTACGTCGCCCTATTCTTGGTTGAAGCCTCCAATTTGATTTTGATTGAAAACCCTAATTTGTGATGTTGATCTGGATTGTGAGGGACTGGAAATCTGTGTTCGGGAGATTTTGGAGGAAATGAGGTCTGTGAAGTTCAGGAATTTGGAGTTTTGGAAGGGAGGAGCTGCTGGGTCTGTTAAGTTGATATCGAGGGAAGGTAAGAACCTTGAACTATGTTTGGATTTGGAATTGGTTGCGGGAATTGTTTATTGATGGTATAATTTCTGCTAGGGATTCGTATGGTTAATGGTTGTGGAATGCAGCTAGGACAAAATTGGTTTCCGAGTTGGAGAAGAAGAGATGGTAAGTTTTGGTCTCTGCCAATCCAGGGGCTTTGGTGTGGTGGCTTTGGCTTGGTGATAGTAAAATTCTAATGGATGGAATGAAATTGATATATATGTTGCTTGAATGGTTAATGCCCCTTTGAGTGATTGCTTGTTGAGAATTTAGCTTAAGTGTGGACAAGTATGAAATGGCTAAATGTATAGAGAAGATTGGTTTTATTAGCTAAACTGATGACGGAGTTTGAATTGTCATATTGTGAGGTAAATGAGGAGTTTGAGTAATCATCAACGTTGAGTGGGATTCGGAAATGAAAATGGTGGATTTTATTTAATTGAGTTAAATTAGGATATTGGACTAACGTTGTGAAACAAATTACAAATCGAATTACCCAAGTTGCCATATCCCGGAGCAAAACGAGATCATTCGGGAATGGTAAATTAACCTTTGTTTTCTTAAAGTAAAAATTAATGCTAAACAAATAAAGGTGAAAGTGCCAAGTATAATCGCCATATCCCAAATGATTCAAATGATACATAGATCATTTGGATTATTTAGGAATGGTAAATGTATTTGTTGCTTAAGAAAGAAATGCTAGACAACGACATCTAATATTTAATCCGGACTGTACTATAGAAAGAAGCATAATCACCATATCCTAAATGGTTCAAAAGCCATATCATTTGAATTATTTGGGAATGGTTAATAGGTTTTATTTATTAAAGGATAATTGGTTGGACTTCAAGGAAACTAAATCAAAGCTCTGGTTGTTTGGTTAATATGTTATGATGATGTGGAGTTACTCATTAGTTTGAATTTATTTCTAAGGACTCGAGCGTGTGCACATGGAATTGGATGAAGTATTGAGAAAAATCAGAAACGAAGCTAAGTTTGGGCGAGCACTCCATATCCAGGTAGGGTGAGCTGTCCCTTCCTTGTTAGAGGCTTTTCAGTATATGTGGAATACTATACTAAGATAGTAAGTTGCTTGCAAGAATGTTTTTGGATGTTCATTAGTCGATGCCTCGTGATACATGTGTTTTCAGAACTGATAATTGCTAATTACAAAAATCGAGGCTAGACTTGCATGTTGAGATACTGTACCCTTGTATGTTTGTACTTGTGATCTGAAAGTGAATGGGACCTAGACGCATTGATTCCTAAGGATCATACGGTGTCGATAACCGTAAACCTCCGGAGGGGGCTGTGCTCCTATGTTTGTCGAGGAAGAGTGAGTACAGACAGTGAACCAGCCATAGGAGACTTAGGGCCAGGAAATGGACACTTTCGCTACTTGTAGACACAAGGACTACAGAGTAGTTGGCCGGTTCTCGAAGGATGAAGAACCAGGTCAGTCACCGATTTGTTTTATTTTATCTGGCAGGTAAGTATCTCGGAGCTCCAAATTGTGTGAAGCATACTGCATATGCTTTATAAAAGAAAATGTTTGTGGTTGCCTCTTTTTAAAGTATTTTCGATAAACATGCACAATATTATGTAGTAAATATTTTCGATTATTATTATTATCTTTCAAACCTAGCATGGTTGGGTCAGCCCCTACTGGGCATGCGAGGACGAAAGCTCACCCCTACAATAGTGTGCAGGTTCGAGCATGTGGTCGCGAAGCGTACATGGGAGTCACATGGTCCGGCTTGGCGCAATTCTCTTTGACTCTGTTAAAAGAAGGTTTTGGTCCCTTGTTGGGTTTTTAAATCACTTATTTGGTTACTTTTTTATTTATTTATTTCCTACTCGTTTACAAAAATTTCTGGAGACCCGTAACCCTGGGGCGCGTCTCCCATGCTTGTAGTTACTTAGTGAGTTGTTTTATTTTCCAAATTGGGCTCCGATTGCAAGTCCAAAACTCTTAGCTTATTTCAAATTCCGCTTTTGAAAATGTGTGGTTTGGTTGCTAGAACGACTCGTCCAAGAAAGTGTTTTGTAAACCAACAGTCTGAACCCAAAAGGCCTTGTGATTTCGGGTTGATGAGTTATCGGGATGTCATTCGTGACATGTCGGTTTCTCATTGGCTCGGGGTCGTGGCGTTGTGAGACCCCTTTCTCGGGTCACCACAGACAGAGTCCCAGTTGGACTAGGAAACATGAAGACGCTAGGAGTCCTGAAGCTGCTAGGAGATCTGGTGAGACTAGGAGATGCTGTGTCTTGAAGATGACTCAAGATAGTTCAAGAATGTTCTAAATTATTGAAAAATTTCGGCAATGTTGACCATGGATTTCAAATTGGCCCATTTTGAGAGAGTTTGGCCCGAAGTTTGAAGCATGTGACTTGCACATGAGTCTCTAGATCCTTCTTGACGTTTTGGAGGAGTCATTGGCCCATTCTAATTGCATTTTGCAGTGAAAATTATAAGGAATAATAAAAAGATTTCTGCAAATGCCTTTATGGGATTATTTTGGATTTTCTTGGGAATTTTTGAAGAGAAAATAGAGGAATAAGTATTGAATTATGACTCTACATACAAGGAGGCCAAAATTAAGTCTAAATACATGGAAGAATTTGGCAAAATAGAGGTTGCTTGCTCTCCAATTCATATGCTATTTTTCTATTGGTCGAAGTGATGTAATTCATGAGAACCCCAGCCCTTGCCGTTCACTATATAATGGAGGTTTGTGAAGCTCTTCTACAAACCACAAAATTCAGAATCAAAAGCCACAAACACTTCCCTTTCTCTTCCAAGTTTCGGCAATCATCCAAAGAGGTTCAAAGTTCAAGGTCGTGAGCATCCATTCATCCATTCAAGGATCCTTGCTGTGGTCCTCATCCATTCCACCACCTTTTGAAGCTTCTTGCGTCCTTGAAGATAAAAAAGAGGAACCATGGAACCCTATTTTTTATTTTCGGTTTTGAACTATGTAAAACAATTTCGGTTTCTTATAAATTTGCGATTTTGTTTTCTATTTTGGTTTTATGTTTTGCGATTTCTATAATTGTTGAAAGATTGATTTTAGATATGTAGTTTTCGAATACTATGAAGCATGTTTTACGTTTTAGGTTTTCAAATTAAAAATTGCGATTTCATTGTGTTCTTGCATAATTGTTAATTTCGAGCTTCAATCCCAATGATTATGTGTTAATTGATCTTTGGATGCATACTTAGGTTGATGAACATGTAATTGAGTCCATATTATGCTGCTAGCATTCTAGGCTATAATAATTTCAATGGAAAACCTAAAATTACTTAGGTAAATTAAGAATGAGTCTTGCATGCTTGATTAGCGTTCTAACTTGTGTTATTGACTTGAATTGATCAAACTTCCATGATCCTTAATGCGTTGAAAGTGTTTTTGTTATTAATTAGCTACAACTAGCGATTGCATGATTAATAGGGTTAACTATGGTGCGTTCTTCTAGTTAATTTAATTAAGGGAAGTAAAAAGAACTTTGTATGCGTTCATCTTTGTTCTTGATTGATTCTATGATTTGATTTATTTTGATTCGTGATTTGATGTTTGAAACATTGCCAATGTGTTAGAAGTAGTTAATGGTGCAGCTTAAAGCAAGCGCGCAATTTAACCCTGCAAAATGTAGTTAACAGTATAGAATAAGTATGGATCGTTCTAGCCGGGGATTGAGGGTACACCTGTCATTGTAAAACAAATAAAGAATTAAAATAAACACAAAGTACAATATTTACAAAAATAAAATAAAGTATATATACAAAATAACAAAACCAAAAGGGGGGTTACACTTAGGGTTTTCGAAAATTAAAATAAAAAGAAGGAAAATATAAAAACACATGTACAAGAATGAAACGTAAGAAACAAAGATCAAAACCAATTCTAAGTAATCAAATTTGATTCAAACCCTATAATCTATCATCTAAGTCATGAGAAACAAGTTGATCATGTGAAACATTCGACGCAAATGATTTCCCATATTTTACTTTCCTTTACTAATTAACCTAAGTGAAAGCACCTAGATCAATCCTATTAAACATGCAATCAAAGTCTAGAAAGCTAGCTAATAAAAACATGTTCAACGCAAGAAGCATAGAGAAAGGTTATCAACTTAAGTGCACAACCTAGTATGAATAAGTTCACCTATTTGCAATCCTCTTCAATTGAATTCGACTTTGTCCAAAGCTTTTACTACTTGTGATCTAGGTTCACAAAACTATTAGGTGAATCGTTTACCTAAATTTAGCACCAGTTACATGCAAATCCTATAAGTGTCGACCCAAATAAGATAAACATATAAAAGTTTTCTGTCAAGCAAATTCAATCGAACAAACTCACATAAGCAACTTAGAATCACAATTATAGAATTTGAAAACTTTATTTAAACATAGAAATTGGGCTTAAACTTTTCCCTAAACGTTATTGTTAACTAGAAACAAATTCCTATGAAATCAAACAAGGAAATCAAAATATTACAAGGAAAAAGAATGAATTACACCGTGAGTGGAGATGGAGATGGAGAGCTTGAACCATTGGAATCTTGAATCTTGGAAGCAAGTCTTCAAGGTGGATGATGGAGGTAGATCTTCACGGCTCCTTCTTCTTCTTCCTCTCCTTGCTTGAAAATGCAGAACTTTGCAACTAGAGAATGGAGAGAGAGAGAAAGCTTTTGACGTTATGGATAATTTTTTGAATGAAAGTGTGTGTTTAAACGTCTAGCTTAGGGGGGTTTATATAGGGGGACGGCCAAGCTTCATGATCTTTCTTTTAATTTCGCAAGGAATTAATCTGATAATTCCACACAGCTTCGACTAATCACGTAGCGCCACGTCAGCTCTGTTGTGTCATCCAACCAATCAAAAAGCTCCAAAATCAATCCCTAATATATTGTTGCCGAATTTCCAATGATTTAATCTGATTTTATTCACAATTTTCAGCCAAATATCTAGGCATGAACCTAGACAACGTATCTGGATGCATTTTGGACATTTTCTCCCTTAAATATCTCTATGGCTTTATCCTTAACATTCTCCCCTTGATTTTCTCTTGATAATTCACATTAAAACTGCAGATTTTAATTCCTTATTTTTGGCCAACATATCTTGAGGGAATTGAGGGATGAATCTGGACTTGTTTTGAGCCTTTTCTTGTTGCACAATCCCTTGAAACTCTCCCTTGATATTCTCAACATAATCTCCTTGATTCTCTCCTTGATTTTCACATTATCTCCATCATTTCCCATTGCAAAAATCAGATTTAATCTCCGAAAATATCTCCAACGTCATCTTCAAGCCATGTGGTCTCCTAATGCCTACAGGTTTCCTAGCCTCATCAGGATTCCTGCGTTAACTGGGATTCTTAGTCGGACCAGGAAAACTCCATTTCTTCATTTTAGCTCATTTCTGCATCCCTTGTGCCTTGCCTTTGTCATCTCCAATGTCTCACATCCTTCATGTGTCTTTAAGCTCATTTCCTTGTCATTTATTCCAATGTACCTAGAAAATAGAAACTAAATTAAAAATGATTAAGTAAAGGAAATAACTAAGCAAAATATAGTGAGTTAAATATTAAAATATGCATTAAAATGCTCCTATAAGTTAATTCTATCTAAATTTGTTCCATTCATTTAATTCTACCTGATTCTGTGTTTTGATGTGTCACATATGTATATATTTACTGAGTTGTTAAATTAGAAAATTAAATCCTAAATCCCCTTTACTTATATTTTCATAAATTATGTATATATATTCTTTAATTTGTTTTGCTGACATTTTATTTTTCAGAAATTAATTAGGCCCTAATCCCCAGTTGAGAACGATCCCTACTTATTCTTACTACATTGATAGGGTTTTAAATTGATACACTAATTTGTGTAGGTCAATTTTTTGGCGCCGTTTCCGGGGATTAAATCTCTTTATTTCTTGATTAATTGGCATTTGAAATTGTTAATTTGTAATTCAAAATTGTTTTCGAGATTTATGTTTAAGGGTGATTTGTTTGGATTTAATTTTGATTATGAGTTGATGTTGATTGGAATAGGTGAAGTCTCTTTGGTTAATATTAGCCTACACCCTTTAAGGGCACCTAGTCCAGGTCCCTTAAAGTTGAGGGCGGCTTTTATTACCACTTGTTGAACTATCTTCACACTTGTGGAATTTCTTATCTTAGTAAGTATAGCCTATGTGGAGTGGTGTCTAGAAAGGGGACAACGTCCATAAAGAGTTTTGAATTCAGAAGTGCATACAATTGGGCCTAAACCACTATGTGGGAGTAGCTCAGGCCAAAATGATTTCTGCCTCTTGTGTTCGTCCTCCCCCACCTGGCCATTTCAGTAAGGTTGCCTAAAACATTTGAAAGGAAGCTTGTGTCTAGATGACTATACTTGGTCCGCACGTTCAATCAATTGAAAGCTTGTGGTTAAATTTGAATTCTTATAAGTTGCTTGATTTCATAAATCCACCCCTAAAATTGTCCGTTTTATACTTACACCATACTTGTAATTTTCGTTGTATACTTGTAATTATACTTTTATATGTGTAATTGTATAAATATACTTGTATGTTTGTATTGTTGTACATGTGTGACGTTAACTATGTATAACATAATTAACTTGTATTTCTTTTATTTTATAGTTTACTAACTTATTTAATTTTTAATGTTGTCCAGGATTTCCATGAATGTCCGAGCCTTCTAAGATCCCTAGTGCACAAGAGATTGAAGCAAGACTTGAACGTTTGAAGAATCCTCCACAACTTGAATTCAGAAGACCTTCTCCTTTGAAATTCAAGCCATACACATTTAATGATCAAGGGAAAAGGATCATACATTCTTCAGAGGAATCTACATCACCTACACCTACTCCATCTCCACCATCGTTGGCGCCATTACCTTTGGTCTAGTCCAACTCATTCTCACCTCAGATTACACCACCTCTTTCACCTTCACCAACTGACAAGCCTCCTGAAGAAGAAGAGCATGAAATGGTTAGTCTTGGAGGAAATAATGAGGCTAATCAGAGTATCAAGGACCTTCTACATCCACTGTTGAAGGTGGGCTTCCTTTTTCCATTGTTTTCCCAGCTGCTGTAGAGGGCAAGTCTGCCAACTTTGAGATTAAGGGTGGTGATACGCTCAAAGCAAGCATATAATTTAACCCTTTAAACATCATTAGTAGTATAAGCAAATAGGGATCGTTCTATTCCGGGGATTGAGGGTACACCTGTCAATGTAGGATAATTTAAACAATTAAAATAAAAAAAAGTATAATATTCACACAATATAAACATCATTTAAGATTTAGGGGGGTTTTACGGTTTTTGGTTTTCGAAAATTAAAAACAAGAATAAAAACTAAGTATAAACAAAAACACAAATACAAGAATGAAATGTGAGAAACAAAGATTAAAACCAAGTTCATGATTAAATTCGAGTGAACTCTACATTGTTCTTCCAAGTCATGTGAAAGGAGTTGATCATGTGAAACGTTAGAAAGCAAACGATTTCCCATATTTTACTTTTCATTGCTAATTAATCTAAGTGAAAGCACAAAGACTAATCCTATCAAACATGTAATCAAGCCCTAGAAAGCTAGTCAATCATACATATTCAACGCATGAAACAGATAGAAAGGCTATCAACTAAAGTGTACAACTTAGTATGAATAAGTTCATCTAATTGCAATTCTTTTCAATTGAATTCGATTTTTGTCCAAAACCTATACTACTTTTGATTTAAGTTCATAACACAAAAAGTTGAATCATGTTCTTAAATCTAGCTCCACTCATACATAAACCCTAAAAGTTTCGAACCAATTAAGATTAACATACAAGAGATATCTATAAAGCAAATTCAATCGAACAATCACACATAAGCAACTTTGGAATCACAACATAGAATTCGAAATCCTTTATTCAATCATAAAATTTCAGATTATAAACCTTGTTCAAACATCAATGTTAACTAGAACAACTTCCAACGAAATCAAACAAGGAGAATCAAAAGTGATTACAAGAAAGAAGGTTGAATTACACCGTGAATGGAGAGATGGATGAATAACTCGAATGATGAACGAATGAAACTTGAAAGCAAGCTTCAAAGTACACGGCTTCAAGGTGGAATGGTGGAGAAGCTCACGGCCTAGTCCTTGCTTCTTCCTTCCTTGATTGAAAACGCCAAAGGTTGAACTAGAGAATGGAGAGATCTTCCGCGCGTAGAGAGAATTTTCTGAATTGTAAAGTGGTCTTGAGACGTCTAGGGTGTAGGGTTTATATAGGGGACGGCTATTCTTGGTCTCCAAGCCGTGAGTTTTCTGATTTATTTTCCAAGGAATTAAATTAATAATTCCACATGCCTTCCACCAATGAGAAATTGCCAAGTAAGCCCTAGTGTGTCATCCAACCAATCACAAAACTCCAAGAAGATTCCCTAATATATTCTTGCCGAAATCCCTTGAATATTTTCTGATTTTCTTCTTGTAATTTCGGCCAAAACATGTTTAGGGTTTCTAGGAATGAATCTAGACGCCATTTGGTACTTTTCTTGATGTCCACACTTTTTCTTTCCATAAACTTCACCCTAGAAAATCTCTTGCGTAATATTTTATTTTCTTCTTGATTTTTCACGCCACTTTTCTCTCCTCCCTTTGGTTTTCACGGCAACACATCCCTAGGGTTAGGGTTTTGCGTACAAACCCTAATTTCATGGGCTTTGATGGGGCTTGATCCATTTTGCCGAAAATCCATAGAGTTCTTGGGCTTCGTTGCTTCATCTTCAAGCCTTCTCATCTTCCAACGCAAAACACATTATTTTTCCATTTCTTTTTCATGGTTGCGTTGGAAACTTTCTAGGGAACCTTCCTCCATTTCGCAGCATTTCCTGGTTGGACTAGGAAAGCTTATTTCTGCTTAATTGTGTGGCCATTTTTCTCTCATATTCGTTCGTCTTGATGTTCGTAAGCTCCTCTTTCCGTTTGTGCGTTCATTTCCACTTTTTAGCTCGGAGGTCCTGAAAATAGAAACTATACTGAAAATAGAAACTTTCTAAAAATGAAAAATAGAAACTTACTAAAAATGAAAAATAGAAACTTTCCTAAACTGAAAATGGAAACTTGCCAGAAATGAGAAATGAAAACTACAAAAATAGAAACTTTCTACAATAAGGAACTTTCCCAATCAAAGAATGGAAACTTTCCAAAACAAGGATTTTTCCAAGGAAATGGCGCAGAAACTGTAAGGAAATGCAGTTAAAACATCGCATTAAAATGCTCCTATCAAATTCCCCCACACTTAGCTTTTGCTAGTCCCTTAGCAAAATCACAACACAGACACGACGACGACCCAACGAAAATTTAAAGACTTGACACAAACAGACTCTATTGCCCTTCAACTATTTGTCTCAGCAATCTCTTACTTTCACAACACCAAGATTAGCCCTTCACCAAGAATCAATGTTTAGGCATTCGAGAGTTAATTAAAACATATAAGTTACATATACACAAGTAGGACTTGGTTGGAACAATGGTGTTGGGTTCTGTTAAGCATGTTTCAAACAAGTATGATTCAATTTCTCACAAGGTTTATCCACTCTTTCTTCTCTCAGATCATGGCAATGCTTAAAAGCTTATACACTCAAGTATATGTGAAAGATAGCAAGTATATCACATAATGTATGAAATGAAAGCACATGTATAATTTTCTTTAAAGATCTCATGAAGGATACGAACTACTTGTACAGATGGACCCAAGCCATAAGTTCAACTCTTGTAACTCATCTCCACATCAAGGGCTGTCCCATCTTAAGGATCAAGAAGGTCTTATCAAGGGTTGTAATGGGGCCATGGCTCAAGGTTTTAAAGAAACGAACGGTAAGGAGTTTAACAAAGTGTCCTAAAAACCTAGCAGAGCTCATGTTGGTGTAGAGAGACTTCTAGAATTCCACCAAATATGCAAAAACGTCACTAATGTCTTCATGTTGGGCCTAATGTTCTGTACCAAAGTATGCAAAAACCAAGTATGCAATGGGCAAAGTATGCAATGTTCTGTACCAAAGTATGCAAAAACCAAGTATGCAAAAACGTCACTAATGTCTTCACTAAACGTCACCAAGTATGCAAAAACCATGGGGGCGTTATAAAGGGGCCTAATGTCTTCATGTTGAGCCCAAACTTCATTCTAAACTTCCTTTGGTCTCTAGTGAGTTGGACAAAGGCCAAATTTTTCTGTAATGGGCCTTCAAATCGAAGTAACTCCAAACTCACCAAGTATGGGGGACTAAAATCCATAGACATTTCCTTCTTTTTCTTTCTTTTTATTTTCTAGCCGTACACTTTTTCTTTTTCACTTTCTTTTTCTCGGCTTTTTCACACATTTTTCTTTCATGGACAAGTCTACCCCCACACTTGAGCTTTCACCTCTTCTTATTCTTCATTATTGACGCCAAAAATCTTCAAGTAAAGTCTCAATTTTAGCTCCACTAAGTTCTTAGAACAGAGGGTAGGGTTATAGATATACTAAGTTTTAGGTTAAAGATTTTTTTAAGGCTGATGAAAGAAATGGCTTAACGTAGGCTCAAAGGGGTTTATCTAGGGGAGTCCCACGACGGGCACAATTAGGGACACAGGTTTATATGGCTATGGTGGTAATTCCTAGGTTGCCTCTATCCCTTCCAGAATCAGGGCCATGTATTGATATAACGTCTCAACAAGCACAAGAGCGAATTCTAGCATTCTCTAGTCCATCAAACTTAATCTATGGCAAGTAGTCAATCAAGATGAAAGAATAATGAGATCATCAAAACATCGCCAAGAAAATAAGAGTATATTTTTCATTTCACTCCAAGAAAAAGGGACATGGGCTCAATTATCTCACATGGGTTTTTATGAATCAAAACTCATCCTAACATGCTCATATTCTGTACCAAAGTCACGAAATCCATATCCACTACAAGGCACATATTTTTCATATATCTCAATTAACCAAAGAATACCATTTTGAAGTCATCTCAATTTTTGTGATCCTCTTTTAATCATGATTTCAGAGATGTAGAATCATCCTAGACAGTTGAAAGCGCATCCTAAGACTCAAAACAAAAACAAAAGCAATGAAAATTTTTAAATTTTTGACATTTTTCGAATTTTTTTATTTTTATTTTTTTTTCAATATATATGACTCAAGATAAAAGTGTAAATCCCTTCCCTCACACTTAAATATTGCATTGTCCTCAATGTAATCAATCATAAGCATTCAATGAAACACTTAAGCATATAGGATAGAGATTTACGAAAATAGAGACCAAAATCAAAAGAAAACATGAAAAGGAAAAGAGAAGTAGGGAAGGAGAAATCAAATCTGCTTGTGTAGACTCCTTCACCGCTACTTCTGAATTGGGTTGCCTCCCAAGCAGCGCTTAATGTTTATAGTCTTTCAGCCTAGACTTGTACCTCCATTTAATTTCCAAGTTATGGAGCGTTTTGGAGGGGTACATCCTCCACATCATGCTCCACAAACGTCTCATAGTAGGGCTTGAGGCGATGGCCATTCACTTTGAACTCGTTACCTGTTTGTTCACTCTTTATCTGCACAGCTCCATGAGGAAACACATGAGTAATAATGAAAGGTCCAATCCAACGAGAACGAAGTTTACCTGGAAAGAGTTTAAGACGAGAATGGAATAAGAGGACTTTTTGTCCCACAACAAAAGTCTTCCTACGAATCATCTTATCATGGAATGCCTTAGTCTTTTCCTTGTAAATCTTGGCACCCTCAAAGGCGTCATTCCTTATCTCCTCTAACTCTTGCAATTGCAATTTTCTATGAAGCCCAACCTCATCTAGATCCATGTTAAACTGCTTCACAGCCCACCAAGCTTTGTGCTCTAACTCCACAGGTAAATGGCAAGGTTTGCCATAGACAATTCGATATGGGGACATACCTATGGGAGTTTTATATGCAGTTCTGTAGGCCCACTAAGCATCCTCCAAACGCAAGGACCAATCCTTTCGGTTAGGATTCACAGTCTTCTCCAATATCCCCTTGATTTCACGATTTGAGACCTTAGCTTGCCCACTTGTTTAGGGGTGATAAGGTGTAGAAACCTTATGTGTCACATCATATTTCTTCAAGAGAGCCTCAATCATTCGATTGCAAAAGTGGGAACCACCATCACTAATAAGAACTCTAGGCATGCCAAACCTGCTAAAGATGTTAGACTTGATAAAATCTGCAACAACCTTAGAGTCATTAGTTCGAGTGGATTTTGCCTCCACCAATTTCGACACATAATCCACAGCAAGCAAGATATAGAGAAATCCGAAAGATGAAGGAAAAGGTCCCATGAAATCTATACCCCAGACATCAAATATTTCAACAGTTATGATATTAGACAAAGGCATTTGATCTCTAGAGCTTAGATTTCCGGTTCTTTGGCATCTATCACAAGTCAAACAATATGCATATGCATCCTTAAATAACGTTGGCCAAAAGAACCCAGATTCTAACACTTTAAACACAGTCTTCTTAGACCCAAAGTGACCCCCACATGCTTTAGAATGGCAAAAAAAAGTATAGCATTATGTTCATGTTCAGGCACACATCTCCTAATCAGTTGATCAGAGTAATATTTCCACAGATAAGGTTCATCCCAAACATATTGCTTAACAGTTTTCTTAAGCCTATCTCTATGAGCACGTGACATGGTATCAGGAATCTTCCTAGAAACAATGTAATTCACAATATCCGCATACCATGGTTCACTTACCTGGATTCCAAAGAGTTGTTCATCTGGAAACGTCTCCACCAAAGGGAGAGGGTCTTCTGCGTGCACCAAACGACTCAAGTGGTCAGCTACCACGTTTTCACTACCCTTCTTGTCCTTGATTTCAACGTCAAATTCTTGCAAGAGTAGGATCCATCTAATGAGCCTTGGTTTCGCCTCCTTCTTGGTCATCAAGTACTTCAAAGCTGCATGGTCAGTATAAATAATAACCTTGGTACCAAGTAAGTAGGAAAGAAACTTCTCAAGGACAAAAACAACTGCAAGGAGCTCTTTCTCTGTAGTGGAGTAGTTCAGTTGTGCATCATTCAGAGTCCTTGAGGCGTAGTAGATGGCATAAGGTCGTTTGTCCTTCCTTTGCCCTAGAACAGCTCCAACTGCATAGTCAGAGGCGTCACACTTCAACTCAAAGGGCAAGGACCAATCTGGAGGTAACATGATAGGGGCAGACGTTAGTAACTCCTTGAGCTTGTCAAAAGCCTCTTGACACTCCTTGTCAAACATAAACGCCACATCCTTTTGGAGTAGTTGGCATAGAGGTCTCAAAATCTTGGAGAAATCCTTGATAAATCTTCTGTAAAACCCTACATGGCCAAGAAAAGATCGAACCTCTCTCACAGAAGTGGGAGAGGATAAGTAACGCACAAGGTCTACCTTAGCTTTATCAACTTCAATTCCCCTCGAAGAGACAATATGCCCTAAAACTATACCTTGTCTAACCATAAAATGGCACTTTTCCCAATTTAATACAAGGTTAGTTTCCACACAACGCTTTAAGATAATTTCCAGATTATTAAGACAATCATCAAAGGTTTTTCCAAAAACAGAAAAGTCATCCATGAATACCTCTATGATTTTCTCAATATAATCTGAAAAGATACTTACCATACACCTTTGAAAGGTACCTGGGGCGTTGCATAGTCCAAAAGGCATACGACGATAAGCAAATGTTCCAAAGGGACAAGTGAATGTCGTCTTCTCTTGATCTTCATTGGCTATGGCAATCTGATTGTAGCCTGAGTAGCCATCCAAGAAGCAGTAGTAATCATGTCCAGCCAGTCGCTCAAGCATTTGATCAACGAATGGAAGAGGAAAGTGATCTTTCCTTGTTGTTGCATTGAGCTTCCTGTAGTCAATGCAAACTCTGGCCAGTGACTGTCCTTTGGGGCACCAGTTCGTCTCCTGCATTCTTCATAACAGCACTCCTGACTTCTTAGGTACCAACCTGAACTGGGGAACCCATTTGGGTCTGAAATGGGGTATATGAACGCCACAATCTAGGAGTTTGATGACCTCCTTCTTCACAATTCCATCATAGGAGGGTTGAGACCGTTGAGCCTCTCTAGTGGGTTTTTGTCCCCTCCTCAAGAAGTATTCTATGGACGCAAGTAGTAGGGCTTATTCCCTTGATATCCGCCAATGTCCATCCTATGGCGGTCTTGTGTTGCTTCAGCATCTCCACCAATCTCTCCTCTTGAGAAGAAGTAAGAGAGGATGACACAATCACTGGTAAAGTCTCCTTGTCTTCTAAATAGACATACTTCAAGTGGTTTGGTAGAGGTTTAAGTTCAAGTTCTGGTGCTTGAACCACTTAACGTAAAGTCTTATTAGCGGATAACTGAATGGACAAGGGTGGATGAGACTTACCTACAAAGGATGATGCTTCAAGGAAGGACACATTAGCAATGATTTCATCCTCACATGTTTCCTTGAGCACATCCTCTTGGAGTGTGACGCCATCCTTGGTGTAGCCCACTCATTGTTCAAGTGTGGTGGCCAAGGTATCCTCATTCATGATCTCAAATACCTCCTGTGCAAGATTATCAATAATATCAATAGAAAAACATTCATGAGCATCAAGAGGATACCTCATGGCTTCAAATATGTTGAAGCCAATAACGTCACCATCAAACTCCATGGTGAGAGATCCATCATATACATCAATCTTAGTCCTGGCCGTCCTTAAGAAAGGGCGACCCAAAAGCAATGGTGTTGAACTCACAGGAGAGTCCTCCATCTCTAACACATAGAAGTCAGCTAGAAAGAAAAGATGATTAACCTGCACCAGAACATCTTCCAACAAACCTCTAGGGTATGCATTAGACCAATCAGCTAACTGAATGATAACATTATTAGATTTAAGCTCACCTAGACCTAGGGTTTCATAAACAGAATAGGGCATGACGTTCACAGATGCCCCTAAGTCTAACATGGCATTCTCAAACCTAGAGTTACCAATAGTGCATGGAATAGTAAAACTTCCAGGATCCTTGCATTTGTGGGGTAGTTTCCTCTGAATTAAAGCAGATACGTTCTCACTTACCTTCACTACCTCCTTCTCACCTTTTCTCCTCCTTGAGGTACAAAGCTCTTTCAAGAACTTGGCATATCTAGGCACTTGCTTGATAGCCTCAAGGAGGGGTAGATTCACTTGCACCTTCTTGAAAGTTTCCAAGATAGCTTGGTCACTTTCATCCTTCTTCCATTTAGCAAATCTACATGGAAAGGGCATACAAGACGAAGAAGGGTTAGCAATAACCGAATTAGACAAGTTAGAATCATGACCTTTAGGTTTCGGAATTGTTTGGAAGGTGAGGACGTCCTAGTCTCTTCTTTGGACGTTGCAGGGTCCTTTTCAAGGCTCATCTTGGTGGCTTCTTGTTCCTCCTCAACTTCAATGACCACTTGAGCCTCCTTGGCTTTCTTAGGGTGATCCACTAACACCTTTCCACTCCTAGTAGTCACCAAAGATGCATTCTCCACATTTCCCTTAGGGTTTCGTATGGTGTTACTAGGGAGCTTCCCAGTCTCATGAATCTTGCTCATAAAATCCACAACTTGGCCTATTTGTGTCTTAAGATCTGAAATGTCTTTGGTGTGGGTCTGTTGTCCTTGAACCAAGGCCTGAGTAGAACTGGTGAGAGCTTCAAACATCTTGTCATAGTTGAGGCTTTGATTTGAACTCCCTGAAGCATGTTGGTTCTGCATGTAAGGCCTTTGGAATGGTGGTCCTTGAGGTCCTTGAAAAGATGGCCCTTGAGGACGTTGAAAATTACCTCCAAGGGGATTCTGAGTATTCTCATTGTTTGTCCACTTGAAGTTGGGGTGGTCCCTCCATCCAGGATTGTAGGTATTCGAATAAGGATCATATCTTGGACGTGGTGGACCCTCATGATTCCCTTGGTAGCCTCCAATGGCATTTAATGATTCCCATCCTCCACTCTCTGACATCTGAGGGCATTGATCAGTTACATGCCCTTGCATAGAACATACTCCGCAAGCTTGCAATATTCCCTTTGCACTCACAACTTGATCCATAAGAAGGGTGAGTTTATTCAATCTATCCTCAATGACCGAAGTACCTATCTCACTCACCTTTCTAGTTGTGAGACCTACACCCTCATACTGTTGGGCGTTCTTTGCTCTATTCTCAATCATAGCTCGCCCTTCAGCAGGTGACTTGTCTACAAAGGCTCCCCCAGCTGCAGCATCTAACATGTCACGTTCCAAGGGTAGGAGACCTTCATAGAAACAAGTGAGCAAGGTTTCTTCCTTCATCTGATGTTGAGGACATTGGACAATCAAGGATGAGAACCTCTCATAATAAGCGGAATAAGATTCATCTTGAGCCTGCTTAATTCCGCTTATCTTTTTCCTGAGTGTGATGATCTTGGAAGCTGGGAAGTACTTCTCTAAGAATGCCTTCATCATAGTGTTCCAAGAAGTAATTCGTCCAGAGGGAAGCTCATAGAGCCAATCTTTGGCACGGTCAGCTAGAGAAAAGGGAAATGCCTTCATCTTAAGGATATTCTCATCCGCTCCTTGTGGTAGCATGTTGATACACACAGACTGGAATTCCCTGAGATGCTTGTTGGCGTCTTCCATATTGAGGCCATGGAACATTGGAAGTCTATGAAGCAATCCACTCCTCAGCTCAAAATCTGCAGTCTTTCCTGGAGCAGGGGCAGGGTACATAATACTTGTAGGAAGTCCTTCTTGAACCACAGATGAAGAAAGTTCTCTAATAGAGGCCATTTTAACGCTTTCTCTTGGTGAACAAGGAGGTGTACTCTGAGGTGAAGGTGAGTTAGACGAAACACTAGGTGATACAGAATCTTCAGAAGGAAATAGCCTCTTCCCTTGATCGTTAACCGTGTATTCCTTAAATGTCAGAGAAGAGGGTTTTTTGTACTCGAGAAGTAGAGGAATCTTCAAACGAGCGAGCCTTGCTTCAATTTCTTTAACTGTAGAGGGTCTAGAAGGCTCAGTCATTCATAGAAATCCTGAACATCATTAAAAATTAAAGAAGTTAGTAAATTGTATAGTGAAGTAATTACAAGTTAATGATTTATACATAAACGTCACTATTCACGAGTCACTATTCATGATTTACTATTCACGAATTTACAAGTATAAAGAGAAGTAAAAATTACAAAATATCCACAAACTTCACAAATATACTACGAAAGAAGTTTATACAAGTATAAAGTGTACAAGACAACGTAATTTACATGTGGAGGTTATGTTCAAGTGTATTATTATTATCTTTACAAACAAAGTTAATATCTCAATTGATTACTAGTTGTAAGTCGAGCCCAATAGAAACCACTACTATTGGTGAGATACGATCTAGGGATAGTCGCCTAGACATAAGTTGCTTTCCTTTGTTTCAGAAGGCTAGATGGCTAGATTAAGAGGTAAGTGAGAGGGAGGACTCATTTTGGTGACACTACGGAGGCTACTCCCTCATTGAGGTTTAGGCCCCTGTCGGCTACTCCCACATTGTGGTTTACGCACAGTCTGTAGTGTCTCTGAGATCCAATTGAACCCAGCACCCAGGGTCTCAACCTAAGACACCATCTATATGCCCCTTACTCAGCTGGGAAATAACTCATGTCTTAGACTGTTCTCCAAATGTTAATAAAAGCCGCCCTCAACCTCATAAGACCTCAGAAAGGCACTAATGAAGGGTTAAGGCCAATATTAACAAAAGGGCCCTTATCTACTCATACGATTTTACACACTTATAACAATCAAGAATTTAACGATATTTATAATTAATTCTTTTCTTTTCTTTTGTTTAACAAGATTAGACACATTTTGTACAAAATCTTTCACACAAGAATAACAAACAAACGTCACACATTTTTTTTTCTTTTCTTTTTCTTTTTTTTCTTCTTCTTTCTTCTTTTTACGAATTTAAGTACAAATATTTCTATTCTTTCCTTTTGTTTACAATTATTTTCAACACTTAGGTACGGGAACAGGGAGTCTCGATGTGCAATGGGACTAAAACAGCTACCCTTTTCAAGACTATGTTTAATCCAATATACCTTAGTGCATCACAACATTTTCTTTTGTTATAAATATCATTGATTTCGAATTAAATCCCAAGTGGTAAATCAAGAGAACGTGCGGCCCAAGTATAGTCGTCTAGACACAAAGTCCCTCCTACATCCTTTGGGCAACCTTACTGAAATGGCCAGGTAGGGGAGGGCGAACACAAGAGGCAGAATCCATTTTGGCATGAGCTACTCCCACAATGTGGTTTAGGCTCATTTGTAAGCACTTCTGGATCCAAAACCTGTTATGAACGTTGTCCCCTTCCTAGACACCATCCCACAAAGGCTATACTTACTTGGATGAAAAAGGTCCTAGGTGTGAAGACAGTTCAATGAATATTAATAAAGACCACCCTCAACCTTAATGGTCCTGAACTAGGTACCAATAAAGGGTTTAGGTCAATATTAATAAACACGACTTCACCTATTCCTCTTTAATTTACAACTCACAATAAAACTCGTATTCAATAATATAAATAACAACCTAAGTATTTAACTACAAATTTTCGATCACAATATAAACACATATAAGATATTTACGAAAACAACAATATTTTCAAAAATTCAACAAGTGATTTTTCAATCCCTGGCAACGGCGCCAAAAATTGATACGCTCAAAGCAAGCATATAATTTAACCCTTTAAACATCATTAGTAGTATAAGCAAATAGGATCGTTCTATTCCGAGGATTGAGGGTACACCTGTCAATGTAGGATAATTTAAACAATTAAAATAAAACAAAGTATAATATTCACACAATATAAACATCATTTACTATTTAGGGGGGTTTTAGGGTTTTTGGTTTTCGAAAATTAAAAACAAGAATAAAAACTAAGTATAAACAAAAACACAAATACAAGAATGAAATGTGAGAAACAAAGATTAAAACCAAGTTCTTGATTAAATTCGAGTGAACCCTACATTGTTCTTCCAAGTCATGTGAAAGGAGTTGATCATGTGAAACGTTAGAAAGCAAACGATTTCCCATATTTTACTTTTCATTGCTAATTAATCTAAGTGAAAGCACAAAGACTAATCCTATCAAACATGTAATCAAGCCCTAGAAAGCTAGTCAATCATACATATTCAACGCATGAAACACATAGAAAGGCTATCAACTCAAGTGTACAACTTAGTATGAATAAGTTCATCTAATTGCAATCCTTTTCAATTGAATTCGATTTTTGTCCAAAACCTTTACTACTTTTGATTTAAGTTCATAACACAAAAAGTTGAATCATGTTCTTAAATCTAGCTCCACTCATACATAAACCCTAAAAGTTTCGAACCAATTAAGATTAACATACAAGAGATATCTATAAAGCAAATTCAATCGAACAATCACACATAAGCAACTTTGGAATCACAACATAGAATTCGAAATCCTTTATTCAATCATAAAATTTCAGATTATAAACCTTGTTCAAACATCAATGTTAACTAGAACAACTTCCAACTAAATCAAACAAAGAGAATCAAAAGTGATTACAAGAAAGAAGGTTGAATTACACCGTGAATGGAGAGATGGATGAATAACTCGAATGATGAACGAATGAAACTTGAAAGCAAGTTTCAAAGTACACGGCTTCAAGGTGGAATGGTGGAGATGCTCACGGCCTAGTCCTTGCTTCTTCCTTCCTTGCTTGAAAACGCCAAAGGTTGAACTAGAGAATGGAGAGAGCTTCCGCGCGTAGAGAGAATTTTCTGAATTGTAAAGTGGTCTTGAGACGTCTAGGGTGTAGGGTTTATATAGGGGACGGCTATTCTTGGTCTCCAAGCCGTGAGTTTTCTGATTTATTTTCCAAGGAATTAAATTAATAATTCCACATGCCTTCCACCAATGAGAAATTGCCAAGTAAGCCCTAGTGTGTCATCCAACCAATCACAAAACTCCAAGAAGATTCCCTAATATATTCTTGCCGAAATCCCTTGAATATTTTCTGATTTTCTTCTTGTAATTTCGGCCAAAACATGTTTAGGGTTTCTAGGAATGAATCTAGATGCCATTTGGTGCTTTTCTTGATGTCCACACTTTTTCTTTCCATAAACTTCACCCTAGAAAATCTCTTGCGTAATATTTTATTTTCTTCTTGATTTTTCATGCCACTTTTCTCTCCTCCCTTTGGTTTTCACGGCAACACATCCCTAGGGTTAGGGTTTTGCGTCACAAACCCTAATTTCATGGGCTTTGATGGGCCTTGATCCATTTTGCCGAAAATCCATAGAGTTCTTGGGCTTCGTTGCTTCATCTTCAAGCCTTCTCTTCTTCCAACGCAAAACACATTATTTTTCCATTTCTTTTTCATGGTTGCATTGGAAACTTGCTAGGGAAGCCTTCCTCCATTTCGCAGCATTTCCTGGTTGGACTAGGAAAGCTTATTTCTTCATTTCTGCTTAATTGTGTGGCCATTTTTCTCTCATATTCGTTCGTCTTGATGTTCGTAAGCTCCTCTTTCCGTTTGTGCGTTCATTTCCACTTTTTAGCTCGGAGGTCCTGAAAATAGAAACTATACTGAAAATAGAAACTTTCTAAAAATGAAAAATAGAAACTTACTAAAAATGAAAAATAGAAACTTTCCTAAACTGAAAATGGAAACTTGCCAGAAATGAGAAATGAAAACTACAAAAATAGAAACTTTCTACAATAAGGAACTTTCCCAATCAAAGAATGGAAACTTTCCAAAACAAGGATTTTTCCAAGGAAATGGCGCAGAAACTGTAGGGAAATGCAGTTAAAACGTCGCATTAAAATGCTCCTATCAGGTGGACTTCTTCATCATATACCTACATTTCATGGACTCTCCATGGAGGACCCTAACAAGCATTTGAAGGAGTTTCAGTTTGTAGTTGGAAGTGTTACGCCACCTGAAGCAGATGAGAACATTTTCAAGCTGAAGACATTCCCTTTTTCCTTAGCTAATATCCAGATGGACATGTCACTTCTTGGGACGCCTTAATGAGGGCATTTCTTGAGAAATTCTTCCCTGCTTCAAGAGTTATTGCTATGAGGAAGAAGATTACTAGAATTCAACAGGCTGAGGATGAGTCATATCCTGCACACTACGAAAGGTTCAAATCCCTTTTGGTGCAATGTCCCCAACACAAGTTCAAGGATGAAAGCCTCTTGCAATATTTTTATGAGGGTTTGCTCCCTTTGGAACGCTAAATGCTAGATGCTGCTAGTGGAGGTACTTTTGTGGACAAGACTCCAGCTCAAGGGAAGGAATTGATTGCTAATAGGGCTGCCAATGCTCAACAATACGAGGGCATTAGGACTACAACTCGTCAACTGAAGGAAGTAACTATGAATTCAGATTTGACTGCAAGATTGGATAAGCTTACTTCTCTCATGTCACAAGTGTTAACGCAAAAAGTCCAAGGAGTAGCTCAAGTTTGTGAGGTATGCTCTACTCAAGGGCACATGACTGATCAATGTCCTCAATTAATAGAGAATGGTGGATTGGAAAGTGCTAACTACTTAGGGTTTCAAAACCAGAACCAAGGGTAAGCTCATCCAAGGAATGACCCTTTCTCCAACACCTACAACCCAGGTTGGAGGGATTACCCTAACTTTAGGTGGAGGGATAATGATAATGTTGCTAATCAAAACATCTACAATAGAGGACCTCAGGGAGCATTTTATCAGAGACCTCAAGCTCCTCCTCAAGCTCAAGGAACGTCCCCTAATTATGACAAGATCATTGAGACGCTTAATTCCTTAACTCAAGCTTTGATTCAAGGGCAACATAACCATGGAAAGGATATAGCAAATTTGAAGAAGCAAATGGGGCAAGTGATGGACTTTATGACCAAATTCCATGAACAAGGGAAGCTTCCAAGCAACATAATTCCAAATCCAAAGGGAGGTTTTGAAGGCACCAACACCTAAGGAGCAAAAGGAAGACCACGTCTAGGCTGAGCAGACGTTAAAACCAAGCGCTACATGGGAGGCACCCCAAAGAAAACAGATTTGATCTCTCTATCCTTTTTTTTTTTTTTTCGTTAGTTTTGATTTTTGGAACAATTTTTCGTTAGTTTATTTTGTAATCTTTTTGGTTATTCAATAAAGTTGGTTCGTGATTATTCCCTTATATGCTTGTTTTGTACTTTGCATGCTTTGAATTGTTTTACATTGAGGACAATGTATGATTTAAGTATGGGGGAAGGTTAATGTTAACTTTGTTGAATTTTAGGTTTTTGTTTTTAGGTTAGTTAAAAATTGGAAAAGCCATAAATATTTGAAAAATTTGAAAAAAAAAATAAAGTTTTCGTTTTAGGTTTTATTTGTAGAAGTCGAAATTGTTTGTTTTTGTTTGTTTGAGTTGTTTGTTTTGTTTTTGAGTCATAGGATCGCTCTTTCAATTGTCTAGGATGAGTTTATATCTCTAAAAGAATGTTTAAAAGATGATCACAATATTGAAATGATGTTTGTTATTTTTCTTTAGTTAAATAAGATGTATATGTGATATATAACTGTGTAGTGGATATGGTTTGTTGACATGGTATAGATTATGAGCATGCTAAAACAAGTTTTGATTCAAAATGACCCTTGTGAGAATTTGAGCCATGTACCTTTTTCTTGGAGTGATTAATGTTATATACTTTGTGTATATTATTATTTTTCTTGGTGATGCTTAGTTGATCTCATTATCTTTCATTTAATTAATTACATGCCATAGATTAAGTTTAATGGACTAATGCTAGAATTCACTTTTATACTGTTAATGTTTAAGATTGAGCGGTGACCCTAGTCTTTGTTAACGCTGGTCTGATGGGCAGACCACTACTTGCAATGTTCTCAGAGCTTCTGCTACCTGTCAAGTGAAATACAAAGAGGCATTAGAGGGAGACTGTGCTGGGCGGTCTTCTCTTCTCTGATGCCTAAGTTAGTCAATGTATTTATGTTGACAGATTAATAGTAGGTAAGTAGTGAATGCGTAATTAATGATGAGAGAGGAGAGAACCTTTTTGATGTCGCTTTTGGGAAGCGCATAATTTAACCCTGAAATGTCATTAGTAGTATAAATAAGTAGGGACCGTTCTATTCCAGGGATTGAGGGTACACCTGTCAATGTAGGACAAACAAACAATTAAAATTAAAACAAAGTATAATATTTACAAAGATATTCACAACTATAAACATTTTACACAAAAAATGGGGGATTTTGTTTTTGGTTTTTCGAAATTAAAACTAAGTTAACAAAACAATTAAAATGCAAAAACATAAACATACGAATGGAATGAGAGAACAAAGATTAAACCCAAAACTTTTATTAAAATCGATTCAATTTCTAACATTGCTCATCAAAGTCATGCAAGAGGAGTTGATCATGTGAAACGTTAAAAGCAAACAATTTCCCATATTTTACTTTTCAATGCTAATTAATCTAAGTGAAAGCACAAAGACTAATCCTATCAAACATGCATTCAAGCCCTAGAAAGCTAGTCAACCCTAACATGTTCAACGCAATAAGCACCTAGAAAGGCTATCAACTCAAGTGTGCAACTTAGTATGAAAAAGTCCACCTAATTGCAATTCTCTTTGATTAAATCCGATTTTTGCACAAAACCTTTACTACTTGTCGATTTAAGAACACAAAACCAAAAAGTTGATTCATGTTCTTAATTTCGTAGCACCAATCATATAAAAACCCTAAAAGTTTCGAACCTTTTAAGATTAAAATACAAAAGAAATCTATCATGCAAATTTAATCAAACACTCACACAAAAGCAACAATAAATCGCAATATAAGAATCTGAAATTATCAATTAATCATAAAAATTCCAGAAATAATACTTTGTTCATACATATATGTCAACTAGTTCATAACCAACGAAATTCAAAGCAAAGGTTACAAAGGAGAATCGGATTACACCGTGAGATGGAGATGAGATGGATGATTCACGTTGTGGTTTCTTGATTCTCGAAAGCAAGCTTCAAGGATGGTGGTGGATGATGGATGCTCACGGCTTATCTTCTTCCTCCTTTGGCCTTGCTTGAACTCGTGGAGATGACTAGAGGATGGAGATGCTCACGGCTATGCTAAGGAGATTTTTCTGATTTTTTTCTAATGTGTAGATTGTAAAGAGAGGAACCCTTGACGTTGAGAAAGTGAAAGAATATATAGGGGACGGCATCCTTAGTCACCAAGCCGTGTAAACCTCTAAGAATCCTCACCGCAATTGCTTGATAACTCCACATAATTTCCTCCAATGGTAGCTTGCCACATAAGCCCTATGAAGTAGTCCAACCAATCACAAAATTCCAATGTTAATTCCCTAAATAATCTTGCCGAAATGTATAGAGATATTTTCTGATTTTCTTCACCAATTTCGGCAACAATATATTTAGAGAATATAGGGGACGAATCTAGACTCCTTTTCGAGCTTTTTGTGTTCAACACATATTCTCTTTCCTTTAAAAGCTCCCTAGGAAATCTCCATCGAAATCTCTTCTTATTTTCTGATTTTTCTCACGGCAAACCCTAGTTTCTCTCTTGCTTTGGACGGCAAACTCTCTAGGTAGGTCTCCAAGTATATTTTCTTTCCATAAAAATAGCCCTAGAAAATCTCCCTAGAAAATCTCCACATAAATCTTCCTTGTATTTCTGATTTTTCACGCCATCTCCCTTGTTTCTCTCTTGGCTTTGGATGGCAAACTCTCCCTAGGGTTTAATCATGCGTCAAAAACCCTAATTGCATGGGCTTTATGGGCCTTTGATCCATTTGCCGAAAATCCACACTACTAGAATTATAGCCCCATACATCGGTCAAAAACCGATGAGAAACAAAATTCCAACCGATGTCTTTGTGGGTGATGAGAAAGATCCGGAAAATGCTGACATCGGTTTTTAGCCGATGTCTAATATTCGGGTAGACATCGGTTCCTTATAATAAACCGATGTAAAGAAGTTTAAATGATAACAAACTTGCATGCTTTACTATTGTTAAACCCACATTTTATTGTATTTAAAGCTTAAAGAAATATAGATTATATAACACAAGTTTGAGTTTTAACATCGTTATTGATTTAAGAACCGATGAGTAATACTGTTGTAGACATCGTTTCTAATAATGAACCGATGTGTGGATATGTTAGTAACATCAGTGTTCATTTACGAGCTGATGTCTGGAACTCGGTAGTATATCGTTTCTGACAATGAACCGATGTCTGGATAGTTTAGTAACATCGGTTTTCCTTTCAGAACTGATGTCTGGGACTCCGTAGTATATCGTTTCTGACAATGAACCGATGTCTGGATGTTTTAGTAACATCGGTTTTCATTTCGGAACTGATGTCTGGCACTCGGTGGTATATCATTTCTGATAATGAACCGATGTCTGGATATTTTAGTAACATCGGTTTTCATTTCGGAACTGATGTCTGGCACTCGGTAGTATATCGTTTCTGATAATGAACCGATGTCTGGATATATTAGTAACATCGATTTTCATTTTGGAACTGATGTATCTGTATTTCTGGACGTCAGTTTTTATGGCTAAAACTGATTTCAACTTTATATCTAAACATCACATTCTATAAAGAGGATTCTGTCCACAAAATAGAACTGTGATTATAAATTGCAAATTGGAGTATTATATCCGACATTCATCATCCTTAACAGTTTACAAAATGGGTAAAATAAAACCCCAATTCATGCACCTATATACTACAAGGCTAGCCTAGCAATTAGTATTCTTGTTTGTTCATAATTCCTACAAAAAAGTTAGTTAAAAGCTAGCCTAACTCAAAATCAAGAAACTGGTCAGAACCTACAGCAGAGTCTGTAAGTAGTCGGCTACTTCAATGCGGACCTCGTCAAGTTGTTGTTGGGTATACCCTTTCCGATCCTTTACCGCCCACTACAAATACATATAACAATGTATGTCATAATGATACACCAATATTAAAAACATAGTTTTTTGTCAAATTACAATGCTTATACCTTGGTTGAAAACGAAAGAGTGTCATCATTAATATTACATTACAAGAAAGAGCTTCAATGATTGAAGAAGTCATCTGCAACAACACAAATAATTACATTACTCATACGCTTCATGTTGTATACAATCACACTGGGTTGCTATTCACAACTATCAGATCAAGTTTTTACTAGCTTTCGACAATGTAAAACTTTTAAATGAGCTATTCACAACTCCCTTCTGTTTTATTAACCACATACTATTTTGTATGTGCATGCTTTCACTTGAAAGACAGATATCATTAAGACATGTCAAAAGCAAATGTTCTATTTTTAAAAGTCCAAAGGTTGCAGTTTTTGGGATTTTATAGCACGGGATTTGCAAGTGAAATAAAAGGTGTGCATTCCTCTGCTCATATTTGAGTAACTCAGAGACATACATCTAGAATATACATCACAATCCATCAAATGCAAACCAATTAAAGAAAAAAAACACAAACACACCACACACGCCTACACAAACTCAAGTTGGAAAGGAAAAAAAAAATGCATATCATAGTGTTGACTGGCAATCTGCAGCATATAGAAAAGAAATGCCTGAGCTTCTAACCTGATAAAAGAAGTTATTACTATTTGTATATAGTATTTGTACAGAGTGTAGTCTACCTAACTAGTTATAAACATTCGATGAATTTATGCTCCTAGTGTACAATTGCTCTAAAACCAGATCAAAATATGTATATGAATTTCATATGGAGAGGACCAATCATGCAAGCTCTTCTGCTGCAAGCATGTGAAATTTCAACAGTATTTGTTGGGAAAGGTTGCCCTATCAAACAAAATTTTCAGAAACAATTTTCCAATATAAAAGATAAGTCAACAGAAAAATTAGTGTAGTGCTTTATATACTTTTTAATATTTGTCAGCTTTGTATGATTTACCTAAAACAGAAAAATCTAGTAAGGAACCTGATTATAACTACAGAGACTTGAAAGACAAAAGTTAATGGAGAAAGGTTATCTGTCATGCTAGATTAATTCAGTCCCACATACAACAAATTTATTGTTCACATTACTCGTAACTGAAGCATATATCAGACAGAATGCATATCAATGCACCGTAATTAGAATTACTTAAGTGGACAATACCTTGAACCAGAACTAGAAGCCCAGATCAAAATTCTTGAGGTGCTCTCATTGCAAACAACTTTCTCCACCTTTTACTTGCTGCTGCCCTGCAAAATGCAAAACAAGATTCATTAAAAAAATGCATGGATAAGATTGATCAGATCACTTAGCCAGTAAGGGTTAACATCCAGCCAGGCCACCAGAGGCCTTAAAGCTCCAAGGGAAGAAAGTGCCAGCTCGATGTACAGGAAGAGATTTGAAGTGCTAAGAGCCAGTTCGGCATTATTGTGCACTTCCAATCTAATCCACATTGCAGCATACATTATCCAAGTAGCTCTTGAACAAGAATTCACACTTACAACCAATTAAAAGGTCATACCAGTTCCTCAAATTTTTGAAAAATAGCCTATAAAGTTGCCAATTAATATTGCCATATATACTCTTAGTCATAGGGAATACATTTTGTAGCGACGTAGCAAATAAAACTAGTGGTAGACAGATTAACTATTTGAATGATTTGTACCTCCTAACAACGGTTGACAACACCAACATAACCGAGCTTAAGGGGAACAACTTTCCCGAGCAAAAAGTTGCTGGCATCGGTGCCCCTGTCCATTATATCTAGCTACAGACAGAACAAAAGTGCCTTATCAGACTTTTACCAAAGCACAAAACCAGGAATCAAAGAGGAGAAAGACAAACCTTGGTGATGACACCAATGGTACGAAAACCTGTTAATGCATTTGCGTCAGTGATAGAGAACAATGTATGGATTTAGGGAACAAATGAACACTCTGGAACACAATGTATGCGGGTAAAGCTAAATTAACAGCAATAATTAGGATACCAGTAAGGTCAGCTTCTCTAGCGAGTTGCAGTGCATCAGAGGTGGCTAAATCAGCGTTGGCAGGAGTAATTGCCAATATAATGCAATTTTCTTGCCTAATATGTCCCATTATCAACCACTTAGATTGCCCGGTTGCGACTCCAAAGCCAATCAATCATGCCCTAGGTTATCAAAAGCTGAACTAAATCACCTAGTAGTTGATTCCAATAAGCAATTAACGAACTTGATAGGTAAAAGCAAATCTATATAGATCAGAAACAGCTCCAGTGCGAATTAGCAGTAAAGATGAAAACTTTAAACAAATTTTGCTAAGAAGAGAAGGAATAAACCAATTGGCAAGTTGAGATTACAGACGAAATTGAAAGAATTAATCGAAATAGTGTGAAAACAAGGGAGAAGATAGGGCACACCTGATTGCGACGAATTGAAGAAAATGAAGGAGATTGTGGTTGTGTATACAGTGTGTAGTTGATTCTGAAGCTTGAAGCTTGAAACATATATATATGTGATGGAGCAGCGGACAGCCCTTATGGAAACAATAATGTAAAAGAAGTTACAGCCCCATTCCAATCAATCATCCAAATTTGAAACTCCATTAAAGTGTGTGCAGCAATGCATATATTCATATATAGAATTTGAACTTTTGTGTATAAAATTGAAGATAGCGTTATTGGAATAATTTCCATGTTACATAATGCATATAGCAATTTGATGCATGCCTGGATTCTTTTTTTTTTTTTCCTCCAAAAACTTCTTCAGCGGCAGTTCTTGTAAAGTAACAACTGAACAACCTCATGTATATAGTAGAGATTTGGACTAGGGAATGTTGTTACTGGGTAGTCACTAAAAGTAAGGATGTTACTAGAGTTTAAGAACTTGTGTCAGCTTACTGTTCTTGTCATTGGTAGAGGAGGGGGAAAAAAAAGTTATTCAAGTATTAGTTAATAGTGCTGCAGCCTTCTTTTTGTAAAGACAAAAAAGATAGAGATTGTGCAAAGACAAAAAAGATAGAGAACATAGCAGCAACATATGGAACCTATAACATTTCAAAATGTATCATAACACGAAACCATTACAAACAGAACACCACAAACCGAAGAGCTAATGATGTCTTCTAAGGTCTTCTTAAAATTTTCATCTAGCAACAGCTCGTTTCCAGCCCAAGGCTTAAAAAGTGTATTCTCCTGCTTAAGGGACTCAGAACCAATGGAAGTAGACCTACATTGTTCATGACATGTATCTATCAGCCATTAATAAATAGAACTGAAGAGACTAAACTATTAACAAATAAAGTATGAATTGATAAATAGAAAATAACTCAATGACAGTAAAAGATAGGTAAGATCTATATCAGATTGCTACCCGTTGTATCTGTAAATAGGTGCAAAAATCTTATGCAAGCCAAAGTTCTTTTGCACTGCAACATTGTACAAAGATGATAGCATGTAGCATGAACAAAAGATCACTTTGATGAATAAAGACTCTGACCTTCATGAACTGCATCATGTGCTTCCATTGTTAAAGACACCTTGGTTGCGATTGTAGATATCTTGATTGCGACACGACCAGTGTATGTAATCTTTGACCAATCACTACTTTAAAAAAAATCAAATCAAACACATTAATCTCCTTGTTGACTTCCTCCATGGTAGTGTTAATCCAGTAGCAGAGAATCTAAATGTAAAACTCCAGAAAAGAAAAGGTACCTTGATTTACCATGAGTAGACCAAGAGACTCTACATGTGAAGGGAATTTGCAGACTCTACCTGAAGTCCCATTGAGGATACTAATCTTAGCATTTCATCAATAAGCAAAAGAAACTAGAGCCCAGAAGAAGATAGTAGAAAGTTTGAAACTATATTTACATATACACATCCCAAAATATACAACCTAAATGGTGATAGCAGACAAGTTTTATTTCAAACTACATCTCTTTCAAATCCCAATTTTCAGTCTAGATTGTACAGGGATGATAGAAGATAGCCCCGAGGAACTGAAGGCACACACGGTAAAACACAGTAATGAATCAATACATAGCTAATACCATTGATTTGTGTGCTAAAATGCAACTTACGCGCAATAAGGGCACGGTCATCAAAGAAGTGGGAAATATTTAGACCCGAAATTATCGTACCTCAGGGATTGAAAAGCTAACTTCAATCCTTGGTTATGCTGATTACTAAGTCACTAACAATTAACAAAGAACCTAAAAAAAATAGCACCAAGCTATTTACATGCCTGGCTCAGAACAACCAAGCCTAAAATTAGTCAAGAGAACCACAAATAAATGCGGAAACTCATAACCAAATGGTATGGACAATGAAAGTGGTTTGTGAAATTTGATTTTTTTAATTGCGAAGAAAATAAAATTAACAATTGAAAATTAAAATTAAAATTAAAACTAAAGATAATAGAAACTAATCAAGAAATGGAAATTAGGTCACTAGGGTATCCTCCTAGCCAAATCTAATGCAAAAATATATTCCGACAATGGTCGTTCAATTCATAGTGGCATCAAGAACCGTACCCAAGGCTTTTCAAGGCTCATGGGTCAATAGATTCCTTAAAGGGTATTCCTACTCCGGATCAAGGGTCGTAGAAACTCAATTGGGACAATCTAGAACCTTGTTAGGGCCTCAAATTGCACCAAAAGGCGAAGAGTCCTAGAATCAAGGTTCCCACGCTAGCCAATACGGCAATCGAAATTGGTATTGTAGCTAACCATGTTCTAAACAAGTGTCCTAGCCATAAATTAGAGAAGTGATTAGGTCCCCTAATTTGTTCTAGACATGCTCATCTACACATTCAAGAGTTAATCAAGCTCCTAAGCATGCATCTAAGCCAAATATTATAGAATAGAACATATGCCAAACACGAAATTGAAAACCATTAAATCAAAACATATTTATTACATTAAATCCATGCTAGGGCTCAAACCCTAGCTTCCTAAATAGACTACTCACAACCCATCCACAAATCAACAACAATATTCATCAATTAAATAGGTAAATGTGAAGAAGAGTGAAAAGTAACAAGAACAAGTCACAAATTGCTATGGAGCAATTATGACAAATCTTGATTCATGGCTTTTCACTT
This sequence comes from Rosa lucieae, assembly GCA_024704745.1. Classification (NCBI taxonomy): domain Eukaryota; kingdom Viridiplantae; phylum Streptophyta; class Magnoliopsida; order Rosales; family Rosaceae; genus Rosa; species Rosa lucieae. The sequence continues at coordinate 49,859,127 of CM045496.1, forward strand.
TTACCCAATCTCAAATCTTGATGTTCCTTGAAATTTCTTTGAGAAATTGATGAGGATTTGATGGAATTTTGGTGAGGTGAATCTTGATGAGGAGGGAAATGGATCTTGGTGAGGTGAAGAAATGGATCTTGGTGAGGTGAGAAATAAATCTTGGTGAGGAGGAAAATTGTGTGGAGGAGTGGTTTTGGGTGTAGGGTGAGAGAGGGAGAGTGAGAAGGGTGATGGTGGGGAGTGCGGCAGAAAGTGAAGAAGAATGAAAAATGGGGATGGAATATGGGTCTGGTGGTGCGGCTGCAGAAAGAGAGAGAGTGATGTTGGGATCTGTGTTGCGTTCTGCCAGAGGAGAATAGGTCGTGAGATATATATATTCGAGAGAGAGGAGAGAATGGTTAATTATTGAAGTGGGTGGCTGTTGGTCTTCCAAGAGGAAGAGACGGATAAGCTACACGTGCTGAGTATGTGAGGAAGATAAAAAAAATGCTGATGGCCAGCCACACGTTGGCTCTTAATTGGCATGAGGTAATTAATGTAATTGTTGCATGTTTTGGCTGGATGCTAACGTGATTAATCAAGCATTTGCTTGATTAATTAATCAAACTAATGATTAATTAATATAACCTTTTCTCTTTTCTGCAATTTTCTTCTTCTTCTTTTCTATTTTTCTTTCTTCCCCACATTCCACAATCTCGAATATTTCCATATATATTGTCAAGGGACTAGTCGGGTTTCGCTCTCAAACTTGCATTGACCATGGTTGACTGTGTCGACAATTTCATCTTTTTGTCAGTAATTCCAATTAGCTCCATTTTGTACCATTTTCTCCCGATTTCTGAAACTCCGCTTATTACCTACAAATAAATAAAAATAGATTAATTACATAATAATTGACTTAAAGATTAGCTTAATTCTAGTATTTAGAGTACAATTACGCGCATAAAAATGCGTGTAATCAACCATCATCGATCATCTTTCCTAAGTAAGAAAAATGCACACAATTGAAAATAATAAGCTCTACAAAGTGAACTTACAGTCGTATAGAGAGTCTGAGACTGAGCGATCAAGATGAGTAGAGTAGACAAGTATAGAACACTGACAGCTAATTAATAGGGGGTTTTCATTCTGCACCGGTGATTATGCAAGCAAATCAAATCCAAATCCAAATTCAAAATTTAAGATAATCAGAAAGTAGATACAAAAGAAAAACAAAAACAAAAACCTTGGCGGCCTTGGTGAGACGATCGCCGCTCTCGCCGACGGAGATGTTGAGGACTAGCTTCTGGACCTTGATTTCCCTCATGGGGTTCTCCGACGCCTGCAATTAGAGCTTTACAGAAGAAACAGATTGTTAGATTACGAAATCAACAGAGGCTTGTTCAGATTCGGAACAAGAGAAACAGAAAGAAGGGGAGAGAGAGAGAGAGAGAGAGAGAAGGACCAGTCTTCAAGCTTGCAGGGGTACAAGGAGAAGTAGCCGTCGGTGAAGGGAGAGAGAGAGAGAGAGCGAGAGAAAGAGAGAGAGAGATTGTGCTTACAATCGAGCTTGCGAGAGTTGAAGGGAATGGAGGTGCCCAAGATGGCTAGCTCAGAGGCGGAGGAGGAAGACGAGGAGTGAAAATGAGTTAGGGTTTGGGAATGACGAAGTCGTGTGAGAAAAATAACTAAGTGGGGGGGGAATGAAATTTTAAGTCCCGCGCGCGTTTCTCAAATTTTTCAACTTAGTCCTCCCGCATTTTTGTAAATTTTCCGTATGAAACTTTTGTCATCGGTTTATTTGGTGACTGATGTCTATAATAACAATAGAAATCGGTTTCTTCACAAACTGATGTTAAAATGTTTTTTAACATCAGGTGCAAACCTGACCGATTTAATAGTGGTGATGTCTAATGACATTATTCTAGTAGTGCCACTTCATTCTTGAGAGTTCTTGGGCCTCCATGCGCCACCTTTATGCCATGTCATCATCTAGAGTCTTCAAGAAGCTTTTCTCATTCCATGTCACTTCATTAATTCGATCTCCATTCTTGGTTGGCTCAAGAGTCTTGTTTTGGCAAGCTTTCCTTTTCTGGACAGGGTTTCCTGGTTGGACCAGGAAAGCTTCATTTCTGCTCATTTGTGCTTCCCTTTGTACTTCATCTTGTCTCCCTCCAACGTTGGCTAGCTTCTCTCTCCATTTGTGAGCTCATTTCAGCTCATTTGTGACAAGAACCTGAAAATAGAAACTAATAAGAAAAATAGAAACTTTCCTAAAATGAAAAATGGCAACTTTCCTAAACTGAAAATGGGAAACTTTCTAAAAATGAAAAATAGAAACTACAAAAATGGAAACTTTCTACAAATAGTACTCCAACTTCCACCACGGGTGAAACACCATTCCACATGATGTTCGAAACTGAGGCAGTCCTACCTATTGAGGCAACTCAGCCTACCGCTAGGGTCGAGGCCTACTACCCTGAGACCAACAGTGAAGGCGTCAACCTCGATAGGGACCTCTTAGAGGAGAAACTACACAGAGCCTATTTGCGCAATTTGCAAAACAAGCAATGGGTATCGCATTTCATGAACGCCAGGGTCAAGGCCCGGAACCTCCAACTAGGGGACTGGGCAATGAAGGAAGTCATTTCACCGCCAATGGCTCTTCGCCCAACTTGGGAGGGTCCATACAAAATTGTGGAAGTCGCTAGCCCCGTCACCTTCTACCTGATGGATAAGGATAGCTTCACAACAACCCACCCTTGGAATACCGAACACCTTCGGTATCACTACAAGTAGACATCCTACTACCCTAGAGCATCTTGACTTAGCTAAAATTTTGACACAATATTCAGCTAAGGGAAGCTACCCAACGGGTACAACCCCGCTTTTTGTAAAACGCTGACATATCAGCTAACAATGAAATGAGGAATGATTCAAACCATTGTCGCCAAGTCCAAACACAAGAATTAAAGGGCAACGCCAACAAAGTTCAACGGCGTGCACTTGGAACAATTTTAATCCCTTTAATGTTTCATTGAGTCACAAAACAGTAGTCAAAACTCTAGAGGTCCATAATTATGCAAACAATACAATCGATAAACACGTTCATCTCAGAAGTAAAATACCAATTTCATTTTAGGGGTCGGGACTCCCCGCCCAAGAATATTGTTGAATTACAAAAGGCCTTAGCGGGGTAAAAAAAAAAAAAAAAAAAAAAAAAAAAAAAACCAAAGACAAAGGCCACAGTGACACCACTTCAGGCAGTAGAGCTATCTTCATAGATGAGGGGCATCAGCGGCAGTCTCGCCCTCCAGCGGCGGTTGTTGCTCGGACTGACAGCTTGTCTGATCGGACCGCCGAGCGGTAGGGCTAGGCGTTATAATGGCACCATCCCCTCAGGTGTGGGCTGCCAGAAAGCCAGCACGGGAGACCTAGGACTGAGTAGGACGAGGGGTCTGCTGAGAGTCGTCCGCCGGACGCACAACACTCTCCCTGCTACCTGAATGGGCACCTTCAGCCTCAGCGCTAACAGCACCCTGCGCTGGCGGTGCGTTCTGACTTGACGACCCAACTGGCTAGGACGCCTTGACCAAGTCAATGGCGCACTTTTGCTTCAACAGCTCCACGTTGGCAATACCACAGGCCTTTGCCGTCTCAGTCAACGCTTTCTTTTACTTCGCCGACTGCTTAAATTCCTCCAAAGCGGCAGATGCCTCACGACTCCCCTCCGATTCCAGACGAGCAACCTCATCCCCCAGCCTCTTCACCTCAGCAGACTTAGCGGCAGAATCCTGCTGAAGGATCTCAACTTTCTTCACCTTTGCTGCCACTTGATCCTTCAGCAGGGCCATGTCTTGTTCTAGCCTGGAGACGTGGTCATTCCGCTCCACGTCCCGCTCAACAGCGACAGGCAGCTTGTCGCGCGTATCAACGGCATCACATTCTGCCTAGGTTGGCGCCGCTCCGCATCCGCCAACCTATCCTTTGCCTCCACCAGCTCCCTATGGAGACCCTCAATCTCCTCCTTGAGCTGCCGCTCCACCCGGGGCTGCTTTGAGGCTGCCAAGAACATCTCATGTAGCCCAATGGACAAGTACCTGAAGGCCAAGCTGTAGGGCGACTGATCAATGGCGATTGAGGGCACAATTCCTTCCAGCCTGCTGAAACCCAGCCGCTCGCAGAAGTGGAAGATAAACTCCCGCTCAGGCTCTGTCTTGAATTCGGCATACGCTGCAAACAAGTCGAGGTCGCTCGTCTGCACCTCTGGCCCAGCGGTCACAGTTGCCTTCGAGGGGGCCTGCCTTGCCTTCTTCCGCTGGCAGACCCCAATAGTCTCCACATCGGCCGCATCATCCTAGTCGACCAGGTCGTTTTGTCGCCGCTTCCCTTGCAGTACCACCCGTGTCACACCAGCGGCGACGGGAAGCACTCCCATCTGCTGCTCCAGCCTTGCAATAGTCACTGGATCTTTTGAGGGCACCACCCTCTCCTTCTGCGACCCATGCCTAATGGTGGGTACCCTCTTTTTCTGCTGTACTCACGCAGCAGGGACCTTGCTTCCACCAACTCAACCCTGGGCGGCGTCAACTCCCGCCTGCACCACGGGCGATTCGTCGGGGTAGAGGTGTGAGTGATGCGGCATTGGCAACACCACGGGAACCTCAGATTGGCTCAGCGCCAATGTCTGAGGGTCGACGATAGTCTGTTGGGCCTCTAGCCAAGAGGCATACATACTCTCCAAGAAGTTGTTGATCTCGGTACGGTCCATGGCTTTTTTCGAACGCCTCGTGGCTAGCTTTGTTACCCAGCAGAGAGTCTGTACAAAAACAACAGGTTAGCTTGACGACAATCAAGCTAAAGTACACATTAACAGAAGGTACTTACAAAGGGCTCGTGTCAACTGCTGATTGACCAACAGCTCCCAACCGGTAAGTAGGCGGAGATCTAGCAAATTGCGGTTCTACCAGCAGCCGCGGATACTTGCCAAGCGGCACTCTTCTTCACACGTCAAGTTATAGCGTAGGCCCGCTACACAAAAAAAACAATGAAGTGGTCATTACAACAGGGAATTATTACGCAACAAAAATCAACTCTAAACGGCGGCAGACCGATAACGTCGGATAGGTTGGAATTCCAACTTAATCCTGAAGGTCGGCTCTCCATCGTTAGACCCCGCTGATATTCCTATCGGCGGTGGCAACACAGAAGGTCCCCTGCCAAGGTGACATGGAATCCTTCAAATTCTCGATTAGCTTGGACTTCCCCTGGCGGCGACTCAGATTCACTTGCCTGCTACATCCTTGCAGCTTCACGTACACCAACTCATAGAAGTGCAGCACCTCCTCCACGGTTGGACCCTCGCAACCGGACAGGCGCCATAAAGAGTTGAGTGTCATCAGCAACAGCCACATGTTAGGGAAAATTTGCCCAAAGGCGAGGCCAAACTCACAAACCAAGATTTGGAGGTTTGGCAATAGCGGGAATGTCACGCCCTGGCGGAAGAACGCCTCGTGCACAGCGGCATGCCCCGCTAGTAGGAACGACACTCTCTCGTCCTTCAATGGTGGTCGCAGCTTCACAACACCGGGCAGGCGGAACACCCACTTCACACTATTGACTGCAACCACAGTCATCGGACCTCCTGCCTCATCGACCGCGGTACCGTGGCCAAGAACCCAAGCAGACTCAACCTCTTCCCCGTGCTAGTATCCCTCATCCCACCAGCGGAGCCGCTAGCAACACTGTTGCTCGCCAACCTCTCGTCCTGCCTATCACTCGCAGCGACATCCTCTCTTGCCCTAGAACTCTCAGGACGACCACCCCGACCCATGGAAACTTCCCAAGGTATGGTCTGTAGCGGCAAGATGTTTAGCAGTTCGGACAGTGAGGTTCCTGCAGGGGCAGACGGACGTAACGAGTCAATACTATCCACTACGTTGAGCGACTCGTCAGACCCGGAATCCTCACCACTTGAAACCCAAACCAGTCAGTTTGCACAAGATCTAGACTATCCCTTTATCAGTTGCATCCAAGAACATCAAGAACAATTGCCCAGAAAATATCAAAACAAAAACAAAACACACCCATATACTCTACCCAGATTCGACCATCCAGCAAATCACTAAACCCTAACTCTGTATCCAACACCAAAACCCATCCCCAAGACTCACTTTACACTCTCAGAGCACACCGGAAACCCAGAAACTGACAAAAGCAAACACACAAAAATCCAATAAAACAGGGATGGGATTCAAGATGCTAACCTAAAAAATGAAGGTTTTTGTGCGATCCAAAGGTACGTCCTCACTAAAGAAGATCAGCGTGCTTCAGAGATCGATAGCTTCACAGAGTCGTAGCAATCTTCTTCTCGGAACGCAGAACGAAACTTGAAGACAACGATACTAGTTCAAAGTACAAAGTGTCAAACCTCCAGGTTTCCCTCTCTTTTTTGACAACGTCAAATTAATCTAAGCCGTCCGCTGAAAAACGACATCGCACCATGTTAATGTTTAAAGTTCAGCAGTAGCTAAACCTTTGTTAACGCTGGTCCGGTGGGCGGACCGCTACCTATGATGCTCTCAGGGCTCCCGCTACCTGTCAACTAAAATACAGAGGGCGTCAGAGGGAGACCGCGCTTGGCGGTCTTCTCTTCTCCGATGCCTAAGTTAGTTAATGTACTTATGTTGATAAAGTAACAATAGGAATGTATTAAATGGTAATTAATGAGGAGAGAAGAGAGAACCTTTTATAGGTGAAGAAGGAGCTGATCTTCTTCATGTTTTCGATGTGGGACTGATATGCTTCAGTCCTAAGCTTCGGGATCTTCTGATACTGTCTTGGAGAGGCTCGTGGCAAAGCGTTAGTGGCTATCTGGGGCCAAGCCGAGGCTCAAGCGGTAGCCTGCTTGGCTGTGCTCCAGTAGGTCACTCCTTTGGCGGGAGTCTGTACTGCTGGTGGTAGCATGACTGTGGCTCATTATGGCTAATTATTCTTGCAAATGCCTATGTAAGTACAAGTCCCCCAAGTCCCTAGTTAAGGAGGGCAATCTTGGTTGGAGAGTTGCCAAGCGGTTCGAAGCGTTGCTTCCGCCAATCTTGCAAAGGCATAATTAGCGTCAGTGTGTTGTTAACCATGGACTTAATGAACAAACGCTTTATACCCTTTTTAGTGGGCCCCTGCTAGGCCCCCTATGGAGTCCCCCATTCCCCGGCTAAGATAGACCTCCGTTTGGCCGGTGTATTGTTTGTTGAAGGGAGCTGCGCTTAGCAGAGTGTGTTGGATAGCGAACCCAATCTTTGATACCCAAGTGGTGGGGGTCAACATGCCTGATCAGGGCCGTCGAAGACTGTGTTGATGTGTCCCCCTACTTGTCCCGGAGGATCATGTTTTGACTGTAATGCCGCGTGGCGGTCGTTGTCAAGGTGAGGCATTGCCTTGGGAATCGTCGTTGGCGGAAGTTCCCCTGCTGATATCAAGTGACCTGCATTGTCGCTGGATCATGCCTGTCGGCGTGACCAGAGCATGGCATAAAGGTTAGCGGTGTTGGCCTCCGCGACTTATAGGGAAAAGTTTCGCTAACGGAGTTGCGCTTAGCGAAGACTATCTTGCTTGCAAAATGGAAAGGGAGAAGTTCCGCTAGCAGTGTTGCACTTAGCGGAGACTATCTAGCTTGCAAGATGGAGAAGGAGATGTTCCACTAGCGGTGTGGAGCTTAGCGGAGACTATCTCGCTTGCAAGATGGAGAGGGAGATGTTCCGCTAGCGGTGTTGCGCTTAGCGGAGACTCAGTCGATTCATAGTCTTCCTCGTCAGTGGTTACTTTGGATAGATGCTTCGTTTGACAATGCCCGACAAGTGGCAGTCTTAGATTGGGTTAGCGTGTGTGATAACGTGTTTTCAGCACGCCAGTCACTTCGCCATTAATGCTAGTAGTTACTGATCTTGTAACTGAGGCGTCACCTCAGTTAATCAGGAGAGTAAGTGTGTTTGTGGGGCACGTTTACGGTTGTCCAATTGCGAGGGTCCAACTGTGGCGGAGGTGCTGCACTTCTACGAGCTAGTGTACGTGAAGCGACACAGATGCAACAGGCATGTGAATTTGAGTTGCCACCAGGGGGCGCCCAAGCTAATCGAGAATTTGAAGGATTCCATGTCACCTTGGTGGGGGACCTTCTGTGTTGCCACCACCGGATGGGAATATCAGGCGGGGTCCAACGATGGAGAGTCGACCTACAGGATTCAGTCGTAATTCCAACCTATCCGAGGTTGTCGGTCTGCCGCCGTTTAGAGTTGATTGTTGTTGCGTAATAATTCCCTGTTGTAATGACCATGACCACTTCATTGTTTTTTTTTTTTTGTAGCGGGCCTGCCCTATAGCCAGAGGCGCACAAAAGAGTGCCGCTTGGAAAGGATCCGCGGCTGCTGGCAGAACAGCAATTTGCTAGATCTTCGCCTACTTACTAGCTGGGAGCTGTTGGTCGATCAGCAGTTGACACGAGCCCTTGGTAAGTACCTTCTGTTGATGTGTGCCTTAGTTCGATTGTCGTTAAGCTAACCCGTTGTTTTTGTACAGACTCTCCCCCGAGTAACAAAGCGAGCCGCGAGGCATTTGAAAAAGCCATGGACCGTGCCGAGATCAACAACTTCCTGGAGATCATGTACGCTTCTGGGCTAGATGCCCAACAGACCATCGTCGACCCTCGGACATTGGCGTTGAGCCAATCTGAGGTTCCCGTGGTGTTGCCGATGCCGCATCACTCACACCTCGGCCCCGACGACTCTCCCGTGGTGCAGGCGAGAGCTGCTGCCACCCAAGGTTCAGTTGGCAGAAGCAAGGTCCCTGCTGCTCCAGTGCTGCAAAAAGAGAGGGTGCCCGCCATTAGGCATGGGCCGCAGCAGGAGAGGGTGGCGCCCTCAAAGGAGCCAGTGACTATTGCGGGGTTGGAGCAGGAGATGGGAGCGTTCCCCATCGCCGCTGCTGTGACATGGTTGGTACCGTAAGGGAAGTGATGACAAAACGACCCGGTCGACGAGGATGATGCGGCCGATGTAGAGACTATTGGGGTCCGCCAGCGAAAGAAAGCAAAGGCCCCCTCGAAGGCGACTGTGACCGCTGGGCTGGAGGTGCAGACGAGCGACCTCGACTCGTTTTCCACATATGCCAAATTCATGACGGAGCCTGAGTGGGAGTTTATTTTCCACCTCTGCGAGCGGCTGGACTTTGGCGGGCTGGAGGGAATCGTACGCTCAACCGCCATTGACCAGTCGCTCTATAGCTCGGCCTTCGAGCACTTGTCTGTTGGGTTACATGAGATGTTCTTGGCAGCCTCCAAGCAGCCCGGGTGGAGCAACAACTCAGGGAGAAGATTGAAGGTCTCCAGAGGGAGCTGGCGGAGGCCAATGACAGGTTTATAGATGCGGAGTGGCGCCTGACCAAGGCAAAATGTGATGCTGCTGATGCCCGCGGCAAGCTGTCTGTCGCCGTTGAGCGGGATGTGGAGCGGAATGAACACGTCTCCAGTCTAGAGCAAGACAGCCCTGCTGAAGGATCAAGTGGCGGTAACGCCTTCAGCGGGATTCTGCCGCTAAGTCTATTGAGGTGAAGAGGCTGGAGGATGAGGTTGCCCGTCTTGGAGCGGAGGGGAATCGTGCGACGTCTGCCCCTGTGGAGGCTTTTAAACATTAGGAGGAGTACAAGAAAGCGTTGGCTGAGGCGGCAAAGGCCGGTGCTATTGTCAACGTGGAGCTGCTGAAGCAAAAAGAAGCCATTGACTGGGTCAAGGCGTCTCAGCCCAGTGGGTCGTCAAGTCAGAACGCACAGCCATTGCAGGGTGTGGTTCGCGCCGAGGCTGAGGGTACCGATTCAAGTGGCGGGGAGAGTGATGTGCATCTAGTGGACGACTCTCAGCAGACCCCGTCTCCTACTCAGTCCGAGGTCTCCCTGCTGGCTTTCTGGCCGCCCACACCCGAGCGGATGGTACTATTATAACGCCGAGCCCTACCGCTCATGGGTCCTATCAAACGAGCAGTCAGTCCGAGCAGCAACCGCAGCCGAAGGACGAGACTGCCGCTGATGCCCCCCATCTATGAAGATAGCTCCACAGCCTGAAGTAGTGTCGCTGAGGCCTTTGTCTTTGTTTTTTTTTTTTTTTTTTTTTGTGCGCTATGGCCTTTTGTAATTCAACAATATTCTTGGGCGGGGAGTCCCGGCCCTTATAATGAAATTGGTATTTTGCTTCTGAGATGAACGTGTTTATTGATTGTATTGTTTGCATAATTATGGACCGCTAGAGTTTTGACTGCTATTTTGTGACTCAATGAAACATTAAAGCGATTGAAATTGTTCCAAGTGCACAGTGTAGCGGACGTAGTCCGCTGAAACTTGTTAGCGTTGCCCTTTAATTCTTGTGCTTGGACTTGGCGACAATGGTTTGAATAATTCCTCGTTTCATTGATAGCTGATATGCCAGCGTTTTACAGAAAGCGGGGTTGTACCGGTTGGGTAGCTTCCCTTAGCAAATATTGTGTCAAAATTTTAGCTAAGTCAAGATGCTCTAAGGTAGCGGGATGTTTACTTATAGAAATACCGAAGGTGTTTGGTATTCTAAGGGTGGGTCGTTATGACGCCATCCTTGTCCATCAGGTAGAAGGTGCCGGGGCTAGCGACTTCCACAATTTTGTTTGGACCCTCCCAAGTTGGGCGGAGTGCCGTTGGCGGTGGAATGACTTACTTCATTACCCAGTCCCCCAGTTTGAGGTTGTGGGCCTTGACCCTAGCGTTGTAGAAACGCGACATGTTGCTTGTTTTGCAAATTGTGCAGATGGGCCTTGTTTCTTTTTTCCTCTAGGAAGTCCCTGTCGAGATTGACGCCTTCACCGTTGGTCTCGGGGCAGTAGCCCTCGACCCTAGCGGTAGGTTGAGTTATCTCCATATGTAGGACGGCTTCAATTCTGAACATCATACAAAATGGCGTTTTACCAGTGGCGGAAGTTGGGGTAGTCCTGATGGCCCACAGAACTTCCGAAAGCTTCTCCATCCACAAACCCTTGGCGTCGTCAAGCTTCTTTTTTAGCAGCTTCTTGATTATCTTATTTGCTGCTTCAACCTAGCCGTTGGTTTGGGGGTGTGCGACAGATGCAAAACTCATCTTAGTGCCCAGGTTAGCGGTGAAGGATATGAGTTCCTTATTGTTGAACTGTGTGCTGTTATCTGTGATGATTGTGTGGGGGACACCATAGAGGCAATAAATGTTCTTCCAGAGGAAGTGAGTTACCTTGGCAGTAGTTATTGCCGTCAGTGGCTCCGCCTCTATCCACTTGCTGTTGTAGTCGATGGCGACAATGATGTACTTGAACTAGCCTTTGGCGGTTTGGAATTTTCCCATCAAGTAGAGGCTCCACGTGGAGTAAATCCATGGACCGATAATGATTGACAGTGGTTCCGCCGGGGCATGTGGGAGATCAGCATATTGTTGACATTTGTGGCAAGATCTTGATATCCTCCGAGCGTCGTCGCCGAGCTTAGGCCAGAAGTAGCCTTGTCACATTGTTTGATTAGCCAAGGATCTGGCGCCCGAGTGGTTTTCACACTCCCTGCCGTGTATCATTGCTAGGACGACCTTTCCCTCCACTGGGGTTAAACACCGGAGGTTGGGGTGGGTGAACCCTTGGCGGTAAAGCTTTCCGTTCTGCATGTTGAAGCAGGTTGCTCTCCTCTTAAGTTGTCGTGCTTCGACCTTGTCTTCTGGCAATGTCCCATTGCGCTTGTATTTGATGATCTCATCCACCCAACTGGGATTGACCTCAATGTTGATGATCTCTGCTAGCGTTTTTGTGATGCTTGGCTTGTCAAGACATTCCACCCTTATGTTCGCTGGACCTTTGTATGGCTGAGAGGTTGCTAGTCTGGCCAGCGAATCGACTTTGGCGTTCTTTTCCCTAGGGATCTGCTTATTGTTGTGGAATTTAAATTTTTTGAGGAGCGTCTTGACGTAACCCAAGTATGCCGCCAACTGTTGGTCCTTGGCCTGGAAACTGTCGTTGACCTGGTTGACGACTAACTGAGAGTTTCTGAATATGTTGACACTGTCAGCCTCTGAGTCGGTGGCGAGGAGTAGGCCGGCGATGAGCGCTTAGTACTCCGCCATGTTGTTTGAGGCTTTGAAGTTGAATTTCAACGCGTATTCCACGTTTAGTCCCCCTAGTCCCTTCAAGATGACTCCGGCGCTGCTGGCCTTGGCACAAGCCGAGCCGTCCATATGTAGGTTCCGGTCTGACTGCTAGGGGGCTGGCTCCTTAGCGGTTACCATTTCCATGTTGGGTTTGACCTATCATTCAGTGAGCTCAGCAATGAAATTTGCCACCGCTTGGGCTTTCATGGCTGTTCTTTGTTTGTAATCAATGTCGAACTTGCTGAGCTCGATGGCCTACTTGCTGAGGTGCCCCGAGTGTTGAGGGTTCTGCATTACCTGCCTTAACAGTTGATTTGTTAAGACATGGATTGTGTGGGCCTAAAAGTATTGGCGGAGGCGTTTAGCAGCAACAATGAGTGCTAGAGCGATCTGCTCCGGGGGGAATACCTGTTTCAGCCCCGTTCATGTGTCTACCTGCGTAGAATAAGGGGAGCTCATCCTGGTCATCCCGCCGGACAATGGAGCAGCTTACCGCTGACTGTGATACCGCTAGGTATATATACAATGTCTCTCCCTGCACAAGGATAGAGAGGAGCTGGACTGCCTCCAAGTACTCTTTCAAGCCTTGGAGCGCTGCCTCATAGTCTGGGTTCCAGTCGATGACCTTCTTCTGGGTTGTCTTCAGGATTTTGAAAAATAGGAGGCATTTGTCAGTGAGTCTGGAGTTAAACCGAGAAAGAGCGGTTAGTTTGCCCTGGACGCTCTGAACGTGCTTCTTCCACTCTGGGGCCTTCATGTTGAGGATGGCTTGTACCTTGTCGGGGTTAGCCTCAATGCCCCGCTCACTGACTATGTAACCTAGAAATTTGCTAGCGGTGACGCCGAAGAAACATTTTTCTGGGTTAAGGCGCATACCGTAGGCCAAAAGAATGGTGAATATGATTCTGAGGTTTGCCAAGTGTCCGCTGGCTTTTATGCTCTTTACCAACATGTCGTCCACGTAGACCTCGATGATTTTGCCCAGATGTTCAGCGAACATAGCATTCATCAGCCGCTGGTAAGTTGCACCAGTATTCTTCAAACCGAAAGGCATGACATTATAGTAGTATAGGCCTTTGTCGGTGGTGAAAGAGGTGCACTCTTGGTCACCAGGGTGCATCTTGATCTGATTGTAGCCGGAGAAGGCAACCATCATGCTAGTAACTCGTGCCTAGCGGTTGCATCGACCAGCTAGTCTATGCGAGGTAGCGGGAAGCTGTCCTTGGGGCATGCCTTGTTGAGGCCCTTGAAGTCGACACACATTCGCCACCTTCGGGTGGGTTTTTTTTACCATGACCATGTTGGAAATCCATTTACGGTAATTTACTTGGCGGATGAATCCAATGTTCTGGAGCTTGGCAACCTCTTCCCCTATTGCACGGTATCTCTCCTCATCAAAGGCCCTTTGCCGCTGCTTGACAGGGTAGGCGGATGGCTTGATACTTAATTTGTGTGTGATGATCTCAGGGGAGATGCCTGGCATGTCAGTGTAGAACCATCCAAAGATGGTGGCGTTGTCACATAAAACTAGGTGAGCTCAGCCGCTA